>CM060903.1:543451937-544701937 GCA_030737815.1 Allium fistulosum
ATTATAATATCAGAGGATTTGATAAGAAAGTGTTTTAGCTATCGTAAGGTAAAAACCCGACATGTTTATTTGTGGCGTGGTCTTACGAGATGCTTTTGTTTCAAAGGATTTTGAAACTTTAAAAATAAATTTGAGTGTGATTTTCTCACGCTGGTATTCCAGACTGACTCGGGTATTGTTTTATATGATGCTCGGGTCAGACCGAGATAAACAGGTTCAGGATTTGATGCTGTGGAGCTCAGGGACGAGCTGGATGTCGATACGTATCTCCCGTATTTGTGTTATATATTCCGCTGTGTATTCAGATTGTGAGGACAGGTTATGATTACTGTCCAGCTGTTTGTTATTGATGCTGTCTAATCCTGATGTATACTCTGATGATGTATTGTATAAACAGATATAGTTTTTGATTTGTGTAAAGATCTGTTCTATATATTATATTTTATTCCGCTGCGGTGTGAGATTCTGTTGTTGATTTTCTTTTTCTTCTTCTTCTACCTCTTCTTCTTTAACACAAATGGTTCGATTTTCCGGGGCTGGAAAGTCGGGTCGTTACAGTGGTATCAGAGCTTAGGTTAGCGATAACCTTGGCTCTGGTGGGAATTTTGAGAGTACTAATAGATATGAGCGCGTATTTGTTAGTGGATATATAAAATGGTTTTATATTGTGTTGGTTGATTTATTGAGTGGCATATGAACCTTCGTCGGCACAGTCTGTACACCTGTATCGAAGGGGTTTCTAAACACTTGAATAGAACAGTTCGACACAATATTGTTAAATAGGGTGAATGAAATAATTTTGCCCAAATTATTTTGTATATAAAAGAAATAATTATTCGAAATTTATTATAGTTATATGTTTGGATGCTTGGTTGTTAGAAAATGACAATAATGAGTTAGTCTCATTGTTGAGTAGAAATTGAAAACTTATAACCTAAGTTGAAGATTAAATTTATATAACAAAATGGAATTTGAAATATTGACTATAAATGAAATTATAAATTGAAATAAACTTTATATACAAATGTGAATTACAAATGTGATTTATAATCAAATAAGTTAAATTCATAAACAAATGAAATTTGTAAATGTAGAATTCCAGAGTAATGTTTGGATATAAAATTGAATGGATTTTGAATTTGAAGTTTTGGGAAAGGTTTTAATTCCTTTGGATTTAAAATAGTTTTAAGGTTTTGGGGAAATAATGGTAATATTATTTCATGAATATTTTTGAAATTGAATTGAAATCTGTTGGGATTTAGGAATTAAAAATGTTTGAAATGTTTCAAAGTGATAAAAGCATTAAATTCTCTTACGGTCGCTGGAAAATAATTTCGGTGATGACTGCAGCATCATCGATGTCTATTTTCGAGTTTCCAAAGAGAAATTGCTACCAAACTGTTTTAAATTGGAAATGATTGTGAACTGGGTTGGTTTTGAAATTCAAAGGAAAAATTGTTTGGAAAAAAGCAAATTGTTTTGGAAATTTGGATTTGATGTGATATACCAGATGTGTATGAGTTATTTATGGATTCAAAATGGTTTTGAAATAAAACCGGGCAATTGGATTCTGGGAATTCTATTTAAAATATAAATGTGGAAATTTAAATGAATCAACAATATAAAGTATAGAATGAAGTTGATTGAAATAAGAAGGGAATGGAAGGTTAATTCTGGGATTATAAATATGAGATGAAAATAACTCAATGAGTAATATAAGTTGGTAGATAAAAGAGTTAGAGAATATTAAGGTGAATAAAATATATTTGAATTTAACTTAAGATAAGTTAAATAAAAATTGAGAATTGGAATTGAATTAAATGTAAATAAGTTGAAGTCGAATTGAATTGGATATAAAGGTAATGTAAAATGCTTATAATTGTGAAAGAAATTCATATTCTTTAAGTTCTTAAGTGAAATAATTTGAGATTTGATTGTAAAGATGAAAATGGACTTAAATGAATAGTCCCAGGTCTTCAGCAAGTAAGTTAAAACTTATGAATAGAAATGAAATTGTAAGTCATAAATGGGAATCCATTACTTTGAACCATTAAGAGATATAATTTGAAATTGTAATTATCAAATGGAAACGACTAAGATGAGCAATCTTAATTTTTAAATAAATCCAAACTTGAATTATAAAATAAATTGAACTTAAGAAAATTAAGTGAAGTGATATTTGGAATTAAAAAGCAAGTATTTAATTTTAACCAGCGGAGGAACTAATTAGATAATAAATTAGTTAATGAAATTGAATTGTGAGTTAATGAAATTGGATTAAAATAGTGATGGTTTGGATTGCGAATGAAATCCAAATAAGTGAAAATAAATTGGAAATGACCTGGTTATTAATAAAATAATTCCAGATGAATTGAGTATGGAAAATAAAATTCATAATGATTGAGTGAATAAACCAATTATATTAAATAAATAAATGGATGGAATTTGATTAAATAAGAATCAAATGAAAGATGGAAATAAAACTTTAAAGGGTTGGTTAAATGGAAAATAAACTTAAGTTATTGACTTAAGTAAATGTTGAATGGAAACTGAACTCAATAGAGGAGTGGTTTAAATAAGTTGAGAAATAGTTATTGAATGAATTAACTTGGATTGTTTTCGAGCTAAATAAAATTCAATATTCAGAAGTTGGAGATGAATTGAATTTAAGAAAATTATTAGAAATGAAAATCTGAATGAAATGTGGAATAAGTATTTATATTTGAAATGAAGTAGTAAATTGAAGTAAGTTGAAATTCATATGAAATGGGAGTTCAATTTGAATATATACACTTCGGTGGTGAAGTAGTAAATAAATATAAGAAAATTTATATTGAACTTAAGAATTGAAGAATGAAATTCTTAAGAAAATTTGTATTGGAATTATACTTAGTAATTTTGGAAAATAAATATACTAAGTGAATAGTTGAATGAAGACTAAAACTGAAGTTGTGAAATGGGATAGTTGTGAATAAAGGGATAACAATAAAAAAGAAATGTGAATAAAGGAGAATTGATATGACTGATAATCAATTGGGCTAATTACGTAAGATGTACGTATATTATTTTATTCGCATAGCTATTTGATCCAGATGTCGAACACAGAATTTCGAGATAGTTTTATCGATCCGAATTAGGATTTTTCACTCAATTTTCGACGGCGAGCCTGGATATGGATTGTTGATTGATTCTGGAAATTCTCTATCATAGTTTGTGACTATGCAAGGAGAATGACGGTTTCTGATCAAGAAACCAGATCTGAGTTCGCACTAGGAAGTCGGGTGGACGATACTAGTTCGGAAGTGAAATTGTGTGATCGATTGAGCGATCGAATGTGATTTTGCGTACGGATGATATATGTGCATCGTACGGGCTTAAGTAAAGAAAATATTGAAAATTTGTAAAGAAAAGTATAAAATGACTTTGGAATTGTGATTGAATATTATTGCTTAGTAGGATATACAGGTGTATAAAAGCAATGGATAAATTGGGATTTTTGATTTTAGAAGATAAAATTTAATGGCCCGACAAAAGGTATGTATTTGAATTTCTATATGAAATTTAATTGGGTTTTGATCCAGCCACTTGGCTTTTTGTTTTCTTTTTGAGATTGGGAGGCCGTAGAGCCATTTTGTAGTTGTACCGAGCTAGCCGCGCAAAGGAGACGCTGGCAAAATTTTTCGGAAATTTAGGGAGTTAGAAAAATTTTGGAAAATTTTGATAATTCAAAATTTGAATTCAAATTTAAATTTGAATGGATAAGTAGGTGGTATGGGTTGAACTTATGATAAAGTTTGGGAAGTTAAAAGATGATTAGTGTTTCATTAATAAAAGATTGTTTGGGTATTGTTAAAACTGTTTGAATTTGGGAAATAGTTAACGGGGATTGAATCATTCTTCCTAACTAGTAATTTCGGGGATGAAATTCTTTTAAGGGGAGAGGAATGTGACGACCCGGAATTTTCGAGCATTTGAAATAGGAATATTTAATTAATTTTAAATATTCAAAAGATAATTATTAACTTTAATTTCAAATATCATTATTGATTAGACAAGTAATTGTTGAATTTAAATTATTGAAATTGGTAAATTATTGAATCTGGAGCTTTAAGCCTGTTAAAAATGATTTGAAGACTTATAAAATTTATATAGACAATACTGAAATGGATAGAAGTGTTGGAATCAGCTTTATAAATGGTTTGTTATGTTTTGAAATTTTATATCATTTAAATTGAATTTAAAAATAGCCTTCCGAGGCACAGTCTCGGAATTCGACGAAACCAGTTCCATTGGATCCGTAATATTGAATTATTATCGGATTTCAAATTTCGTATTTTTCGGAGTTGTTATGTGAGCACACGGTGAGTAAACGAGTTGAAAATTAAATCGAATTCAATTTGAATTTAATTTTTAAATTTGTCAACATCAGCTGAAAATCCTTCTCCATCAACACGTTTCAAAACACTGCTTCAACACTCAACCCATCCTTCTCCCTTCTTTCTGCCAGGAATCACGATACGAAATCGTGCAAGCTTGTCTCAGTTCGATCAGAAAAATAAATAAATAAGAGGAGATATTTTTCTTCGTTCGGAAAACAAAGACGAAGCCTCTCTTTCTTTCTTCGTTTCGAATCCAAGATAATGGCTGAATAAATGATGCTCTCTCGTTCGAACGAGTCATCCTTCCTTTCCCTTAATCAAACCGTGTCTTCCTTTCCAGTAACGAAACCTATTTAAATCGTGCGATCAGGGAATTCAAGCTACCCTAGTTTAACCTCGAATTAAATCGCGTTTGAGTATCGAATCGAATCGATTCGATTCACGCGAAGGGGGACGATCGATTGACTGTGGGGCGGCGGCGACATGGGTTGGCGAGGCGTACACGAGGAAATTTCCGCGTGCGACTTGAGTGGGAGGTTCGCGATCGTATCGCGATGAGGATTGATGCAGGGCGGTGGGTGTTCGTTGACGTGAAGCTGGGGGGAAGCTCGAGCTAGGGTTTTGGCAGGCCGTGTGGTGGTTGCTGCAAGCACTCGCGATGGGAAGTCGTGGTTCATCGGCGATGTAATGGGTGAGTAGCCTCTTGTTCTTCTTTTATTTGCTTTGAATTTCTAAGGTTCTTAATAAAAAAAAGAGCATATATTTTTACTATGAACTGTTTTTTTTAGAAGGGGGATGGATAAATATGTATTAAAGCGCATACTTGGGTTAATTTATATATAAAAGCTTAAACAGAAAGTAAAGGGTTCAAAATGTTGAAAAGAATTTACATAAATTGGATTTTTGTTTTAATCTATGTAAATGACTTTGTTTTTAAGTAAATGAGTTTCAAAGTAATATAAACATGAAAAGCTATCTATTTAAAATATATATACATACCTTCACTAACAAATTCGTCGTGGATAATGTGTTATGAAGATAGATTGGTTTGATAACCTTATTCAATTATTGTAGTCATTAGAAACAATTTATATAAAGGGAAATTAGTTAACTAAAATTCTTAGTTAATTAAATTATTAAATGGGTAATTGTTTGAATATTAATAAAAATCATATAATATGTATTCAAGGTCTGGCATCGTGAAGAGGACTATTGATTTGGGTTGAATTGCAAAATAGAAGGGGGCAAAAGGTGAGTCAATCTCACTCAGTTAAATTTAAATTTAAATGGTTAAATTTAAATAATTTATTGAATGGTTGATTTGATTGATGTGATATATACAGTAGTATATACCAATATATATATATATTGGCATATGTATATATTGGAGTTGATATTCCCGCATTGTATAGCGGAAGAGACCCTATGCGCCGCATAATAGCGGATGATTTTATATAAAAACCCATATACCGCGATATTCCACTTTGAAGTGAAATTGGTATTGTGCTAACGTCTGTGGATGCAGGGAAACAGGTTGGAGGGATCCAACTGGATTCCTCAAAATATTTAATTTTGTTAAATATTCTGTGATATGATTTTTGATATCCTGTGATGAATTATATGGATAATTGGATGTTATGGTTTGGTTGGATCGATTTGGATGTGCTGAATTATCAAAATCTCTAGAATGGAATTTTTGAAAATAAATAAAAGAGTAAATTCTTAAGTAAAATAATTATAAGGAGTTTGGAATAAATTTGAGAATAAATCTGATTAAGAATAAAAGTGATTTCCAAAATTCTAATAAATATGGAAAATAGGAATTTTGAATAAACCGAAAAATATTGAATTTAAAAACTTATGTGATATTATTTAAAGGAATAAATAAATTATTTTAATTCAATGTTTAAATGTAATTAAAAAGGAAGAAGGAATTTGGGAAATCTGAAACTTGTGTTCAGTTTAAAGATTTTAAATCATAATGAGAAATAAAATCCGGAAGTTAATGAATTTGGAAATAAATGGATTAAGTAAGGAAATTTATTTCAAAGTAAAATAAATTGGGAAATCAATTATAAATTGATTTAAAATACTTTGGGATTTGAAATTTAAAGAGAAATGAGATTTTGAAGATATAAACTGGGTTTATAAAGTGAAATGGAATATCAGTGGATATTAGAAAATATAAATTCAAGGTGGGGATTTATAAAAGAATATGAATTGGTTTAAAAATAAATGTTGATTTATTTTTAAAGGATGTGAAGAGAAGTGTATTTCCTTGGATAGCCAAGTACGTTTTCAAAGAAATTTTAATATAAGTTAAAAGTTCTAATTGTGTTTTAAAAAGCATGTTTTAGGAAATTGATTATTTCTAAAGGTTAATTTCCAAAGTAAGTATTTTCAAAAATCTACTATTGTAGTAATTATATAAAAGTAATTTGGTATTATGTTTTAAAGAGGAAGTCAGCTTATATTTATAAAGTGGTTTTATTTTAAATATTCTTAAAATATATATTTTGATAAAGTATTAAAGTAGTTTGATTTCAATGTTATAAAGTATATTTAAATAAAGTGTTTTTAAATTATTTTAAAATTAAAAGTATTTTGTACTTGGCGATTCAGTGGAAATAAATATTTGGGAAAATGTATTCCGTAAGCAGAAACTGTTTTGAAATTGTTTTCAAATGAGCTTTGAAAATTTGGAAATATATCTTGGAAAGATATTTGGGCAAATAAATAATGTGGGAAATTATTTATTGTGTGATGGTTGCTTGTGGATGTTAATTGATAGTTAAATAACCGACAATCAATATTGGCCAAATGCGCTGATCGTTTCGAAGAGACCGAGATCGAGTTTCCGTATACCGGGATTCTAGGTCTGGAGACTCGAATACCACTTCGATCCGGTTTGTACGTTTCGTGTAACGTGTTTAGAGTCGAAGATGGAGCAGTGAAGTGCAAGAGCTAGTCGCTACTAATCCTGAGGATATTTTCAAAATGGATGTAGTAGGAATAGTGCCTTCGATTCCGTTCGGACCCGGGACGGACTTGTATGGACGAATGCTTTCGTGACATCGTCAGGCGGACGATGGGCATTCTAAGGGAGATGAGCTATAAAGGTATCGTTTAGCCTCGAACCTCATCAACCGGGAATGACTGAAAATCAGGGGTTATGCAGCAAGGCTTCGTGGGTAGCCCCCACTGGAGAGTATGGTCATCCCTGTCTAGATGTCCCTTTTTATTTCGGCTTAGTGGTGCGGTTGCTGATCCCAACCGTGGGGTGATCATATTCGGAATTGCCCATAAGTGATTCCGGCCTTGTGTTGCAGGGGAGCGGGCGTACTCCTCGGTACTGTGATCTAGGCCACGTACTATGACAGGTGGTACCCCAGTGCCTAGTCATTCGTTGGAAATCCATTCTCCCTACGTGCCTTGTACGGTATTTGTTTGTATACCTAGTATGCTGGAATTTAATCATGTAACAATTTCAGCTATTTGAATAAGTATTTGTATATAGACACTATTATAATATCAGAGGATTTGATAAGAAAGTGTTTTAGCTATCGTAAGGTAAAAACCCGACATGTTTATTTGTGGCGTGGTCTTACGAGATGCTTTTGTTTCAAAGGATTTTGAAACTTTAAAAATAAATTTGAGTGTGATTTTCTCACGCTGGTATTCCAGACTGACTCGGGTATTGTTTTATATGATGCTCGGGTCAGACCGAGATAAACAGGTTCAGGATTTGATGCTGTGGAGCTCAGGGACGAGCTGGATGTCGATACGTATCTCCCGTATTTGTGTTATATATTCCGCTGTGTATTCAGATTGTGAGGACAGGTTATGATTATTGTCCAGCTGTTTGTTATTGATGTTGTCTAATCCTGATGTATACTCTGATGATGTATTGTATAAACAGATATAGTTTTTGATTTGTGTAAAGATCTGTTCTATATATTATATTTTATTCCGCTGCGGTGTGAGATTCTGTTGTTGATTTTCTGTTTCTTCTTCTTCTACCTCTTCTTCTTTAACACAAATGGTTCGATTTTCCGGGGCTGGAAAGTCCGGCCGTTACAGTTTTTCCCTTTGTTTGCAAATGAAGAAAGTTAGGTCCTTATATAGAAAATTCTCCAAAACACCGTTCATCAAAAAATTTCCGAACTCCAAATCGAGCGTGCCGGCTGGCGTTTCTAAGGTTTACCCCGCGTTCCGAACACAATGGAATGTGTTTCGGGAGCTAATTCGATCGTATGTGAGAGTTACGGAAATAAACAATCAAATTTAAATCAAATCGATTTAAACCGATTTCGATGCGTTTTGGCTTGCCCCGGACAAACGACAACTCTGATTGCTACAAAAATTGAAAGCTTACAATAATATCATATTATTGATCCGATGAAACTGGTTTCGTCGAAAACCAAGACCGTTTGAAAAATGACTATTTTCACTCGTCGATTAAATATTAAAATATTCAATTTTCACAATTTAACTTTTAATTCAATTTTAAAAGTTCTATAACATCATTCTAACTCCAATATGATTTAATATAACTTTATAAATCATTTTTAATCACATTTAATTCAGATTTCAATTATTTACCCAATTTCAAGTATTAAATTAATAATTTAATCGTCCAATTAAATCACTATATCGAAATTAAATTAATTCGACTTATAAATCTTACTTTTTAATATTAAAAATCAATTAAATATACTAATTTCAAATGACAGAAATTCTGGGTCGTTACAAGTAGACTAGTTAAGGAAATACAAGGCCATAATTAATTTAGACTCATCCACCATATCATTGCAAAATCTTAGAGGCCAGAGAATCATAATTTTATGTGAAGTAGCTAAAGAAAGGATATTATATCACTTAATTAACTTGGAAAAAGATTTCAGTGAACTTACTATTGAAGAAATTCCCATAGTCAATGAATACTTAGATGTGTTTGGGGAGGTTAAGGGTGTTCCACACCATAGACCAGTAGAGTTTCAAATCAATCTTATTCCCGGAGCAAGCCCAATAATACAGAAACCCACTAGAATGGGGCCAAGTGAACTAAAAGAATTGAAAAATCAGTTAGAAGAATTAGAAAGCAAAGGATTTATAAGGCCAAGCAATTAATGCTGGGGTGCTCCAGTAGTGTTTGTAAGAAAACATGATGGTACTTGGAGCATGTGTGTTAATCCTCTTTGATTCGCGACATAACGAGGTAAAAATGTGACCGACTTAAGAGGAAGACCGACTTAACAAATGTGCCGAGTTAAAGGAAGCTCCGAGTTAAGGGAAGCTTCGAGTTAAGAAAGCTCCGAGTCAAGGGAAGCTCCGAGTCAAGGGAAGCTCCGAGTTAAGAAAGCTCCGAGTTAAGAAAGCTCCGAGTCAAGGGAAGCTCCGAGTCAAGGGAAGCTCCGAGTTAAGAAAGCTCCGAGTTAAGAAAGCTCCGAGTCAAGGGAAGCTCCGAGTCAAGGGAAGCTCCGAGTTAAGAAAGCTCCGAGTCAAAGGAAGCTCCGAGTTAAGAAAGGCTCCGACCTAAAGCCATACCGACCTAGCTGTTAAAGAAATCTCCGACTTAGCTACGACTCCGACTTAAGGCTCTCACCTACTTAACCACAGGACCGACCTAAAACACACCCACTTGAAGTAAGCTCCGACTTAAAGGTCTACGAGATACATAAGTCTCCGAGTTAAGACCTACGACATATGCTAAGTCGTTGCCGACTTATGACTTAGCTCATTCTGGACGTTCAAGAGTAACCAATGCATGTTTATCTCGTGGCCGACTTAAGACCTACGACTTACTATAAGTCGGCTACGACTTAGAACTTAGAGGATTTTTCCTATTCAGATTCTGCCCTATAAATACCCCCCAATCTCCAACAAGGAGAGGACCTTTGGCCATTCATTTCTTCAAGCGTCGTTACTCTGTCGAAGTCTCCACTCATTCAGCAATCAAAGATCTTCAAGCATTCGAGACGCTACAACAAGCTTCGAGAAGAACTCCTTACATCCAACACGGATTCGTCGAGTTTCATCATCAAAGATTGAGCTAGTAGTCAAGAGTGCTTTCGTGATCAAGTTGTATTGTATTTTGAAAGATATTGTATCAAATTGTAACCGAATCAGCAATAAATGACTATAAAGTGGACGTAGGCTCAATTACGGGCCGAACCACTATAAATCTGTTGTTCATTTACTGCTTTTCTGCTATTTTCAGCTTATATTATGTTCCCGTACCAACGGGTGGTGCTTTCACAATTCTATTACACACACCGGGTGTTAGCGTTCACTTTTTAGCGTTAACATTTTGGTGCTTTCACTGAGAATTGAACTCAGGCGATCGTCCGCCATTGCTTCGCAAAGATTCATAAAGAGAACCTCTCTTAAAAACCAGAAGTCGATACGAAATAATGGCTCATGGAAGAAGAGGTAGACCTATCAGATCCAGAAATGCTCATGAAGGGACTTCCGCTTCCCCAACAACAAACCAAGCAACTCCTACCGTTGGAGTCACCAGGGCTGAATTGGATGATGCGGTTTCTGGATTATACCAACAGATTGAAACCCAAAACGCTTTGATGATGGATAGATTAACTGCTCTGCTCGGGGTAAATCGTCAACCAGAAAACCATCAAACAGCCTTTCTTCAAATGCCACCTTTCCAAACTGAGGGTTCTATGCCGCAGCCAACTGATCGTGAACGTGTGACCAGGCAAGCTTCCGATGGAAGGACTGATGCCTGCCCGGAGATGTCTTTGAACAATAAAGAGTACCTGTCCGAAATGGTTGACCGCATCATGAAAGAGAGCATGCAAAGGGAAGAGGATGAGAACGATTGGGGATTTGCACCGAGCAGAACTCCGTTTACTGAAAGGATCTTAAAAGCTGAATTTCCAAGGAAATTTGCACCTCCTACTATCCAAGCCTATAGGGGAACGAGTGACCCTAATCATTTCCTATACAAATACGATTGGCATATG
The DNA here is from genome assembly GCA_030737815.1 of Allium fistulosum. NCBI lineage: Eukaryota > Viridiplantae > Streptophyta > Magnoliopsida > Asparagales > Amaryllidaceae > Allium > Allium fistulosum. Next base: position 543,463,300 of record CM060903.1, read on the forward strand.
ACCGGTGCAAGAGCATCAGACGAGATCAAGTGTCGATACTTTCCAGTATACCTGGAAAGTGTGGCTTTACTTTGGTTCACAAAGCTTCCAATTCGGTCTGTAGATAAGTTCTCCGACTTAACGCAAAAGTTCAAAGAACAGTTCATATTGTATGCTTCAAAAGCTAAGGATATAATGTCACTGTCTAACCTTGAACAAGCGCCCGGAGAATCAATCAAATCTTTCTTGAGCCGTTTCAATATAGCTTTAGCCGAAGTAGAAAATGCGGAACCACGCATGATCCTGACTTATTTGATGCGAGCCATTGATAAATCGAGCAAATTTGGGATATGGCTAAAGATAAAGGAACCGAACTCGCTTGAATTTTTTTATAAAAAGGCCGATGAGTTCATTCGCCTTGAAAGCCTTTCTACGACATCGAAAGTGGTTGTTGCCCAAGCTAATAATAACAATGTCCCATCTAATAAAAGAGAATCTGAAAGTCAGAAAAGGGAGAATGAAGGAGGAAAGAGCCAGGGAAATGAAAAGAAACCTTGCCGCTTTAATCCTTCGGATTTTACTCCTTTAATTGATACACTAAGAAATATCTTTTTTGCAACAAAGGACGTTGTCAGGTATCCTAAGCCACCTGAGATGACGAGAGGTGCAAAGCGTAATGGAAAATTCTGCCAATTTCACAATCAACCTGGCCATGACACTGACCAATGTCGCCAATTAAAGAATGTGATTGAAGAATTGCTGAAGCAGGGTAAACTCCAAGAATACGTTAAGAGAGGCGGAGTCGATCCAACCTCATCCACTCGGGATCAACAACGTCCTACCCATCAATCTGATTCTCTCAACAACACTGCAGTGCAAGATTCAGAAAAGCTTGTCATTAATGTTGTCACAGGAGGTCCACACCCAGCGGGCAGAAGTTGGGACGACTGCTAATTGTCCACAAAACTGCAACTGGGGCATCTTTCACTTTCTCTGGCATATAAATCCGAAGCTGCGAATCTAGTGCAAATGGAAAATCAGTCCAGAGATTCTGAAACAACAATAACTAGCATCCATTTTTTACTTAACAGCATTGCTTGAATTTGTAAAAATGATAATGGATGTATGACTTCCGCATTGTAAATCGCTGAGAAATCAGTGTGACTGAATAATGAAAAAAACTATGAATTCTGTGTTTTCTATTACGAAATTCCTGTTATATCTCGATGTGTAAATACTCTAAATGTATTGCTAAAATGTCGATCTAATATTGCAGGTCATTAAAGCAAAGCTCACCCATCCCAAAGCTAAGCAAGCCCTACAAATCACTTATTAAGCAAATACCAAGCAACCAAAAATTCCATATTCAAATCCCATATAAGAAGAACTTCACATAAAAAGTTGGCAACTCCACTGAGGCAAACCTTCGTTAAGTGGTTGTGACTGTCAATACGAACAGACATCCAACTAGGTAACTTGCGTTTGTCCTGTGAAGTTGTCCAACAGTGAAGTCCACTTCTTCGGATAAGACAATTTACTTGTAAAGGAAGACGCGCTTGGAAACAATAACAAAGGGTAGCTGATTAGCAAATGATGAGGGAACATGGGCCACCAAACATAGAAGCAGCCAAAAGGAGGTCAACAAAGCCCTCTAACGAGGCACGCCAATAAACAAAAGTGCTTCTCTCAATAAAAAGATTGGTGGAACCACCGGAAGGGCGCCTTCCCACGTTGAAGGAACAGGGCCCTTGTTAGTTAATTGCGATCGTTTGTGCAAACAAACATCCAATCAAGCAACTTGCGTCCGCCCCGTGGATCCATTCAACCATGAGAAAGTAACTTCCAAACAATCACAAAACCTCTTCAAAGGCAAAAGCCCTTTTCGGAGGCACATTTCACCCGTGTAGAAGTGCAAAATGCTTCTCTTCGGAGACCCACTTCACCAGTGATGAAATGCTAAAAAGCCCTTTTCGGAGGCACATTTCACCCGTGTAGAAGTGCAAAATGCTTCTCTTCGGAGACCCACTTCACCAGTGATGAAATGCTAAAAAGCCCTTTTCGGAGGCACATTTCACCCGTGTAGAAGTGCAAAATGCTTCTCTTCGGAGACCCACTTCACCAGTGATGAAATGCTAAAAAGCCCTTTTCGGAGGCACATTTCACCCGTGTAGAAGTGCAAAATGCTTCTCTTCGGAGACCCACTTCACCAGAGCTGAAATGCCAAAATTGCTTCTCTTCAGAGACCAAAATTGCTTCTCTTCGGAGACCAAAATTGCTTCTCTTTGGAGACCAAAATTGCTTCTCTTCGGAGACCAAAATTGCTTCTCTTCAGAGACCAAAAGACCTCTTCAGAGGCATACTTCACCTTGCTTGAAGTACCAAAAAAAAACCCTTTACTGGGGCACAAAATCAAAACCTTCTTCAAAAGCTCATTTCACTGTGCAGGAAAATTCAATTTTTAACAAATAAAAGTGATCATTCCCAAAAGTTGAAGTGTTCTTCAGGAAGAAAGAGAAAGTAAAAACTTCTCTGAAGAAGAGATATACTTTATTAAAAGCAGAATGATTCTTCCCTTAAAAGTGGAGTAGTTATTCTTTGAAGTAAGAGTATCAGTCTTGAAGAAGCTAGAAATGTTGCAATGCACTTGCGGTATGGGGGCAACACTATACAATTCAGTTACATGAATAAAGTAATATGCAAGCAACATACCGCGAGTTCATTACAATATCATGAAAAATAGATGTGGAATAAATGCATTCTCAAAAAAACAGACCAAAAGTTTGTTCAAACAAAAAAAAGAATCATTTGTTCTACACTAAAAAAGAGAAACAGATGCATTCTCACATACATAAGAATTTGTACAAGTAAAATAGCTATTTTATTCAATACTATGGAAACTTTTTACATTGTGCAGATTACAAAAAGGAGCGGAGACCGGTATCCGCACAATCTCTGGTCAATACATGCAAAAAGCAGAAAAGACAAAATCAAACTCATTTCTCCTTCTTCCCACCCTTGGAGCCTTTACCCGGCCTGGTAATTAGTTTCGGAGGCCGTATCGGAGAAGAAGGAGAAAGAGACTCAGCCGGATCGACTTCTGCTTCATCTCCAGCAGCAGAAGAACTTTTCTTTCCTTTCTTCGAAACAACACGTTTCCCCTTCTTCTTGGAAGAAGACTCACTCCCCGGAGTAAGAAATGTAGAAAGCTTTGTGTCGTAGTCAAAAGACTGCTCCGGGGTCTTCTCACTATCTTCCAGATCTTCTGCTTTCTGCTCCTCGGAAGCAGGTGGTTCGTCCAAGCCTTGAAGGGCTGCTATCTGTTCTTCCTGTGAACCTGGTTGAGAAGCTGGAAGAGGAGTAACTTGAGAAGGAGGAGGAACGACAGCTGAAGAAGGAAAAATTGGTGCAGTTTCCGGCGCATCCGCTGCATAATAAAAGAAATCAAAATTAGTATTCTCCAAGAAAAAAGAAGACAGTGAATCGTCAAAGATTAAGTGAAAAGTAAGAAGTTCGTCGAACTCGGTTAAGTCAAATAAGCGATTCACTGAATTCGTCTCGTCAAAGTTACCTGGAGAAGCCGGTTTGGCGAGATCAATCTCAAATTCCCGAGCCTGAAAGTCCTTCATTGCCTCTTCCTCTGTAGGAGTGATCACAGTTTCTTTGTCAACCTTAGCGGGAGGCGTGGAGTGAGAACTAGAGCCAGTAATATCCGCGTGAACTAAAGCCGAAGTATAAGCAGGAGCAATAGGAGGTATTTCTCTCTCAGGAAGCTTCTCTCCCGTCGCTTCGGCCCGCACTCGGGTAAGCTGCTCTTTTCCTTTGGCAAGGGCAGCGCGGGCGCTCTCATCTAAGTAGGTAGCTTGAAGATCTGCTTCAGCATAACCGGCACCGCCGAACATGTCGATGATTGCCTCCCATACTTCCGCTAAGGTGACTTCATATTCTGGTCCCAAAAATGAAAGGCTCCCACGCCCCAGGACGCAATGCATATAAAAGTCGAATAAAGTCGCGTCAATGGTGGCTTTGGTTGCCTTTTGGGATTCTTCAACCGCAGCCTTACCAGAGAGAGCTTCATCACGCTCTCTTTCAGCCTTCAATAACTGGGACTGTAGCCTCGCAATTTCTAAGTCTCGAGAGCTGATTTTCTCCTGAAGTTGAGCAGCGTCATCACGATATTTTCTAGTAACATGCTGTTCTGCTTCAAGTTTTACTTCAGTATCTCGCTGAGCAGCGTGGGCGTCTCGAACTTGTTTTTGGAGCATTTCTTCTTTCTGAGAATAAGAAGTGGAAGAAGTAGCAAGCTCATTTTTGAGTCTTTCAACTTCAGCTTCGAGCTTCCCATAACCATCACTAATGCTTTTCATCTTCGCATCATGCTGCTTACGCCATTTGTCCCATTCTGATTTATCGTTCTCCATGGTCATCATCGCCTCAAGGTTCATATGGTTGACCCTTTGAAGTTCATCAACCAGCTTCTGCCATCCAGACATTCTTTCAATGTCAAGCTTGACAGCATCGACATTTCTCAACATCGCCTGCTTATCAATGGGAACCAAATCTAAGTCAAAACGGACTCCTCTTAGACAACAATTTGGAAATCGGCTCTGAAGTGTGGGATGCCCGTCCCCGGCTTGATACTGAGGCCTATTAATAATTGCCTGGATGTCAGACTTCTTAAGGGTAGGAGAACCGGACGATGTATTAGGAGGAATAGAAGCGGTAGTCTTTTTCGAGATATTAGACGTGTCTTTCTCGCTAAGTCTGATCCGTTTGCTGGAATCATCGGAAGTATGACTATTCCCCTTGTCGTCGTAAGATTTCCTCTTGTAAGGATCGTCGCTTCTGTGGGAAGAGTCACGTCGCTCGTCCCTACTCCCATAGTGCTCTTCATCTTCTCTCCGACGACGTTCTTCATGAGCTCGCCTTTCGTGAGCCTTTCTGGCATCCCTTTCCTCATCAGTTTCCTTCGGGGCACCGATATAACTCCTAAAGTCATAAGCATCGCGGCTTCCGTGACGCTGGAATTTGTCAAAGTAAGAGCCACTTCGCCCCATTGTAGAACCTGAAATTGAAAAAGAAAGGCAAGTCTTAGAAATTTTCAAATTAAAGGAACTAAGTGCATATAAGCGCCAAAATCCTAAGTGAGTGTGATGTGCAAACTACGCGCGTCAGACTACAAACCACTTTTGGGTGTGGAAATGGCAATAACTTGTGTAGAAGGCGTTGTGGTTTGTTGCAAGGAAGAAGTTGCTTCGATAACAAGAGAGATCACTTTAGAAACATCATCTTTAAAGAGCTCCTGAGAGGTTATCATGATATCGCTCAGACTGTCAAAAGTATCATCGCCATGATGCACGGGAGAATTATCTTTTTCGACTTCCGCCTCAGCCGTCTTTTCAGAAACGTGAAGATTTTCCTCTTCTTCAATAACCGGGGCAAGCACTAATTTACTGGACGACCCTGCAATGTCAGTAAGAGTAGAACACTTTACCAATGAAGTCTCAATGGTAAGTTCTTTCAGTGAAAGTTCTTTAGCAGGAGCGGGGGCATCTGACTCCGTGGCTGGAGAATCAGGGACTTCATGCGGTTGAGTAGAGTGAGAAGGATGTAAGAGTCCGAATTGATGGAGAAACTCATCTTTCAATAGAAATTGAACACTCGTCTCTTCAATTGGCACGGCCATAAGCCTCTCGAAGGTTGTTTTGTCACTAGGGTTCCTAGAAGGAGGAGGGAACGCTGAAATAGTAGAAAAAGAAGTTAATGCTTGACAATTCGGACTTCGAAGAATTCAGAAAAAATAAGGAGCAAAGACAAAAGGTCGTACTTCCCACTCTCCAAATGGCGTAAAATCCCGGGGAACAGCGAACAAAGAAAAACTGGCTCAGGAACCCGGGAACGCTTTCGGGAAGACCAGTAATCAGTCTACGGTTCCTGGCACACTTTCAAGTGTGATAGAGGGATGGTCTTTATTCTTTGCAAATGAACACAGGAAGCGAATTTCTCCAAAACTGGGAAAACGGTCCAGCGTTCTCCTAAATAGCACACACAATCCCAGCAGGATGGCATAGCCATTAGGATGTAGTTGAAAAGGGGAAATAGATAGTCGGAGGAGAAGTTCTCGAAGACAGTCGTTAAACGGGGGAATAGCTCCACTCAAACACATTTGGCGGTTAACTGCGACAAAGCCGTGGGGCGGCCTATCAGCAGTATCATTTATTCCAGGGAACAAAGAGTCAGCTTCGGCAATGCCAAATTGGATGCATAATTGACGGAAAACTTTATGGCTCAGAGTGGTAGGAGTCCTTTCCGGAGGATCATTCAATGGAGTAGCAATTGGAAAAACTTCTCCAGCTGGTTCCAAATCTTCGTGTTGAGATGTCATTCTACACAAGGAACTGGATGATCAAATATTAAGGTGCACGTTTCCTAAAAAAGTGTAAAGTTTTGTGCAGAACCAATAAAAATAACAAGTAAACACAATTGGAATTGAACTAGTCGACAACTGGTCGATTATGAAATTTCAGAACTTGATAACATTTAAAGTACAGTGTTAATGCAAACAAGTTAGTTTCATTTGACTATTACGATTTGGCTTTAATACTTCACTTGAATTGGTTATTGTATAACATTTTGTTCATGCAGTTCTAAATTGATTTTTTCTTTATCGACTAATCTGTCATTTGATATGGACAGTCAATGGCAGTATATTCGTCCCTGTGTTCTGCAAATGTTGTGATTAAACAGGTTGTTGATTTGTAAGATAAATATGGCATGTGGGAAGGTTCAAGCAGCTAAAATTAGATAGTCTGTTCCAGCATTTCAAGTCAAGAAATTCATGTCAAAAGTGTGTTCCAAGTTAAAGAATGCAAGTTCAGGAATTTCGCTATGTCCTATCTCATCTACGGCCTAAGGAACGAGCTACGAGTTAGGTCAACGTCAGTTCTTTAAGTCGTGCTGTGACAAAGGATTTCAGGAGAGCGCAAAAATCCATGTCCTAGGTCGTCGACCGACTTACGACTTACAACCTACTTTAAGTCGTACACGATTCACCAGGCCATCAAAAGTTGAGTCGTGATTTTTTAAGGCCTTAAGTCGTCCGTCTTTTCAGTACACTAATTCAACACACTCTTAACCCGTTAACCCATTAACCTCTTCTTCAACCAAAACTCTCGTCCTCTCAACGCATTCAATCAATAGAATCGCCATAAAATCGGTGTGATGTTACTTCATCGCGAACCACGAGTCAGACAAGATGAATCGCTGCAATCTGTCGCCTCATTCGTACAGATTGTCCAAATCCAAGACAAATCGTCTCGAATCCATCGATAATCAATTGAAACGAGGATTGCAATGGAGCATGACATAAGAAGAATAAGTCAGAGATGGAATTCGCAATTTAGTGACAGTCGAAGATTGAATGGGGAAACCGATTTCACTTACGCAATACAACGATGAGAATAACTAGTGATTGGGTAATTGATTTCGCCTTCGAAGATTTCAAATGCTTGTTAATGGCGGAATAAAGTAACGAGAGCAGGTGAAGGAAAAGAAGTGATGACTTAAACTATTTATATACTGGGGCAGTAGAAGACGAATCAGTACGTACGACTTACGACCTACGACTCATCTTAAGTCGTTCACAGAGCAAGCTAGGGGAATCGAAGCACACGACCTACGACTTAGGCGTGTACTTCGAGGGGCAAATGTTAATCCTCTTTGATTCGCGACATAACGAGGTAAAAATGTGACCGACTTAAGAGGAAGACCGACTTAACAAATGTGCCGAGTTAAAGGAAGCTCCGAGTTAAGAAAGCTCTGAGTTAAGGGAAGCTCCGAGTTAAGAAAGCTCCGAGTCAAGGGAAGCTCCGAGTCAAGGGAAGCTCCGAGTTAAGAAAGCTCCGAGTTAAGAAAGCTCCGAGTCAAGGGAAGCTCCGAGTCAAGGGAAGCTCCGAGTTAAGAAAGCTCCGAGTTAAGAAAGCTCCGATTGAAGGGAAGCTCCGAGTCAAGGGAAGCTCCGAGTTAAGAAAGCTCCGAGTCAAAGGAAGCTCCGAGTTAAGAAAGGCTCCGACCTAAAGCCATACCGACCTAGCTGTTAAAGAAATCTCCGACTTAGCTACGACTCCGACTTAAGGCTCTCACCTACTTAACCACAGGACCGACCTAAAACACACCCACTTGAAGTAAGCTCCGACTTAAAGGTCTACGAGATACATAAGTCTCCGAGTTAAGACCTACGACATATGCTAAGTCGTTGCCGACTTATGACTTAGCTCATTCTGGACGTTCAAGAGTAACCAGTGCATGTTTATCTCATGGCCGACTGAAGACCTACGACTTACTATAAGTCGGCTACGACTTAGAACTTAGAGGATTTTTCCTATTCAGATTCTGCCCTATAAATACCCCCCAATCTCCAACAAGGAGAGGACCTTTGGCCATTCATTTCTTCAAGCGCCGTTACTCTGTCGAAGTCTCCACTCATTCAGCAATCAAAGATCTTCAAGCATTCGAGACGCTACAACAAGCTTCGAGAAGAACTCCTTACATCCAACACGGATTCGTCGAGTTTCATCATCAAAGATTGAGCTAGTAGTCAAGAGTGCTTTCGTGATCAAGTTGTATTGTATTTTGAAAGATATTGTATCAAATTGTAACCGAATCAGCAATAAAAGACTATAAAGTGGACGTAGGCTCAATTACGGGCCGAACCACTATAAATCTGTTGTTCGTTTACTGCTTTTCTGCTATTTTCGGCTTATATTCTGTTCCCGTACCAACAGGTGGTGCTTTCACAATTCTATTACACACACCGGGTGTTAGCGTTCACTTTTTAGCGTTAACAATGTGTATAGATTACAGAGAGCTAAATAAAGTTACTATTAAGAACAAATACCCATTGCCTAGAATTGATGATCTCTTTGATCAACTCAATGGAGCTAAAATATTTTCTAGGTTAGACTTAGCATCTGGGTTCCATCAGATGAAGGTCGAGGACTCAAGTGTTAAGTACACTGCATTTAACACCAGATATGGTTTGTATGAGTTTCTAGTTATGCCATTTGGGCTGACAAATGCCCCTTCATATTTTGTAGATTTAATGAATAGAATATTCAGAGATTATTTAGACAAGTTTGTGTTAATTTTTATTGATGATATTTTGGTTTATTCCAAAACAGTAGAAGAGCATAAAAGTCATTTGCATCTGGTTTTGTCTAGATTGAGGGAAAAAGATTTAAAGGCAAAATTTTCAAAATGTGCATTTTGGAAAGAGGAAGTACATTTCCTAGGCCATGTCATTTCTGCAAAAGGAATTTTAGTGAACCCCAATAAGGTTGTAGCAATTCAAGCATGGAAAAAGACCAAGCACAGTGAGTGAGGTTAGATCATTTATGGGGATGGCAGGATATTATAAGAGATTTATAAAATATTTTTCTAAAATGTCATCACCACTTACAAATTTAACTAGAAAGACTCAGGCCTTTGTGTTGACTGAAAAATGTGAACAAGCTTTTATCAAGATAAGAAAGCCTTAGTTAATGCACCAGTGTTGAGAGTACCTGAAGGAAATGAGGGTTTAATTGTGTATACTGATGCAAGTGGCTCTGGGCTAGGGGCTGTGTTGATGCAACAAGACCAAGTAATAGCCTATGAATCTAGGCAATTAAAGCCACATGAAACTAGGTATGCAACCCATGATCTTGAACTAGCAGCAGTAGTGTATGCCTTGAAGCTTTGGAGACATTACTTATTAGGTGCCAAATTTATTTTGTACACTAATCATAAGGCACTGAAATATCTATTCTCACAAAAAGATTTAAACATGAGGCAACATAGGTGGGTGGAGTTTCTAGCTGCCTATGACTTAGACATACTATATACACCAGGTAAAGAAAACAAAGTTGCTGATGCTCTAAGTAGACAACATGCTAAGTTAGCTATGATGATGATAGAAGAGTTTAAGGACTTGTCTTTGCTTGCTGAATTAGAAATTGGGGAGAATGGCTATGTGCACATGGATGTACATGTGCATGGTGCACAGGAAAATAGAGGGAAGTTGAGCTTGATGACACTTCAATCTGAATTAATTTTGAAGGTAAGTAAAATGCAAGACCATGACCCTATTATAGTTGAGAAGAAAATTCTCATATCAAAAGGGGAATAAGTGACAAATTACCATATTGATAAAAATGGTTATTTAAGAAACCAGGATAGAATATGTGTTCCAGAAAACATGGAGTTGAAGGAGGAAATATTGAATGAATATCATAGGAGTAAGTACTCCATACAATCAGGCATTACAAAGATGTATCAAAATTTAAAAAGAAATTTTTGGTGGAAGGGAATGAAGTCAGATGTAGCCAAACATGTTGCAAGGTGTATGAATTGCCAACAAGTTAAGGCAGAAACATAATGACCATCAGGGTTGTTACAACCTCTAAGCATACCACAGTGGAAATGGGGGGATATATCTATGGATTTCGTAGATGGCCTACCTAGATCAAAAAGAGGAAACACAAGCATATGGGTGATAGTAGATAGACTAACTAAAGTGGCACATTTCATTCCAGTCAAACCTGAAAGGAATGCACCAAAATTAGCACAAGTATTTATGAAGGAGGTGGTAAGATTGCATGGCATTCCCAAAACCATTGTGAGTGATAGGGATACCATCTTCACCTCAAGATTCTGGAAAAGTTTTCAAGAGGCCTTGGGGAGTGAATTATGCTTAAGCACTGCCTACCATCCACAATCAGATGGACAAACTGAGGTGGTGAACAAAGTTCTAGAAGACTTATTGAGAGCATGTGCATTGGATTTTGGAGGCAACTGGGAGGATCATCTCCATCTAGCTGAGTTTACATACAATAATGGTTATCAAAGCACCATAGGGATGGCTCCATTTGAAGCCTTATATGGCAAGCCATGTTTATCACCTGTATGTTGGGTAGAGACAGGAGAGAGGGCTGTTTTAGGGCCTGAATATGTAAAAGAGACTATAGAGAAAATTGGGCTAATAAGAAAAAGGATGGCAGCAGCTCAAGACAGGCAAAAGAAGTTTGCAGACATGAAGAGAAAGCAGGTGGAATATGGAGTGGGAGACTTTGTTTTCATCAAGGTTTCACCCATGAAAAAGGTCCTGAGGTTTGGCAAGCAAGGTAAGCTCACACCAAGGTATGTTGGACCCTATAAAATTTTGGAAAGAATAGGCTCATTAGCATACAAATTAGAACTGCCAGATGAAATGAAAGCAATGCACAATGTGTTTCATGTATCACAACTTAGAAGATGGGTACATGATAAGGAAGATATTTTGGAGAAACCCACTCAAGTCCAGATCAACCCTGACATGGTTTATGAGAAGGAACCAGTGGGGATTTTAGCTAAAGAAGAAAAGAAATTAAGAAGTAAAACTTTGAAACTGGTGAAGATCCAGTGGAGTCTTGACCCAAAGGACTGTACATGGGAGTTAGAGGACAAAATTAGGATAGATTATCCTAAGCTTTTTGCAAATTAAAGGTAATTTTAAAATTCTCGGAAAATTTAATATATATATATATATGGTTGTTATGATTTAATTTGTTTGTTTATGCATATGTTTGATGGATTCCTTAGAGTCAGTATGTAACGACCCACTATTTTGGACCATTCAAATCGACAATAATCCACACATGTCTGACTTGAATAATTCAAAATAACAGATTGTAATAAATTTGGAGCAAATGAAATCAAATACACAGAATCATAGACACAGAACATATCAGAATAACTCGCAGCGGAAATTAAAATACCATAGTAGTTCATGAAGCTACTATAACAAACTCTCAAAACAAAATACATAATATTAGTCTGAAACATATACAATAGAAATCTCAAATACATAGAAGTTTATAATACCAGAGCTGAAATAGAACAACTGAAACTGAAATGGACAGATAACTAGATAAGCAGAATCTCCAACGATTCCTAACTCCAGAAAGCGATCCAAAGCTAAGCTGTAAATACTCAGGCTGACCCGAGCGTAAAGCAAAATACAAAACACTCGAGTCAAGACAATATATACTTATATAATGTAAACCAACTCAAGTGAACTGTAGCAGTAATGCATAATAACATAAAGGATGCTTGGGATCGCCCATCCTCTAAGGATTAGTTAAACTATAAATTAAATACATCCCGTGGTTAAAATTTCAAAATGGTATTTTATACTTCGAAATCAAATATCATTTCAAAATTAAATATCATTCAAAAATCCATTTCAAAATATCAAAATATCGTATCTTCCAAACCACATTCATTTATTTAAAATACCACTTCAACACACATTTCAAAATAGTTTATATTTCAAAACAAATTACTTCATTTTAAATCAAAAAATGAAGTTATTATATTTAATAATTAAATTATTAAATTTCCAAAATTTTAACTTTTCAAAGTTCATTCATTCACTTAATTTTATCAAAACAATGAAAATTCACCTTTCGTAGCATTTAGAAAATGCTACGGAAAGTCACATTCAAAATAGTTCAATTTAACAAAAGACAGCATTTAAAAATGCTGTAATAGGGTTACATTAGTTCAAATAAACTTAGTTAAATTCATCAATTATAACATTTACAAAAAATGCTATAATAGCCTTCAACTAAATTTAGCCATTTGGTTCATTATTATCAACTACAGCATTTACAAATGATGTATTATCATTTACATTAGAATTAATAGCATTTCAGAAATGCAGTTAATTAAATTCAAATATTCAGTATAATTTCACAAACAATTATATTTTTATTTAAATCATTTTTTTAATTTATAAAATCATATAATTTCACTTTTATAGTCATCATTTAAATACCCTTATATTCATGATTTTATAAAGTTAAATTTCCATTCAAAAATCAAAATTTAATAATAATTCACTTATTAAATTCCAACATTAAATTTTAAATTCATTAAATTAAATTTAACTTAACACTTAAGTTTAAATTTTCAAATATAACTTAATTTCATTTTTATTTACTTAACTTAAAATTCACTTTTAAGCCAAATTCATAAATTTCCAATTTTAGTTATATTTCAAAATTTCAACTTAAATATTCATTCATTTCACATTTTAACTTTATTCAAAAATCATTAATATATTATAAAATCATTTAAATTCACTTTAATCCAAATTATCATGAATTTATCATATTTCATATTTAATTTAAATTCCAATTATCACCAAATTAAAATTTCCCAAAATAACTTACATTTCAGATTTTCTAACTTTACCATTAATTTATTTCACTTATAAATTTCATAAAATCAATAATGCTTTACAAAAATCATTTTTAATCAAATTTAAATCAAAATATTATAATATTTACATTTCTAAAATATTTTAAAAATTTTAGAGAAACATATTTTAACTACGGGTCTGTATTTCATTTTTTAGCCTAAATAAAGTGATACGGATAATATATCTTTTCAACCCGTAATTTACAAAGAAAACCCGGGTTTGATCATTTCAAACCCGCAATCCCAAGTAAATGAAAATAATTGAAAATCATTCAGGCCTATCATTTCAGCCCATAACGATTTTCTCCTATTCTAAAGTCCGTTCGGGTATGTATCATTTCAACCCATAGTGATTCTAATCTAAAGGGAACTTGCAGTGTGATAAACTGATAAAAATAACAGAACAACATAATATAATAGTAACATATGATATAACAGGTGTTTAAGCATGGGTGAACATCATATAATCATAACATAGCAGATATAATATGGTGATGCATTTTACAGATTCAAAAGTGGTCAATTTACTGGTTATATATGTATACACTGTCTGGTGAGAATAACTCACTTATTAAAAGCTGGAGAAAGCCACCAAAGCACACAATACTCACACTACGAAGGCACGACAACACAGAAATGACTTGAGAGTGGAGAGCGAGATCCAAGTTATAGATCTTGTGTTACAACCCAAAAACAAAACCAAAATAATAGTTAAAAATCAATACGATTGAATTTGAATAACTTTGAAACAAAAAGCAGTTTGAATCTACAACTTTTTGCCTTGCTTTCTATACTTGTTTGCATGGCCTAGGGGATCAATAAGGTCAGGTTTGAGCATGGTTTGGATCAGGTATGGGTCTGGAAAAGGTGCGGCTACAAGGCTAAACAAATGGAGGAAGTTACACTTAGGGTAGGTGAAAGGTTTCTAGGCAAATAGGTGGAAAAGTGGTTCAATCTTTGGCTCGGCCATGGGCTATGGGGTTCGGCCAGAGGGTCTACACTTCAGGTCAGTAGATGGGGTGATGAGGGAAGGTCTGAATAAAGTGGTGGTGGCAGCCAAAGGTGGTGGTGGTGATGAAAAATGGAGTGGTGAATACATAAGTGCTCGGCTATGTATGTTTCAAGGTCTAGTTTGCAATTTTGTGGAGTTTTGCCACCATGGAGGGTTCGGCCATATTCTAACCTGAAGTGATAGGAGGTGGTGATGATAAGGAGGTGTGGTAGGAGGTGGTGGTGGTCAGATCTGGGCTGGTGGTGGTTGTGGAAGTGGCGGCAAAAGGAAGGTGGAGGTGGTGATAACACAACTAGGCTAGATTTGAGAAATAAGTGGTGTTTGGTGCAAATTGATGGTGATCTCTTGCCATGGGATGCTTGGCCTGGGGTGGTGGTGATCTGGAGGGAGTGGTGGTCAGAGGATGAGGTGGCGGGGTCAGCCTAGCTGCTGTAGTAGGTGGGGCCGATCCATACAAGTTGAGAACAAAGCAAAAACAACATAAGAAAATCAACAAAAACAAGGAAAAGAAGAGATTTTTACCCAAACTTTTGATCAAGGAATGGCCGTGTATTTTTTTTGAGAAGAGAAATGATAACGTACGTGAAAAACAAAAGAATGCAGCTGAAATGGGAAAAGATATATGGCCAAAAAAATAAAAGATGTACTGATTAAAATGAAACGGTGGAATACAAAAGGACTAGGAATAAGAAAAGTCACAAACTCTACATATTTCCATATTTTCTTTTTGTAAGTTTAAATATCTGAAAATACATAAAATTTCAGTTAAAATTCGAAAATATAACAAATATACAAAATATAAATAAATAAATATTAATTATATATGATTAAAATAAGAAAATAGTACAAAATGAAAACTAGTCTAGAAAATTTGAAAATAAACAAAATAAACTTTGGAAGATTTATATGGACTTAGAAAATATTTATAACTAAAGATAATAACATAAAAAATGCATTCACAAAAATAAATAAATAAATTTTAATTAAATATAATTTAAATGAAGAAAATAGCAGAAAAATAGAAACTTGCCTTTTTAAAAAAAATAGGAAATAAATGCAATAAATTTTGGAAAAATTTTAGTATCACTTTAAAAATATTAAAAGACAGCAATATACATAAAATAACATATTAACACATATTAAAATAAAATATGACAAAGAAAATGTAATTTATATAATTTAAAATAGACAAAATTGTTAAATAAATCAAATTGCACTCAAAATTGAAATGTACATAACTTTTACAATTCAAATCCATTTTCACCGAAACGAAAAGCAGTATTCAAGTTATTAAATCTATTTTCATAATAAAAGATAAAATTTAAGAATTTAAATATTTAAATTTAAGGTTTAAAAATCAAAGTTTGACCAGTTTGACCAGAAATCCCTTTTTCAGGAAAATGTTCAATTTATACCAGTTTGAAATTAAAATTCACATAATAATCAAATTTTATATTTAAAAATGAAATGTTTGAAATAAAACAAGTTTAAAATAGTTTCAAAATAAAATAAAGTCAAATTTTAAAAATATAGGCCAAAAATCTAGGATTGTTACGCACTCTCCCACTCAAATCTTTTCGTCCTCGAAAAGGAAGGAAGCGGAGAACAACTAGAAAGAACAATAGGTTGGAAGACATCCGGAAAGAAGGTAGGGAAAAAGTAGCTAGGAGGGAAAACAGGTTGAAAGACAAGGATGAACCATTATTTAACCCATTATACATTTCAATTAAAATTTCATAACATTTAAACATTTTATAATATGATAAATAGTCCTTTGATTTAAACCTGATAGTTCAAAGTAAACAATATTTAAAACATCTTAAAATCTTTAGAAGGGAAAATAACTGATCAAAATATTCTTTATATAGTACTTTATCAAAATACTTTTATAACTCGATGTCTTAACAAGTTTACTTTCGTTCCTACAGACTCTGACCATGCGTTGATCAGGCGCAAAGCTAGAATTCTCCAGGTACTTAGTAGACTTGTTTCAAAACCCAGTGAAAATACTGGAAAACTTAAAAAAAAAACAGATATGGAAAGTACAATCCAAACAAAAACAAACAAAACCTTTGTCTAACCATGGATCGCAGATACACAAAGGTTACGCTTGGATCCCCCAGGAAACATCCGTATCTGTAAGCTTTCTCAGCCCTGCGAATTGCGCCATGATGACTAGTAGACCGCAGATACACAATGGTTACGCCTGAATCCCCCAGGAAACATCTGTATCCGTAAGCTTTCTCAGCCCTGTGGATTTCGCTACTAATACGACCTACATAGATCACAGGATACACAATGGTTACGCCTGAATCCCCCATGAAACATCCGTACCCATGGGCCATCCAGCCAGGTGAATTACGCTATGCAGTCGCGCTCGTAAGACCATGGGTAACGCCATGGAATTCGATGGACACTCGAGTATCATATCCGGAAAACCAAAAACCAGAGAAATATCGATAGAATGAATCCACAATGTGGCCACAAAGCGGATATCAAGCAGAAGGCACTTTCCATATCTTTACTTCGAAAATATGTATTATATAGTACCTTTTCAAATCACTTTCAAATATTGTACTTATATAAAGCCCATTATATATAAGATTTCATTTTCAAATCAAATACTTTCCAAAATCAATAGTATATCAAATCACACTTATATAGACTTCAATTATATAAGATTTCACTTTTCAAATTGAGTACCTTTTCAAATCCATAGTTTTCGAATCAATAACATACTTATACAAACCAAATTTTTTTATATAAGTTCGATAACTCCCAAATCAAGTATTTAGTAACACAAGGTTCTCAAATTTCAATTTGTTTCAATATCAGTTTAGTTTCAAAATCATATACAATTCCACCAAATTATTTCTTCTCAAACTAAATATCTTCGGTTCCAAAGTTTCCAAAATAATAAATTTAGAAAATAAATCCAAATTTCAAACATCAATGGTTTTCAACATCATCTTATATTTACATAAAGTCCATCTTATATAAGGATCAAAAATTTTCAAAAATCAATTTCGCTGCATGAAGAGTCATATGGGATTGAACATCTTTGCTTTATAAAAGATTTTTAATTTAGAATAGTTTTGTATATAAAATAGTTTGTAAAATAGTGTGCATATAAAATAGTTTTAAAGAAAAAAAATAGCTTTGTATATAAAATATTTTTTTTAGGAAAATGGTTTTAAATTGATAGTAGTTTTGCATAAAAGAAAAATTCCAATTAAATTACAAAGATATCCAACCCAACAACTTCCAATTTCAGCGTCAAGTATATCAATGATATTAGAATATAAGATGTACATATGTCATCTGTTGGGCGTGTTCTCACCCAGAAGACCTCGAGACTAAGAAGCTTGATTCATTCGGCAAACCTCATTCGGCAGACCTCATTCGAACCCATTCGGCAGACCAACCTCTCCTAACTCCATAACCGGACCAACCTTCCTAACTCCCACCGAACCACCTCCTGCCGAACCAACCGGACCAACCTCTCCTAACTCCATAACCGGACCAACCTTCCTAACTCCCACCAAACCACCTCCTGCCGAACCAACCGGACCAACCCTCCTGCCAAACCAACCGGACCAGCCCATGCCGAACCATCTCCACGCCGGATCAACCTCACCATCCCACCACCGGTCCAAGCAACTACCGGTCCATTCTACACTCCAACCACCTCCGAACCAAGCAATGACGAACCAAGACGTACGAGGCCAGATCACATCAGCCCAGGCCCATCAGCAACTATACACATCCTAGACCCCTACCCCCAGCCTCACTCTATAAATAGAGGGGCAGGGGTACAACAATGGGGGACAAGTTTGAGAGCTCAAGCACGGATAGAACTTTCAAACAACTTTCTTTTACTTGTATCAAAGCTTTGTACTTGTAATCAAAAGAAGAGAAGAGAAATAACATACAAAGTGGACGTAGGCACATTCTGGCTGAACCACTATAAATCTGCGTATCTTTTTACAATTTAGCCCCTGCTTTTCATATATTTGCATAAATCTCCAAAATCACTAAGAACAACATAAGATCTACTGAATTATACGACTTTGAGGTGTTTGTCCATTTTTTGTGCAAACATTTTTGGTGCTTTCACTGAGAGCTAGAAGCTCGAAGCTTCAGCTTCATTCGCTTAACAAGTTTTCCTAACAGCATCGTCCGCCACTTGGAAAACATGCCTCCCAAACAGAGAAAAGATGTTAGCAAAGGAAAAAACATCGCATCCAGCAGTCTTCCGGATCCAGCTGTCGTGGATCAAGTAAATCGTCCTCCTCCAGCAACAGTAACAAATGAAGAACAGGCTAACCCAACTACTCCTGCCACAGAACAGCCTGCAGCAATTACTGGAGCAGATCTGGACAGAGTTGTGGTTGAAGTAACTAACCGCTTCACGTCCCAGCAGGAAGCCTTGGTGGACCATCTCATGTCACGCTTAAGGGACGCTGAAGAATCCAACCGCAACACTGAATCATGGGGCGAGTCCCAGTCTGGAGGATCTCAGAGACAACAAAGATCTTCCTTCTTCGAAGGAGCTAACGGCAGAAGTAGCCGTGGTAGGAGCCGAGACCGAGCACAGCCCGAAGTTAGGCCTGAGGAAGCATTTGGTACCGAACCCAACGGGGAAGGTACCGGGCGAAGGTCAACTGTAGCTGAGCCTGTCATGCTGCCTAACCACAGAAACGCCAGTGAACGAGGCCGAGCTAGAGTCCAGCCCGAAGTTGGACCCGAGGAAGTGCT
Organism: Allium fistulosum; assembly: GCA_030737815.1. NCBI lineage: Eukaryota > Viridiplantae > Streptophyta > Magnoliopsida > Asparagales > Amaryllidaceae > Allium > Allium fistulosum. Next base: position 543,482,324 of record CM060903.1, read on the forward strand.
TAGAACAGAACCCAACAGGGGGAGATCAAGGCAAGGGCCAACTGTAGCTGACCCAAGCATGCTCCCAGAAGATCAAAGGCAGCCACTGGAAAATATGAGGAATGATAGACGATACCTTCCCTACAGGTCATCTGGACGGAATCAATCCCACAGAACAGAACCAAACTCATTTCTACCTGCTCCGAGTTCTGATGAAAGGATGACACGCTTATTCAGAGAGTGTGTCCAACGGGAGCAAAGAGATCGAGGGATAGGCGCTAGGGTAACCAGCCCTTTCGCCCGCAATATCGAAATTGCTATCACCCCCCGAGAATGGAAGATGCCAACAATGGAACCCTACAAAGGAACCTCCGATCCCGTTGTACACTTACAGAGGTACATGCAGCATATGCTCATGAGTGGAGCAACAGAGGGAGTACTGTGCAAATGCTTTCCGCTCTTCTTAGTAGATCTTGCTACCTCCTGGTTCTGTCATCTACCCCAAGGATCCATCAGCTTGTGGGAAATGTTGAAAGAAAAATTTATCAGTCAGTTCCGCATTCATGTGGAGCAACCTAAGGACGCTTATTCCTTATCCAGCGTCAAACAGAAACCTGGAGAAAAGCTACAGCAATACCTAACCAGATTCAACGCCGCAGCAGCCGCAGTTCAAGATACCGATGAGAAGCTTATCCTAATGGCCCTCTGCAGTGGTGTGCATCCGGACACTAAATTTGCTAGAAGATTGACAAAAGAAAAACCAACTACTTTACCCGATTTCTTCCATGAAGCCGGGAAATACATGAGGCTTGAGGATGCTGCCGTTGAGGGGCAGTCAGGACAGCAAAATAAGACGACCCATGGCAACGCCCCTACTGTGGCGAGGGACGTTCGAAGAAATGATTCCAGAGACAATGCTGGGGGCAAGAAGGGAGAAAAGCGCCTATATCGGCCAGGACCAAGATTCAACACTTACACCCCTTTGAACGAGACCGTCGAAAATATCTTCCTTGCCACCCAAGGCGAAGTTAGATACAAACGCCCACCATACAAGAAGGAATCAGATAACGCACAGAAGTCTGGAAAATTCTGCCGCTTCCACGAATCTCACGGGCATGATACCAACGAATGCCATCATCTCCGAGATCTGATTGAGGAACACATCAGAAGAAAGAAACTGGAACGTTATGTAAAAGGTCAGGACAGGACCCCAGCTCCAGCCAATGAAAACCCAAGGCTACCCTCCCCGGAGGCCGACAGAGGAAACCGCAACGCTAGCAGCTCTAGCCAAGAAAAGATAGTGGTCCATACCATCTCAGTAGGGCCACACATCGCAGACAGAAGCTGGAAAGAGATGGAAAGATACTGAAAGTCGCTTAGAGACAATAAAGACTATGTCAATTCGGTTATAGAAGAGCGCCACCCGAAGCGGAAAGAAAGTAATGACATCACGTTCGGTAAGCGTGGCCTAGAAGGAAGGCAGTACCCTCACATGGATCCCATGGTCATCTCTGCCCGACTTGGTCCCGCCGAAGTCTACCGAATCCTGGTAGACACTGGAAGCTCGGTAAACATCCTGTTCAAACACGCATTCGACAAAATGAAGCTATCAATAAAGGATGTATCCCCCTGCGATAAACCACTACACGGCTTCACTGGAGATGCGAAGATGCCCCTCGGGCAACTGGACCTTTTTGTTGAGATTGGAAGCCATCCCCGCTCTGCTGTACGGAAACAAACGTTTGTGGTAATAGAAAACCAGTCGGCCTACAACGCCTTCTTAGGAAGGCCATCCTTGTCTGACTTCCAAATTGTCTTAGCCCCATGGTGCCTAAAGATGAAATTCCCAATGGACAATGGAGTAGGGGAAGTGGAAGGAGATCAGGACGTTGCTCGAGACTGCTATGTGACTGAACTTCGCAACAACCACAGGAAGGATAAAGGGAAGGGTGTAGAGATTGCCCTCTGCACAAAAAGTCTAGAAGCGTAGCAATTAAAGAAAGCCCCTCCTCTTCGATATACCAGCAACCCTTTCAATGAATTAGATCATAGGGACAAAGAGGAGGAGGCCACTGCCGAGCCTGCAGAGGCTATGGAGTTTATATCTGTAGACAAGCACGACTCGAGTAGACTATTGAAAATTGGGTCCCAACTAAAAGCGGAATTGAAGGAACAACTCATCGATTTTCTCCGCCACAACTTGGATGTATTCGCTTGGTCACACGCTGACATGACTGGGATCTCCCCCGACATAGCCTGCCACGTATTAAACATTGATCCTACCAAGGCGCCTGTAAAACAAAAAAAGAGAAGTATGGGGGCAGAGCGATCAGCAGCACTCGATGAAGAAGTAAAGAATCTACTCGCCAATGACTTCATACGAGAAGCTATCTCCCCGGAATGGATCGCCAACCCGGTGCTGGTAAAAAAGGCTAATGGGAAGTGGCGAACCTGCATTGACTTTTCCAACTTAAACGACGCCTGCCCAAAGGATTGCTTCCCGCTTCCCAGAATCGACCAACTTGTAGACAGCACAGCCGGGCACGAACTCCTATCTTTTATGGATGCATACTCAGGATATAACCAAATTCCTATGCATGCTCCCGACCAAGACCACACTAGTTTCATCACCGACCGAGGTTTATACTGCTACAAAGTAATGCCTTTCGGACTTAAAAATGCAGGAGCCACCTACCAGCGCCTCGTCAACAAGATGTTTGCAGGGCTAATAGGACAAACTATGGAAGTATATGTGGATGACATGCTGGTAAAGTCAAGGAAGGCCAAAGATCACGTAAGCCACCTAGGCGAGATGTTTCAAGTACTTCGGCAATATGGAATGAAGTTGAATCCACTAAAATGCTCCTTCGGTGTGTCGTCAGGGAAGTTCTTAGGATTCATCGTTCATGCCAGAGGGATAGAAGCAAACCCTGAACAAGTCCGAGCGCTAAGGGATATCAAGATACCTTCCACCCGAAAGGAAATGCAAAGCCTAAATGGAAAAGTGGCCGCCCTAAGCCGATTCATCTCCAAGGCAACGGACAAGTGCGTCCCCTTTTTCGAAGCTCTAAAGAAAGATAAAGGAAAGTTCGAATGGACGGACGAATGCTTAACCGCTTTCCATAACCTAATCAAACACATCCAGAAACCACCGGTACTCTCGACTCCAAGCGAAGGCGAAGAATTATACCTATACCTTGCTGTGTCATCTCACGCTCTAAGCGCTGCCTTGGTAAGGGAAGACAACCGCACGCAATGACCAGTTTACTTCGTCAGCAAAAGGTTTACTGGGGCAGAAGTTAGATATCCTAAACTTGAGAAGTTAGCATACTGTTTACTAATCACTTCACGAAAACTACGTCACTACTTCCAATCCCATTCCATCAAAGTTCTGACCGATCAACCACTGAGGCAGGTACTCCATCGTCCCGACACTTCCGGACGACTACTTAAATGGTGCATTGAATTGAGTCAATATGATATCACCAATCACCCTCGCACAGCCATCAAGGGACAAGCCATGGCTGATTTCATTGCAGAATTCACTACCAACGAGGATAAGGAGCAATTGGAAATAACAGAAGATATCAAGTGGAATCTCTTTGTGGACGGTGCATCTAACGAACAAGGCTCGGGGGCAGGTGTGGTAATAATCACTCCCAGGGGAAATAAACTGCACTATGCTATAAGATTGGAATTCGCTGCCACCAATAACGATGTAGAATATGAAGCAGTGATAGCTGGACTAGAAATTGCCATAGAAATCGGAGCCAATTCTTTGTGTCTTCACAGCGATTCTCAGCTTATTGTTAATCAAATACTAGGAGAATTCCAAGCTCGAGAAGAACGACTCATAGCATATCTAAAGAAGACCAAGTTACTTCTCAGCCGATTGGACCACTACTTAGTCAAACACATCCCTCGGGAGGAGAACCGAGAGGCCGACGAATTAGCAAAGCAAGCAAGTGTGAGAGACATCACCATCTTCGGGGCAGTAACCATCTCAAAGCAACTGGCCCCAAGTTTTGAGCAAGTGAATCTGATAGCTGCAACCGAAGAAGCAACTTGGATGACTCCAATCCGAGACTACCTACAAAGTGGCACTCTACCCAACGGGCGTAACGAAGTCAAGAAAATCTTGAGGAGAGCATCCTGCTACACAATACAAGAAGACATCCTCTATCGGCGTGGATTCTCTAACCCGTTATTAAGGTGTGTCGCTGGGAGAGAAGCCAAGGAAATCTTATCCAACATCCATCAGGGGAGCTGTGGAGATCACACCGGAGGGCAAACATTAGCAAAAAAGATACTCCGATACGGATATTACTGGCCCACCTTAAGCAAGGACGCCTTAGATTTCGTCAAGAAGTGTGACAGATGCCAAAAATTTGCTAAGATTCCACGGCTACCAACAATTGAGATTACTCAAATGACCAGCCCTTGGCCCTTCGCAATATGGGGAATTGACTTAATCGGCGAGCTACCGATGGGCCGAGGCGGGGCCAAATATGCTATAGTGGCAGTTGATTATTTCACCAAATGGGTGGAAGCAGAGCCTCTGAATAAAGTATCTTCAGCAAAAGTTATTAACTTCTTGATCAAAAATGTTCTGTGCAGGTATGGAGTCCCACTAAAAATCATATCAGACAATGGACTTCAGTTTGACAGCGAGGAATTCGCCAACTGGTGCCGAGAGCACGGAATTCATAAAAGCTTCTCATCCGTAGCGTATCCCCAGGCAAACGGACAAGTCGAAGCAGTCAACAAAATTCTGAAGACTCTGATCAAAAAGAAGCTCGAAAAGTCAAAGGGCGCTTGGGTGGATGAACTCCCTATGACACTGTGGGCCTACCGCACATCTTTCAGAACATCAACGGGGCACACTCCTTTCTCTTTGGCTTACGGATCGGAGGCTACGCTCCCAGTTGAAACCGTTGTGCCTTCCCACCGTAGGATCCACTATAACCCGGAAGAGAATGAAGAGCTCCTCCACATGTCGTTGGATCTTGTTGAGGAGAGAAGAAATGATGCAGTCCTTAAAACAGCAGCCCACAAGCAGAAAGTGGCAGCGCAATACAACTCCAAATTCAAGCATCGTACCTTACAAGAAGGGGATCTTGTCCTCAAGCGAATCTTCCCTCGCCCCGGAGCACTAGACCCCATCTGGGATGGACCATATGTAATTCATAAAGATCTCCACAACGGAGCCTATATTTTGTCAACAGTGGACGGAGAGGTGTTCCAGAGGGCATGGAACATCCAACACCTCCGTCGATACTTTTCTTAACTTGTATTGCCCATATGAAGTGAATTAACAAAGAGAATCAGTGGACGTAGGCACTTTCGTGCCGAACCACTTTAAAAAACCTTGTCTCTTTTTTAACTTGTTCCTTTGTATCTTGGCTGCTTGTTAACTTTATCCTATTCTGTTGAACAAAATCCTGAGCATATAGCATTTCTATTCAAAGCACTCCACAACGCAACTTCACCTGGACAAGACCCAACAGGTACTATGCGAATCTATACCCTCGCCAATGAGAGACTTTTGCTCCAGCATCCCTCTGCTGCGGGTTAACTCATTGCTCGCGACGGCCCTTAAAGCCAACTGTAATGAGCCGATTATAAGCCACCGAGAAGGCCGACTATAGCCAAGGCAGCTCATTACGGCGTTAGGCTCGCCGGCAACTGTGAACCGACTATAAGCCCCAACATAAGGTGTGCCCAGCCAGGGGCAGTTCACAGTTGACGATCGGCACCCACGCTAGACGGCCACAGTAAATCGAATAATACCCATGAGTACGGGCCATAATGGCCCGGGTAGTTACTGTGCGCGATCTCGGCTCTGATGTGTCTTAAGTGCGGCTGTGGTAAAAAAGAATTAACTCCCCGCGGAGGCGTAAGATGGGTGACAAATGTCTCCAAGACCCACAGCTAGGGAAAGTGACTACAAAACCCGTTTGCCACGAACTTAAGCACATCGAAGGCCTTCCGTGATGGGAAGTTTTACTATTTCACGTATTTCAATTTTACTTAAAAAACTATCCTCCTATCCTCTATAACAATCCATAAAGTACAGGATACAGAGTAGGAGATACTCGCCAATGGATGCAGAGATTTACAATCGAATGGCAGGGCATTCGACTACATTCCATGTTCGGTCATACAAGATATTCAAGACTGCCATCTACGATTGAAACATGAAAGGCGGTATTTTCTTCTTTTGTGTACAAATACATGACTATAATTTGTTCACACCACACACAAACATTGCAAGTCATGGAATTGTGTCTTAAACCAGAACCCGACATCAAACACAATTTAATTACAAGAATATACATAGCTATATTTCTCATACGACATGCCAAAATAACAGCAAACATTCAAAAGACGACAAAATCAGCTTAAGTTAAAGAATTACACGTCAAAAATAAGACTATTTACTACAAGTGGCAAAATATTACAACCTAAAGGCTACGTTACTATTTTTCGACTAACATATACAACACTGTCAAATTCACAAAAAGAGTTTTTCCAGGTATAATCAAGGGGTCGGCTGCAGTGGAGCTTTATCCTTGCCCTGTTGACCCCCTGTCCAGTCAGAAAAAGGACTCATTAGCAATAAGCAACCAAGTTGATGGAGAAACTAAAAAGGGAGACTTACCAGCACCTGCTTCCTGACTATCCTGATCGTCATCCTCTACCTGCACGCCTACCTCCTCAGCGGCAAGCAACCGCATACCTTCCTTCACCGCCACCTTCTCCTCCTTGGCAAACTGAGCAGTGACCGCATCCATGCTAAAGGCCACACCACCCTCTTTATCCGCATCCGCCTTAGCTTCCTCCAAAGCCCGAAGATAAATCTTAGCCATGACACTAGGATAATCATCCATCCAGGATAGGTTGCCCTGCTTCCAAGTTCGGAAGTACATGTCCTGAAGCATTTCATCCATCATCTCCTCATTCTCCTCAAACTCCCTCATCCGGGCCTCTGAAGCCGACAACCTTCCAACAGCAGCTTCTCTCTCCAAACGGTATCTCGAGCAGTCAGCCTGAAGGGATTTCCGCATCGCCTCCATCTCCTCCTTCAGCCTAACCTGAGCAAGCTCTGCGGCTTCAAGCTTCCCCATCAGCTCCTCTACCCGCTCAAGATCCGCCCTCCGAACCTCATCCACTGTCGAGATGGCCATATTTATCTGTTCCTTGCAGGCGGCCTCCATCTTCCGCAGTTCCGCCTTACTAGCCTCCTCCATAGCCTTCCTCAATCGCCCGGAGGCAGCCTCATGCTGAGAAATCTGAATGGCTTGGTCAGCGAGCTGTTTGGCCTGGTCCGAAACCATCAATCTTAGTCGGATGTTGGCACTCCCAATCTCCTCTCCAGCCTTAACCAGCCGGGATGATGCCCCATCAGCTTCATAGTCTCCTCCGCCACCCGATCAATACTAGCCTTGGCCTCGTCTCCCATGGTAACTATCCGAGTGGTAAGTAGATCAAGATCTAAGGACTTAGCCTCATCAAGCACCCGTACCATGGGATTGCGGGGAAGAAGGTGCTCACCAGTAACCTCGTCAAAGGTAATGTCATGGGAACTTGGTTCCAGATCAGGATGACCCGCAAATGGATTACGAGCCAAGTCAGGACGGTCGATATGAGTAACAGAAGGGTTTCCAGACGGGTGCGGAGAAGGTGCAAACTCGCTGTCCTCCTCTGTGATATCATGAAGAGGCTGAGCCGGGAGCTGAGGACCGGGCGAAGGTTCAGATAAAGGGCGACTCCTCTTTCTCTGCTGAATACCCTCTTCAATAACCCCGAGAAGAGGACGGTAGCCGACTACATCCCCGGAACGGTGAGTCAGAGTCTTTGGCTTGGAGGAAGCTTTGGAGAGCTTGTACTGTTCAAGCCTGTGCCGAAGATCTGAGGCCTTGGCCGTTTTACCTGCTCCTGATATGAAGAAAAAGTGTCACAAGCTTACATCACTATATGATTCGAGAAACGCGGTAAAGTACAAGTTAAAAGAAGAAAGAAAGCACGTCTGTTATACAAACCCTGGGGAGAAGTAGGATACTGCAATAAGTCCTGGATTTCATTCCAGGACGGGAGCGGATCATAAAATATTCCTAAGTCTCTATCATTAATGAAGCATGCAGGAGTCAAGAGTTCACCTTGAGTCGTCGGAGCCACCTTGGCTGGAATGGTCTGAAAAGACTCGCTTGCACCGGTCCCGGCCTTGTCCACTGTCCCGGTTTTCTCTACCAAAGCCGGATCTTCGTCCAGCCCCTCGAAAGCCTGGTGGAACGCATCATCCGTCCACTCCTGAATCTCACCCGCCTGCCCAGGGAGCAAGGCCCCGATGCCATCGCCACCTTTATCACCTTCCCGACCATCTCCACCCTCACCTATTTCCTCCTCTATGTCTTCCTCCTCCTGGGTAAGTGGACAATTGCTGGGGGAGGGATCGTCCGACTTCTTGAGTTTCTTACCTCCGACGGCTGGAGGTTTTGTGAAAGGTTTCCTTTTGCTACTCTCTACCGTAACACCTCCCTTAGTCTGAACAGCCGCCTTCTCCTCCGCCGTTTCCCTCAGCTTGACTACTGACTGCTGTGGAAGGATTAAGTTATACTCCAGAAGGATCGCGTTTCTGATCAGGAAGGCAGATGATCTATATTTCCCGAGAATAGCTTCTATCTCAGTCGCCGTCTGAACCAGACGGTCAGTCTCCACAACCGCAAAGCCACCTGTCGCTAGCAAAAATGAGGAAGTATGAGAAGAAGCATCGCAATCGTAATGGAAATTATAAGTAAAAGCATCAACTTACATCCAAAAGTAAAGCGCCGAATTGAAACAGAGTCGTCCCTAACAAAGAACCATTCCTTCTTGAACATGTTGAATTTGGAATACAGATCCAAGACCGGCTTGAAGGTCACAGCTGACTCCAAGCTAATGTATGGGGACCCCTTCTTATAGCCCCTCAGGTTATATAGATACCGGATCTCTCGGTTGGAAGGAGCACGACCATACTTCCTCCAGAAAATGACTAAGAGGCTCACCAGTATAGCATAGGAGTTGGGTTGAAGCTGGAACGGGGCCACCTTAAGATATGTGAGGAAGCTGGCTATCCAAGCGTTCAGAGGAGGGATGGCACCACACATGCAGTGGTATCTGCTGTAGGCGAAGTACCCTTCAGGAGGATCATACGGCATAACGTCTCTCCCAGGCAATAGCAAGCGCGCCCTATCGATTCCAAAGGATCGGGAAATGACATCGAGCTGCTCCTCCTTGAGGGAGCTAGGAAAGCAATCGGGCGGGGAGTCCAGAAGCTCCTGAGGGCCGTACCCGTCCACTAGTGATCTCGGGGCAGATCCGTGACGTTCTGGATTCGGCTGAGCTGGGGGCACGACAGAGGAACCTCCTTCACCCCCGGATTTCTTTTTGTCTGATCGAGTTTCCACTTTACGAGACATTATCTGCAACACCAGAAAAACATGTTGTTAGAACAAAGGATGTAAAAAAGTAAGTATATAATATGGAATTTCACTCATAAAATCAGAATGCTCAAACTCCCGTTGTCGTTCGGTAAAGTAAATGCAAAATTCTCAAGGCCATTCGGTAGTTCTCATGACCATTCGGCATTCCCAACTCCATCCGTTTATATAGATATACGACTACCTTCGATAAACCATTCGTCCAACATAGAAAGGATCTCACCTGATTCAGTGAAAATAGGGAATTTGATTCGGCTACCACTTTGATTCGGCTACCACTTTGATTCGGCTACCACGTTGATTCGGCTACCACGTTCAATTCAGCTACGAAGTTTGATCCGGCAAGAGCAAATGTTTAGTTCGGCAGATAGGAAATAGCGAAGGCGTACGGTCCCTACTTATAGACAAAAGGACACGACCAGACCATCTGGTTCGGCATCCAAGGGCCAAGTGAAAATGTCAAACAAAGCACGCCATATTCAAGAATATGCCCCACTTTGGGGGGCAAATGTTGGGCGTGTTCTCACCCAGAAGACCTCGAGACTAAGAAGCTTGATTCATTCGGCAGACCTCATTCGAACCCATTCGGCAGACCAACCTCTCCTAACTCCATAACCGGACCAACCTTCCTAACTCCCACCGAATCACCTCCTGCCGAACCAACCGGACCAACCCTCCTGCCAAACCTACCGGACCAGCCCATGCCGAACCATCTCCACGCCGGATCAACCTCACCATCCCACCACTGGTCCAAGCAACTACCGGTCCATTCTACACTCCAACCACCTCCGAACCAAGCAATGACGAACCAAGACGTACGAGGCTAGATCACATCATCCCAGGCCCATCAGCAACTATACACATCCTAGACCCCTACCCCCAGCCTCACTCTATAAATAGAGGGGCAGGGGTACAACAATGGGGGACAAGTTTGAGAGCTCAAGCACGGATAGAACTTTCAAACAACTTTCTTTTACTTGTATCAAAGCTTTGTACTTGTAATCAAAAGAAGAGAAGAGAAATAACATATAAAGTTGACGTAGGCACATTCTGGCTGAACCACTATAAATCTGTGTGTCTTTTTACAATTTAGCCCCTGCTTTTCATATATTTGCATAAATCTCCAAAATCACTAAGAACAACATAAGATCTACTGAATTATACGACTTTGAGTGGAGCAACAGAGGGAGTACTGTGCAAATGCTTTCCGCTCTTCTTAGCAGATCTTGCTACCTCCTGGTTCTGTCATCTACCCCAAGGATCCATCAGCTCGTGGGAAATGTTGAAAGAAAAATTTATCAGTCAGTTCCGCATTCATTTGGAGCAACCTAAGGACGCTTATTCCTTATCCAGCGTCAAACAGAAACCTGGAGAAAAGCTGCAGCAATACCTAACCAGATTCAACGCCGCAGTAGCCGCAGTTCAAGATGCCGATGAGAAGCTTATCCTAATGGCCCTCTGCAGTGGTGTGCATCCGGACACTAAATTTGCTAGAAGATTGACAAAAGAAAAACCAGCTACTTTACCCGATTTCTTTCATGAAGCCGGGAAATACATGAGGCTTGAGGATGCTACCGTTGAGGGGCAGTCAGGACAGCAAAATAAGACGACCCATGGCAACGCCCCTGCTATGGCGAGGGACGTTCGAAGAAATGATTCCAGAGACAATGCTGGGGGCAAGAAGGGAGAAAAGCGCCTATATCGGCTAGGACCAAGATTCGACACTTACACCCCTTTGAACGAGACCGTCGAAAATATCTTCCTTGCCACCCAAGGCGAAGTTAGATACAAACGCCCACCATACAAGAAGGAATCAGATAACGCACAGAAGTCTGGAAAATTCTGCCGCTTCCACGAATCTCACGGGCATGATACCAACGAATGCCATCATCTCCGAGATCTGATTGAGGAACACATCAGAAGAAAGAAACTGGAACGTTATGTAAAAGGTCAGGACAGGACCCCAGCTCCAGCCAATGACCACCCAAGGCTACCCTCCTCGGAGGCCGACAGAGGAAACCGCAACGCTAGCAGCTCTAGCCAAGAAAAGATAGTGGTCCATACCATCTCAGGAGGGCCACACATCGCAGACAGAAGCTGGAAAGAGATGGAAAGATACGGAAAGTCGCTTAGAGACAATAAAGACTATGTCAATTCGGTTATAGAAGAGCGCCACCCGAAGCGGAAAGAAAGTAATGACATCACGTTCGGTAAGCGTGACCTAGAAGGAAGGCAGTACCCTCACATGGATCCCATGGTCATCTCTGCCCGACTTGGTCCCGCCGAAGTCTACCGAATCCTGGTAGACACTGGAAGCTCAGTAAACATCCAGTTCAAACACGCATTCGACAAAATGAAGCTATCAATGAAGGATGTATCCCCCTGCGATAAACCACTACACGGCTTCACTGGAGATGCGAAGATGCCCCTCGGGCAATTGGACCTTTTTGTTGAGATTGGAAGCCATCCCCGCTCTGCTGTACGGAAACAAACGTTTGTGCTAATAGAAAACCAGTCGGCCTACAACGCCTTCTTAGGAAGGCCATCCTTGTCTGACTTCCAAATTGTCTTAGCCCCATGGTGCCTAAAGATGAAATTCCCAACGGACAATGGAGTATGGGAAGTGGAAGGAGATCAGGACGTTGCTCGAGACTGCTATGTGACTTAACTTCGCAAAAACCACAAGAAGGATAAAGGGAAGGGTGTAGAGATTGCCCTCTGCACAAAAAGTCTAGAAGCGTAGCAATTAAAGAAAGCCCCTCCTCTTCGATATACCAGCGACCCTTTCAATGAATTAGATCCTAGGGACAAAGAGGAGGAGGCCACCGCCGAGCCTGCAGAGGCTATAGAGTTTATATCTGTAGACAAGCACGACTCGAGTAGACTATTGAAAATTGGGTCCCAACTAAAAGCGGAATTGAAGGAACAACTCATCGATTTTCTCCGCCACAACTTGGATGTATTCGCTTGGTCACACGCTGACATGACTGGGATCTCCCCCGACATAGCCTGCCACGTATTAAACATTGATCCTACCAAGGCGCCTGTAAAACAAAAAAAGAGAAGTATGGGGGCAGAGCGATCAGAAGCACTCGATGAAGAAGTAAAGAATCTACTCGCCAATGACTTCATACGAGAAGCTATCTACCCGGAATGGATCGCCAACTCGGTGCTGGTAAAAAAGGCTAATGGGAAGTGGCGAACCTGCATTGACTTATCCAACTTAAACGACGCCTGCCCAAAGGATTGCTTCCCGCTTCCCAGAATCGACCAACTTGTAGACATCACAGCCGGGCACGAACTCCTATCTTTTATGGATGCATACTCAGGATATAACCAAATTCCTATGCATGCTCCCGACCAAGACCACACTAGTTTCATCACCGACCGAGGTTTATACTGCTACAAAGTAATGCCTTTCGGACTTAAAAATGCAGGAGCCACCTACCAGCGCCTCGTCAACAAGATGTTTGCAGGGCTAATAGGACAAACTATGGAAGTATATGTGGATGACATGCTGGTAAAGTCAAGGAAGGCCAAAGATCACGTAAGCCACCTAGGCGAGATGTTTCAAGTACTTCGGCAATATGGAATGAAGTTGAATCCACCAAAATGCTCCTTCGGTGTGTCGTCAGGGAAGTTCTTAGGATTCATCGTTCATGCCAGAGGGATAGAAGCAAACCCTGAACAAGTCCGAGCGCTAAGGGATATCAAGATACCTTCCACCCGAAAGGAAATGCAAAGCCTAAATGGAAAAGTGGCCGCCCTAAGCCGATTCATCTCCAAGGCAACGGACAAGTGCGTCCCCTTTTTCGAAGCTCTAAAGAAAGATAAAGGAAAGTTCGAATGGACGGACGAATGCTTAACCGCTTTCCATAACCTAATCAAACACCTCCAGAAACCACCGGTACTCTCGACTCCAAGCGAAGGCGAAGAATTATACCTATACCTTGCTGTGTCATCTCACGCTCTAAGCGCTGCCTTGGTAAGGGAAGACAACTGCACGCAACGACCAGTTTACTTCGTCAGCAAAAGGTTTACTGGGGCAGAAGTTAGATATCCTAAACTCGAGAAGTTAGCATACTGTTTACTAATCACTTCACGAAAACTACGTCACTACTTCCAATCCCATTCCATCAAAGTTCTGACCGATCAACCACTGAGGCAGGTACTCCATCGTCCCGACACTTCCAGACGACTACTTAAATGGTGCATTGAACTGAGTCAATATGATATCACCTATCACCCTTGCACAGCCATCAAGGGACAAGCCATGGCTGATTTCATTGCAGAATTCACTACCAACGAGGATAAGGAGCAATTGGAAATAACAGAAGATATCAAGTGGAATCTCTTTGTGGACGGTGCATCTAACGAACAAGGCTCGGGGGCAGGTGTGGTAATAATCACTCCCAGGGGAAATAAACTGCACTATGCTATAAGATTGGAATTCGCTGCCACCAATAACGATGCAGAATATGAAGCAGTGATAGCTGGACTAGAAATTGCCATAGAAATCGGAGCCAATTCTTTGTGTCTTCACAGCGATTCTCAGCTTATTGTTAATCAAATACTAGGAGAATTCCAAGCTCGAGAAGAACGACTCATAGCATATCTAAAGAAGACCAAGTTACTTCTTAGCCGATTGGACCACTACTTAGTCAAACACATCCCTCGGGAGGAGAACCGAGAGGCCGACGAATTAGCAAAGCAAGCAAGTGTGAGAGACATCACCATCTTCGGGGCAGTAACCATCTCAAAGCAACTGGCCCTAAGTTTTGAGCAAGTGAATCTGATAGCTGCAACCAAAGAAGCAACTTGGATGACTCCCATCCGAGACTACCTACAAAGTGGCACTCTACCCAACGGGCGTAACGAAGTCAAGAAAATCTTGAGGAGAGCATCCCGCTACACAATACAAGAAGACATCCTCTATCGGTGTGGATTCTCTAACCCGTTATTAAGGTGTGTCGCTAGGAGAGAAGCCAAGGAAATCTTATCCAACATCCATCAGGGGAGCTGTGGAGATCACACCGGAGGGCAAACATTAGCAAAAAAGATACTCCGATACGGATATTTCTGTCCCACCTTAAGCAAGGACGCCTTAGATTTCGTCAAGAAGAGTGACAGATGCCAAAAATTTGCTAAGATTCCACGGCTACCAACAACTGAGATTACTCAAATGACCAGCCCTTTGCCCTTCGCAATATGGGGAATTGACTTAATCGGCGAGCTACCGATGGGCCGAGGCGGGGCCAAATATGCTATAGTGGCAGTTGATTATTTCACCAAATGGGTGGAAGCAGAGCCTCTGAATAAAGTATCTTCAGCAAAAGTTATTAACTTCTTGATCAAAAATGTTCTGTGCAGGTATGGAGTCCCACTCAAAATCATATCAGACAATGGACTTCAGTTTGACAGCGAGGAATTCGCCAACTGGTGCCGAGAGCACGGAATTCATAAAAGCTTCTCATCCGTAGCGTATCCCCAGGCAAACGGACAAGTCGAAGCAGTCAACAAAATTCTGAAGACTCTGATCAAAAAGAAGCTCGAAAAGTCAAAGGGCGCTTGGGTGGATGAACTCCCTACGGCACTGTGGGCCTACCGCACATCTTTCAGAACATCAACGGGGAACACTCCTTTCTCTTTGGCTTACGGATCGGAGGCTATGCTCCCAGTTGAAACCGTTGTGCCTTCCCACCGTAGGATCCACTATAACCCGGAAGAGAATGAAGAGCTCCTCCACATGTCTTTGGATCTAGTTGAGGAGAGAAGAAATGATGCAGTCCTTAAAACAGCAGCCCACAAGCAGAATGTGGCAGCGCAATACAACTCCAAATTCAAGCATCGTACCTTACAAGAAGGGGATCTTGTCCTCAAGCGAATCTTCCCTCGCCCCGGAGCACTAGACCCCATCTGGGATGGACCATATGTAATTCATAAAGATCTCCACAACGGAGCCTATATTTTGTCAACAGTGGACGGAGAGGTGTTCCAGAGGGCATGGAACATCCAACACCTCCGTCGATACTTTTCTTAACTTGTATTGCCCATATGAAGTGAATTGACAAAGAGAATCAGTGGACGTAGGCACTTTCGTGCCGAACCACTTTAAAAAACCTTGTCTCTTTTTTAACTTGTTCCTTTGTATCTTGGCTGCTTGTTAACTTTATCCTTTTCTGTTGAACAAAATCCTGAGCATATAGCATTTCTATTCAAAGCACTCCACAATGCAACTTCACCTAGACAAGACCCAACATGTACTATGCGAATCTATGCCCTCGCCAATGAGACACTTTTGCTCCAGCATCCCTCTGCTGCGGGTTAACTCATTGCTCGCGACGGCCCTTAAAGCCAACTGTAATGAGCCGATTATAAGCCACCGAGAAGGCCGACTATAGCCGAGGCAGCTCATTACGGCGTTAGGCTCGCCGGCAACTGTGAACCGACTATAAGCCCCAACATAAGGTGTGGCCAGCCAGGGGCAGTTCACAGTTGACGATCGGCACCCACGCTAGCCGGCCACAGTAAATCGAATAATACCCATGAGTACGGGCCATAATGGCCCGGGTAGTTACTGTGCGCGATCTCGGCTCCGATGTGTCTTAAGTGCGGCTGTGGTAAAAAAGAATTAACTCCCCGCGGAGGCGTAAGATGGGTGACAAATGTCTCCAAGACCCACAGCTAGGGAAAGTGACTACAAAACCCGTTTGCCACGAACTTAAGCACATCGAAGGCCTTCCGTGATTGGAAGTTTTACTATTTCACGTATTTCAATTTTACTTAAAAAACTATCCTCCTATCCTCTATAACAATCCATAAAGTACATGATACAGAGTAGGAGATACTCGCCAATGGATGCAGAGATTTACAGTCGAATGGCAGGGCATTCGACTACATTCCATGTTCGGTCATACAAGATATTCAAGACTGCCATCTACGATTGAAACATTAAAGGCGGTATTTTCTTCTTTTGTGTACAAATACATGACTATAATTTGTTCACACCACACACAAACATTGCAAGTCATGGAATTATGTCTTAAACCAGAACTCGACATCAAACACAATTTAATTACAAGAATATACATAGCTATATTTCTCATACGACATGCCAAAATAACAGCAAACGTTCAAAAGACGACAAAATCAGCTTAAGTTAAAGAATTACACGTCAAAAATAAGACTATTTATTACAAGTGGCAAAATATTACAACCTAAAGGCTACGTTACTATTTTTCGACTAACATATACAACACTGTCAAATTCACAAAAAGAGTTTTTCCAGGTATAATCAAGGGGCCGGCTGCAGTGGAGCTTTATCCTTGCCCTGTTGACCCCCTGTCCAGTCAGAAAAAGGACTCATTAGCAATAAGCAACCAAGTTGATGGAGAAACTAAAAAGGGAGACTTACCAGCACCTGCTTCCTGACTATCCTGATCGTCATCCTCTACCTGCACGCCTACCTCCTCAGCGGCAAGCAACTGCATATCTTCCTTCACCGCCACCTTCTCCTCCTTGGCAAACTGAGCAGTGACCGCATCCATGCTAAAGGCCACACCACCCTCTTTATCCGCATCCGCCTTAGCTTCCTCCAAAGCCCGAAGATAAATCTTAGCCATGACCCTAGGATAATCATCCATCCAGGATAGGTTGCCCTGCTTCCAAGTTCGGAAGTACATGTCCTGAAGCATTTCATCCATCATCTCCTCATTCTCCTCAAACTCCCTCATCCGGGCCTCTGAAGCCGACAACCTTCCAACAGTAGCTTCTCTCTCCAAACGGTATCTCGAGCAGTCAGCCTGAAGGGATTTCCGCATCGCCTCCATCTCCTCCTTCAGCCTAACCTGAGCAAGCTCTGCGGCTTCAAGCTTCCCCATCAGCTCCTCTACCCGCTCAAGATCCGCCCTCCGAACCTCATCCACTGTCGAGATGGCCATATTTATCTGTTCCTTGCAGGCGGCCTCCATCTTCCGCAGTTCCGCCTTACTAGCCTCCTCCATAGCCTTCCTCAATCGCCCGGAGGCAGCCTCATGCTGAGAAATCTGAATGGCTTGGTCAGCGAGCTGTTTGGCCTGGTCCGAAACCATCAATCTTAGTCGGATGTTGGCACTCCCAATCTCCTCTCCAGCCTTAACCAGCCGGGATGATGCCCCATCAGCTTCATAGTCTCCTCCACCACCCGATCAATACTAGCCTTGGCCTCGTCTCCCATGGTAACTATCCGAGTGGTAAGTAGATCAAGATCTAAGGACTTAGCCTCATCAAGCACCCGTACCATGGGATTGCGGGGAAGAAGGTGCTCACCAGTAACCTCGTCAAAGGTAATGTCATGGGAACTTGGATCCAGATCAGGATGACCCACAAATGGATTACGAGCCAAGTCAGGACGGTCGATATGAGTAACAGAAGGGTTTCCAGACGGGTGCGGAGAAGGTGCAAACTCGCTGTCCTCCTCTGTGATATCATGAAGAGGCTGAGCCGGGAGCTGAGGACCGGGCGAAGGTTCGGATAAAGGGCGACTCCTCTTTCTCTGCTGAATACCCTCTTCAATAACCCCGGGAAGAGGACGGTAGCCGACTACATCCCCGGAACGGTGAGTCGGAGTCTTTGGCTTGGAGGAAGCTTTGGAGAGCTTGTACTGTTCAAGCCTGTGCCGAAGATCTGAGGCCTTGGCCGTTTTACCTGCTCCTGATATGAAGAAAAAGTGTCACAAGCTTACATCACTATATGATTCGAGAAACGCGGTAAAGTACAAGTTAAAAGAAGAAAGAAAGCACGTCTGTTATACAAACCCTGGGGAGAAGTAGGATACTGCAATAAGTCCTGGATTTCATTCCAGGACGGGAGCGGATCATAAAATATTCCTAAGTCTCTATCATTAATGAAGCATGCAGGAGTCAAGAGTTCACCTTGAGTCGTCGGAGCCACCTTGGCTGGAATGGTCTGAAAAGACTCGCTTGCACCGGTCCCGGCCTTGTCCGCTGTCCCGGTTTTCTCTACCAAAGCCGGATCTTCGTCCAGCCCCTCGAAAGCCTGGTGGAACGCATCATCCGTCCACTCCTGAATCTCACCCACCTGCCCAGGGAGCAAGGCCCCGATGCCATCGCCACCTTTATCACCTTCCCGACCATCTCCACCCTCACCTCTTTCCTCCTCTATGTCTTCCTCCTCCTGGGTAAGTGGACAATTGCTGGGGGAGGGACCGTCCGACTTCTTGAGTTTCTTACCTCCGACGGCTGGAGGTGTTGTGAAAGGTTTCCTTTTGCTACTCTCTACCGTAACACCTCCCTTAGTCTGAACAGCCGCCTTCTCCTCCGCCGTTTCCCTCAGCTTGACTACTGACTGCTGTGGAAGGATTAAGTTATACTCCAGAAGGATCGCGTTTCTGATCAGGAAGGCAGATGATCTATATTTCCCTAGAATAGCTTCTATCTCAGCCGCCGTCTGAACCAGACGGTCAGTCTCCACAACCGCAAAGCCACATATCGCTAGCAAAAATGAGGAAGTATGAGAAGAAGCATCGCAATCGTAATGGAAATTATAAGTAAAAGCATCAACTTACATCCAGAAGTAAAGCGCCGAATTGAAACAGAGTCGTCCCTAACAAAGAACCATTCCTTCTTGAACATGCTGAATTTGGAATACAGATCAAAGACCGGCTTGAAGGTCACAGCTGACTCCAAGCTAATGTATGGGGACCCCTTCTTATAGCCCCTCAGGTTATATAGATACCGGATCTCTCGGTTGGAAGGAGCACGACCATACTTCCTCCGGAAAATGACGAAGAGGCTCACCAGTATAGCATAGGAGTTGGGTTGAAGCTGGAACGAGGCCACCTTAAGATATGTGAGGAAGCTGGCTATCCAAGCGTTCAGAGGAGGGATGGCACCACACATGCAGTGGTATCTGCTGTAGGCGAAGTACCCTTCAGGAGGATCATACGGCATAACGTCTCTCCCAGGCAATAGCAAGCGCGCCCTATCGATTCCAAAGGATCGGGAAATGACATCGAGCTGCTCCTCCTTGAGGGAGCTAGGAAAGCAATCGGGCGGGGAGTCCAGAAGCTCCTGAGGGCCGTACCCGTCCACTAGTGATCTCGGGGCAGATCCGTGACGTTCTGGATTCGGCTGAGCTGGGGGCACGGCAGAGGAACCTCCTTCACCCCCGGATTTCTTTTTGTCTGATCGAGTTTCCACTTTACGAGACATTATCTGCAACACCAGAAAAACATGTTGTTAGAACAAAGGATGTAAAAAAGTAAGTATATAATATGGAATTTTACTCATAAAATCAGAATGCTCAAACTCCCGTTGTCGTTCGGTAAAGTAAATGCAAAATTCTCAAGGCCATTCGGTAGTTCTCATGACCATTCGGCATTCCCAACTCCATCCGTTTATACAAATATACGACTACCTTCGATAAACCATTCGTCCAACATAGAAAGGATCTCACCTGATTCAGTGAAAATAGGGAATTTGATTCGGCTACCACTTTGATTCGGCTACCACGTTGATTCGGCTACCACTTTGATTCGGCTACCACTTTGATTCGGCTACCTCTTTGATTCGGCTACCACGTTGATTCGGCTACCACGTTCAATTCAGCTACGAAGTTTGATCCGGCAAGAGCAAATGTTTAGTTCGGCAGATAGGAAATAGCGAAGGCGTACGGTCCCTACTTATAGACAAAAGGATACGACCAAACCATCTGGTTCGACATCCAAGGGCCAAGTGAAAATGTCAAACAAAGCACGCCATATTCAAGAATATGCCCCACTTTGGGGGGCAAATGTTGGGCGTGTTCTCACCTAGAAGACCTCGAGACTAAGAAGCTTGATTCATTCGGCAGACCTCATTCGAACCCATTCGGCAGACCAACCTCTCCTAACTCCATAACCGGACCAACCTTCCTAACTCCCACCGAACCACCTCCTGCCGAACCAACCGGACCAACCTCTCCTAACTCCATAACCGGACCAACCTTCCTAACTCCCACCGAACCACCTCCTGCCGAACCAACCGGACCAACCCTCCTGCCAAACCAACCGGACCAGCCCATGCCGAACCATCTCCACGCCGGATCAACCTCACCATCCCACCACCGGTCCAAGCAACTACCGGTCCATTCTACACTCCAACCACCTCCGAACCAAGCAATGACGAACCAAGACGTACGAGGCCAGATCACATCAGCCCAGGCCCATCAGCAACTATACACATCCTAGACCCCTACCCCCAGCCTCACTCTATAAATAGAGGGGCAGGGGTACAACAATGGGGGACAAGTTTGAGAGCTCAAGCACGGATAGAACTTTCAAACAACTTTCTTTTACTTGTATCAAAGCTTTGTACTTGTAATCAAAAGAAGAGAAGAGAAATAACATATAAAGTGGACGTAGGCACATTCTGGCTGAACCACTATAAATATGCGTGTCTTTTTACAATTTAGCCCCCGCTTTTCATATATTTGCATAAATCTCCAAAATCACTAAGAACAACATAAGATCTACTGAATTATACGACTTTGAGGTGTTTGTCCATTTTTTGTGCAAACATCATCATTTCGCAAAATCACATTCGATCGCTCGCTCGATCACACAAGTTCGCTTTCGAACTAGTATTGTCCATTCGACTTCCCTAATGCGGATTTCGATATGGTTTCTCGACTAGAAACCATCAGTCTACTTGCATAGCCATATACTATGATAGAGAATTCTAGAATCAAGCCCAAAATCCACATCAAATATTCGCCATCAAGAATCAAATGAAAAATCCTAACACAAAATGGTGTAATTCACCTCGAACTTGTGTACTCAAACTTGGATCAATTTAATTATGCAAAATAAACAGCATACATACAACTTATGTATCTATTCCAACTTTTTAAATATATAGTTTCATAAAGATGTTACTAAGTTAAACATTTAAAC
The DNA here is from genome assembly GCA_030737815.1 of Allium fistulosum. NCBI lineage: Eukaryota > Viridiplantae > Streptophyta > Magnoliopsida > Asparagales > Amaryllidaceae > Allium > Allium fistulosum. The sequence goes on from CM060903.1 coordinate 543,503,714, forward strand.
TAAATTTTATTCAAAATATTTTGAAGACAAAATTCTTTTCAAAACATTTAAAATCTAAATTTCATATTAGAAAAATTCAAAATAGCCTTATTCATTTACTTAACAAAACAGTTTCAACCTATTTAAATCATATTACTACATACTTTAAACATACATACCAAACTTATATACTTTATACTTTTCAAAATTACTTAGCTTTGAAAAGTTAACCTTGATTTGGAAGTGCTCGAACCTTCAAAATAGTTGAAGAAATCATTTTCAAATTCAAGAGTTGGAAATCAACAACAAATCAGTAAATCAATTTCAAAAGATGGGTTTCAAATCCGAAACTCGAGGACTGAACACCGGCTCAATTCAAATTGTTCAAATATATATACATATATCTTTCGAATATCACATCACACTTCGGAATTTGAAATCAAAAATTGGTTTCACAAATCAATCGCATAGCAAAGCTACCGAAGTGGCCTCTCCCCCACTCAGAAACTCGAAAATCAATGTCGATGATGCATGCATTCATCACCGAAATTATTTTCCAGCGACATAAGTGGGTTCTGGACATCTATTTTCTCGAAAACTTCTTTTGAAATTTCTTCGAAATCATTTGAAACTCATTAAAATCATTTGAAACATTTCATATTCGGAAAATACTTTCAAATCATATTATTTTATTTCAAAATCTCAAACCTATTCCAAAATGCCGGAGTTCAATCACTCAAATTCAGATTCAAAACGTTCAGTTATAAAATATTTTATATGAAACCATTTCTTATATAACTTCCAAAATTTCAAATCCTTTCGAAACTTCAAATTCTCATTTTTTTTTAAAAGGTATATAATCCTTATCGAAAACATTTCACCTTTACATAAAAATATGGTCATCCTTATCAAAATAAAAACTACGATGAATACACAATTTTCAAAAGACAATCAACCACCAATTTTTCCAAGGGATGATGCAAGGATGGATTTCAAAACAAAACAGAGATTCAAATTTAGAGGAACTCCAATTAAATAGAATTCTTATTCGAAGATAAGCTCGAACGAAGGTGAGAATATTAAATTACCAAATAGAAGATGGATAAGCTCATATAAATCGCGGGCGACCTTAACAGGGTCAACCGTGACTTCAGGAATATAATCGATGCGAAAATCTAAGGCAAATCGACCTTCGTTCACCAGAAATAGAATCAAGGTATAGCAGAAGATAGATAGCATTGTAAACCGAGGATATGGAAATCTCCGGTGAATCAATGCCAATTGTAAAGGAGTTTCACCCCTTTACAAATCATTCAAAGTTTGGCGGAATCGCCGGTCTTTATAGTGGTCATTCAAAGTAGAGTTATGGGATGCTCAAAAATCAAAAGAATACAATTAGGGGAGACAGGAATGGATTTCAGAACAAGTGGGAGCGTTCCAAAATTCAAAGGAATCCTAATTGAAGAAATCCCAACTAAGATAGAAGTTCATAATTTTAAGGAAATCCTAATCAAAGAAATTACTAACAAGGTGGATACGAAAGGGATAAAGTCCAGAAAATTTTCTTTCAAAACAAGAAAATTTTATATCAAAATAATCTTTAAAAATCCTTTAAAAATCATTTGAAAATCATTTTATACTTCGAAAATACGTTCCCTCACAAAGGAATGATTCTGAGATTGATGTCACTCATTCTAGCGTATTTCTACCCTATCTCTAATGAGTTTTTGCTCCGCAGGCTAAGGTTTGCCTAAAACCAAAGCTCTGATACCAACTGTAACGACCCACTATTTTGGACCATTCAAATCGACAATAATCCACACATGTCTGACTTGAATAATTCAAAATAACAGATTTTAATTAATTTGAAGCAAATGAAATCAAATACACAGAATCATAGACACAGAACATATCAGAATAACTCGCAGCGGAAATTAAAATACAATAGTAGTTCATGAAGCTACTATAACAAACTCTCAAAACAAAATACATAATATTAGTCTGAAACATATACAATAGAAATCTCAAATACATAGAAGTTCATAATACCAGAGCTGAAATAGAACAACTGAAACTGAAATGGACAAATAACTAGATAAGCAGAATCTCCAACGATTCCTAACTCCAGAAAGAGATCCAAAGCTAAGCTGTAAATACTCAGGCTGACCCGAGCGTAAAGCAAAATACAAAACACTCGAGTCAGGACAATATATACTTATATAATGTAAACCAACTCAAGTGAACTGTAGCAGTAATGCATAATAACTTAAAGGATGCTTGGGATCGCCCATCCTCTAAGGATTAGTTAAACTATAAATTAAATACATCCCGTGGTTAAAATTTCAAAATGCTATTTTATACTTCGAAATCGAATATCATTTAAAAATTAAATATCATTCAAAAATCCATTTCAAAATATCAAAACAAATTACTTCATTTTAAATCAAAAAATGAAGTTATATTTCAAAACCACATTCATTTATTTAAAATACCACTTCAACACACATTTCAAAATAGTTTATATTTCAAAACAAATTACTTCATTTTAAATCAAAAAATGAAGTTATTATATTTAATAATTAAATTATTAAATTTCCAAAATTTTAACTTTTCAAAGTTCATTCATTCACTTAATTTTATCAAAACAGTGAAAATTCACCTTTCGTAGCATTTAGAAAATGCTACGGAAAGTCACATTCAAAACAGTTCAATTTAACAAAAGACAGCATTTAAAAATGCTGTAATAGGGTTACATTAGTTCAAATAAACTTAGTTAAATTCATCAACTATAACATTTACAAAAAATGCTATAATAGCCTTCAACTAAATTTAGCCATTTGGTTCATTATTATCAACTACAGCATTTACAAATGATGTATTATCATTTACATTAGAATTAATAGCATTTTAGAAATGTAGTTAATTAAATTCAAATATTCAGTATAATTTCACAAACAATTATATTTTTATTTAAATCATTTTTTTAACTTATAAAATCATGTAATTTCACTTTTATAGTCATCATTTAAATACCCTTATATTCATGATTTTATAAAGTTAAATTTCCATTCAAAAATCAAAATTTAATAATAATTCACTTATTAAATTCCAACATTAAATTTTAAATTCATTAAATTAAATTTAACTTAACACTTAAGTTTAAATTTTCAAATATAACTTAATTTCATTTTTATTTACTTAACTTAAAATTCACTTTTAAGCCAAATTCATAAATTTCCAATTTTAGTTATATTTCAAAATTTCAACTTAAATATTCATCCATTTCACATTTTAACTTTATTCAAAAATCATTAATATATTATAAAATCATTTAAATTCACTTTAATCCAAATTATCATGAATTTATCATATTTCATATTTAATTTAAATTCCAATTATCACCAAATTAAAATTTCCCAAAATAACTTACATTTCAGATTTTCTAACTTTACGATTAATTTATTTCACTTATAAATTTTCATAAAATCAATAATGCTTTACAAAAATCATTTTTAATCAAATTTAAATCAAAATATTATAATATTTACATTTCTAAAATATTTTAAATTTTTTAGAAAAACATATTTTAACTACGGGTCTGTATTTCATTTTTTAGCCTAGGTAAAGTGATACGGGTAATATATCTTTTCAACCCGTAATTTACAAAGAAAACCCGGGTTTGATCATTTCAAACCCGCAATCCCAAGTAAATGAAAATAATTGAAAATCATTCGGCCTATCATTTCAGCCCATAACGATTTTCTCCTATTCTAAAGTCCGTTCGGGTATGTATCATTTCAGCCCATAACGATTTTCTCCTATTCTAAAGTCCGTTCGGGTATGTATCATTTCAACCCATAGTGATTCTAATCTAAAGGGAACTTGCAGTGTGATAAACTGATAAAAATAACATAACAACATAATATAACAATAACATATGATATAACAGGTGTTTAAGCATGGGTGAACATCATATAATCATAACATAGCAGATATAATATGGTGATGCATTTTACAGATTCAAAAGTGGTCAATTTACTAGTTATATATGTATACACTGTCTGGTGAGAATAACTCACTTGTTAAAAGCTGGAGATAGCCACCAAAGCACACAATACTGACACTACGAAGGCAAGACAACACAGAAATGACTTGAGAGTGGAGAGCGAGATCCAAGTTATAGATCTTGTGTTACAACCCAAAAACAAAACCAAAATAATAGTTAAAAATCAATACGATTGAATTTGAATAACTTTGAAACAAAAAGCAGTTTGAATCTACAACTTTTTGCCTTGCTTTCTATACTTGTTTGCATGGCCTAGGGGATCAATAAGGTCAGGTTTGAGCATGGTTTGGATCAGGTATGGGTCTGGAAAAGGTGCGGCTACAAGGCTAAACAAGTGGAGGAAGTTACACTTAGGGTAGGTGAAAGGTTTCTAGGCAAATAGGTGGAAAAGTGGTTCAATCTTTGGCTCGGCCATGGGCTATGGGGTTCGGCCAGAGGGTCTACACTTCAGGTCAGTAGCTGGGGTGATGAGGGAAGGTCTGAATAAAGTGGCGGTGGCAGCCAAAGGTTGTGGTGGTGATGAAAAATGGAGTGGTGAATACATAAGTGCTCGGCTATGTATGTTTCAAGGTCTAGTTTGTAATTTTGTGGAGTTTTGCCACCCAGGAGGGTTCGGCCATATTCTAACCTGAAGTGATAGGAGGTGGTGATGATAAGGAGGTGTGGTAGGAGGTGGTGGTGGTCAGATCTGGGCTGGTGGTGGTTGTGGAAGTGGCGGCAAAAGGAAGGTGGAGGTGGTGATAACACAACTAGGCTAGATTTGAGCAATAAGTGGTGTTTGGTGCAAATTGATGGTGATCTCTTGCCATGGGATGCTCGGCCTGGGGCGGTGGTGATCTGGAGGGAGTGGTGGTCAGAGGATGAGGTGGCGGGGTCAGCCTAGCTGCTAGAGTAGGTGGGGCCGATCCATACAAGTTGAGAACAAAGCAAAAACAACATAAGAAAATCAACAAAAACAAGGAAAAGAAGAGATTTTTACCCAAACTTTTGATCAAGGAATGGCCGTGTATTTTTTTTGAGAAGAGAAATGATAAAGTACGTGAAACACAAAAGAATGCAGCTGAAATGAGAAAAGATATACGGCCAAAAAAATAAAAGATGTATTGATTAAAATGAAACGGTGGAATACAAAAGGACTAGGAATAACAAAAGTCACAAACTCTACATATTTCCATATTTTATTTTTGTAAGTTTAAATATCTGAAAATACATAAAATTTCAGTTAAAATTCGAAAATATAACAAATATACAAAATATAAATAAATAAATATTAATTATATATGATTAAAATAAGAAAATAGTACAAAATGAAAACTAGTCTAGAAAATTTGAAAATAAACAAAATAAACTTTGGAAGATTTATATGGACTTATAAAATATTTATAAATAAAGATAATAACATAAAAAATGCATTCACAAAAATAAATAAATAAATTTTAATTAAATATAATTTAAATGAAGAAAATAGCAGAAAAATAGAAACTTGCCTTTTTTTAAAATAGGAAATAAATGCAATAAATTTTGAAAATTTTTTATTATCACTTTAAAAATATTAAAAGACAGCAATATACATAAAATAACATATTAACACATATTAAAATAAAATATGAAAAAGAAAATGTAATTTATATAATTTAAAATAGACAAAATTGTTAAATAAATCAAATTGCACTCAAAATTGAAATGTACATAACTTTTACAATTCAAATCCGTTTTCAACGAAACGAAAAGTAGTATTCAAGTTATTAAATCTATTTTCATAATAAAAGATAAAATTTAAGAATTTAAATATTTAAATTTAAGGTTTAAAACTCAAAGTTTGACCAGTTTGACCAGAAATCCCTTTTTCAGGAAAATGTTCAATTTATACCAGTTTGAAATTAAAATTCACATAATAATCAACTTTTATATTTAAAAATGAAATGTTTGAAATAAAACGAGTTTAAAATAGTTTCCAAATAAAATAAAGTCAAATTGTGACGACCGCCCATGATCCCTGCACCAAATCTAGAGATAGAGCGCTGTAAAGTGTGCCAGGCGACCATGGACGATTGTCAAGGTAAGATTTAAAACAAAAGAATCTATCGTATTACTCACAGCGCATGGACAAAATACAATAGAACATATGTATAGTGAAGCTTTACAGAACAAAATGTCATCATATAAAACTCCATAATAGTTGAATACAAGCATCCACATAGTCAATACATCTAGCCTCACTACAAATCTCTCAGAGAATACAAAACAGCGGAATATCCAGTACAAATAATAAGAAGATAATATGCAACCCTCCAGCTCGTCTTCGATATCAGCATCGTGAGAAGAGAACAGCACCTGTCACCTGCTACCTAGTCTGCCCGTCCCAAAATGGACGAACAGCCCAAGGCAATAAGAATTTAAAACATAAAGCCTTGAGTCAGACAACAGTCTTAGTGAGTAGTAAATTAACTAACAACATACCAAAAGAGCATAAAGGAAAAGGAATAGGAATACAACCCTCCCACTCCAACCTCATTCTACAGTGATAGCCCCCAGACACACACTAAGCAGAAGCAAACATAGCAGAGCATACAATTTAAAGTAAAGCTACTATCACTCGAGTCAAGGGCGATGTTTTCCAAGTACCAAGGCCTAAATCAGATAAGCACCCAGAAAATACCGCTCTTGAGTCCGAATGACGATACAACCAAACATCCATGACTCTGGGTATCACTGTTATCATTGCTTCGATATCACCGTTAATTGAATGACCGGCACATTCTTTCAGCCGTCCGTCAAGGGCTAATGGAAACCCCGGTTCTAGACATAACTCCCGCACGTCGTCGCAGCCCGTGCCTAGGACTATCGAATCTGCCCAGAGTACTCGACCATCAACAGTTGGCCGTTGGGACTATCGAATCTGCCCAAACATACTCTTGCTTAGAGCATGCTAGAACCTTCAACAACGATGCTATCCAAGCCTCCTAGTCATCCTCCTCGACGACTATTCTCATATCCATTCATTATCTTCAACTCGAATCATATCACCGAGTTATCAACATGCTTGGAATGATCCCGTCTGGATTAGACCAAGTCTTCATCACATGATTGCCTCGCTTCATTACATCCTCGCAAAGCCTCATCTCATCATCACATCATCAAATCTATGCATAAGAGCTTCATCATCCCGCTACATATGCCACGAGCAGCTTTCCCAATTCAAGAGCCTTTCCCTTAGCTTTTGAATCGTCTTCGGTCTAAATCTAATCATCAATCATCTAGTTCATAACAATCAATCAAATCAAACATCAATCCAATCAATCAAGTATTCAAATATGATCTAAGTAGACAATTATAACAATAATGGCATTTTCGTAATTAAAGAGTTGAAAGTCCAATAAGCATGAAAACATGGATTATATCTCTACAAACTTGATGAATGAACTTGCATAGGTTAACATATGATAAAATGGATGTAACATCATCATAAACAATGGATCTATAAGGATCTACACATAGGATGAAGAAAATGCATGGAAATCTCTATTTTAACACCAAATCAAGCCAACAATCCGATATACTCCTTTGGATCCGCGTGAGAGATAATCACCACTCACCAAATCACCTAAACAATCCAAAAGATAACAACTTCAGATCTGGACAGCGAAGAACTAGGCTAGACCCGACAAGATCTCACTTCAAACGAAGAAATCTCTCTTGAAAAGATGAAGATCTTCAATCTAAGCTCTTGAATCTTCAATCTTGATCTTTGATTTGGATGGATGGAAGCACTAGATTAGAGTGGAGAAAAGAAGTGAAGAAGTGTAGAAGTCGAGCTCTCAAAATGGCAGCACTTCGTCGCTTCAAAATCCGGATCCCAAAAAGTGAGAACAACCCCTCCTATTTATAGCTGAAAACTGCCCTTAAGTCGTAACTCGGCTATCTCCTTAAGTCGGTGCCGACTTAACACTATGCCGACCTACGACCTAACACTTTGCCGACCTAACAAAGTCTCACTCAACACACAGCCTCAAAACCCAAGTCCTAACGACCTACAACAATGCGCATCTGCGATTTAACACATAGGCGCGACTTAACTTAGGTCGTTGCCGACCTAAGTGCCTTGCCGACCTATGACATACGAAGGAATACAACTACAACTTAACTCGCAACTGGGTTACGACTTAACACAGGAGGCGACCTACCGACTCAATTACTCTGCCGACCTATCCTTAACTCGTCAGCCGACTTAACACTTAGCTCAAAACCTTAAGTCGTCTACAATAACTTAAGTCGGTCACTTCCTTAGGTAGTCTATCCCTTAACTCGGCAACGACTTACAACCTACGACTTAATACTTGCCGAGTTACCCTCGACCTAATAACTTAGCCCAGCTACGACTTATCTCCTTAGGTCGTCGCCGACTCAACCCTTAAGTCCTTAACTCGCTTATAAGTCGGTACTCCTATGGGTCGCTAATTCGAACTGCCGACCTAACACTTAACACCCAAACACTTAGGTCGCTCACAACATTCTCTTAGGTCGTTGCCGACCTAACTCTACCCCAGAATACTTAGGTCGCCTGAACCTCTTAAGTCGGTCACGACTTATCTCCTAGGTCGGTGACTACCTTAAGTCGGTCAACCACACTCCCTTAACTCGGTGAGTTCCTTGAGTCGGCAACTCGACCCAGACTTGTTGCTTAACTCGTCCAAACTCCTAAGTCGGCTACGACTTAGGACTTAAGCAAAATTCTGCCAAAACCTGAAATGTCTTAACAACAATACAACCAAGGGTCAATCATTTTAGAGTGTTTTGATCCGTAAAAATACGGGTCGTTACATTCTCTCCTCCTTAGGAATTTCGCCCCCGAAATTCCAAACAAACAAGGCAATCAAAGCTATTCTGTACGCCTATCATCCATAACAATCAATAAACCATGCATCCAATTCTAGCTTAGCGTACAGAATTCTAAGACTTAGAACAAGTTACAATTTCGTTAGATAACACGACACCTTAGGGCCATACCTTGAAGAGTTCAGGATGAGCTGCCTTCATCCTCTCTTCCACCTCCCACGTACAGTCGTTATCATCGTCACTCCATTGTATCTTGAGCAACTTAACTACCTTCCTCCTAAGCTGTTTCGTGTCGGTTTCAACAACACGAAGCGGCTTACGAGGTCTTCTATCAACTGGATCAACCTCGAAATCTTCACAGCTATCAGCAGAAACTACGGTACTCGAGTCGTGCACATACTTCCATAGATATGATACATGAAAAACATTGTGCACACCCGACATTTTCTCCGGTAACTCCAATCTGTAGGCGAGCTTTCCAATTCGCTCGATGATCGGGAATGGTCCAACAAATCTCGGAGTCAATTTTCCTTTCTTCCCGAATCGGATAACATTCTTCAGTGGAGAAATCTTCACAAAACCCATTTCACCTACGTCGAACTCCAAATCCTTACGACGTTTATCAGCATAACTCTTCTGACGATCTTGGGCTGCCTTCATCCGTTGCCGAATGATCTCTATACAATCTGAAGTTTGACGAATCATCTCTGGCCCAAGCATCAGCTTTTCTCCAGTTTCCAACCAACATGTTGGAGAGTTACACGGTCTTCCATACAATGCCTCATACGGTGCCATACCAATGCTTGACTGGTAACTGTTGTTGTACGCAAACTCCACCAAATGCAGGTGATCTTCCCATGATCCTCCAAAGTCCAAAACACATGCTCTTAGAAGATCTTCCAAAACTCGGTTGACTCTCTCGGTCTGACCATCTGTTTGAGGGTGATAAGCTGTACTCAAACACAACTTGGTTCCCAAAACTTCCTGGAAGCTCTTCCAAAATCCACTAGTGAACAATGGGTCTCGATCGCTCACTATACTCTTCGGAATACCATGGAATCGAACTATCCACTTAACATACAACTCAGCCAACTTTGATGCAGTCCTAGTCGATCGAACAGGAATGAATCGTGCACTCTTAGTCAGACGATCCACAATGACCCAGATCCCTTCATTTCCCGTTCTGGTTCTAGGCAATCCATCGATAAAGTCCATCGACACTTGTTCCCACTTCCATGTAGGAACTTCTAATGGCTGAAGCAATCCGCTTGGCTTCTTCTGTTCAGCCTTTACCAACTGGCAGTTCATGCATTTGGAAATAAAATTTCCAACATCCTTCTTCATGCCTTCCCAGTAGTAGGTTCTCTTCATATCCCGATACATCTTATTTCCACCTGGATGAATTGTCAACTTCGAGTGATGACTTTCCTTCAGAACTTCACTCCTCAATTCATCTATATCGGGAACAACTAGTCGTCCTTGCTTCCGAAGCCAACCCTCTCGATCGACCTCGAATCCTTTATCCTTTTCTGGATCCAATCCAGATTCCAATTCACGGATAATCTTGACAAGCTTATCATCTCGCTTTTGGCTCTCGCCAATCCTCTCCACAAGAGAAGGTCTTACTGATAAGTTTGCCAACATCTCAAGTTCCACTTCACATCTAGGACTGAAGTCAAATCCAGCTAAATACTCGAGACTCTTCCATTCAGAAAACATGGCTCCCAATCCTGCATGTCTTCGACTTAACGCATCTGCCACTGCGTTACCTTTTCCCGGAGTATAAGCTATACCAAAATCATATGATGCTAAAAACTCTAGCCAACGTTGCTGCCGAAGATTCAAATCCTTTTGGGAGAAAAGATACTTCAACGACTTATGATCCGTAAACAACTCGAATCGGACTCCCAATAGATAATGTCTCCACATCTTCAAAGCAAATACAATCGCCGCTAACTCCAAATCATGAGTAGGGTAATTCCTTTCATGCGGCTTTAGTTGTCGACTGGCATACGCAACAACTTTATCCTTCTGCATCAGCACTGCTCCAAGTCCAGTACCACATGCGTCGGTGTAAACCACCATCTCATCATTCCCACTTGGAATAGTCAAAACAGGAGCATTCGTCAATCGCTCTTTCAGGATTCCGAAAGCTTGCTCACACTTAGCATCCCAACTGAACACTTGGTTCTTCTTCGTCAATCCTGTTAATGGTGCAGCTACCTTGGAGAAGTCTTTGATAAACCGTCGATAATATCCTGCTAATCCAAGAAAACTTCTTACATCAGATGCATTCTTAGGTCTAACCCAATCCTGGATTGTTGCCACCTTAGCGGGATCAACCGCTATTCCACTTCCAGAAATCACATGGCCTAAGAACCTCACTTCACTCTTCCAGAAGTGACACTTCGAAAACTTAGCCTTCAGCTGATGTTTTCGCAAGATCTCCAAAACGATACGCAAGTGCGTCTTGTGCTCTTCTTCTGTTCTGGAATAAATCAGAATATCATCCACGAACACAAGTACGAACTTGTTCAACTGATCTCTGAATACTCTATTCATAAGATCCACGAAATATGCCGGCGCGTTAGTCAATCCAAACGGCATTACCAGCCACTCAAAGAAACCGAATGGTGTCCTAAAAGCAGTCTTCGGCACACTATCCTTAGCTACTCTCAACTGGTGAAATCCCGTTGCCAAATCCATCTGAGAAAACACCTTAGCTTCGTGAAGCTGATCAAACAAGTCATCTATTCTCGGCAATGGATACTTGTTCTTCTTAGTCACCTTATTCAGCTCACGATAATCCACACACAATCTCAACGATCCATCTGCCTTGGTTGCAAACACAACTGGTGCACCCCACTCGGACACACTACGCCGAATGAATCCTTTCTGTAAAAGATCATCAACTTGCACCCTCAACTCCTGCTGTTCCTTAGGCGCCATCCGCCTAAGAGGCATCACAACAGGTCTGGCTCCTTCAACTAGATCTATACGAAACTCGATCTCTCTATGCGGCGGCAACCCTTTGACTTCGTCAAAGACATCCTCGAATCCATTTGCGATTGGCACTAAAGACAGTCCATCCCGTGGAACAACTAGCGAATACATGAAGCTCATGAAGACGCCTTCCTCATGCTTACATCGTATCACAATCTTTCGCCCTTCCACATTCCCGACTGTCACCTCCAGCCTCTCACAATCAACCTTAGCCGCATACTTCCTAAGCCAGTCCATACCCAAAATAATTCCGAACCCCGCAAAGTTCAGAACAAAACAATCACAAACAAAAGAGCAACCATGACTCGATACAACTAGACCACGGCATAACATACACAAACAAGACAAACCCCTAACTGGATTAGTCACAACCAATGGCCTATCAACAATATCCGGTTCCAAACCTAACCGGCCTACTAGTTCATTACAAACAAACGAATGCGATGCTCCAGTATCAAACAAAACTCTAACTGGAATACCACATAGGAAAAGAGTACCTTGAACAACCACACTCTTTCCCTTCTCTTCAGCAGTAGGAGCTTTCGAAGACGACGGAACAGCTCCCAAAGCATAGACTTGCACAATCTGCCTGTCCTTCCTTGGTTCTGGACAATTCTTCCTGAAATGCCCCGGTTTGTCACAGTTGTGACACTTCATCGGTGCCTTCGGATTCTTACAATCCTTAGAGAAATGGCCCTTCTGCTGACAATTGTAGCAAGTCACCTCGCCTTTCGGCTTCTTCTGGCCATCCTTACCCTTCTGCTGCTGCTGCTTCCTCTTCTGGTTTCCACCCTGCTGTGGTTTAGATTCTCCCTTGGTAACAGCAACAACAGGTCCTTCCTTAGGAAACAGACTCTCATGCCTGAGAGCTTTCTCCACAAGCTTCTCAAATGAATCGTCCAAATGATCCACCAACTGTCTCCCAAGATAACTATCCAAGCCGGTCACAAACTTCTCATTCTTCTGATAAGCAGATTCAATATACGACCGGGCATACTTGGACAAAGCTTCGAACTCAGAAACATACTCAAGAACAGATCTTCCACCCTGCTTGAGCTCTACAAACTTCTTGAACAGAACAGACTTCTGAGCTGTAGAATTGAACTTAGCTTCAAATCTGACTTGGAATTGCTCCCAAGTAATCTCTTCTTCCGGAGTAGTGATGGTAATAGAGTTCCACCAATCAGAAGCTCTCCCTTGAAGCTGCCTTGATGCCAACTTCCTCTTAGTTGCATCGTCAATTCCCAAATCACCAAAGATCCTTCTACAAGCATCTATCCACCTCTGGATCTCAATAGTTGATTCTGTTCCCAAGAAAACCTTCCCTCCAAGAGCAGTATAATCCTTGCACAACTTAGCAAAATCCACTGGTTTCGGAGTTTGGACTTGAACTCCAACATCAACTGCTGCCCCCGGAACTGGTATCCTTCTCATGATCGAAGTCATCATAGCTTCGAACATGGCTGCATAATCAGCAGTCTCTTCAGTAGCACGGCCTCCCCTAGCAGCTGGTCTCCCTCTTCGACTCATTCTCAATATCTATAAAAAGGAATGATTAGAACATCTAGAGAAACAACTGCATAAAGGACTCAAACCCTACTAAGCTACTATATTATATATAGTATTCATCCATCAAAATACAATTACGTCTCTCATACGTAGTTACTTCAGTGAGCGTTGGGTAAAATCGATTAACCAATGCTCTGATACCAAATGTGACGACCGCCCATGATCCCTGCACCAAATCTAGAGATAGAGCGCTGTAAAGTGTGCCAGGCGACCATGGACGATTGTCAAGGTAAGATTTAAAACAAAAGAATCTATCGTATTACTCACAGCGCATGGACAAAATACAATAGAACATATGTATAGTGAAGCTTTACAGAACAAAATGTCATCATATAAAACTCCATAATAGTTGAATACAAGCATCCACATAGTCAATACATCCAGCCTCACTACAAATCTCTCAGAGAATACAAAACAGCGGAATATCCAGTACAAATAATAAGAAGATAATATGCAACCCTCCAGCTCGTCTTCGATATCAGCATCGTGAGAAGAGAACAGCACCTGTCACCTGCTACCTAGTCTGCCCGTCCCAAAATGGACGAACAGCCCAAGGCAATAAGAATTTAAAACATAAAGCCTTGAGTCAGACAACAGTCTTAGTAAGTAGTAAATTAACTAACAACATACCAAAAGAGCATAAAGGAAAAGGAATAGGAATACAACCCTCCCACTCCAACCTCATTCTACAGTGATAGCCCCCAGACACACACTAAGCAGAAGCAAACATAGCAGAGCATACAATTTAAAGTAAAGCTACTATCACTCGAGTCAAGGGCGATGTTTTCCAAGTACCAAGGCCTAAATCAGATAAGCACCCAGAAAATACCGCTCTTGAGTCCGAATGACGATACAACCAAACATCCATGACTCTGGCTATCACTGTTATCATTGCTTCGATATCACCGTTAATTGAATGACCGGCACATTCTTTCAGCCGTCCGTCAAGGGCTAATGGAAACCCCGGTTCTAGACATAACTCCCGCACGTCGTCGCAGCCCGTGCCTAGGACTATCGAATCTGCCCAGAGTACTCGACCATCAACAGTTGGCCGTTGGGACTATCGAATCTGCCCAAACGTACTCTTGCTTAGAGCATGCTAGAACCTTCAACAACGATGCTATCCAAGCCTCCTAGTCATCCTCCTCGACGACTATTCTCATATCCATTCATTATCTTCAACTCGAATCATATCACCGAGTTATCAACATGCTTGGAATGATCCCGTCTGGATTAGACCAAGTCTTCATCACATGATTGCCTCGCTTCATTACATCCTCGCAAAGCCTCATCTCATCATCACATCATCAAATCTATGCATAAGAGCTTCATCATCCCGCTACATATGCCACGAGCAGCTTTCCCAATTCAAGAGCCTTTCCCTTAGCTTTTGAATCGTCTTCGGTCTAAATCTAATCATCAATCATCTAGTGCATAACAATCAATCAAATCAAACATCAATCCAATCAATCAAGTATTCAAATATGATCTAAGTAGACAATTATAACAATAATGGCATTTTCGTAATTAAAGAGTTGAAAGTCCAATAAGCATGAAAACATGGATTATATCTCTACAAACTTGATGAATGAACTTGCATAGGTTAACATATGATAAAATGGATGTAACATCATCATAAACAATGGATCTATAAGGATCTACACATAGGATGAAGAAAATGCATGGAAATCTCTATTTTAACACCAAATCAAGCCAACAATCCGATATACTCCTTTGGATCCGCGTGAGAGATAATCACCACTCACCAAATCACCTAAACAATCCAAAAGATAACAACTTCAGATCTGGATAGCGAAGAACTAGGCTAGACCCGACAAGATCTCACTTCAAACGAAGAAATCTCTCTTGAAAAGATGAAGATCTTCAATCTAAGCTCTTGAATCTTCAATCTTGATCTTTGATTTGGATGGATGGAAGCACTAGATTAGAGTGGAGAAAAGAAGTGAAGAAGTGTAGAAGTCGAGCTCTCAAAATGGCAGCACTTCGTCGCTTCAAAATCCGGATCCCAAAAAGTGAGAACAACCCCTCCTATTTATAGCTGAAAATTGCCCTTAAGTCGTAACTCGGCTATCTCCTTAAGTCGGTGCCGACTTAACACTATGCCGACCTACGACCTAACACTTTGCCGACCTAACAAAGTCTCACTCAACACACAGCCTCAAAACCCAAGTCCTAACGACCTACAACAATGCGCATCTGCGACTTAACACATAGGCGCGACTTAACTTAGGTCGTTGCCGACCTAAGTGCCTTGCCGACCTATGACATACGAAGGAATACAACTACAACTTAACTCGCAACTGGGTTACGACTTAACACAGGAGGCGACCTACCGACTCAATTACTCTGCCGACCTATCCTTAACTCGTCAGCCGACTTAACACTTAGCTCAAAACCTTAAGTCGTCTACAATAACTTAAGTCGGTCACTTCCTTAGGTAGTCTATCCCTTAACTCGGCAACGACTTACAACCTACGACTTAATACTTGCCGAGTTACCCTCGACCTAATAACTTAGCCCAGCTACGACTTATCTCCTTAGGTCGTCGCCGACTCAACCCTTAAGTCCTTAACTCGCTTATAAGTCGGTACTCCTATGGGTCGCTAATTCGAACTGCTGACCTAACACTTAACACCCAAACACTTAGGTCGCTCACAACATTCTCTTAGGTCGTTGCCGACCTAACTCTACCCCAGAATACTTAGGTCGCCTGAACCTCTTAAGTCGGTCACGACTTATCTCCTAGGTCGGTGACTACCTTAAGTCGGTCAACCACACTCCCTTAACTCGGTGAGTTCCTTGAGTCGGCAACTCGACCCAGACTTGTTGCTTAACTCGTCCAAACTCCTAAGTCGGCTACGACTTAGGACTTAAGCAAAATTCTGCCAAAACCTGAAATGTCTTAACAACAATACAACCAAGGGTCAATCATTTTAGAGTGTTTTGATCCGTAAAAATACGGGTCGTTACACAAATTTTAAAAATATAGGCCAAAAATCTAGGGTTGTTACACAGTAAATGCTTGTTATAAGTATTAGAAAAATTGTGAGGACACAATTCCTAAAAGGAGGGGTGAATGTAATGCCCCAAAATTTTGAGGAAAATTATTTTAATAAAATAATTCAGTTCTAAAAATATCTAGATTAAATGTTGAAGGATTTCTTGATGAAATGATGTGCAAGAGTATGTGTGCTCATGCACACTGGAAATGGCACAAGGAAAAGATTTTAAAAAAAAATCTCTGAAAAAAAAATATTTATGTACTAAAATTAAAAATATAAAACATATGCATATGAATATTTTTACAGGAAGTAAGGAAGAATTAAATAAATATATATACATATGCTTATACACAGGTACATTTTCTTTGAGCAGAAATATATTGGAACTAAGCAAGAAAAATAACACTAAAATGGTATGAGATATAATATAAGCAAGTATGTTATGTATGGGCAAAAATAGAAAGAGGGGGATTTCCAAAAATAAACAAATGAGTAAATTTAGTTAAGTCACACACTTTTAACATGACTTGAGTGAGTGGCCATTTTCTAAAAAAGTAAAGAAAAGAAAATGCTGCCTTAACTAATTGATATGGCCGGGGTAATCAAGGATGGAAATATGAAAACATAAAATGCAAAATACATGATGTTAGTCAGGACAAAAATGGAATTCTGCCTTGATAAAAACCCTAGTGAAAATGCTTATAAATAAGTAGTTATAGCCAGGGAAATCATTTTACCCGAGATACTTAGAGAAAAAAAAGGGGAAGAAAACATTTTAAAGGAAGGGAAAATACTCAGGGATTTTCTGCATCGACTAGAATGGGATACTTAGGTGAGTGATCTCACTAGATTCATGGCATTAAGACCTGATATAAGGCAGCCAAATTTTTATGTTGCTATTTGCATTTCTTTTCTGGTTTTGTTGAACACAGTTTTATTAATATTTTTGAGTGGTCTTTTTTGATCTGGCATGATGTTTTATTATGAATGCTCTCTGGATAGTTTTGACCCGATGAGATGTTTTATTACGGATGTGCTAAATACTATTTCATCACATTCTGAAAAGTTAAGGCATCAAATCTTGAAATCATAAGAAGAATACTTATAACTGATATGGAATCATGGCATGGAAGTTCCAACCGAAAAAAAAATGAGCTGCATTATACAATGTATAAGTGCTGAGGCTTTAGAGAAAGGTATTAGGGGTGAAATAGAAATTTCTATGTGCTGAATCCCTGATCACATAGCAAAAATCTACAAGTCAAAGATTATGATTCAGTTAGATCTTGAATCTAGCTCAATCATAGTTATTTGCAAATTATAATGACTTAATATGCCATGTTTCTATCCTCAGTTGTAAATACTCTTGCATTTGATTTAAAGGCAAGATATCTAGTAGCAATATTGTTGTATCATTGCCTTAGAAAACATGTTTGCAGTATTACTGGGGTGTTTTAGTGAACACTGTGACAAGTTTACTTAGCTATCTGATGATAGGGTCAAACAAGTATAATTAAAAAATTAAAATAGAAATGGTGAGCCAAGAAGGCTGCTGGAATGCTTGTCATATTTGAAGTATGCAAGTTGGCACATGGTTTGTTTAAGCCCTGAGATCTTTGTGCAATGATGTGAATTAGTTCATTGCAATGTGTCCCTGTGATTCTTTGATAGCAGATGAAGCTAGGATTTAAATTGATATATATATATATATATATATATAACCAACCTTTATATGATGAGATAGGAACATGAGTATTTCCCGAGATTGGTTGAATGGAATCATGATTGTTCCAGTGTGTATATATCTGTATATACTGTTGATTAATGAGTATGTTTACATGATCATGTATGAACTAATAGTGAGTTTATAAAGATACTAAGACTGCACAAAAGTTCATCTAAAGCACAAAATAACAGTTGAATTAAGAAAATTGCTTAAGTAACTGGCTAGTGTTCATGTATCATTTGTTTGCTTAATATCATGAATACATTGATGTTGCTCATACCAGATCATATATCTGACCCTGGTTTGCTCATGGCATATGGGGGTGTCTCATTTTTGAAATGAGGCAGCCACCAATGCTTTTTCAGGGAATGCAGGAACTAAGTAGAAAGTGATGTTATGGCTAATGAGAAGGAGTGAATAAATATGCTTTCCAGTTCTAATAAGAATATAGAATGACATATTTGCATGTATTCATGAAAACAATGTTTAAATTCTCTGCTATGTATTGAAACATGTTTTGTTTGACTAAATTAGTGGTATCTGTTGAATATTGCTATGTATTAAGATATAATAATTGAATTACTATTCGAGTATATTTGAACAAAGTATTATCTAAGAATTGAATGACTATTCGAGTCCTTTTAACGAGCTTTCCAATTGCTCAGAAGATGATTCCTCTTCGAGAGGAGTAATAACGAACTCCATGTCTGATGCGGTCTTTCTTCTTCGTAGACGGTACACCAACTTCTTTTTTCTCTTTGGAGTTGTTTGCAATTGCCCGACTTGCGACGGTCCAACCATCAGCACTTTTCCAAGGCCTACATCGTCATCTCTCGGTTTTTCAACGTGAGAATCTTTGATCTCCCCCTCTTTAGTATCTTCCCAAGTCCCTTCGGCAGGGGGAACAACGGGGTTGATTGTATCCTCTCTTTGTTCTAGAACAATCTTTGGAACTACCTTGCTTCTGGGAAGATCGATGCTGCGACCGTCTTCCAACAGCCTGAATAAAGATAGTAGTTCGTCAGTTGTAAGGAGTTTGATATCCCAGTCCTCAACAGGGGGTAGCGCGGATGGCGGTGATGGCTCTAGAGAACTCAGCGCCTTCGGGACATGGACAAACACCTGAAAGAACTCCGAATGTTAATAAATTCAAATGAAAAGGTTCTGATTTGAGTCAGTAAACTTGAGAGAGAAGTAGAAGTAACACTTACGTCCTTCTAACCATCTTCATGTCAATCCGGGAGGGTATCGCACGTAGAACCATTTGTGTTTGAATAATGAAAGCTTGTTCCAGGTGCCCGTCAAGACCTGACAATTCGGTAAAGGTTCGAAGAAGACATAAGAAGGGCTTCTCGATCGTTTTTTGAAGTCATAAATAAATCTGATGTCTTCAGGAGTGGGCGGAACAAAACATTCATGAGTAGCAGGAAAGTCTCGTGAATGAAGGAATAAATGTTGGGATGCAGTTGTGTAGTGGCGATCCTAGGATATCTCAACATCTCCTGGATAAAGGAGTTAAAGGTGGAACGCATCCAGCCCAGCTTATGAATTTGTTGCACGCTGTGTATCCAGATGGGGGCAAGTGAGGTCTATCTTGCCTTGTAGGAACTAAGACATCCTCAAAGGGAATCCCGTGGATTGAGCACAAATGACAAATAGTGGCTTTGCCGATTTGAGAAGCTTATGAATCGACAAGGTTATCGAGGAGGATGGCACCCTCAACAGCATCAGGAGCAAGGATGATGGTTTCCGTCGGAAGGATAGAAATATCGAAGAAAAGATCAATTTGAGGATTAGAAGCTTCTGGTTTTTCTGCATGATGGCTTGGAGAAGGCCTTCTGGATATAGTGGCAGAACTTGACTTCGCTTCAGAATCGATGTGTCTTGTCGTCGAATCGGAAGACATGTTAATTAAATGCTTCGTGCATTTTGAATCTATATCAATTATACTCAATAGACAATCAAGATTAAAAATAATAACCTGTTCCCCCCGTGTCAAGTATGAACTAGTGCAGTGTGAAACATACATAAATAGTTTGAAAACAGAAAAGGAAAAATGAAATGATGAGACTTGGAGTTTTATCCAGAGAGACCGTCATCGCTGGCTGTCTCAGTTGGTAAGAAAGTTGATCAGTAACGAAAGCTTATGGATCGACTATCGGTATTTTGAATTATGAAGTCCATTATCTAAGTTCATTAGCCAAGTTTATTACTTAGTCCATATTGAGAAGTCCGAAAGTTCTGTTGTTTAATCTTAAGTTCGACAGTCCAAGTATGCAAGTCATAGTGTCCATTGTCATCTCATGTTCCAGTTTAGAAAGGCGGTCTAACATTGATTGTTAGAATAAGTTAACTTGAGTTAGTCTATAAAACATATGTCGGTCCTTAGCATTTAAACTCCGATCCCTTTTCCAAGAACCCCTATGCTGGTCCCTACATCACTATCGTATACCGATTCCTTTCTCTAAGCCACTTCCTACCGATCCGTTCCCAAACCATTTCCTACCAATCCCTTTCCCAAGCTACTTCCTACCGATCCCTACACCAAAGCAAACAACACTGATCCTTCATCTACACTATTTCCTACCGATCCCTATCCCATACCGATCCCCGTTTCACCTTTCCAATCCAAAGCTTCAACTTTTCTTTCATCCCATTGACTAATGAACATCACTTCTACTGATCCCCATCCTATACTGAACCCTGTTGTTCTTCCTTCCTAACTTCTTCCCCACTAAAGACCTTCAGCCAAACCCTCCTTCTCTCTCTCCTTCTTCTTCTTCTCCTCTCCCTCATATCCATCTACCTAAAAGATGCTCGAACTCACCACCTCACTCTCACATTAGAAGCTCATAATTCACAACTTAATTGCATGATTAAAAGAGATTTTGTACCTATGTATATCAAGTTAAATTAAAGGCGAGCGTTCGAGGTTTTGGATTGAAGATGAAGGAAAAGCGGCTGTAAGGAATTGCTTGATTTCATGTTTGGATTTAGGTTTAAAGGTGGAGAGTTTTGGTTCGTCGAAGAGATTTTGCAATAACTTACGTTCGGCAGAAAAGCTTATGCATGGGCAAGGGAAGTAAAAGCAAGTGAAGTAAAAAGTAAAGGAAGAAAGGAAGAAAACTTGTATATATATATGTGAGGATATGAGAAGGAACCGGTCGTAGAGGGTTGAACAAGTCAAAGAGGAAGAGGGATCGGCATTAAACCTGCCGATCACTATTCGCGTGGTCTTAACAAGGGATCAACATATCGAATGTCGATCCCTCCATAAAAAAAATAATGAATGAAAAATGAAAAAGAAGAAAAGATGGACAACTGAAAAGCAAATAAAGATAGTTATCATGAAGGTTCGACTACAAACACGAACATACAGAACACTATAAAAATTGGCGACGACCTGTGAACGTTCGAACACGTCCGAGAGCCAACAACAGAAACGTGTATATGAATATGCACGAGAACGATTTGAAAGTTCAACCTTTTGAAATCAATTGGAATTGCAATCAAACCTGAAACTTTCAAGTTCGAGATTGTATCAGATAATAGAAGGCTTATAAGTCCCGCATGACCGAGTTTGTATATGCTAAAGGAATACGACATCAGACTTATATTATTGAAAGTCGATAAAGGAATAGCAATCAATCTGGAAGCTAGATGGACTTCTTTCCAGCAATTCAGACTTTTTTCGATTCAAAGCACGTCATGTTACTCACAAGATGTATTTGGAGGGCAAGTGTTACCCGATATCCTGATCCGGCTATATTGGACTGATTGCGCAAGAAAGATTCGATTGTTATGAAGGAGGATGACCACAGATCTATGGCATAGGACCTAGAAGAAGAGTTCAGATGGTTATACGAGTCCCGAATTGCGCGAAGTTGATAGATAGATGATGCAGGATGCTAAAAGTATGGAAAATAGCTTGGATTAGCAAAGGATCGACATAACAAGGTAAAGCACTAGGGATCGGCATAGTCATGGATGGTGTATTGGAGGGATCGACATAGGTGATGATGCCTGATTCAACATGACTTGTTAGTAACAGAGGGATCAGCATGGTTGATGGTGCTTGGCTTGGCATAGATAGTTATTAGAGGGATCAGCAAATTGTAGTGGAGTAAGAGGGGTCGGCATGTTAAGTTATAGTAGGGATCGACATAACCTAACGAAGCAAGATGGATCGGCATAATGTTATAGATGATGATGGATTGGCAAATCACTATGGAAGCATAGGGATCAACATAATGTAACTCAAGGGATAAGCATGGATATGTAAGCATGAGTCGACATGATATTAAATGAAGGGTTCGGCATGCACTACTTTGAAATGGAATTGAACCTAAGATTGAGCGAAACCACGAGCTCCGCATATCCAATCGACGTGATATTTGAAATACCATCATGTCTAAGCATGAAGAAGCCAATATAGGGATCATTGCCCCAAAATCAACAAATGGAGGGATCTGTACCGATCCCTCTCCATTGAGATTTGGGCCTAGCACCCCCTATGGTGGGCCCATATGGATGAGGAGGTCCTGTAGTCGAAGTTTCAGAGAGATTGGTGGTCGCCATCACCTATAAATACTAGCCTAGGGTGTCATTTTGAGGGTCTTTACGCTACTGGTTACATAGCTCTTTTATTGTAATCAACTTTCTTCATTATTATCTTACTTCTTATTGTTTACTACTGTAATCAAGATTATATTGAATCAATAAAGAGAATATTCAAAGTGAACATAGGCAATCGACGTCGAACCACTATAAATCTTGTTATTCTTGTTTTTGCTTTGATTTGCTTACTACTTTGCTATATTCCTCTATTTTAATTTAGTTTCTTCATTAACTTCTCTACACAAACTTATTTTTAGGTTTTTGTGGCCAATTTGGTTGCAAACAATTAATATATATATAGTCGATTCAGGTTTGGGGTTCAATTGAAAATTGAAAATTTATAATTTTATAAACCTATATTTAGATTAATAAACACACACAGACACATAAATACACACATACTTACATATAATTATAAGGTCCTTTTTAACAGTTTCCCATTCCTTCACTTTGTATATAGAACTTGATATGGGTGATGTCCCTTTAATTATTATAATGGCTTGGAGATCTATCATGATTGAATACTTTTGACGCCCCGGCTCAAGTAACTGAAATATCAAAGGGAGTTTACCATCTGATAACCTGGATTAATAGGCAAAGAAGGAATGATCTCTCATATACACTACTTTGGGTCAACATGAGTACATTTAAATATCTAAATATATCTGAAATATTATGTATCTCATCTCGATGCAAGGTAATGTACACGAGTTATAGACTTGAATAATAGTGTTATAGACAAATATGAAAATTTCCCCATCAATAGAATTGCAGTGGATAAAATAATGAATATTATATCATATCAAAAGGTTTAATACATCATCTCATATATATTGACAGCTCATCAAATAAAATCGACCAATACAATTACAATTCAATATAAGTAAAATCTTAGTAATTACTCACCATCGTTATATGTTCCAACTCCATATCATAGCCCACAAAACATGTACAGTCATATACAACTTGTAGAGCAACCTATGTCTGAGCCGAAGTTGTCAAACAAATAACAAACCTCGAGTTATGCTAGAAATCTAAATGTGACTGTAACCATGCTCAAAATATAATATAACGAGTGTGACAGATATAAATATAACTCTAAATATAAATCACTTAATTTTATCAATATAGTTAACACCCATGAATAATTTTATATAAGCTCTGATACCAACTTGTGATGCCCCGGTTCCAATGATCGAAATATCAGTGGGACTTTACCGTTGCAATATATTTCTCAAATCAATTTGCAATTCTTGTTTATCCTGAAATATTTTTCCAAAACATTGTGCAAAAAATTTTTCCCCTTTATTTATTTAATCTTGCTACTTTTCCATTTATCAAAACTAGTTCCAAAATATTCGATAACTCATAAAAACTAGATTTCAAAATACGATTTCAACAAATCTAGTTTAAGTAATAAATATCCTCATAAGGTAAATGCTCGTCATAATAGATCATAACAGATCATAAAAAGTTGCAACATCACTCATCTACAATCGATGCCCAGGGAAGGAACCTTTTAATCCAAATCCTACGATCCAGGCTCTATATAAACAAGGCATAACCTCTGAGCGATATCAAAAGCAATAATATCCAAATGGATTATAAAAGATGTAGCCATACCTTTCAAAAAGGTAAAATCACCAAAACCATTTCCAAGTGGGGACATACACAAAATCATCATTTTTATTTATTTCAAATTAGTAAATTTCTATAGTAGAAATACTATCAAAATACCTCGAGTGTATTGTTTCTTAATATATGAAATTTCCATAAATAAAGTAATTTTATAGAAGTAGTTTGGAAATCCACTTTGAATCGATTTTGTGGAAATTATTTGAAAGAAAACCATTTTGAAAATCTATTTTAACAATGGTTTTGATTACAGTGCTTATTGGAAATCATTTATGGGTGTTGACTATAGTGATAACTTTGTGTTTATATTCAAATGAAGTTATATTTAAACCAATCACACTCATTATATTATTATTGAGCTCGGTTACAAATAATATCAAAGCTTTGGTGTGAATAATATAATAGATATATATTTTTGCCTTAGAGGAGTGACACTTAGGTTGTTTTACCCATTTTTATACTATTCTCATATATGAGGTCCGAATTGTGAATAATGAAAAGTGTCGATCATCTGGTAGAATATTTTTATATGCATGCAATTTGTTATGATTTGTTTTGACGAGCATTTACCTTAGGAGGATATTTATTTAAACTAGATTTGGTGAAAGTGTATTGAACTTCTTTAAATCTAGTTTTGTTGAATATTTTGGAACTAGTTTTAATAAATGAAAAGTAGCAATTTTAAATAAAGAAAGGGAACTATATTTTGGGATAATTTGGATTTTTGAAATTGATATGGGAAAGATAATTCAAGATTGGTTTTATACAAATTGGGAAATATTTTGATAAATTATTTGTATACAGAATTAGTATTTTGACATTATTTTTAAAGTAGACCTCTAGTATATGATTCTTGAATATATGGAATTTCCGTAAATAAAGTGATTTTGTAAAAGTGATTCGAAATTCTTTTTAAATAATTTAAAAGAAAACCAATTTGAAATTTAATTTCAAATGGTTTTAAATACAAAGCTTATTGGAATTATTTATGGGTGTTAACTATAGTAATGAATTTGTGGTTGTAACCTAGTAGAGCTATATTTAAACCCATCACACTCATTATATTATTATTTGAGTCGGCTACACTCATAGCTAGATTTCTAGCCTAACTCGGGGTTTATTATTTGTTAGGTAACCTCGGGTCATACTGAGGTTGTTTTACAGGTCAATAGTATGACTATATTATTTTTTGGGCCTATGATATGGAGTTGGAGCGGATGACAATGCGAGTATTTACTCTGTTTGTACATATTTTGAATAGTCATTGTATTGGTCAATATGATGTGATGATTTGTATATATATGAGATAATGTATCAGAGATTCAGATACGATATAATATTCATCATTTTATTCACTCCGATTTAGTTAGTTGTTTAATCTTTATCCATGTCTCTAATATTTTATTATTCAAGTCTATAACTCATGTACAATGTCTTGCGTCGAGAAGAGATACATATTATTTTAGATATATTCTGGTATTGAAGCATATTTGTGTTGATCCAAAGTAATGTATACGAAAAATCGCTCCTTCTGTGCCTATTGATCCAAGCTATTAGACAGTAAGCTCCCTCTGATATTTGATCACTGGAGTAGGGGCATCACAACACGATAAAATGCTTAAATTAGATTTAAATAGATTGATTGATAAGTGGTTCTGGGAAAATTTTGAGGCTCATGTTACCTCATTTTTGCCGAACATGCATGATGGGGGAGGTGATTTGATGATGAATTAAAAAGGGAATATTTTAAAGGAGGAATTGAAAGGTTTGGGCGTTTCCTTTAAAACAAAATCTTCTTTCATGTATTCTCATTTTCTACAAACAAGTCGTTTTTCTTATGATCTTTTCTTCCTCTCCTATCATGGCTGAAAATGTCATGTTCTCATGGAAGAAAAATTTCCATAAACAAATTAAAATAAAATTAATTCATTCCAGATGGTGTTTAACTTTAGATCTTTGCAAAATCCAGAGGTTGATTCAATTGATCGGGGTTTTATTCTTCATCCAAGGTGCAAATCTTTGGCCTCATCTTTAGGTAATTCTAATTTTATTTGATTATATATTCACCATGTTAATAAGTTTAGGTCATATACATGCTACATCTAATCTTATTATTTGTTCATTATGTTAACACATAATTTAGATCTGATGCATGTTTCATTTTAATTGATAGTATGTTCGTCATGATAATATAAATACCTCCTATATTTGCTATATCTCTTTTAATCACATGCTCGTATTATTTGTATAGTTCAGATTCAATCCCTTTTACAGCAAATTAATACGTGACTAAGTTGTCCAATCTAATTTGTCATTGTATTAGAAATTATTGTTTAGTAAAAACAAACAATTTTGGATTGGTAACTAATTTTAACCAATCAATGTATTTTGTAGTTCACTAAATACACAAACATAAATTAACTATAAATGTGAATTATTTGAAATTACTTTGGAGTTTGAATATATTTATCAAATATATATTGTTTTAAATATAACACTTTTGGTGGTTGTTTACATTTGTTGAAAAGTTGTTTAATTTTAAAAAACATAATTGGACTTTTGTGCAAAACATCTTAAACCCTTTGAATCCCTCTTAAGTTAAAGTTAGATTTTAATTTGTTGCATAATTTTAAAACATATAATAAATTACATATACATATACATATAAATATACATACACATACACATAAACATACATATGTATGTATGCATATGTTATTTTAATTTAAAATATAGTTTGCAATTATTCATGTATGTATACATATATTTATATACATATGTTGTTTCAACTCAAATTTTACGAAATGGACTTTTATGATAAATCATAAATTTAATTTTAAATCCACATCGAGTTAAAATTAGATTTAAAACCGCTAGCTCTAAATTTTAAAATATATTAGTCAAAATTATGATGTGTTTGAGTGTTCAAAATTATTTTGAAATTACATTAATTGATGACTAAATGAAAGGAGATACTTCTCCACCTTTTTCTCTCCTTATTAATTGCTTTCTTAAACATAGTTAATCATTGCTTTGAACATAAGTAGACTTTTTGATTAGTTAAAATAACTTTACAGCATAACATACATATATATATATATATGTATATATATTTGTGTTTGTGTAAACTACAAATATATATAGTTGTACTTATTTTATATAATTCAAAATGAACTATAAATTAAAAATACATATATAAAGGGACTGTAACAATAAGCCTTTTCAATACTCAAAAGTCAGCACTAATACATCCACGTATTCACATGCCTAGCATCCGAGTGCCGGAAAGACAAATTGTTTGGGGAAAAAGAAAGAAAAGACATAATAGAATCTCACAAGTGACGAGCAATCTATAATATAACAATGATCTTTATAAAAGAAAAACTGAACTCTATTGTACATATATCCATCAGAATACACTAAATAAGTGATCTGCCTGGACAGTTATAACTACTTGTCCTTACAATTGCTGATCAATATAAACAACGAATGTAGCGGAAAATAGAATATACGTGAATAGGACTTGGAGGCATCCAGCTCGTCTCCTGAAGCTCCAAGGATCCAAACTGAATATGTAAATATGCTCAGTTTGATCCGAGCATTATAAGAAAAATAACGCCCAGATCAGTCTGGTATACTAGAATGACAAACACACCCTAATTGAATTTTAATGTTATAAAAATCTTTTAATGATCAAGATACCATGCCGCACATAAACACGGATGGGTTTTTACCTTACGATAACCAAAACATTTACATAGAAAATCCAGTGATATTATAATTATGTTTAGGATACAAATACATATTAATCACAGCCAAAATTGTTACATTATTAAATTCTAGCATAATGGCCATACATTCAAATCTGAAGGCTGGTATTGGAGAATGGGTTCCAATTATGAAAGGGTAAGAGTCTACCCACCGAATCCGTACACCTTTAGATAAAATGTACGGGAGGCTGCAACATGTTGCACATCTGCTACTCAGAACCGACCCTACCATTTACTAGATAGAGCTGAATATGATCACCCCTTTGGTTGATTAACAACCATAATGGGCCCCGAAGTGTACATAAATATCATCACTAGATCTTGGGATGATAATAACCTAATGGGAGCGACCCATATAACCATACTGCACATCCCCACTTTAGTCATTTTCCCAGTTGATGAGTTTTGAGGCTATGATTACCTTTTTAGATAGCAACCATCTTGGAATGCTAACAATGCCCTCTGGCTGAAATGCAATGCCAGCATTCATCCATACAAGTTCGTTCTGGGTTTGAACGAAACCGAAGGCACTACCTCCACTACATCCATTTTGGAATCACCCTCAGGATTTGTAGCAAGTAGCCCTTGCACTTCAAAACCACCTTCTTCAATCATCTTCAAGATGTTCCAATTCAATTGTTTATGCCGGTTCGAATTGGTTTTCAAATAATATATCTGATCCTGGTCTCTCCGAATCGACAACGATAATTTAAAACAGTTCAAATTTGATAGTCGGTTATTAAATTATTCAGTATACAACAATCACATCAGGGATTTATTTTCATAAGGAAACAAACATTGGTTCAGTGCATAAGAAACCATTAAGCCCCTTTTTAAATAAATCATTTATTTAACCTCTTCATAAATGCTTGATTTAAATATCTTTATAAAAAGATATATTCTCGAAAAAAAAATTAATACTTGGAAAATATCCATATACTTATTTCATCAGTATAAGTATATTGACAAAACACTGAGAAAGGTTTGCTATTTCTTGTTAAGTATGGAAAGATGTTCCACACCACCATAATGATTAAAAGATCGCTTATAGAAATCAAATCCCATCTCCTTTTATAAATCCCCTTTTATACAACTAAAAAACATTTTTATAAACTCCTTTTATAAATCTCTAAATTCATTTATAAAACACTTTTATAAATCTCTAAACAGTTTATAAAATCTTTTTATTAACTTCTAAAGCCATTAATAGAACTCTTTTTATAAATTTCTAAAAATATTTATAAAGCTCTTTCATAAATCTCTAAAACCAATTTATAAAACTTCTTTTATAAACCTATAAACCCATTTATAAAAAATTATTCTTTTATAAAAGTCTTTTATAAAGAACATTTATAAATATTCTTACCAAAACCCCTTTATAAAGTCCTTTATAAACATCCTTTATAAAGCTTTTTTTTAATTCTTCTAAACATAAACTCCATTTTTGGTTATAAACTCTTTAATAAATCTCTTTTATCAAATGAGATTCCTTTTTATAAATCAATTCATTACTTATAAATACAATTAATCGGATAAATTAATTTACTTTAAATACCCTAAATAAATAATAAATTAACTTTCCAACATTATTAATAAAATAATTTATTAACTCCAAAACATTTTTAGTATAATAATTAATAACTTCAAAACATTATAAATAAATAATATTTATTTACTTCAAAACATTATTATATAATAATTATTATTAACAACAAAACACTACTAATAAATAATAATTATTAACTTCAAAAAATTATAAATATAATAGTTAATAATTCCAAACCTTATTAATGAAACAATAATAATTAATCTTCAAACATTATTATATAAATAATAATTATCTTCCAAAACATTATTATAAATAATAATTATAAACTCCGAAACGTATTAATAATGAAATGACCCGTAAAATTTTAACGGTTTTTATAACGTAAGTAACTGAAATTTGCTTGAAATTTAATTTTAAAATTTAGCAATGAAAATTTGATATTAGGAATGCGTGTATTTAAACATAGCAAATGGTAAATTTTTATTGGAAAATATTGAAGTCAGTTCTGTTGTGTAATTTACAATTTCAATTCAAAATCAGTTAATATGATGCAAATAAAATATTATTGAAATCTGAATATTTTTAAATAATAAATTTGTAAATCATTTTCTGAGTGAGACGTCATATTTCGTTTCGCCAAATTTGGACTTCTATAGCCCCATTTATCTTATTTCGACAAAATTTGCAGGAGTTTTGCAGCGAATATCGACTTTTGATAGGATTGTCGTATCGCTCATATCTGTGTACCATTCTGTTCGTCTCGTCGTGCTGATCCCCGTAGTATATTCATTTCTGTAATTCGACGTCCAGTACGCCGCGAAATCAATAAA
The DNA here is from genome assembly GCA_030737815.1 of Allium fistulosum. Lineage (NCBI taxonomy): Eukaryota > Viridiplantae > Streptophyta > Magnoliopsida > Asparagales > Amaryllidaceae > Allium > Allium fistulosum. The sequence goes on from CM060903.1 coordinate 543,534,317, forward strand.
ATGATTTTTGTATCGGTAACAGTTTGGAGCCCTTTTGTCTCCCTGTGCCCTTTCGTTTGTCTCTGGTAAAACCAATAGCCATTAGTTTTCATATTCCCAGAAATTAGTGGATAACTGTTATCATTCCCACCATTTCAATTTATTATCTTTGTTTCATTCCATTTTGCTTCCCATGCCATTTTTGTTTCGTTGTTTGTAATAAATATATATAATTTATTTGTTAGTTTATATTTGATTGAAAGCCTGCATATTTCTTCTTCTAGGTGTTGCATGTACGTGCTTTAGTGTAAGATAGTATATGTTATAACTAGCTTGCATTCATTCCTTCTGAAATTTGTCAACCATTCTCTCTTCTAAAAAAATTGAATATAATAAATCGTATATATATTTTGTAACTTTGCCTCACAGCCATCTCCATTTTTCCCACTGCCCTTTTTTCCACCAAACCCATTCCTGCTCATTCATTCCATCGCCGAACTGCACAACGAACCACCTTCCACCGATTGCAACTCCGCTCTAGACAACTGCACGAGCAGCCTACCACTAGACCCTCAACGTCAACCTCTAGCCGCCTTCCCTCCCTCCATTTTACATCGCCCACTATCACCTACACGAACTGCCCCGGCATCATCACCCAGCACCACCTGTCAGCTCCGCCTTTCTCTTTCTTCACCCCATCGCACAGCCAACCACCGCCCATCTCTCTCCTTTGGCCCCACCGAAATTCCGCCGCCAATAATCCGCCACGCTTCCGCCCAGAGAGCCACTCACCACCACCTTCCTTACACCGAAACCAAACCTCCACCCTCCACCAGAATCAACTCACCCTCACCAAGGCTAGCACGGCAGCCACCACCCACCGCCTATGACTACACTGACCAACCCAAACTTCTCGCCTCCCCTCCACGTCAGTTCCACTCACTCCTTCTCCACCCAACAAAGCTGTCAATAGCACAAAAGCATTGAGCAGATGCATTCATATCTTATTAAAGGTATATATATAAGTTCTGTTTATGTATATAAGAGTTTATATAAGTTTGTATATTATATGTTGTATGTATATATATAAAGTTATACAAGTTGTGTATAATATATTATTAGGTATATTAGTTATATAAGTCAACATATAATTGGTATATATATCAGTTTATTATATACATATGATCTGTTTGGGTTTTTACATGTAAGTTATATTAGTTATATATATATAAGTATATGTAGGTATATGGGTTTTTTAAATTTGTCTGTTGCTAATGAGAGCTTGATTGAGCTCGTGTAATTCTCTGTTGTATATATTATAATATATATATATGTGTGTGTGTTTTTTTATATTGTTTTTTGTATAATACGTTGATACGGTGAGTGAAATAATGTGATATATATGAATCTGTGTATTTCAGATTCAAAGTATAAAATTTTAAGTTTAAAGAATATATATATATATATATATATATATATATGTTAGTTTATATAAGTTTTATAATCTGTAATACCCCAAAATTTTGTGAAAAATCATTTTTGAAAAATGATTTAATTTTGAAATATTTAGATTTAAATATGGTGAAGTCTCAGGAATAAATAGTGTGCAGGTATATGTGTGCACGTGCACACTGAAATGGCACAAGGAAGAACTCCAGATTTCTTGGATTTAAAACAAGAATTAAAGGGCAATACAAACATGATTTGGCAACATGGTTGTTTGATTTCTGAAATTATATGGATCATCTTAGAAAGTAAGAAAAAGTAGGCTTTACTTTAAATCAGTAAACAAATTTTATTTAAAACCCAGAAGAGAAAATTATGTATATTAACCTGTATACATATAGGTGCATATGCTTCTGAAATTAAAGAGAAATTAAAATAAGCTTAGATAAGATATGTGTACAAATATATATATTTTTAAACACTGAAAAGTATATATATATATATATATAAGCAAGTAAAACTATGACATTAAAATGACATGAAATGTGATACAAGTTAATGAGCTTGTATAGGCAAAAATAGCAAAAGGGGATTTTCAGAAATAATTAAAATAAAAATAGGATAGTCACACTTTTAACATGACTAGGAGAGTGGCCATTTTCTGAAAAGTAAAAGAAAGAAAATGCAGCCTTTAAATTGGTTAATATGGCCGGGGTGTTATGAATGAAAAATGCATGATAGCCAGGACAGAAATGGAATTCTGTTTCAACAAAACCCTAGAGGAAAAATGCTTATAAATAGGCAGTTTAGCCAGTAGAATCATTTTTACCCCGAGCTGAACAAAAATAAGAAAAGAAGGAAAATATTGGAAGAAAGGAGAGAACACTCAAACAAGAATTTTCTGGATTAAACATTTAGGTGAGTAATCTCACTGAGTTCATGGCATTAAGACCTGAGTTGAGGCAGCCACTTTATATATTGCTATTTATGTATTTCTGGTTTTGATGTATATGATTTCATCAATGCTTTTTGGATGTCTTATTTTAAATCTGATATGATTTAATATGGATGATTTTGGATGATCTTTGATTGGCTGAGACATTTGTCTTTGGATGAGTATTATACTGTTTTAGTTATACTCATAAATGTTAAAGTTTAGGATCTCAAAAATTATATAGAGAATACTCTCAGCTGTTATAGATCTATGGCATGGAAACTTTATAAAAATGATTAGAGCTGCATTATACTTGGTATAAGTGCTGAGGCTTGAAAAGAAAAATGTTAAGGGTGCAATAGAAATTTTCTAAGTGCTGAGCCCTTAATCAAATCAAAAAAAAAGAGAAACCCACAAGCTAAAATTATGATTGAACCAGATCTTGAATCTGAATCAATCATAAAGGCTTGCAGATCAATATAACATGCCATGCCTCTTTTACAGTTGAAAATATTCTCATATTTTACTAAGATCAAGACATATTGACCCCATTTAGGAAATAACTGTCTGATTATTTCTGAGGAGAATTATGCTAGAAGAAATTATGGATGTTTCCATGTTTGCAGTGATATGTTCACTTAGCATATTTGATGATAGGATTTAAGACTATACACTAGTAAATAAACTAGGGAAGGGAAGGCCAAGAAAGCTGCTAGAATGCTTGTCATATTTGAAGTATGCAAGTTGGCACATGGTTTGTTTAAGCCCTGAGATCTTTGTGCAATGATGTGAATTAGTTCATTGCAATGTGTCCCAGTGATTCCTTAATAGCAGATGAGGCAGGGATTTAAATTGAATTATACAACCTGTAAATGAAGAAATAGGAATATGGATATTTCTTAGGTTGAATGGTATGGAACCAAGATGGTTCCAGTGAATGAAATTGTTGCAAACAGATAATTATGTTTGCATGATTATGTATGCAAGTGTAAGAATGATAAATGAATATATCATACCTGAATCAACTTAATTATACTAAGTTAAAGTAATTGATTGCAGAAATTTGCTTAAATAACAAGTTAGTACCCTTATATTCTCTATTGCTTAATATCATGAATGAATTGATGTTACTCATACCAGATCATAGATCTGACCCTTGTTTGCTCATGGCATCTGGGGTGTCTCATTTTAAAATGAGGCAGCCACTTATGTTCTTTCAGGTAACCCAGGCACTAAGTAAAAATGAAGTTATGGCTTTTATGGAGGAGTGAATGAACATGCTAGCTAGTTTCAATAAGAGTTTAAATCGATTATATCTGCATGTATTCAGGAAAAATTTTATGTTCTAAGATTTCCAGTTATGTAATGAATTCTATTATGGTTAGATGAACTAGTTGTATCATGTTAAATATATTATTATGCACTAAGGTTTAAAATCTCAAAGGAAAAATCTGAGTGGGAAACAAGGAAATGATTTTAATTACTGATATGGATGTTTGGAAGAAAAATATGCATATGTAGTTGAACTGTTGTTTTGTAAAGTTTATATTATGTAATAGTTAATCTTGAGATATAACAGAGCACTGAGTTTTAGAACAAAATCTGGATTTAGCAAGAAGTAAACTTAACAGGATTTTATTTTCTTTTTACTGAAATGCTTTGTAATTAAGTTTGAATTCATTTCTGAATTGAATTGAGAAGAGTAAGATGTTTTCCTAAAGCTTTAAACAGAATGCAATGAAATTGAACTAGTGTGGCAGATACAGGATTCATGAGTTAACCAGCTTCAATTAAATGAAGTATTGGTTGATCATGATAGATTGTATTCTGAAAATAAAAATGCATTTCAAAGCTTAGTACATTTAGCAATTGATTCACCCAGTTTTCTGGAAAATGAGCAGAAATATTGACATGTACATGTACATCTGTGTACATGTTGATATTTGAGCAAAAATATGATCATAAATTCTTAAAACAGTTGTAGGAATGGGATACAAAGATAGTAAGTAAGAAGGATTGTTTTGTATGTTGGGTTATAGGCAAAAATTAAACATATATGTACAATTATAGGTAGGTATCAGATTTCTAACCTTTCAGAAAAAAAAAAAAGAAGAAAACCAAAAATTGTGTTTGAACCGACCTGCATGGTACTCGAACTCGTGACCTTTTGTGTATAAGTTAGGCGCGTTTCCATTACGCCTAGATGTTGCTTGTGTTCACTTAGGATCCACTTTCTTTTATACTGAATCTAATATTATCCAGACTTTAAACACAATCATCAACATTAAAAGCTTGTTTACTACTGAATATTACTTGATCATTTCTTGATCCTAATGACAGACTAAAGTACATATTTTAGTGGATTTTATGGCCAAAAATCTGAATACAATAATGTATCTGAATTACTAAATCTCTAAATCAAACAGGATGTTATTGAACAAAAAAAAATAATAAAGTATATACTCTGAATTTAAACAAGAAGAACACATACATCTTCATATGTATGTGTATATTATTAGATATGCACTGATATATTTATATTGGTAAGTTATTTTGATCCTGGATATATTTTGGTTATTGGAAAAAGAAAATGACCTTGGAAAATATGTTTGTAATGAATGATATATCAATATATCATCTCATAGCAAAAAAAAAAAATCCTTATGAAATTAGGGTGGAAATAGGAGGGTCATTTCAGTTGGTATCAGAGCACTTGGTTGCATTGATTGATAAGTATTATAGAAATGTATAATGTCTGTTTGTTTTGGATGAAATAATTTAAATAAGAAATTAGAAATTATAGAAGTACTCATAATATACTAATACCATTTACCCAGAATTTAGTTAGCAGACCATGGTAGGAAGAGGATCTCATCACAATGCAGGATCCAGTGCACCTCAAATGCTTGATATGCAAGAATTTGTGAGAGTTTTAAGAGATGGAATTGGGCATAGGCCTGAGAACCCACATGAAGAGCTTTCAAAACTATTGAAGACTTATTCCAATTTGGGAGGCAAGAGTTTTGAAGGAACTGAGAGTGTGATGGAAATTCAAGCATGGTTGAGAACACTTGATAGGATTTTCAATGACATGCAGTTGGATGACCAAAGGAAGAGGCAAGTAGCTTCTAGACAACTGAAAGGGGTAGCTTTAAGCTGGTGGGAGGTGATCATAGCTGGAAGAAATGAAAATGAAATCACTTGGAATCAGTTCAAGGAGATGTTGGAGGCAAGATTTGTACCAGCATCAGCCAAAACCATTTTGCTTGAAGAATTTATCAAACTTAGGCAGGGAACTTTGAATGTCACTGAATACACTCAAAAGTTTGAGGGGCTATCTAATTATGGAGCAATGCTAGTGGCAGATGAAGCATCCAAGAATGATAGGTATATAAAAGGACTGAACCCAGGACTTAGCAGAGCTATGCTACCATATGCAGATAGAACATTTGATCAAGTAATTGATCTGGCTTTGAAACTGGAACAACATGACAAAGAAAGAGAGAAATATAGGAATTTTAAGAGCAACAACAAGAAGGATAAGGGAAGATATCACCCTTATGATAAAAAGAAGGAGGAGGCAGACAACAGGAAGAGTAAAGATACAAAAGCTAATGATACTAAGAAGAAATTGGTTTGCCATCATTGTGGAAAAGAAGGACACATCAAACCAAGGTGCCCAGAGTTAAAAGGAGGAGCCTTCAAATGCTACCTATGTGGGAAAGAGGGGCATATGAAGAGGAACTGTCCTGAGAATAAACAGCAAGGGAAATTGGCAACTTTGGAAGGTAAAGGCAAATCTGCAGTGAAAATTGATGCTGAAAATCATGGCCAAGTGGAAGGTACATTACTCATTTGTGCCATACCCATACCAGTAGTATATGATACTGGAGCAACACACTCTTTGATTTCCTATGAATTAGTTAAAGTGTTAAAATTAAACTGCATACTGGTTGAAACCCCATTGCATATACAAAGTCCCCTAGGGAGTTCTAGTGTTTTGAACATGAATTGTGTGGATGTGGAGTTAAACATAGGAGGAAATATTTTTATTTCCAATTTATATGTTTTAAATTACCCAAATATAGGAGTTATATTGGGGGTAGATTGGTTAAGGCAATTTAAAGCCATAATTAATTTAGACTCATCCACCATATCATTGCAAAATTCTAGAGGCCAGAGAATCACAGTTCTATGTGAAATAGCTAAGGAAGGAAAACTATATCATTTAGTTGACTTAGAAAAAGATCTGAGTGAACTAACCATTGAAGAAATTCCCATAGTTAATGAATACTTGGATGTGTTTGGGGAAGTTAAGGGTGTACCACACCACAGACCAGTTGAGTTCCAAATTAATCTCATTCCAGGAGCAAGTCCAATAATTAAGAAACCCTATAGGATGGGGCCAAGTGAACTGAAAGAATTGAAAAATCAGTTGGAAGAATTAGAAGGCAAGGGATTTATAAGGCCAAGCAATTCCTGCTGGGGTTCTCCAGTAGTGTTTGTAAGAAAACATGATGGTACCTTGAGAATGTGCATAGATTACAGGGAGCTAAATAAAGTAACCATCAAGAATAAATACCCATTGCCTAGAATAGATGATCTCTTTGACCAACTCAGTGAAGCTAAAATATTTTCTAGGCTAGACTTAGCATCAGGATTCCATCAAATGAAGGTTGAAGACTCAAGTGTTAAGTACACTGCATTTAACACAAGATATGGCTTATATGAATTTTTGGTTATGCCATTTGGTTTGACAAATGCTCCTTCATATTTTGTTGATTTGATGAATAGAATATTTAGAGATTATCTAGACAAATTTGTACTGATTTTTATTGATGACATTTTGATTTATTCCAAGACAGTGGAAGAGCATAAAAATCATTTGCATTTAGTTTTGTCAAGACTAAGGGAAAATGATTTAAAGGCAAAATTTTCAAAATGTGCATTTTGGAAAGAAGAAGTGCATTTCCTTGGGCATGTTATCTCTGCCAAAGGAATATCAGTAAACCCTAACAAGGTAGTGGCAATCCAAGCATGGAAAAGGCCTAGCACCATCAGTGAGATTAGATCATTTATGGGGATGGCAGGATATTATAGGAGATTCATAAAAGATTTCTCAAAAATATCATCACCACTTACCAATTTAACTAGAAAGAACCAAGCCTTTGTATGGACAGAAAAATGTGAGCAAGCTTTTATCAAAATGAAGGAAGCTCTGATTAATGCACCAGTGTTGAGAGTGCCAGAAGGAAATGAAAATTTGGTTGTGTACACTGATGCAAGTGGCTCTGGGTTAGGGGCTGTGTTGATGCAGCAAGACCAGGTGGTAGCCTATGCATCTAGGCAATTAAAGCCACATGAAACCAGGTATGCAACCCATGATCTTGAACTAGCAGCAGTTGTGTATGCTTTGAAACTTTGGAGACATTATTTGTTAGGTGCCAAATTTATTTTGTACACTGATCATAAGGCACTGAAATATTTATTCTCACAAAAAGATTTGAACATGAGGCAACATAGATGGGTAGAGTTCCTAGCTGCCTATGATCTAGACATACTGTATACACCAGGCAAGGCAAATAAAGTTGCAGATGCCTTGAGTAGACAACATGCCAAAGTAGCCATGTTGATGATGGAAGAGTTTAGGGATTTGTCTATACTTACTGATTTGGAAATTGAGGAAAGTAGTGAGGAACAAATGATGCCCATTGAAGAAGGTGAAGGTAAAGGGAAATTAAGTATGATATCTCTGCAATCAGATTTACTTCTTAAGATTGGGCAAATGCAGGAACAAGACCTAAACATGGTGGAAAAGAAAATGCTCATATCAAAAGGGGAGGAAGTAATAAATTATCAAATTGATAAAAATGGTTATTTAAGGAATAAAAATAGGATATGTGTTCCAGAAAATATAGAATTGAAGGAGGAAATATTAAATGAGTACCATAGGAGTAAGTACTCCATACACCCAGGTAGCACCAAGATGTATCAAAATTTGAAAAGAAATCTTTGGTGGAAGGGGATGAAGTCAGATGTGGCCAGATATGTTGCAAGGTGCATGACTTGCCAACAAGTCAAGGCAGAGACACAAAGGCCATCAGGACTATTGCAACCCCTTAGCATACCACAGTGGAAGTGGGAGGATATATCTATGGATTTCATAGATGGTCTGCCTAGATCTAAGAAGGGAAACACAAGTATATGGGTAATTGTGGATAGGCTAACTAAGGTAGCACATTTTATCCCAGTTAGAGCAGAAAGAAATGCTCCAAAATTGGCTCAAATATTCATGAAAGAGGTAGTAAGGTTGCATGGCATACCTAAAACCATTGTGAGTGATAGGGATACCATCTTCACCTCAAGGTTTTGGAAAAATTTTCAAGAGGCTATGGGGAGTGAATTGTGTTTAAGCACTGCCTACCATCCACAATCAGATGGTCAAACTGAGGTGGTGAACAAAGTCTTAGAGGATTTGTTGAGAGCATGTACACTGGACTTTGGAGGCAACTGGGAAGACCACCTCCATCTAGCTGAATTCACATACAATAACAGTTACCAAAGCACCATAGGGATGGCACCATTTGAAGCCTTATATGGCAAGCCATGTTTATCACCTATATGCTGGGTAGAGGCTGGAGAAAGGGCTATTCTTGGACCTGAATATGTTAAAGAAACTACAGAGAAAATTGGGTTAATAAGAAAAAGAATAGCAGCAGCTCAAGATAGGCAAAAGAAATTTGCAGATAGGAAGAGAAAGCAAGTGGAATATGAAGTGGGAGACTTTGTTTTCATCAAGATTTCACCTATGAAGAAAGTCATGAGATTTGGCAAGCAAGGTAAGCTTACACCAAGGTATGTTGGACCCTATAAAATTCTGGAAAGAATTGGTTCATTGGCTTACAAATTAGAACTACCAGAGGAGATGAAAGCAATGCATAATGTTTTTCATGTGTCCCAACTTAGAAAATGGGTACATGATAAGGAAGACATTTTGGAGGAGCCTACCAAAATTCAAATAAATCCTGACTTGGTTTATGAAAAAGAACCAGTGGGGATTGTAGCCAAGGAAAAAAAGAAATTAAGGAGCAAAACCTTGAAACTAGTTAAGATCCAGTGGAGTAGTGATCCTAATGACTGCACATGGGAGTTAGAGGATAAGATTAGAATGGATTATCCTAAGCTTTTTGCAAATTAAAAGGTAATTTTTTTTTTCTTTCTTTCTGGAAAAATTATTTGTTATGCATGGTTGATATGGTTGAATTTGTTTGCTTATGCATATGTTTGATAAGTTTTCAGAAAAGAAAAAGATGCTCACTATAAATGTTAGAAAAATTGTGAGGACACAATTCCTAAAAGGAGGGGTGAATGTAATACCCCAAAATTTTGTGAAAAATCATTTTTGAAAAATGATTTAATTTTGAAATATTTAGATTTAAATATGGTGAAGTCTCAGGAATAAATAGTGTGCAGGTATATGTGTGCACGTGCACACTGAAATGGCACAAGGAAGAACTCCAGATTTCTTGGATTTAAAACAAGAATTAAAGGGCAATACAAACATGATTTGGCAACATGGTTGTTTGATTTCTGAAATTATATGGATCATCTTAGAAAGTAAGAAAAAGTAGGCTTTACTTTAAATCAGTAAACAAATTTTATTTAAAACCCAGAAGAGAAAATTATGTATATTAACCTGTATACATATAGGTGCATATGCTTCTGAAATTAAAGAGAAATTAAAATAAGCTTAGATAAGATATGTGTACAAATATATATATTTTTAAACACTGAAAAGTATATATATATATATATATATATATATATATATATATATATAAGCAAGTAAAACTATGACATTAAAATGACATGAAATGTGATACAAGTTAATGAGCTTGTATAGGCAAAAATAGCAAAAGGGGATTTTCAGAAATAATTAAAATAAAAATAGGATAGTCACACTTTTAACATGACTAGGAGAGTGGCCATTTTCTGAAAAGTAAAAGAAAGAAAATGCAGCCTTTAAATTGGTTAATATGGCCGGGGTGTTATGAATGAAAAATGCATGATAGCCAGGACAGAAATGGAATTCTGTTTCAACAAAACCCTAGAGGAAAAATGCTTATAAATAGGCAGTTTAGCCAGTAGAATCATTTTTACCCCGAGCTGAACAAAAATAAGAAAAGAAGGAAAATATTGGAAGAAAGGAGAGAACACTCAAACAAGAATTTTCTGGATTAAACATTTAGGTGAGTAATCTCACTGAGTTCATGGCATTAAGACCTGAGTTGAGGCAGCCACTTTATATATTGCTATTTATGTATTTCTGGTTTTGATGTATATGATTTCATCAATGCTTTTTGGATGTCTTATTTTAAATCTGATATGATTTAATATGGATGATTTTGGATGATCTTTGATTGGCTGAGACATTTGTCTTTGGATGAGTATTATACTGTTTTAGTTATACTCATAAATGTTAAAGTTTAGGATCTCAAAAATTATATAGAGAATACTCTCAGCTGTTATAGATCTATGGCATGGAAACTTTATAAAAATGATTAGAGCTGCATTATACTTGGTATAAGTGCTGAGGCTTGAAAAGAAAAATGTTAAGGGTGCAATAGAAATTTTCTAAGTGCTGAGCCCTTAATCAAATCAAAAAAAAAGAGAAACCCACAAGCTAAAATTATGATTGAACCAGATCTTGAATCTGAATCAATCATAAAGGCTTGCAGATCAATATAACATGCCATGCCTCTTTTACAGTTGAAAATATTCTCATATTTTACTAAGATCAAGACATATTGACCCCATTTAGGAAATAACTGTCTGATTATTTCTGAGGAGAATTATGCTAGAAGAAATTATGGATGTTTCCATGTTTGCAGTGATATGTTCACTTAGCATATTTGATGATAGGATTTAAGACTATACACTAGTAAATAAACTAGGGAAGGGAAGGCCAAGAAAGCTGCTGGAATGCTTGTCATATTTGAAGTATGCAAGTTGGCACATGGTTTGTTTAAGCCCTGAGATCTTTGTGCAATGATGTGAATTAGTTCATTGCAATGTGTCCCAGTGATTCCTTAATAGCAGATGAGGCAGGGATTTAAATTGAATTATACAACCTGTAAATGAAGAAATAGGAATATGGATATTTCTTAGGTTGAATGGTATGGATCCAAGATGGTTCCAGTGAATGAAATTGTTGCAAACAGATAATTATGTTTGCATGATTATGTATGCAAGTGTAAGAATGATAAATGAATATATCATACCTGAATCAACTTAATTATACTAAGTTAAAGTAATTGATTGCAGAAATTTGCTTAAATAACAAGTTAGTACCCTTATATTCTCTATTGCTTAATATCATGAATGAATTGATGTTACTCATACCAGATCATAGATCTGACCCTTGTTTGCTCATGGCATCTGGGGTGTCTCATTTTAAAATGAGGCAGCCACTTATGTTCTTTCAGGTAACCCAGGCACTAAGTAAAAATGAAGTTATGGCTTTTATGGAGGAGTGAATGAACATGCTAGCTAGTTTCAATAAGAGTTTAAATCGATTATATCTGCATGTATTCAGGAAAAATTTTATGTTCTAAGATTTCCAGTTATGTAATGAATTCTATTATGGTTAGATGAACTAGTTGTATCATGTTAAATATATTGTTATGCACTAAGGTTTAAAATCTCAAAGGAAAAATCTGAGTGGGAAACAAGGAAATGATTTTAATTACTGATATGGATGTTTGGAAGAAAAATATGCATATGTAGTTGAACTGTTGTTTTGTAAAGTTTATATTATGTAATAGTTAATCTTGAGATATAACAGAGCACTGAGTTTTAGAACAAAATCTGGATTTAGCAAGAAGTAAACTTAACAGGATTTTATTTTCTTTTTACTGAAATGCTTTGTAATTAAGTTTGAATTCATTTCTGAATTGAATTGAGAAGAGTAAGATGTTTTCCTAAAGCTTTAAACAGAATGCAATGAAATTGAACTAGTGTGGCAGATACAGGATTCATGAGTTAACCAGCTTCAATTAAATGAAGTATTGGTTGATCATGATAGATTGTATTCTGAAAATAAAAATGCATTTCAAAGCTTAGTACATTTAGCAATTGATTCACCCAGTTTTCTGGAAAATGAGCAGAAATATTGACATGTACATGTACATCTGTGTACATGTTGATATTTGAGCAAAAATATGATCATAAATTCTTAAAACAGTTGTAGGAATGGGATACAAAGATAGTAAGTAAGAAGGATTGTTTTGTATGTTGGGTTATAGGCAAAAATTAAACATATATGTACAATTATAGGTAGGTATCAGATTTCTAACCTTTCAGAAAAAAAAAAAAGAAGAAAACCAAAAATTGTGTTTGAACCGACCTGCATGGTACTCGAACTCGTGACCTTTTGTGTATAAGTTAGGCGCGTTTCCATTACGCCTAGATGTTGCTTGTGTTCACTTAGGATCCACTTTCTTTTATACTGAATCTAATATTATCCAGACTTTAAACACAATCATCAACATTAAAAGCTTGTTTACTACTGAATATTACTTGATCATTTCTTGATCCTAATGACAGACTAAAGTACATATTTTAGTGGATTTTATGGCCAAAAATCTGAATACAATAATGTATCTGAATTACTAAATCTCTAAATCAAACAGGATGTTATTGAACAAAAAAATAATAATAAAGTATATACTCTGAATTTAAACAAGAAGAACACATACATCTTCATATGTATGTGTATATTATTAGATATGCACTGATATATTTATATTGGTAAGTTATTTTGATCCTGGATATATTTTGGTTATTGGAAAAAGAAAATGACCTTGGAAAATATGTTTGTAATGAATGATATATCAATATATCATCTCATAGCAAAAAAAAAAATCCTTATGAAATTAGGGTGGAAATAGGAGGGTCATTTCATAATCTGTCAGTATAAATATGTTAGTTTATAATATGTTAGTTCATAGAAATTATATATTATGTGAGTTATATAAGTTTTGTAATATGTCAGTTTATATATGTAAGTTTATGAAAGTTGTTTGTTTATATAAAATATAAGTGTATATGATTTGGGTAGCTCACACATGTATTTTGTTGATAGCATGTATATGTTATAATCTATATATGTTTATATATATTGCTTTAAATATAGTATGTAGGTACTGTAAGCCTAAGGAATATAATATATGCAGGTCTGTGTAGATAGATTTATATGTATATTTTAAATAAAGATACTTGGATCCCACTTTTAAAGTATATATTTAAGTATTGATTTTAAATATAATATATATATCTTTGATTTTTAAATATTTGTATTTTAAGAATAACGATTTTGAATTATATATATATATATTATTTTAATATTTGTCTTAATTTAAAATATTGACTTTAATAAAATAATAATAATAGTATATATATTTTCCTTTTATATCAACTGATTTGATTTGCTCTCATCGATTCCTATTTATCAGCTTTGTCCGTCAAATTCGTGTTCAGCTTACTTCGCTTTGAGATTTGTTGTTTGGATTGGTCGATTGTTTAGATCGTAATTCAAATCGTAGCTTGTCGTGTTTTCAATTTTCTCTAGCCTCGAAAGGTGAGCAATCACTCACGATTAACATTTTTATATTTAGTAAATTTAATTCACATTGAATTGACAATTGAAATATGTTGTTAAATTTGAATTATTACATTATTTAATTGTTAAATATGATATGGCATTATCTGAAATTGTTCATCTATGACATATGGCATCATGACCTGTTAATTGTATAATTAAATTGTTACTGTGATATATGCTCATCATTGATATGTTATGTTATTTTATTTTATTATTCTCACTCTGCAAGTTCCCTGTTAATTTATAATTCCCTATGGGTTGAAATTATACATACCCGAACGATACTATATATTAAGGAAAAATCGTTATGGGTTGAAATGATAAACCCAAGCAATTTTCATTGATTTTGAAAATTTTGGGATTACGGGTTGAAATGTTATATACCCGTAAATAATTAAATTGCGGATTGAAATGATAAATATCCGTATCACTTGACCATTGGATAGAAAATTATATACGGACACCGTTGGTCTATTTTGAAAATGATTTTTTTGAGTTTGGATGGAAATACATAGATTTTATTAAAAATTAATTTTTAAATTATAATATAAAGAATTTATTTTAATATATGTGTAAAATTTAGATTTTTAAAATTATATGTTTTGGAAACTTTAAATTTATAAGTTAATTTTGAAAATATAATTTATAAGATTTTTATTCCAATTTTATTATTTTAAAATATATGAAATAAGATTTAATACAAAATACATTTAATAATAAGATTTAATTTAATAAAATTTAATTTAATTGGTTTTTAATATGTTTAAGTATTTATTTAAATTTATATTAATATTTTAAAAATAGATTTTTATAACTTTAATAATAAAGGTTGGGAAGATAAATTAATGTTGACTTGGAATTTAAATTGGTTAATAATTGAATTTAAATAAGTATTGAGTTGAACTTTTTGATTTTGAGATTTCGAAAGATATGATTGTTAACTTGATTTGATAAAAAGGTGATTAAATGAATATTCTCAATTTTAAATAAAATTGAGACTGAATATTTAATACTGATTTAAATTGAATTTTGGATTTTAAGCTGATTTGAATCGATTTGGGAAATTGGGGGAAACTATTTTTATTATATAAAGTATTTTTAATATATATAAACTATTTTAATATATAAATTATTTTAATATATAAACTATTTTAATTCATAACTATTTTAATATATATAATATTTTCAATATCTAAACTGTTTAAGTCGGAAGTGTTATGATTTCAAAGTGTTATAATTTCAAAGTGTTATGATTTCAAAAGTGTTATAGTTTCGGAAGTGTTATAATTTTGAAAGTGTTACGATTCTGAAAATGAATATTATTTAAATTGAATAATGATATCGAATTGATATGATTTTGAAATGAATACGATATTTTGATATGAAGTATGAACTATTTGAAATAAAATGACCATGGTGTGAAATAAGCGTTTGGTTGCTAAAGAGACCGGGATCGGATATTGTCATACTCTCTGCCAATACCGAAAACCACTTTAACAACTATGTACATGGTGGAGATTCCAGAACGAAGTAGGATGGTTGGTGACGATTCTGTATGAGGTATTTACGTAGCCCTGACTCCCACGAGTCAGCTTGATGTGGCGAAAACAGGAGCCATGCCGGGCCAAGTGAGGTCATTCCTCCTATCAGACGCATTTCTTAGATACTATTCTATTACTTTGTGATTTGATTGGGTGCACCTTTGATTTAGGAGTGTGTCTCGAGGTGGGCGGTAGTAGCTGCTATGCGTTACCACCAGTCAGGATCCGCAAACGGTATATCTACCCTGGCATTGCCTCGCATGCCTTGTCACATGCCCTATCGTGCCTTCTACGGGTTTGTTTTTTATCGTACCTATGTGGTGTCCTATGGGTAAACCACCGGTTTGGTGGAGCGTATGACATTGTATAGACTATGAGAATATATAAAATGTGTTAAGGGGGATATGGGTAATGCCTTAATGCTATTTTAATAGTTTACTTTACGATAGACATATTATAATAGCGTATATTACTACATAGTAGATAGTTCCACGGATCCTTAGAGGATGGAAATCTCAAACATCCTTTAAGTTACTTGTATTTCAGCTGACATTTCACTTGAGTTGAATTTATTAATATAAGAATTATAAGAATGTTAATCCTGACTCGAGTGTTTTGTGTTTTGCTTTATGCTCGGGTCAGACTGAGTGTCATAGCATTTGAGACTCACCATTGGAGATTGGAGCTTTGTTTGCAGATCTATCTATCTAGCATTCAGTTATTTCGGTGTATTCTAGTCATTTATGTTCAGACTCTTCAGTTGCTGATGTATTAGAGTTTCATTTGTATTTGAGATTCTGTTGTATTTTACTTTAAACTCTGATGTTTATATAGTAGCTTCATGAACTACTATTTATCCATTCCGCTGCTTATTGTTGTTTTGTGTCTGTAATTCTGTGATTGATTTATTTACTGTATATGCTAAGTTTCACCAAATATAAATTTACAATCTGTTGTTTTCAGCAATTCAAGTCCGACATGTGGATGTGAATAGTTCGAAATAGCGGGTCGTTACAGTTGGTATCAGAGCGTGGTTTAGGCAAAACTTAGCATAGGGAGTAAAATTTAATCATAGAATCATATTCGTTCGAGCTTGAATTTCTTCGTTAGGATTTTCTCTGCTTAGTATTTCTTTCGGATTTTTGGAACTCTCCCCTTTTGTTTTGAAGTCCATTCTTGTCTTCTCCCGTTTGTGTTCCTTTTGATATTGGAGCATCCCATAACTCCATTTCTATTGATCCCTGTAATAATTTGAGCTCATCCTGCAATCTCAATTGGCAGCTTCACCGTTGTTGGTGTGACCAATCCTATTGGCGGTCCCACCAATCCTAGTATGATTTGGAAAGGGGCAAAACTCTTTTACAACAGGTATCGATTCACCGGAGATTTCTACGTCCTCGGTTTTGATGTTGTCATCTCTTGCAAAGCCTGAATCGTTCCTCTAGTAGACGACCGAGAAATTCTCTTTTGATCAAATATCGATTGCCTCAGGATTATGCAGGCAGTTTAACCAGTCGTTTGATACTCGGCCTAATGACTTTGACTCCACCCCTATAGTCAGGGATTATCCGGATGTTTTGGTGAAGTCACTTCTCTTCCTTTCAGGCGGGAAATTGAATTTCCGCATCGATCTTATTCCTGGAATCTCGGTTGACCCGGTTAAGGTCACCGCGATAAAAATTAGTCTATCCATTTCTTCTTTCGTAATTTAATTATTTTACCTTCCTTTCAAGTCTATCTTCGTAGTTAGAATTCTCATTGACAAGGGTTCATCTGAATTGGAATCTCTACCCTTGTTTTGAAATCCATTCTTGAATTGTAACAACCCTGTATTTTGTGATTATTTTAATTGTATATTTTGGTTATTTTAATTAATTTCCTGATTTAAATACTTTATTTTATTTATTAAAATGAATAAATTTTGTTATTTTAAATATAAATTTTGATTTTGATGTGAATTAGAATTCCAAACATGACTAAAAAGAATATTTTCCAGAAAAGTGAATTTTGGTCAATATGGTCAAACTTTGACTTTTAATTTAGAAATTTGAAAGTTTGAAATTTTGAATTTTATCTTTTATTATGAAAGTAAATAAAATTTTAAGAATAATGCTTTTCGTTTCGTTGAAATCTGATTTATAATGTGAAAGTTATGCCCTTTTCAATATTGTGTGTAATTTGGTGTATTTAACAAATTGTTTATTTTAAATTGTATAAATAATATTTTATTTGGTCATGTAATGTTCTAATTTATATTTATAAGGGTAAAATAACATGTTGTGCATATATTTTGGTTTTAAAACATTTTTTAAAAGTATAATTGACATTTTCCGGTGTCAGTTGTATTTTGCTTACAATTTCTAATTTCCAGTTTCAATTAATTAAAGTAATTCTTTATTTATTTTTCTATTTTTTTCTTAAATTCTTATTTTATTCTCATTCCCACTTTATTTTGTTCCTCATTTATTTTATTTATTTGACCTTTTATTTGTTTTAAAGTGAAATAGAAATTTTCTAAAACTAGTGATATTCTATTTGTAAATTTTAAGTCCTGTTTTGAATTTTTAAGCAATTTCTTTAGTTCTTTTTCTAATTTCTCTAAATTTAATTATTTATTTCATTTTGAAACTATAAATGAATTATTTTACTTCACATTTTTGTTTTAAAATATTTTTAAAATGAAGTTGTTAATTTTCCAAAGTCAATAGTGATTTATTTGTAATTTCTGGACCCTGTTTTCAATTTTAAAGCAATTTCTTATATTCTTTTTCCATTTTCTTTAAAATTAATTAATTATTTTTATTTTATATTACTTGTTTCGGTTTTAAAGTCAATTTACTGATTTTATTTTTGTTTTATTTGAATATAAAGAAAAAGAAATATGAAGAGTTTTAAAAGCTTATTTACCTTAAGTCCTTTCATCTCCTTTGTCCTTTCATTTGCCATAACTCCTCAATTACTATCTTGGCTGTGCATTTTTGGTTTGTAGCCGTGAGTTTTCAGCCTCCATTCACCCAAAAACATTTTACCTTCTCATTCATTCATGGCTTCAAGAAAAATCTATGGGTAATGGCTACTTTTTACACTTTTCTTCTCATTTTTCATGTATTTTGCCTTGTTTTCTTTGCTTCTTTGAATGGCCTCCACTCCATATCCACGGCCACCACCCCCTACATCTCTTCCCTGCCATCACCACCAGCTACTCCTCTGGTCTTGACCAAGTCCGAGCCACCATGATGCCAAAACTCCACAAAAAATTGCAAAACAAGCCATAAAAACATGATTGTTTACCACTATTGCTTCACCACTCCATTTTCCACCACCACCACCACCTTAGGCCGCCTCCACCACGTTTGGCCAGACCACCACACACCTTTCCTTCCACTGACCTGATCCATACCCCTCTGACCTGACCACACAAGCCCATGGCCGAGCCATTTTTGTGAACAAAACCCACCTATTTTGCCTTAAACTCTTCATATTCCTTTGTATAAACTTCCTCCTCATATTCTACTACCTAGGCCATGCATACACATGACCAAACCTGAGCCAAACTTGTTCAAACCAGAGCCAAAACCATCCCTAGGCCATGACAAAAGAATAGAGAAAGCAAGGCAAAAGATTTGGCATTCGTATCTCTTTTTATTTAAAAGTTATTTCATTTCTAGTGTATTGAAATTTATGGTTTGCTTTGATTTTTGTTTGGGTTGTAACACAAGATCTATATCATTGGATTTTCTCTCCACACTCAAATTGTATTAGAGTTGTCGTGTGACGCAGCGGATAATTCAAAACAATGTAGATCTGTGAAAGTAGTAGTCGATGGATTGATGAATGCTGAATTGCCCGAATTCGTTGATCCGAAGATGCCGAACTCTAGCTATCTCGAACTCGTTGATCGCGCACGATACCGGGTTCAAAGATCTTCAATTCTTCAAGCGTTGATCAAGCGCACTTGATTCCGCGAATCGGCTTCTACAATCGTTGAATCGAGCGCACTCGATTAACCGAAAGAGGAGATAGGAGATTACACTCAACTACCAATTTGAATGAAAGCACAAAGCAATCAAAAGAGAATTTTATTCAAAAATCAACAACCTTTACAAAATGACCATACACGCCTATTTATAGGCTACAACTCAACACAGCAGAAAAGTTTCAAAATATTACAAGTACTTAGGTCGAAAACGACCTTCGACCTTGAATGTTGCGACCTAGTACAGACGCGTCCTAACAAACATGTTAAAAGACAAACAACTCACTTAGGTCGGTAACGACCTAATTACATTATTCCACGACTTAACAAATGAACACACAGCATTCCAGATCGGCGAGTTGGGGAAATCAATGGCCTCCAGAGCTTTGCGACCTAAGAATGAACGGCATCCCTTCGTTTGCGACCTAACAGAAGCGGCTTCAGAGATTCTTCGCGACCTAAGCCTTCGCGACCTAAGGCCTTGCGACCTAATCCTTTGCGACCTAAGGCTTTGCGACCTAGGCCTTTGCGACCTAAGACTATGCGACCTAAGCCTTTGCGACCTAAGACTTTGCGACCTAGGCCTTTGCGACCTAAGACTTTGCGACCTATCTTAAGTCGTGATTTGTTAGGTCGGAGCACCCCATTAGCTCGTTCCAGCCCCCTCTTTCCTATCTCGCTAGGTCGTACGCGACCTAAAAGCATGTTAGGTCGTTCCAGCGACCTATCTCCTTGTTTTAGTTCGCCATCCACTAACCCGTTAGGTCGTAGCTCTGTACTTGGTGTTATGTTAGATCGTTCACCATGTTGCACTGCACAGTTAGGTCGTACGCGACCTAAGAACATGTTAGGTCGTTTCAGCACCTCGTTTCTGTTAGGTCGTAGCTCCAACTTAAAAGCCTTGTTAGGTCGTATGCGACCTAACACTTCACCGAATTGGACTTTCTTCTCGGTATCACTCACTCCCCCCTTTAACTCCTTAGGTCGTGAGCGACCTACACACTCCTTAGGTCGTGAGCGACCTAGACCCTTAGCTTTCTGCACTGCATCATCCTCCCCTGGTTGAGAGAAATTCGACCTCGAATTCGCACACTCTTCATCCCCAACAAACTCTTCCCCATGATATGGTACAAGATGTTTAACATTGAATACGTCAGATGTATACACATCATCTGGCAGCTTCAGTTTATAAGCATTTTCATTGATTCGTTTCACAACTTCCACCGGACCAATTTTCCTGGCTTTCAACTTGTTGTACGCGCCCACTGGAAAACGATCTTTTGTTAACACTGCATAAACCATATCTCCTTCATTAAACTCAACTTTTCGTCGTTTCAAATCTGCAGCTTGTTTATATTTCTCATTTGCTTTCTCTAATCGTTCTTGAACGATTTTATGACACTCCGTCAGCCCTTCAACAAAATCAGCAGCTTTCTTAATTGTCCCCTTCGAGTGTGGTATCATCGTTAAATCTAACGGTCCCTTCGGTAAACTTGAATAAACAATCTGGAACGGACTGAACCCCGTACTTCGATTCACAGCATGATTATGGGCAAATTCTGCCTGACATAACTTCACATCCCAACTCTTCAGATTATCTTGAACAAGACACCTCAACAAGTTTCCCAACGATCGATTAACCACCTCAGTCTGTCCATCCGTTTGCGGGTGATAAGCACTACTAAATTTCAGCTTCGTTCCCACCATTTTCCACAAACTCAACCAAAAATGACTCAGAAATCGAGTATCTCTATCCGACACAATAGATTCTGGCAATCCATGAAGTCTATAGATCTCCCTGAAAAACAACTGAGCAACATGAACCGCATCTGCCGTCTTCTTGCAAGCAATGAAATGTGCCATTTTTGAAAATCTGTCAACCACCACATATATGGAATCGTTACCACGCTGTGTCCTTGGTAATCCCAACACGAAGTCCATACTCACATCAACCCATGGTTTAGTTGGTACAGGTAATGGCATATATAAACCTGCATTAGTCGCAGTTCCTTTCGAAACCTGACAAATATGACAACGCTCCACAAACCTCTCCACTTCTTTCCTCATCGATGGCCAAAAGTAGGATTGTGAAATTAACTGTAAGGTACGGTCTCTTCCAACATGCCCTTCTTCGTGTAACTCCTTGATAATCTTCATTCTCAGACTACCCTCCGGTATGCACAATCGACTTCCTTTAAAAAGAAAACCGTCAACCAACATAAACTCATCAGTCTTCCCTTCATTGTTCCCTTCAACAAATTTCTTAAAGTAAGAATCTTCTGCAATCTGCTCCGGCAATAGTTCAAAACCAGTCACCTCAACTTTCATCGTTGTCAACAAATGACTCCTTCTACTTAAAGCATCAGCTACACGATTTGTCACCCCTGACTTGTGTTTCACAACGAAAGTAAACTGTTGCAGATATGCAATCCACGATGCATGTCTCGCTGAAATCTTGTCTTGCCCTTGTAAATGCTTCAATGCTTCATGATCAGTATACAGAACAAACTCTTTCTGAAACAGATAGTGTCTCCAGTGCTTAATAGATTGTACAACAGCATAGAACTCCACATCATACGTACTGTATCGCATCTTCGCTCCTGACAACTTCTCACTGAAATAGGCAATTGGACGTCCCTTCTGACTCAACACCCCTCCAATCCCAACCTTGGATGCATCAGTATGTAGTTCAAAAACTAACTGAAAATCAGGTAATACTAGAATTGGTGCAGTCGTCAGCAATTCCTTGATCTTCCCAAAAGCACTCCCTGCTTCCTCTGTCCATGCAAACTGTTTACCTTTCATGCAATCTGTAACAGGTGCCATCACACTACTAAAGTGTGGTATAAACCTTCGATAGAATGAAGCCAACCCGTGAAAACTACGAACTTCCGTTATCGTCTTGGGTTGCGGCCAATTTCTGATCGCCTCCACTTTACTTTGGTCAACCTGTATTCCTTTCTCTGACACAACATACCCCAAAAATAAAACACTGTGCGTCATGAACACGCATTTCTTCGTAGCCGCATAAAATTGTTCTTGTCTCAGTACCATCAGCACTTCTCTAAGATGATTCAGATGTTCCTCTGAACTCCCACTGTAAATAAGAATATCATCGAAATACACCACCACGAATTTCCCAATGAACGGTCGAAAAATCTGATTCATCACCCTCATAAAAGTACTCGGTGCATTTGATAAACCAAACGGCATAACCAACCATTCATACAAGCCTTCCCTCGTCTTAAATGCTGTCTTCCATTCGTCCCCTGGTCTAATGCGAATCTGGTGATAACCGCTCTTCAAGTCAATCTTAGAAAAGATTACGGACCCACTGATTTGATCTAACAAGTCATCCAACCTTGGCATTGGAAATCTATATCTCACAGTGATCTTATTCAATGCTCGACTGTCAGTGCACATCCTCCACGTCCCATCCTTCTTGGGTACCAATAAAGCTGGTACAGCACAAGGACTCAGACTCTCCTGCACACGCCCTTGTTCAAGCAATTCCTCTACCTGCCTCCGCAACTCTTCATGTTCCTTCGGACTCATTCGATAATGTGGTCTGTGTGGCAATACAGCACCTGGAACAAGATCTATCTGATGTTGTATGTCCCTCAACGGCGGTAACTCCGTTGGTAACTCCTCTGGAAATACATCGTCAAATTCTTTCAAGATTGGTTTTAATTCTTCAGGAATTTCAACTTCTTCACTGCTCTCACGCCCAATCAACAAGAATACTTCCGGTTCTTCCTCAACCTCCTTAACAAACTCTTTCAAAGATAATAAAGTTTTCAGCTCTTCGATTTCTTCTGACTTACTTTCTTCTTGTGATCTCTTCTTCGGAACTAAAATAATCTTCGTGCCTTTAAACATAAAACTGTAGCTATTGGTCCGACCGTCATGTAGTACTGCTCGATCATATTGCCATGGTCTTCCCAATAATAAGTGGCATACATCCATCTCTACGACATCACACCATATTTCATCTTTGTATTTCTTCCCAATAGAGAATGGTACACGAACTCGTCTATCCACTTTCACTTCTCCTCCTTTTCTCAACCATGCTAACTTGTATGGACTCGGAGGTTTCTCTGTCTTCAATTTCAACTTCGTCACAGCTTCGGTTGAAATAATATTATCACAGCTTCCTGCGTCGATCACAAACTTACACACCTTCCCCAGAATAGTACATGTTGACTGAAAGATATTACTCCTCAACCAACTAGCTTCCTCCTGCTTCGGTGTTAAACACGATCTCCTCAGCATTAGGTTACAACCTTCGTCTCCTGACGCAATATCCTGCTCATCCTCCTCAGCTGGATTAGAACAATCTTCATCAACATCCTCATCGTCAACTTCTGCAATCATGGTTCTCTTCTTTGGCTTTGGACACTCACTGCTTTTATGACCCAATTCCTGACAATTGTAACATTTGAAACCATTGTTAACCCTTGTCTTCTCAGCCTCCTTCACCACTGGTCTACTGATAGGTTTAGAAACATTAGAATTTCCTCCAACACCCTTCGTTTGATTGTTAGAATTAGTAAACACACCACCTCCTCGTCTCCCTTGTTTTTCCCAAGCCAACGCTTTCTGATGTGCTTCCGCTACAGATCTTGGATCGAACATATTGACCATATCCTGAATCTGCATTCTCAATCCTCCAATGAACCTAGATGTCAACTGCTCTTCTGTTTCCATAATATCATTCCTTGCAATGAGTTGATAAAATTCATCAGCATAGTCATTCACAGACTTCGTTCCTTGTCTCAAGTTCTGCAACCTCTGATACATAAGCGATTGATAATTATAAGGTAAGAATGTCGCTTTCATCAGTTTCTTCATCTTTTCCCAAGATTCAATCTTTGACTTCCCCATACGTTCACGTGTAAGCTTGGTTTGCTGCCACCATGCCAAAGCTCTACCCCTCAGCCTCGTAGCAACCAACTTCACTCTACGATGCTCTGGAACTTCTTTAAAGTCAAAAATTTCCTCAACATTAGCCACCCAATCTAGAAACTCCTCTGCTTGCATACCACCCTTGAATTCAGGAATTTCTGTCTTCATCCCCGATTCCCACTTGTGATCATACTCAGAATAGTTTCTTCCTTGACCTCTTCCTTGAATACTACCACCATCATACTCCTCTTCAACATCAGATGCATAACGATGTCGATTCTGACCACCAACATCTCTACTACCATTACGCCTTCCACCATCATCCCTTCTATCAACATTCCTCCGTTCGCGATCATTCACGTTCCTCCCACGTCCTTGATCATTTTCAATACTTCGGTCTCGATTAGAATGTGGCGAGACTCTACTACCCCCATGGTTAGATTCTGGTGAAACCCTTCTCCGATTTTGATTCATCTCCGTCATAAGCTTCTCTAATCGGCCAATTCCTTCATTAAGCTTCTCACTAAAATTCTCATTGATTCTTTGCTCCATCTCATCAGCCTCTTCTCTTCGATACAAAGCTTCTACGTTTTGGTGGCGATTAGCTCTTCTTGGCGGCATACTTGAAAACTTCACAAATTCTTCAACACTTCAAATTCAAACACTTTCCGGATTTTGATCCAAAATGAAACGGATCGAAAACTTCCACTTTGTAGCAAATCGCGATGAACACGATGGACAAAGTTTCGGCCTCCAATGCAAATCCGAACTTCAATCTTCAAATCAATGCGAACAACTTCTTCCTCTCGGCCGTGTCTCAACACTTCCAACTCGGCTTCTCTTCAACTTCAAATTGACTAAGGCTCCAAGTCTCGATCTAGCTATGATTGGCTAGAACAGGCTCTGATACCAAAAACTGACGCAGCGGATAATTCAAAACAATGTAGATCTGTGAAAGTAGTAGTCGATGGATTGATGAATGCTGAATTGCCCGAATTCGTTGATCCGAAGATGCCGAACTCTAGCTATCTCGAACTCGTTGATCGCGCACGATACCGGGTTCAAAGATCTTCAATTCTTCAAGCGTTGATCAAGCGCACTTGATTCCGCGAATCGGCTTCTACAATCGTTGAATCGAGCGCACTCGATTAACCGAAAGAGGAGATAGGAGATTACACTCAACTACCAATTTGAATGAAAGCACAAAGCAATCAAAAGAGAATTTTATTCAAAAATCAACAACCTTTACAAAATGACCATACACGCCTATTTATAGGCTACAACTCAACACAGCAGAAAAGTTTCAAAATATTACAAGTACTTAGGTCGAAAACGACCTTCGACCTTGAATGTTGCGACCTAGTACAGACGCGTCCTAACAAACATGTTAAAAGACAAACAACTCACTTAGGTCGGTAACGACCTAATTACATTATTCCACGACTTAACAAATGAACACACAGCATTCCAGATCGGCGAGTTGGGGAAATCAATGGCCTCCAGAGCTTTGCGACCTAAGAATGAACGGCATCCCTTCGTTTGCGACCTAACAGAAGCGGCTTCAGAGATTCTTCGCGACCTAAGCCTTCGCGACCTAAGGCCTTGCGACCTAATCCTTTGCGACCTAAGGCTTTGCGACCTAGGCCTTTGCGACCTAAGACTATGCGACCTAAGCCTTTGCGACCTAAGACTTTGCGACCTAGGCCTTTGCGACCTAAGACTTTGCGACCTATCTTAAGTCGTGATTTGTTAGGTCGGAGCACCCCATTAGCTCGTTCCAGCCCCCTCTTTCCTATCTCGCTAGGTCGTACGCGACCTAAAAGCATGTTAGGTCGTTCCAGCGACCTATCTCCTTGTTTTAGTTCGCCATCCACTAACCCGTTAGGTCGTAGCTCTGTACTTGGTGTTATGTTAGATCGTTCACCATGTTGCACTGCACAGTTAGGTCGTACGCGACCTAAGAACATGTTAGGTCGTTTCAGCACCTCGTTTCTGTTAGGTCGTAGCTCCAACTTAAAAGCCTTGTTAGGTCGTATGCGACCTAACACTTCACCGAATTGGACTTTCTTCTCGGTATCACTCACTCCCCCCTTTAACTCCTTAGGTCGTGAGCGACCTACACACTCCTTAGGTCGTGAGCGACCTAGACCCTTAGCTTTCTGCACTGCATCATCGTGCCTTCGTAATCTTTGTGTTGTGAGCTTTGTTGGCAAATCTCCAGCTTAACAGGTGAGTTATTCTCACCAGACAATATGTACATATATAACTAGTGAATTGACCCCTTTTGAATCTGTAAAATGCATTATCATGTTACACTTGCTATGTTATGATTTTATGATGTTCACCCATGCTTAAACACCTATTATATTATATGTTACTGTTATATTATGCTGTTCTATTATTTTTATCATTTTATCACACTGCAAGTTCCCTTTATATTAAAACACTATGGGTTGAAATGATACATACCCGAACGGACTTTAGAATAGGAGAAAATCATTATGGGCTGAAATGATAGGCCTGAATGATTTTCAATTATTTTTTCATTTCCTTGGGATTGTGGGTTTGAAATGATCAAACCCGGGTTTTCTTTGTAAATTACAGGTTGAAATGATATATTACCCGTATCACTTTACCTAGACTAGAAATGAAATTATGTTTTATAAATTTTTTAAAAAATATTTTAAAAATGTAAATATTATGATATTTTGATTTAAACTAAATAAAAATGATTTTTGTAAAGCATTATTGATTTTCTGAAAATTTATAAGTGAAATAAATTAATGGTAAAATTAGAAAATTTGAAATGTAAGTTATTTTGGGAAATTTTAATTTGGTGATAATTGGAATTTAAATTAAATGTGAAATGTGATAAATTCATGATAATTTGGATTAAAGTGAATTTAAATGATTTTTATATTATATTAATGATTTTGAATAAAGTTAAAATGTGAAATGAATGAATATTTAAGTTGAAATTTTGAAATATAACTAAAATTGGAAATTTGTGAATTTGGCTTAAAAGTGAATTTTAAGTTAAGTAAATAAAAAATGGAATTAAGTTATATTTGAAAATTTAAACTTAAGTGTTAAGTTAATTTAATTTAATGAATTTATACTTTAATATTGGAATTTAATAAGTGAATTATTATTAAATTTTGATTTTTGAATGGAGGTTTAACTTTATAAAATCATGAATATAAGGGTATTTGAATGATTGTTTTAAAAGTGAAATTATATGATTTTTTTAAGTTAAAAATGATTTATATAAAAATATAATTGTTTGTGAAATTATACTGAATATTTGAAGTTAATTAACTGCATTTCTGAAATGCTATTAATTCTAATGTAAATGATAATACAACATTTGTAAAGGCTGTAGTTGATAATAATGAACAAAATGGCTAAATTTAATTAAAGGCTATTATAGCATTTTTGTAAATGTTATAATGGTTGAATTTAACTAAGTTTATTTGAAACTAATGTAACCCTATTACAGCATTTTAAATGCTGTCTTTTGTTAAATTGAACTGTTTTAAATGTGACTTTCCGTAGCATTTTTTAAATGCTACGAAAGTTGAATTTTCATTATTTTAATTAATTTAAGTGAACGAATGAACTTTGAAAGATTAAAATTTTGGAAATTTAATAATTTAATTATTAAATATAATAACTTCATTTTTATGATTTAAAGTAAAGTAATTTGTTTCGAAAAATAAACTATTTTGAAATATGATATTTTGATATTTTGAAATGGATATTTGAAGGATATTGAATTTTGAAATGATATTTGATTTCGAAGTATAAAATACCATTTTGAAATTTTAACCACTGGATGTATTTAATTTATAGTTTAACTGATCCTTAAAGGATGGGCGATCCCAAGCACCCTTTGAGTTATTATGCATTTCTACTACAGTTCACTTGAGTTGGTTTACATTATATAAGTATATATTGTCCTGACTTGAGTGTTTTGTATTTTACTTTACGCTCGGGTCAGCCTGAGTATTTACAGCTTAGCTTTGGATTTCTTTCTGGAGCTAGGAATCGCTGGAGATTCTGCTTGTCTAGTTATCTGTTCCTTTCAGTTCAGTTGTTCTATTTTAGTTCTGGTATTCATAAACTTCTATTTATTTGAGATGTCTATTGTATATGTTTTCAAGCAAATATTATGTATTATGTTTTGAGAGTTTGTTATAGTAGCTTCATGAACTACTATGGTTTTTTTATATTCCGCTGCGAGTTATTCTGATATGTTTTGTGTCTGTGATTCTGTGTATTTGATTTCATTTGCTCCAAATTTATTTACAATCTGTTATTTTGAATTATTCAAGCCAGACATGTGTGGATTATTGTCGATTTGAATGGTCCAAAATATCGGGTCGTTACAGTTGGTATCAGAGCCTTGGTTTTAGGCAAACCTTAGCCTGTGGAGTAAAAACTCATTAGAGATAGGGTAGAAATACCCTAGAATGAGTGAAATCTATCTCAGAATCATTTCTTTGTGAGAGAACGTATTTTCAAAGTATAAAATGATTTTCAAATGATTTTTAAAGAATTTTCAAAGATTATTTTGATATAAATTTCCTTGCTTTGAAAGTAAAATATTTCTTAAACTTCATTCCTTTTGTATCCACCTTGTTAGTAATTTCTTTGATTAGGATCCTCTAAAATTTTGAACTTCTCTCTTGATTGATCTAGATCCATTGTTGATAGGAATCTATTTTGAGTATGGCAAAATCTGTAGTTTGTTAGGTTGTTTTGAGTAAACTCTGTTGTATCTTTTGCTTAGCTAAAGTTGTCCAACTAAAGATATTTATGCTTCTGTTTTCGTATGTTATGAATTCGAGTCATTCCAAATTTTGAATGGGAATTTTTCTGTATCGATACAGGTTATATATCTCTAATCTTCGTTTGGATTCTTATCGAATAGGATTCCTTTGAATTTTGGAACGCTCCCACTTGTTCTGAAATCCATTCATGTCTCCCATAATTGTATTCTTTTGATTTTGGAGCATTGCATCACTCCACTTTGTATGACCTTTATAGGGTGGCGATTCCGCCAATCTTTGAATGATTATAATTGGCATTGATTCATCGGATATTTCTGTATCCTCGGTTTACGATGTTTTCTATCTTCTGCTATATTTAGATTCTATCTCTGGCAATCGAAGGTCGATTTGCCTTAGATTTTCGCATCGATTATATTCCTGAAGTCACGGTTGACCGGTTAAGGTCGCCCGCGATTCATATAGGCTTATCCATCTTCTATTTGGTAATTTAATTATCTTATTTTCGTTTGAGCCTATCTTTGAATTAGAATTCTATTTGATTAGAGTCCTTCTAAATTTGAATCTATGTTTTGCTTTGAAATCCATCCTTGAATCGTCCCTTGGAATGTTTGTGGTTGATTGTCTTTTAAAATTTTTGTATTCATCGTAGTTTTATTTTGATAAGGATGACCATATTTTTATATAAAGATGAAATGTTTTTGATAAGGATTATATACCTTTTAAATTTTTTTTGAGAATTTGAAGTTTTGAAAGGATTTGAAATTGTGAAAATTTTATAAGAAATGGTTTCATATAAAATGATTTATAACTGAAGTTTTGAATCTGAATTTAAGTGATTGAACTCCGGCATTTTGGAACTGGTTTTAAGATTTTGAAATAATAAATAATATGATTGAAATTATTTTTCCGAATAAGTAATGTTTCAATGATTTTAATGGGTTTTAATGATTTTGAAGGAATTTCAAAGAAGTTTTCAAAGTAAATGGAAGTCCAGAACTCACTTGTGTCGCTAGAAAATAATTTCGGTGATGAGTGCACGCATCATCGACATTGATTTTCGAGTTTCTGAGTGAGGGAGAGGCCACTTCAGTAGCATTGCTATGCGATTGATTTGTGAAACCAATTTAGATTTCAAATTCCGAAGTGTGATGTGATATTCGAAAGATATATGTATATATATTTGTAAAATTTGAAATGAGCCGGTGTTCAGTCCTTGAGTTTTGGATTTGATTTGATATAACCCTATTTTTGGAATGGATTTACTGATTTAATTGTGATTTCCAACTCTTGGATTGAAATATGATTTCTTCAACTATTTTAAAGGTTCGAGCACTTCCAAATCAAGGTTAACTTTTCAAAGCTAAGAAATTTTGAAAATAAATTTGATAAATTATATAAGTTTGTTTTGAATGTTTAAGTATGAAGTAATATGATTTAAATAAGTTGAAACTGTTTGGTTAAGTAAATGAATAAAGCAATTTTAAAATTTTCTAATATAAAATTTAGATTTGAAATGTTTTGAAAAGAATTTGGTCTTCAAAATATTTTGAATAAAATTTAGTTTAAATGTTTTAACTTAGTAACATCTTTATGAAACTATATAGGTAACAAGTTGGAATAAATATATAAGTTGTACGTATGTTGTTTTATTCGCATAATTAATTTGATCCAAGTTTGTCTACACAAGTTCGAGGTGAATTACACCATTTCGTGTTTGGATTTTTCATTCGATTCTTGATGACGAATATTTGATATGGATTTTGGGCTCGATTCTAGAATTCTCTATCATAGTATATGGCTATGCAAGGAGACTGATGGCTTCTAGTCGAGAAACCATATCGAAATCCGCATTAGGGAAGTGAATGGACAATACTAGTTCGAAAGCGAACTTGTGTGATCGAGCGAGCGATCGAATGTGACTTTGCGAAATGATGACATATGTACATCTTATATTCTAATATCTTTGATATATTTTGACGCTGAAATTGAAAGCCGTCGAGTTAGAATATCTTTGCTTACTAAAAGAAAATTTCCAATTTAAATTACAAAGATATATAACCCATAAAAGCAAAGATATTCAATCCCATATGGTTCTTCATACAGCGAAATTATTTTGAAAATTTGATCCTTATGTAAGATAGACCTTACGTAAGTATAAGATGATTTTGAAAACATTTGATTTTGGAAATGAATTGGTTGACTTAAATTATATTGATTTGGAAATTTGGATTTATTTTCAAAAATCTATTATTTTGGAAACTTTGAAACTAAAGATATTTAATTTGAGAAGAAATAATTTGGTGAAATTGTATATGATTTTGAAATTGAACTGATATTGAAACAAATTGAAATTTGAGAACCTTATGTTACTAAACACTTAATTTGGGAGTTGTCGAACTTATATAAAAATTGATTTGTATGAGTATGAAATTGATTCGAAAACTATAGATTTGAAAAGGTACTCAATTTGAAAGTAAAATCTTATATAATTGAAGTCTATATAAGTATGATTTGATATACTATTGATTTTGGAAAGTATTCGATTTGAAAATTAAATCTTATATATAATGGATTTTATATAAGTACGATATTTGAAAGTGATTTGAAAAGGTACTATATGATACATATTTTCGAAGTAAAGATATGGAAAGTGCCTTCTGCTTGATATCCGATTTGTGGCCACATCTTGGATTCATTCTATCGATATTATTCTCTCTGATTTTTGGTTTTCCGGATATGATACTCGAGTGTCCTTCGAATTCCATGGCGTTACCCATGGTCTTATTGTTCTCTCGTGACTGCATAGCGCAACTGCCTGGCTGAGTCTTGCCTAGGGGTACGGATTGTTTCCTGGGGGATCCAGGCGTAATCATTGTGTATCCTGCAATCTGTGTAGGTCGCGAATAGTAGCGCAAATGCTTGGCTGAGTCTTGCCTGGGGGTACGGATTGTTTCCTGGGTGATCCAGGCGTAACCATTGTGTATCCTGCATTCTACTAGTCATCATGGCGTAACTCGCAGGGCTGAGAAAGCTTACGGATATGGATTGTTTCCTGGGGGATCCAGGCGTAACCATTGTGTATCTGCGAACCATGGTTAGACAAAGGTTTTGTTTGTTTTTGTTTGGATTGTACTTTCCATATCTGTTTTAAAGGTTTTTCAAGTATTTTCACTGGGTGTTGAAACAAGTCTACTAAGTACCTGGAGAATTCTAGCTTTGCGCCTGATCAACGCATGGCCAGAGTCTGCAGGAACGAAAGTAAACTTGTTAAGACATCGAGTTAAAAAGTATTTTGATAAAATATTATAAAGGATATTTTGATCAGTTATTTCCTTTCTAAAAGATTTTAAAGTGTTTTAAATATTGTTTACCTCTTCAACCAACAATTTTAAATTAATGGCTCATCCTTGTCTTTCGTCCTATTTTCCCTTCTAGCTATTCCTATTCTCCACCTTATTAAACTTACCCATAACAACAATTATCAGGTATAATTTTAATCTTCTTGTCATCTTGTCTTAATCCTATTCCATTTTATCTTTTCTGTGTTTTCCGTACCTTATTCCTTTTCGAGGACGAAAAGATTTGAGTGGGGGAGAGTGTAACAACCCTGTATTTTGTGATTATTTTAATTGTATATTTTGGTTATTTTAATTAATTTCCTGATTTAAATACTTTATTTTATTTATTAAAATGAATAAATTTTGTTATTTTAAATATAAATTTTGATTTTGATGTGAATTAGAATTCCAAACATGACTAAAAAGAATATTTTCCAGAAAAGTGAATTTTGGTCAATATGGTCAAACTTTGACTTTTAATTTAGAAATTTGAAAGTTTGAAAATTTGAATTTTATCTTTTATTATGAAAGTAAATAAAATTTTAAGAATAATGCTTTTCGTTTCGTTGAAATCTGATTTATAATGTGAAAGTTATGCCCTTTTCAATATTGTGTGTAATTTGCTATATTTAACAAATTGTTTATTTTAAATTGTATAAATAATATTTTATTTGGTCATGTAATGTTCTAATTTATATTTATATGGGTAAAATAACATGTTGTGCATATATTTTGGTTTTAAAACATTTTTTAAAAGTATAATTGACATTTTCCGGTGTCAGTTGTATTTTGCTTACAATTTCTAATTTCCAGTTTCAATTAATTAAAGTAATTCTTTATTTATTTTTCTATTTTTTTCTTAAAATCTTATTTGATTCTCATTCCCACTTTATTTTGTTCCTCATTTATTTTATTTATTTGACCTTTTATTTGTTTTAAAGTGAAATAGAAATTTTCTAAAACTAGTGATATTCTATTTGTAAATTTTAAGTCCTGTTTTGAATTTTTAAGCAATTTCTTTAGTTCTTTTTCTAATTTCTCTAAATTTAATTATTTATTTCATTTTGAAAATATAAATGAATTATTTTACTTCACATTTTTGTTTTAAAATATTTTTAAAATGAAGTTGTTAATTTTCCAAAGTCAATAGTGATTTATTTGTAATTTCTGGACCCTGTTTTCAATTTTTAAGCAATTTCTTATATTCTTTTTCCATTTTCTTTAAAATTAATTAATTATTTTTATTTTATATTACTTGTTTCGGTTTTAAAGTCAATTTACTGATTTTATTTTTGTTTTATTTGAATATAAAGAAAAAGAAATATGAAGAGTTTTAAAAGCTTATTTACCTTAAGTCCTTTCATCTCCTTTGTCCTTTCATTTGCCATAACTCCTCAATTACTATCTTGGCTGTGCATTTTTGGTTTGTAGCCGTGAGTTTTCAGCCTCCATTCACCCAAAAACATTTTACCTTCTCATTCATTCATGGCTTCAAGAAAAATCTATGGGTAATGGCTACTTTTTACACTTTTCTTCTCATTTTTCATGTATTTTGCCTTGTTTTCTTTGCTTCTTTGAATGGCCTCCACTCCATATCCACGGCCACCACCCCCTACATCTCTTCCCTGCCATCGCCACCAGCTACTCCTCTGGTCTTGACCAAGGCCGAGCCACCATGATGCCAAAACTCCACAAAAAATTGCAAAACAAGCCATAAAAACATGATTGTTTACCACTATTGCTTCACCACTCCATTTTCCACCACTACCACCACCTTAGGCCGCCTCCACCACGTTTGGCCAGACCACCACACACCTTTCCTTCCACTGACCTGATCCATACCCCTCTGACCTGACCACACAAGCCCATGGCCGAGCCATTTTTGTTAACAAAACCCACCTATTTTGCCTTAAACTCTTCATATTCCTTTGTATAAACTTCCTCCTCATATTCTACTACCTAGGCCATGCATACACATGACCAAACCTGAGCCAAACTTGTTCAAACCAGAGCCAAAACCATCCCTAGGCCATGACAAAAGAATAGAGAAAGCAAGGCAAAAGATTTGGCATTCGTATCTCTTTTTATTTAAAAGTTATTTCATTTCTAGTGTATTGAAATTTATGGTTTGCTTTGATTTTTGTTTGGGTTGTAACACAAGATCTATATCATTGGATTTTCTCTCCACACTCAAATTGTATTAGAGTTGTCGTGCCTTCGTAATCTTTATGTTGTGAGCTTTGTTGGCAAATCTCCAGCTTAACAGGTGAGTTATTCTCACCAGACAATATGTACATATATAACTAGTGAATTGACCCCTTTTGAATCTGTAAAATGCATTATCATGTTACACTTGCTATGTTATGATTTTATGATGTTCACCCATGCTTAAACACCTATTATATTATATGTTACTGTTATATTATGCTGTTCTATTATTTTTATCAATTTATCACACTGCAAGTTCCCTTTATATTAAAATCACTATGGGTTGAAATGATACATACCCGAACGGACTTTAGAATAGGAGAAAATCATTATGGGCTGAAATGATAGGCCTGAATGATTTTCAATTATTTTTTCATTTCCTTGGGATTGTGGGTTTGAAATGATCAAACCCGGGTTTTCTTTGTAAATTACAGGTTGAAATGATATATTACCCGTATCACTTTACCTAGACTAGAAATGAAATTATGTTTTATAAATTTTTTTAAAAATATTTTAAAAATGTAAATATTATGATATTTTGATTTAAACTAAATAAAAATGATTTTTGTAAAGCATTATTGATTTTCTGAAAATTTATAAGTGAAATAAATTAATGGTAAAATTAGAAAATTTGAAATGTAAGTTATTTTGGGAAATTTTAATTTGGTGATAATTGGAATTTAAATTAAATGTGAAATGTGATAAATTCATGATAATTTGGATTAAAGTGAATTTAAATGATTTTTATATTATATTAATGATTTTGAATAAAGTTAAAATGTGAAATGAATGAATATTTAAGTTGAAATTTTGAAATATAACTAAAATTGGAAATTTGTGAATTTGGCTTAAAAGTGAATTTTAAGTTAAGTAAATAAAAAATGGAATTAAGTTATATTTGAAAATTTAAACTTAAGTGTTAAGTTAATTTAATTTAATGAATTTATACTTTAATATTGGAATTTAATAAGTGAATTATTATTAAATTTTGATTTTTGAATGGAGGTTTAACTTTATAAAATCATGAATATAAGGGTATTTGAATGATTGTTTTAAAAGTGAAATTATATGATTTTTTTTAAGTTAAAAATGATTTATATAAAAATATAATTGTTTGTGAAATTATACTGAATATTTGAAGTTAATTAACTGCATTTCTGAAATGCTATTAATTCTAATGTAAATGATAATACAACATTTGTAAAGGCTGTAGTTGATAATAATGAACAAAATGGCTAAATTTAATTAAAGGCTATTATAGAATTTTTGTAAATGTTATAATGGTTGAATTTAACTAAGTTTATTTGAAACTAATGTAACCCTATTACAGCATTTTAAATGCTGTCTTTTGTTAAATTGAACTGTTTTAAATGTGACTTTCCGTAGCATTTTTTAAATGCTACGAAAGTTGAATTTTCATTATTTTAATTAATTTAAGTGAACGAATGAACTTTGAAAGATTAAAATTTTGGAAATTTAATAATTTAATTATTAAATATAATAACTTCATTTTTATGATTTAAAATAAAGTAATTTGTTTCGAAATATAAACTATTTGAAATATGATATTTTGATATTTTGAAATGGATATTTGAAGGATATTGAATTTTGAAATGATATTTGATTTCGAAGTATAAAATACCATTTTGAAATTTTAACCACGGGATGTATTTAATTTATAGTTTAACCGATCCTTAAAGGATGGGCGATCCCAAGCATCCTTTGAGTTATTATGCATTTCTACTACAGTTCACTTGAGTTGGTTTACATTATATAAGTATATATTGTCCTGACTCGAGTGTTTTGTATTTTACTTTACGCTCGGGTCAGCCTGAGTATTTACAACTTAGCTTTGGATTTCTTTCTGGAGCTAGGAATCGCTGGAGATTCTGCTTGTCTAGTTATCTGTTCCTTTCAGTTCAGTTGTTCTATTTCAGTTCTGGTATTCATAAACTTCTATTTATTTGAGATGTCTATTGTATATGTTTTCAAGCAGATATTATGTATTATGTTTTGAGAGTTTGTTATAGTAGCTTCATGAACTACTATGGTTTTTTTATATTCCGCTGCGAGTTATTCTGATATGTTCTGTGTCTGTGATTCTGTGTATTTGATTTCATTTGCTCCAAATTTATTTACAATCTGTTATTTTGAATTATTCAAGCCAGACATGTGTGGATTATTGTCGATTTGAATGGTCCAAAATACCGGGTCGTTACATGAATCATCCTGTGAGGGAGTGTATTTGTAATTATTATAAAATGTTTTATATTGTGTTTTTGAGTTGTTAAGGTTGATTTGGGTTCCGATCGATTCGTTTGGCCAACGCTACCGATAGGAATTCCAAAACACTTTAACAGAGCAAACCGACACAATATTGTTTTCGAAATTTGTAAATGAAATAATTTTGTGTATGATTATATTATATATATATATATATAAGTATAATTTTCTGAAATTAAATGGTTAGATGAATTGGTTGTTAGAAATGATAATACTGTATTACCATTTATTGTTTTGTCAACATTCTTAAATCATCAACTATTGTTGTATATTATAAGAAGATGAAATTTTTAAAACATGGTTTATAAGTCTGATTTGCAAATGAAATGGTTTTAAGCAAAAGAATTTAGAATTAAATTTTCCGTGCTTTCAAATTTGATTTTCAAAGGTTTGAAAAAAAGTATACTATTTGAAAGTATTTTCGAATGGAAATTGTTCCCAATGTATTTTTAAGAAGTAAGTCAGAACTCTCCTATTTTGTCGACATTCATTTTCGAGTTTCGGAGTGGAGAGACCACTTAGTAGCTTTGCTACACTTTTGTTTTAGGAAAAAATGGATTTTGAATTAAACTTCTTGTGTATAATTTAATTTATAAAATATATATGTATATATATTTATTTCAAAATAGTTGAAGTGAAACCGGAAATTTAACTCTTAAGTCTATATTAAGAAATGATTTCAATTATAGAAATGAAGTAAAAAATTTAAACAATTGGAAATCTGAAAAGAGAAATGAATTTATAACAACTTGAAACGGTTGGATTAGGATAAAATTTACTTGTATAATACTTAATTATATTTTTACATATATGACTTACCACTAATATTTAAAGAGTTTAATGTTAAGGTTAAAATGTAATTGAAGATTATACAAGAGAAACTTAAGTAATAGAAATGTTCAAACTAAATTCTTGCTTAATAAAATATTGTAAATAAAAGACAAATTTGTATAGTATTCAATTACATTCAGAAAATATTAATATAACTTAGCTGGAAAAAGTTTGAATGTGATTGATTAACTTAAAATATAAAATGTTATAAATAAATGTTCATAGAATGAATTTTGATGAGGAAATTTATAAATAAAATTTGGTAGTTATAATAAAAGTTTATGAATTTAGGAATAGTTAAGATTGAATTATAAGTGGAATCAACTTAAGTAAAGTCAAATGGATTAAATAATTGGGTTAAATAAAATAAATTTGTTTTGAAAGAAAATTTGTAATGAATATTAATAAATTTGGAAATGAATCAATTGAATGAAACACGTTGAATTGGAATCAATCAAATGTGAATAAATGAATATTATTGATTAAATAAAATGGATTGAAACCAAATTAATTGAATATTAATCAATTTAAAAACAAATGAAATTTGTATGGTTTTGAATTTGTTGTGTATCTGATAATAGGTATTTCAATCTATCTTTTCTTTCTAGTTGTTCATATTCTCCTACCTCGTTCCTTTTCGGGGACGAAAAGTTTTGAGTGGGGGAGAGTGTAACGACCTGTAAAATTTTAACGGTTTTTATAACGTAATTAACTGAAATTTGCCTGAAATTTAATTTTAAAATTTAGCAATGAAAATTTGATATTTGGATTGCGTCTATTTAAACATAGCAAATGGTACATTTTTATTGGAAAATATGGAAGTTAGTTCTATTGTGTAATTTACAATTTCAATTCAAAATCAGTTAATATGATCAAAATAAAATATTATGGAAATATGAATATTTTTATATAATAAATTTGTAAATCATTTTCTAAGTGAGACGTCATATTTCATTTCGCCAAATTTGGACTTCTTTAGCCCCGTTTATCTTATTTCGACAAAATTTGCAGCAGTTTTGCAGCGAATATCGACTTTTGATAAGATTACCTTATCGCTCATATCTGTGTACCATTCTGTTTGTCTTGTCGTGCTCATCCCCGTAATATATTCATTTCTGTAATTCGGCGCCCGGTACGCCGCAAAATCAGTAAAACGATTTCCGTATCGGTAACCGTTTTCAGCCCTTTAGTCTCCCTGTGCCCTTTCGTTTGTCTCTGGTAAAACTGTAACAACCCTGTATTTTTCAAATATTTTTAAATTGATTTTTCCAGATTCAAAATCTTTATTTATGAAAAAGAATAAATTTTGTTATTTTAAGTATAAACTTTGATTTTGATGTGGATTAGAATTCCAAATATGACTAAATTTAATATTTCCAGAAAATGTGAATTTTGGTCAAATAGTCAAACTTTGACTTTAAAATTTAAAATTTAAATATTTGAAATTTAAAATTTTATCTTTTATTATGATAATAGATTTAATAACTTGAATACTGCTTTTCATTTCGTTGGAAACGGAGTTAAAATGTAAAAGTTATCTACATTTCAATTTTTAGTATAATTTGTTTTATTGTGCAATTTTGCCTATTTTAAATTTTATAAATCATATTTTTCTTTCTTATATTTTATTTAATATGTGTCAAATGTGTTAATTTATGTATATTTTCATCTCTAAATATTTCAAAAATAATAATAGAAATTTTCCAAAAATTACTATGATGATTTCCAATTTTTAAAGGCTGTTTTCCTATTTTCTGCTATTTTCTTCATTAAAAATTTTATGTAAATTTACTTTTAAATATTTATTTTGTGAATATATTTTTATTTTATGTTATTATTTATGTTTAAAAATATATTACAAGCTCATATGAATTTTTGTAAAATTTATTCTATTCAATTTCAATTTTCTAGACTAGTTTACTATTTTAGCTATTTTCTTAATTTAACTTTATATTATTGATAAATATTTATATAAATTATTATATTTTTTTCAAATTTCGAAATTTTACCTGGGATTATTATCTTTTTCCAGAAATATAAAGTTATAAAAAATAAAATAAAGAAATTTGAAAGGCCTTAAACTTTCTATCTTCCTATGGGCTTTTATAGTCCACCTTTTTACTTTTAACCTAACCTTTCACCAATTAACCCTAACTATTCCTCATTCTTTTTTTTTTCAGCCGACTTCCTCCTGTTATTCACGAATTTTCAAAGCTCCAAAACACTAAAAAAATCATGGCCTCCATCTTGCAAAAAATTTGGTAAACTCCCTCTTTTCTTTCTACTTTTTTTCTTACTTTTTCTATGCAAATTTGCCTTGCTTTCTCCCTTGTTTAGATCGGCCTCTCCCCCTATTCCACGGCTACCACCTCCTTCCATCTCTTCCCGACCACCACCACCATCTACCCCACTAGATCTGACCATGGCCA
Source organism: Allium fistulosum (assembly GCA_030737815.1). NCBI lineage: Eukaryota > Viridiplantae > Streptophyta > Magnoliopsida > Asparagales > Amaryllidaceae > Allium > Allium fistulosum. Next base: position 543,574,642 of record CM060903.1, read on the forward strand.
AACCCCCTTGATGGCCAAACTCTTCCAAATACAACCTAGATGCCTAGATCCATGCTTTGTTGACCACTTTTTGGTACCATCACCTTCCACCACCCATGGCCGCCACCAACGCCACCTCCACCACCTCCAGCACCACCTGGACCCTCTGCCATGTCATCACCTTGGACCCCACTCCTCTGGCCATGCCCCATGAGCCTTGGTCGAGCCTTGAATCCATGTTAAAGTGACATTGTTTTGCCTTGTTGTGTTGTTTCATGCATACTCACCTTTTGCTATCCTCTAAACATGTTTGGCTGGCCCTTAGGCAACCAAAACCTGATCCAAATCTTGCCTTAGACCTGTAGTACACCATATGGCTGAACCTGAAGGTTGTTGGAAGCAAGTGCAAAGCAGTTCTACTTTGATTCGTGCAGTTGATTCTATATTATTCTATCGTATTGTGCATTTGAAAACTTATATTGTTTGTATTGTTTTGTCTTATGTATTCGAGGAAGTTAACCTTGTCTCTCCCACACTCATCATCATCATGGCTGAGAAAATGAACCCCTTGTTCGAGCTTTTGAATGGTTAAAGCACAGTCAAGTAATCTATTCCGTTGTTGCTTCTTATCTTCATTGTTTCAACATTGTTTGCGTTGAATATTTATGTGTATATTGTCTTGTTTGGTTATTGTTTACAAGATAAATATAAGGCTCTCCATTCATTCAAATCAAAAGTCATGCTATATCGTGCTTGTTGTGCTTTCTGGAATCTATTCTGTGTGTTTTGATCGCTAATCTCCAGCTTTAACAGGTGAGTTATTCTCACCAGACAATATGTACCTATATAACTAGTAAATTGACACCCTGTGAATCTGTAGAAATATATTATCATGTTATACTTGACTATGTTATGATCATATGATGTTCATACACCTGTTATATCATCCGTTACTGTTATATAATGTATTCTGTTCATTTATATCTGTTTATCACACTGCATGTTCCCTGTAGACTAGAATCACTATGGGTTGAAATGATACATACCCGAACGGACTTTAGAATAGGAAAAAAATCATTATGGGATGAAATGATAGGCCTGAATGGTTTTTATTTAACTTATTTTAACTTGGGATTGTGGGTTTGAAATGATAGAACCTGGTTTTTCTTTGTAAATGGCGGATTGAAATGATATATATCTGTATCACTTGACCTAGGTTAGAAAACTATATACAGGCCCGTGGTTATTTTATAAAGTGTTTTTGGATATTTTTAAGTATTTTAAAAATATAAATTTATGAAATTTGATTTAAATAGATTTTGAAATGTTTTAAAATAAAGAAATTATGATTTTTCTATGAGTTAAAAATGTAATTAATGAATGGTTAAATTGGTTTATTGAAATATAACTTAAGTTTGGAATTTGGAATTTTGGTAAAAAATGATATTTAAGTTATATGAATAAAAATGAAAATTTAATTATATTTGGAAAATGGTAAATATGATAATTTGATTAAATTTGAATTTAAGCGATTTATTAAAGTATTATTGATTTTTCTATGAGTTTAAGTGGTTAAATAAATGAATGTTTAAAAGTGATCTTTTAAAATATAACTTGACTTGGAAATGAGAAATTTGGCTTTAATTAAAGGTTTAAGTTAATTAAATAAAATTGGAAATTTAGTTAAATTTGTGAAATGGTAATTTAAATTTGAAGTGTTAAGTTATTTGTTGAAATGTGAAGAATTGGAAACTTTTACACTTAAATTTATTAAGTAAATTGTTGAAAATTGGATTTAATTATAAGAAATTTATTGTGAAAAAGATATATGTTAAATGATATGTAAATGAACATTTTAAATGTTAAACTATGATTTTTTAAAAAATGTTTATGTGTTTTAAATTGAAGTTATTTAGTTGCTGGAAATACACTAAAATCTGGAATTAACTTTTAATAGCATTCAGAAATGCTATAGTTTCTGAATTGAACTAAAATTGTGTAAAAAGAGCTATTACAGCATTTTTGAAATGTTGTAGTTGCTGTAATTGAACTTATAGGCTAATATTGAACTCAGGTCTATTATAGCATTCTCTAGAAGTGCTATAGTGGTCTGCAGTCTTTGCTGAAATCAAATAAAACCTTTGTTTTGAAATCTGAGTTACCACAGCACTTCTGAAATGCTGTCTTTTCTGTTTTGAACTATAATTTAACTAAAGACTGAGTTTTAACAGCAGTTTTAAATGCTGTCTTTGCTGAATAAAAATGTTTTCAAGTATAACTTATAACAGCTTTTCTAAATGCTGCGAAAGGCTGAAATTTTAATAATTATTGTTTTTGACTTAGTAAACGAACTCAGAATGGTTTGAAACTTTGGAAATTGAATACTTGATTTGAAAATATAATAATTACACTTTTAAAAGGTTTAAATGAATTATTTTGATTGGAATATAAACTATTTAAAGGTGATTTGAAATGATAGTAAATGAACGATATCTTTGAATTTAAAAGGTATTTAAAGTTGAATATTTGGATTTGAACTGATAGGATATTTTATTATATTAAAATGATTTGAAATGAAGTTTTGTAAGGATATGATATTTTATTATATTAAAATGATTTGAAATGAAGTTTTGTAAGGATATGATATTTTATTATATTAAAATGATTTGAAATGAAGATTTGGAAAGATTGATATTTGATATATTAAAATGATTTGAAATGAAGTTTTGGAAAGATATGATATTTTGATATATTGAAATGATATTTTATTTTGACGTAAAGTATTGTTTTAAAAGTTATAACCACGAGTTATAATAACGATTGGTTGTTAAAGAGACCGGGATCGGATATGGACATACTCTCTGTCGATACCGAAAACCACTTTGACAACTGTGTACGCGGTGGAGTTTCCAGAATGAAGTAGGATGGTGGCGACGATCCTAAGGTATATACGTGGACCCAACTCCCGTGAGTTGGCATAAGGTGACTAAAACAGGAGCGATCTCGGGCCAGTGAGGTAGCACCTCGTATCGGACACACTTCTTTGATACCATTCTATTACTTTGTGATTTTTGGTGGCCACCCTTGATTTGGGAGTGTTGTTCGAGGTGGAACGGTAGTGGCTGCTATGCGTATCCATCAGTCCGTGTGCGTAATTGGTATATATACCCTGGCATTGCCTTGTGTGCCGTGTCACCTACCATATCGAACCCACTACGATTATGATTTTAAGATCCGACCGCGTTAAGGTTCACCATCCCCTTAACGCTATTTTCTATATGATTATACTTTACTTATTAGACATTACTATAATAGCGAATATTACTACATAGTAGATATTTTAACGGATCCTTAGAGGATGGGCGGTCCCAAGCATCTTCTAAGTTACTTGTACCTTTATTACAGTTCACTTGAGTTGGTTTACATTATATAAGTATATATTGTCCTGACTCGAGTGTTTTGTGTTTTGCTTTACGCTCGGGTCAGCCTGAGTTATTCACAGATTTGGATTTCCACTCTCTTGGAGATTTGAATAGCTGGAGATTATCTGCTTGTCTTGTCCTATCTACTTCGGTTCCGTTGTTCTATTCAGCCTGTACTTGGTTATTGTATTGATCTTCTGTTGTACTTTATTTCTTATGTTGTATCTTATGTAACTCTGATATATTTACATAGTAGCTTCATGAACTACTATTTCTTTTACTTCCGCTGCATTATTTTACTCTGTGTCTGTGATCTGTGATTATATTTATTTACTGCATATTCTGATATTTGCCAAATGTTATTTACAACGCGGTTTTTTGAGCGATTCAATTCCGGCATGAGTGTCTACCTATACACTTATAATGGATGCGAATGGTTGAAAATACTGGGTTGTTACAAAAACCAATAGCCATTAGTTTTCATATTCCTAGAAATTAAAGGATAACTGTTATCATTCCCACCATTTCAATTTATTATCTTTGTTTCGATCCATTTTTCTTCCCATGCCATTTTTGTTCCGTTGTTTGTAATAAATATATATAATTTATTTGTCAGTTTATATTTGATTGAAAGCCTGCACGTTTCTTCTTCTAGGTGTTGCCTGTTCGTGCTTTAGTGTAAGATAGTATATGTTATAACTAGCTTGCATTCATTCCTTCTAAAATTTGTCAACCGTTCTCTCTTCTAGAAAAATGAATATAATAAATCGTATATATATTCTGTAACCTTGCCTCACAGCCATCTCCATTTTTCCCACTACCTTTTTTTCCACCGAACCCATTCATGCTCATTCCTCCCATCGCCGAACTGCACACCGAACCACCTTCCATCGATTGCAACTCCGCTCCAGACAACTGCACGAGCAGCCTACCACTAGACCCTCAACGTCAGCCTCTAGCCGCCTTCCCTCCCTCCATTTTACATCGCCCACTGTCAGCTACCCGAACTGCCCGGGCCTCATCACCCAGCACCACCTGTCAGCTTCGCCTCTCTCTTTCGTCACCCCATCGCACAACCAACCACCGCCCTTCCCTCTCCTCCGGCCCCATCGAAATTCCGCCGCCAATACTCCGTCGCGCTTCCGCCTAGAGAGCCACTCACCACCACCTTCCTTGCAGCGAAACCAAACCTCCGCCCTCCACCAGAATCCACTCACCCTCACCAAGGCTAGCACGACAGCCACCACCCACCGCCTATGACTACACTGACCAACCCAAACTTCTCGCCTCCCCTCCACGTCAGTTCCACTCACTCCTTCTCCACCAAACAAAGCTGTCAATAGCACCAAAGCATTGAGCAGATGCATTCATATCTTATTAAAGGTATATATATATAATTTCTATTTATATATATAAGAGTTTATATAAGTTTGTATATTATATGTTGTATGTATATATATATATATATACATGTTGTGTATAATTTGTTGTTAGGTAGATTAGTTATATAAGTCATATATAACATGTTATTGGTATATATATTAGTTTATTATATACATATGATCTGTTTGGGTTTTTACATGTAAGTTATATTAGTTATATATATATATATAAGTATATGTAAGTATATGGGTTTTTTTAATTTATTTGTTGCTAATGAGAGCCTGCTTGAGCTCATGTAATTCTCTATTATATATATTGTAATATATATATATATATATGTGTGTGTGTGTGTGTGTGTGTGTATTTTTATATTATTTTATGTATAATACGTTGATACGGTGAGTGAAAGAATGTGATATATATGAATCTGTATATTTCAGATTCAAAGTACAAAATTTTAAGTTTAAAGAATATATATATATATGTTAGTTTATATAAGTTTTATAATCTATCAGTATAAATATATTAGTTTATAATATGTTTATTCATATAAATTATATATTATGTGAGTTATATAAGTTTTATAATATGTCAGTTTATATATGTAAGTTTATGAAAGTTGTTTGTTTATATAAAATATAAGTGTATGATTTGGGTAGCTCACACATGTATTTTGTTGATAGCCTGTATATGTTATAATGTATATATGTTTATATATATTGCTTTAAATATAGTATGTAGGTACTGTAAGCCTATGGAATATAATATATGCAGTTCTGTGTAGATTGATTTAAAGTATATGTATATTTTAAATAAAGTATACTTGGATCCCACTTTTAAAGTATATATTTAAGTATTGATTTTAAATATAATATATATATCTTTGATTTTTAAATATTTGTATTTTAAAAATAACGATTTTGAATTATATATATATATACTATTTTAATATTTGTCTTAATTTAAAATATTGATTTTAATAAAATAATAATAATAGTGTATATATTTTCCTTTTATATCAAGCTGATTTGATTAGCTCTCCTCGATTCCTATTTATCAGCTTTGTCCGTCAAATCCGTGTTCGGCTTACTTTGCTTTGGGATTTGTTGTTTGGATTGGTCGATTGTTTTGATCGTGATTCAAATCGTAGCTTGTCGTGTTATCCATTTTCTCTAGCCTCGAAAGGTGAGAAATCACTCACGATTAACATTCTTATATTTAGTAAATTTAATTCACATTGACATGACAATTGAAATATGCTATTAAATTTGAATTGTTACATTATTTTAATTGTTAAATATGATATGACATTATCTGAAATTGTTCATCTATGACATATGGCACCACGACCTGTTAATTGTATAATTAAATTGTTAACTGTGATATATCCTCATCATTGATATGTTATGTTATTTTATTTTATTATTCTCACTCTGCAAGTTCCCTGTTAATTTAGAATTCCCTATGGGTTGAAATTATACATACCCGAACGATATTATAAATTAAGGGAAAAAATGTTATGTGTTGAAATGATAAACCCAAGCTATTTTCATTGATTTTAGAAATTTTGGGATTGCAGGTTGAAATGATATACACCCGTAAATAATTAAATTGCGGATTGAAATGATAAATATCCGTATCACTTGACCATAGGATAGAAAATTATATATGGACACCGTTGGTCTATTTTGAAAATGATTTTTTTGAGTTTGGAAGGAAAAACATGGATTTGATTAAATATTGATTTTTAAATTATAATATAAAGAATTTATTTAAATATATGTGTAAAATTTAGATTTTTAAACTTATATGTTTTGGAAATTTTAAATTTATAAGTTAGTTTTGAAAATATAATTTATAAGATTTTTCTTATAATTTTATTATTTTAAAATATATGAAATAAGATTTAATACAAAATGCATTTGATAATTAGATTTAATTTAATAAAATTTAATTTAATTGGTTTGTAACATGTTTAAGTATTTATTTATATTTATATTATTTTAAAAATAGATGTTTTATAACTTTAATAATAAAGGTTGGGAAGATAAATTAATGTTCGCTTGGAATTTAAATTGGTTAATAATTGAATTTAAATAAGAATTGAGTTGAACTTATTGATTTTGAGATTTCGAAAGATATGATTGATAACTTGATTTGATAAAAAGGTGATTAAATGATGTAATGCCCTAAAATTTTGAGGAAAATTATTTTAATAAAATAATTCAGTTCTAAAAATATCTAGATTAAATGTTGAAGGATTTCTTGATGAAATGATGTGCAAGAGTATGTGTGCTCATGCACACTGGAAATGGCACAAGGAAAAGATTTAAAAAAAAATCTCTGAAAAGAAATAATAATAGTTATGTACTAAAATTAAAAATACGAAACATATGCATATGAATATTTTTACAGGAAGTAAGGAAGAATTAAATAAATATATATACATATGATTATACACAGGTACATTTTCTTTGAGCAGAAATATATTGGAACTAAGCAAGAAAAATAACACTAAAATGGTATGAGATATAATATAAGCAAGTATGTTATGTATAGGCAAAAATAGAAAGAGGGGTGTGTAACGTCCCAGATTTTCACGTTCGAAAATCGACATCCATACTTTACATCGTACTCGAATGTCGTAGATTCGAGCGTTCAAATCCGAGTCGCCGGAGCTTATAACAACATTAAGTAAACAACACAGCGGAAATAAAAGAATATAGATATACAACATCTGATACAATATCCAGATACAATGATGATACAATGAATATCTATATACATCAGAGATATAATACAATAAATTGCAGCAGAAAGAAAAATAGATAACATCAGCAGCGGATAATCTTCATCTCCAAAGCACGATCCAGAAATAGCTCGAACTCTCAATAACGAGGCACAAAGATAAGCAAGTGCAGTCTGATCCAAAGACTGAACCAACTCCAGAAAATCTACTAAACCTGAATATCTGAAAACCCCAACTCTAGACTGCTCGTGTAGGAAATTATGAGCACCCAGAGTTTAGGAAAGGAACAATAAACTCCGGATCAGTCATGGGACTGGTGTGAGCAACAAAAACAGTTTATCTTTAAAAACAAATAGCAGAGAATTTAAAGTCAATTCGAAATGCTTTTGGAAAATGAAACTACCATAAGACCTCCCACCACACACACAATGCAAACGCAGAATTGGAGGAGATTTCTTCTTATGATAGTCAAAGATGCTTACTACGCAAAATCAAATCATTTTTGATATTATTACTAGTGCATAGTGCAGAAAACAATTTCGAAAGTAGAATATAAATCTTAGCCAGCATAGACATTTCGCACTTATGCCTACTATAGCTACCATGTTCAATAGCAGGTTACCACCACATTCCATGGCAGGTAATACAACTAATACCGTACAAGGTTCGTATTTGGAAGATGGATTTCCAACAAATGGTCAGGCTAAGGAACTTCCTATTCCACGAAAGAAACGCCTCTGGCGGGACGTTCCGAGAACCACACCGTTCTCTGCCAAACAAGGCCGGCAACCCCTTTTCCCAAGGGATAAAAGAAACCTCAGATATGCCACCCCCGGTCCTTTGGGACCTTTAACCGAGGTACCTCTAATCCAACATCACACGTCATAAATAAAGTGTGTCCACATGAGTAAGTATCTAGGCTCCATACCATGATATTACCCTTTTCCAGAAGGAATGGTCATACCCTAGGGGAGCTACCCCTGAAAACCTTGCCGCACGATTCCTGTTTCGACCATTACCGGGTTGTGAGGCTCGACGAAGTCTCGTCCACAAAGCTACGCTTTTTCAAAAAGCCACGCTTTGGGTCAACAGATGATCAACCTATGATCACAAAGATAAATGATCAAACAAATGATCATATCACAAATGATCAAACACTGATCATCACACAGCAACACTCAGCATGCCACATTACCAAATTGGGATATATCGCTGATAAATTTCAACTACATAACCTCTGAGCTCGTACGTCTCAGAGAAGGGTGTTAAGCTAAGAGAATAAATTCTCCGCCACCAACAGATATGTATTTGAAAGAAATCGGCTTTATATCTCAAAGTGTAATGTCAGACATGTATCCATATAAGTCTGTTCCGGGTTCGAACAGAACCGAAGGCACTTCTCACGAAGCCCTTGCAATTCCGGATAACTTTCAATCACGTCCGGACTTCCCGTCACAAAAAGAGTGATATAAATCTCTATACCGGCGCGACTCAGTGCAGAGACATTCGAGAGGTTGTCCTTTCATTTTCGAAAAATATCCGGTCTTCAACACCGGTCTTCAAATGCCATCCATATACGACGTATCACAAATTCGGAATGGGTTATACGACCCAAAGGTCCTTTCCCGGCTAACCCGAATACTGAGCGAAATATTTAAAAACATATGGATATTGGGATTTCAATTAAGTCACAACTTAAACCCAAACTTTCTTTTCAAATGGTTTAACAAATTACCATTTTAATCTTTTTTAAACAAAAAGATTCAATTCACAAAGTTCACTTAATTTCACAAAGATTCATTCATAGATTTTCCAAATCAATTTCCCTTTCAATTTGATTAATTCGTTAAATCTTTAATTCAAAGATTTAACTCATAGCTTTCAAAACAATTTCATTTCGAATGGGTTAAACAAAACATCAATTTAAATCTGTTAAAAATAAACAGATTTGATTCGTAGCTTTCAAAACAATTCATAACTTGGAAAATCCATTTTTCAATTCACTTGAAATTCCTTTAATTTAAACTGGAATTTCTTTTCTTATCTAAAAGCTTTTATCATTTGAAAACAACAGTTTCAATTTGGAAATCTGATTCATTCATACGAGTTGAAATCCTTGGTTTAAATTCAAATTCCCAAATTAATACTTTAAAATGGTTTAATTCATACAAACACATTTATATCATCTTTTATCCCTAATTTTCAAATCATAGATTTAATTTCAAACTTGAATTTAAATTTAAATCAAATTATTTAAATTTTCAAACTCGATTAAGTTATTCAAAATAACTTTTATCTTTGAAATTCCATTTCAAAAGCTTTTTATTTTAAACCCAATCCATTTCCAAAACATTTGAATTTAAATATTCAACTTTTAAACTATTTCAAAATCTGTGACTTAATCGATTTTCTCGTGAAATCCATATTTGTGTGTGTATGGTGTAGTCCAGGGGTTTCAACACAATAGTGCAACACGATGAATCATCACAGATCAAAATACAGGATATAGTTGATAAGCGATATAAACTATAACGCTTATCTTCATTCACAAATCACAGATATATATCACAGATAAGTAAATTACAGATCACAACAAAATCAGGGTATATCACAGAGCATCATATATCAGGGATATCAAACAATTCACATTCAAAAGAATCTAAACATCCGTAGGTAGGATCAATTTAATTATCTGGTTGATCTAAATCAGATTTTAAATTCTATGAATAAATTACTAATCCTGGTTAATTAATCATTAATTACAAACCATTTCAATTAATTATCCTTTAATTAATTATTCTTAATTAATTACAATAATAAATTAATTAATTACCCCTCAATTAATAATTATCTCTTAATCACTTAAATTTATTTACCTTAATTAATTATTCTTAATTTAGTACCTTAATTAATTAACCACATTAATTAATTATTCTTTTAAAGTAATTAACCTTTAATTACTCGGTAAATAAACCTTTAATCATTAATTGCTCATTCTTAATTACATCCATTTAAGAAATTATAATTTTTTTTGAGTTAATCAATCATTAATTATTTGATTTACTAACTTGGATTATCAATTAATTCTATATTAATCACTTGCATTAAGTCATTTGCTTCAAGTAATAAATTTCTTTAACAAATAAAATTTAACTTAACCTTGAAAAAAAATTAATTAACCATCATAAAACATCCTTAATACTAACTTCTTGAAGTATCATTAAGTTTATAAACTTGAAAAATAAAAGCTATGTTTATTAAAAACTATATTTTTAAAACTTAGCAAATTTAAAACAATTTATTTAAAATCCTTCCTAACAAATCTTAAACTTGAATATCATTTAATTATAAGAAGAGAATTGTTTTTAACAGGATTTAATCAAGATTTAAAAATTTAAAACTTGATTTTTCTTTGAATTTTTAAAACTGCTTCTGTCCAATATCAGACCCGAGCCACACCTTCAATTTACTCGAGCCAATCTCGAGTTAACCCTCCTGCATCGTTACTTCGAGTCCACGCGAGAACATCCCCGAGACCAACCCGATCACTTCCTCCTTTCCCCTTTCCCAATCTTATCGTCTCCAGTCCCAGTATCCACCACGATACGTCAAATCGATCGACGAGGAGCATCAACCCATTTGTGAATCCCTCGAATACAGTCGCCAAGACCAGCGTTCATGTCCCCACGATATCGTCGAACAAAGCTGTTGCCTGGGGTTTTTTTTTCTTCGTGCACGGTGACACGCGTATACGTGCACGGCGCTGCCCCGCCGCTCCGGTGAACCCCACGTTCTTAGGCAAGTCGCAAATCTTACACATACTCGAAATCGAAACACAGTTCGACACAAAATTCTCCAAATCGAAATTTAACACTTCGAACGAAAGTTGCAACTCACACCCCTCAGCGAAACCCCTCGCCGCAGTTGCTCAGACCTCCGGAGCTGCCCTGACTTCGCTCACATCACGCCAACACCTCATGCTACCATCCTCCAGCGCCGCGTAGCGCTCGATCGCGTATTGGAGACAAGCTCGACACATTACAATCATGAACAAAAACTTAAGACTAAACCCTAAAGTGACCTCGTATCCAAATCTCACGCAATAGAAAATTTCTTTGATAATTTTCACGAAATCTCTGATGTTCAAGCTAGCTACAAAACAACTTTTAGCATTTAAAAATTTGGGGATGATCGAAAATCGACCAAAATGCAATTTCAGTTCATTTGTGAACTGCTCTTTGAATCCCCAACTAAAAATTCTCATTCTTGTTTTAAAAACCTTCTTTTTGTATGTTTATTCCAGATATAAAATCAAAATAACAAATTAAAATATTCGAATTTTCACTTGATTTGAATGATGGCTGTGTTTAACAGGTTCCAGAAGAAGAAGTTATATGCACTTGTTTTAAATTCATTGCTGACACACAGTATATAGTTAAACCATATCTTTAGTTGCCTCATATTTTCAAAATTTTCTTTTCAAAAGGAATAAAGGATAGGGGTTTTGAATCACTACTGTAACTAAAATGTTACAGGCAGAGAAACAGAGGCAGGAAACCGCCATTTTCCAGGAAGATCAACACTGCTTTTAATTCATTCACATGCAAATGCATACTACAAACATATAGGCATTCAAACATAAAGAATTTAAACAAAGCATGGGTTTACTCACGGATTTCAATCAGGCAACCATATAGAAATATATTTAAGCATTTAAAAATGAAGTTGCTCACCTGATTAAGGAAAATGAACAGAGTTTTTGAAATATTGAACAGGCTTGAAGCTTTGCTTGCTTTGATTGTTTAAATCAATTGAACTACATGCTTAATATTACTGAAGACTCAATACAGGTTGAAGCCTTTTGAACTTTCTGTTTTGATTTTAAACTTGCTTGCACAGATTTGAATTTACTCACATAAAGTTGCAGATTAAAATTGTTGTTTGATTTGGTTGCCAGATTTTTAACTTGAATTGATTTTCCTTTTGCTTTGATCTTTCATTTCTGGGTTTCTTTATTTTGATGTTGTTTACTAAAAAAAATGAAGAGGCTAATATATGGAAATAGTGTATAGGTTGATTATATTTGTACCAAGTGATAAAAATTTGTACAGGGGATGATGGTGTTTGTACAATAGCATGGCTGAGAAGATACTAAGTCGTGCTTGCATTTATTATCATGTACGCACTTACCTTTATTTTACTTTACTTTATTTTGTATCTTGCTTCATTTCGGCTGAGAGGATTTTTGTTATGGTGAACAAAGATATTGACATTAAATGCTCTTGGTACTTTATGTTTATTTGTACAAAGATATCCTATCATCTTTGCTTTCGGCTGTACATGTTACTTCTTTTGTTTTGTTGACTTACTTGTTTACTTTGTTTTGCATACTTGTATTTGTTTTTGTTTTCTAAGTGTTGTAGGCTATGGTATACTTTTGTATGCTAGAGATATATCTATCAAGAATTAAAAATGACAATTTCTATGTTTATTTGTTTTCTCCATTTATCTTACTACTTTGAAATGTAAAGAAGTTCTACTTTAAATTGTTGTTAGATTTTAACAAATATTCTACTTCTATTTTTATTAAAACTTACCTTATATTAATTTCAATTTCTAGTTCAAATATAAATTATCATTATTTACTTAATATTTATTGTCTTATATTTATTTTATAAACTCAAACCATCTTTAACCATCAATTCAAATATATATATTAAATTTGCTCGTATATACCTAAATATATATATACATTCAATATACACACATATACTCACGTATACACTATTTACAATATTTTAATCTCAAATGATTTATACAGAATATACTTGGATATCGGGGAAACTCGAAATAAATAAATCGATTAAATTTCACTTTAAACCATTTGTTTTACTATTTTTATTCAGAATAAAATAAATTAACAATTTTAAATTCAAAAACTCAATTAATTATAAATTTAAATATTTATAAAATTTGGGGTCGTTACAAATTTCCCCCCTTAAAAGAATTTCGTCCTCGAAATTCGCAGGCACGAAAGCAAAGACAGAGATAGACATATTCGATCTCCTATAACTCCTCAAACTAAAGATACGAATTCCAAACTCAAGTCGGAATATCTCAGAATACATACCAATTTGTCCCTCTTCGTACTTTGGTATTCATAAGAAATTACAATAAAATTTCAAATTCGGTTTCAAACGAAATCATTTTATCGATTTAATTCAATTTTAGCTTCATATTCTATTTATCAATTTACCTCAATTTAAAATTTTCAATTTCAAACTCATTAAGGTTTAAATCAACAAGCTGATAAGAAATCGATGAAATACGAGGTAAGGATTTTCTACAACGATTCGTAGAGCCATCATCACATCGAAACTTCTTCTTGTAGCTGATACGAAGGAATCAAAAGAATTTGGAAACGAATCAAAGAAAATTGATAGAGAAAGATTGTTTCCACTGTTGCAGGGTATTGACCATATATAGTCGTATTTCCCTGTCCCCTATCTCGTCTTCTTCTAGCACTCATATCTACTATCAGTGGATAGTAAGAGAATTTACTGAGACGTTCAGACGGATATCTGAGAATTACTCATTCTAGAGTTTACTTCACTCTATCTCTAATGAGCTACTTAACGTGTTATACTCCTGAGCTAAAGTTCAACCTTAGCTCTGATACCAAATGTAACGTCCCAGATTTTCACGTTCGAAAATCGACATCCATACTTTACATCGTACTCGAATGTCGTAGATTCGAGCGTTCAAATCCGAGTCGCCGGAGCTTATAACAACATTAAGTAAACAACACAGCGGAAATAAAAGAATATAGATATACAACATCTGATACAATATCCAGATACAATGATGATACAATGAATATCTATATACATCAGAGATATAATACAATAAATTGCAGCAGAAAGAAAAATAGATAACATCAGCAGCGGATAATCTTCATCTCCAAAGCACGATCCAGAAATAGCTCGAACTCTCAATAACGAGGCACAAAGATAAGCAAGTGCAGTCTGATCCAAAGACTGAACCAACTCCAGAAAATCTACTAAACCTGAATATCTGAAAACCCCAACTCTAGACTGCTCGTGTAGGAAATTATGAGCACCCAGAGTTTAGGAAAGGAACAATAAACTCCGGATCAGTCATGGGACTGGTGTGAGCAACAAAAACAGTTTATCTTTAAAAATAAATAGCAAAGAATTTAAAGTCAATTCGAAATGCTTTTGGAAAATAAAACTACCATAAGACCTCCCACCACACACACAATGCAAACGCAGAATTGGAGGAGATTTCTTCCTATGATAGTCAAAGATGCTTACTACGCAAAATCAAATCATTTTTGATATTATTACTAGTGCATAGTGCAGAAAACAATTTCGAAAGTAGAATATAAATCTTAGCCAGCATAGACATTTCGCACTTATGCCTACTATAGCTACCATGTTCAATAGCAGGTTACCACCACATTCCATGGCAGGTAATACAACTAATACCGTACAAGGTTCGTATTTGGAAGATGGATTTCCAACAAATGGTCAGGCTAAGGAACTTCCTATTCCACGAAAGAAACGCCTCTGGCGGGACGTTCCGAGAACCACACCGTTCTCTGCCAAACAAGGCCGGCAACCCCTTTTCCCAAGGGATAAAAGAAACCTCAGATATGCCACCCCCGGTCCTTTGGGACCTTTAACCGAGGTACCTCTAATCCAACATCACACGTCATAAATAAAGTGTGTCCACATGAGTAAGTATCTGGGCTCCATACCATGATACTACCCTTTTCCAGAAGGAATGGTCATACCCTAGGGGAGCTACCCCTGAAAACCTTGCCGCACGATTCCTGTTTCGACCATTACCGGGTTGTGAGGCTCGACGAAGTCTCGTCCACAAAGCTACGCTTTTTCAAAAAGCCACGCTTTGGGTCAACAGATGATCAACCTATGATCACAAAGATAAATGATCAAACAAATGATCATATCACAAATGATCAAACACTGATCATCACACAGCAACACTCAGCATGCCACATTACCAAATTGGGATATATCGCTGATAAATTTCAACTACATAACCTCTGAGCTCGTACGTCTCAGAGAAGGGTGTTAAGCTAAGAGAATAAATTCTCCGCCACCAACAGATATGTATTTGAAAGAAATCGGCTTTATATCTCAAAGTGTAATGTCAGACATGTATCCATATAAGTCTGTTCCGGGTTCGAACAGAACCGAAGGCACTTCTCACGAAGCCCTTGCAATTCCGGATAACTTTCAATCACGTCCGGACTTCCCGTCACAAAAAGAGTGATATAAATCTCTATACCGGCGCGACTCAGTGCAGAGACATTCGAGAGGTTGTCCTTTCATTTTCGAAAAATATCCGGTCTTCAACACCGGTCTTCAAATGCCATCCATATACGACGTATCACAAATTCGGAATGGGTTATACGACCCAAAGGTCCTTTCCCGGCTAACCCGAATAGTGAGCGAAATATTTAAAAACATATGGATATTGGGATTTCAATTAAGTCACAACTTAAACCCAAACTTTCTTTTCAAATGGTTTAACAAATTACCATTTTAATCTTTTTTAAACAAAAAGATTCAAATCACAAAGTTCACTTAATTTCACAAAGATTCATTCATAGATTTTCCAAATCAATTTCCCTTTCAATTTGATTAATTCGTTAAATCTTTAAATCAAAGATTTAACTCATAGCTTTCAAAACAATTTCATTTCGAATGGGTTAAACAAAACATCAATTTAAATCTGTTAAAAATAAACAGATTTGATTCGTAGCTTTCAAAACAATTCATAACTTGGAAAATCCATTTTTCAATTCACTTGAAATTCCTTTAATTTAAACTGGAATTTCTATTCTTATCTAAAAGCTTTTATCATTTGAAAACAACAGTTTCAATTTGGAAATCTGATTCATTCATACGAGTTGAAATCCTTGGTTTAAATTCAAATTCCTAAAATTAATACTTTAAAATGGTTTAATTCATACAAACACATTTATATCATCTTTTATCCCTAATTTTCAAATCATAGATTTAATTTCAAACTTGAATTTAAATTTAAATCAAATTATTTAAATTTTCAAACTCGATTAAGTTATTCAAAATAACTTTTATCTTTGAAATTCCATTTCAAAAGCTTTTTATTTTAAACCCAATCCATTTCCAAAACATTTGAATTTAAATATTCAACTTTTAAACTATTTCAAAATCTGTGACTTAATCGATTTTCTTGTGAAATCCATATTTGTGTGTGTATGGTGTAGTCCAGGGGTTTCAACACAATAGTGCAACACGATGAATCATCACAGATCAAAATACAGGATATAGTTGATAAGCGATATAAACTATAACGCTTATCTTCATTCACAAATCACAGATATATATCACAGATAAGTAAATTACAGATCACAACAAAATCAGGGTATATCACAGAGCATCATATATCAGGGATATCAAACAATTCACATTCAAAAGAATCTAAACATCCGTAGGTAGGATCAATTTAATTATCTGGTTGATCTAAATCAGATTTTAAATTCTATGAATAAATTACTAATCCTGGTTAATTAATCATTAATTACAAACCATTTCAATTAATTATCCTTTAATTAATTATTCTTAATTAATTACAATAATAAATTAATTAATTACCCCTCAATTAATAATTATCTCTTAATCACTTAAATTTATTTACCTTAATTAATTATTCTTAATTTAGTACCTTAATTAATTAACCACATTAATTAATTATTCTTTTAAAGTAATTAACCTTTAATTACTCGGTAAATAAACCTTTAATCATTAATTGCTCATTCTTAATTACATCCATTTAAGAAATTATAATTTTTTTTGAGTTAATCAATCATTAATTATTTGATTTACTAACTTGGATTATCAATTAATTCTATATTAATCACTTACATTAAGTCATTTGCTTCAAGTAATAAATTTCTTTAACAAATAAAATTTAACTTAACCTTGAAAAAAAATTAATTAACCATCATAAAACATCCTTAATACTAACTTCTTGAAGTATCATTAAGTTTATAAACTTGAAAAATAAAAGCTATGTTTATTAAAAACTATATTTTTAAAACTTAGCAAATTTAAAACAATTTATTTAAAATCCTTCCTAACAAATCTTAAACTTGAATATCATTTAATTATAAGAAGAGAATTGTTTTTAACAGGATTTAATCAAGATTTAAAAATTTAAAACTTGATTTTTCTTTGAACTTTTAAAACTGCTTCTGTCCAATATCAGACCCGAGCCACACCTTCAATTTACTCGAGCCAATCTCGAGTTAACCCTCCTGCATCGTTACTTCGAGTCCACGCGAGAACATCCCCGAGACCAACCCGATCACTTCCTCCTTTCCCCTTTCCCAATCTTATCGTCTCCAGTCCCAGTATCCACCACGATACGTCAAATCGATCGACGAGGAGCATCAACCCATTTGTGAATCCCTCGAATACAGTCGCCAAGACCAGCGTTCATGTCCCCACGATATCGTCGAACAAAGCTGCTGCCTGGGGTTTTTTTTTCTTCGTGCACGGTGACACGCGTATACGTGCACGGCGCTGCCCCGCCGCTCCGGTGAACCCCACGTTCTTAGGCAAGTCGCAAATCTTACACATACTCGAAATCGAAACACAGTTCGACACAAAATTCTCCAAATCGAAATTTAACACTTCGAACGAAACTTGCAACTCACACCCCTCAGCGAAACCCCTCGCCGCAGTTGCTCAGACCTCCGGAGCTGCCCTGACTTCGCTCACATCACGCCAACACCTCATGCTACCATCCTCCAGCGCCGCGTAGCGCTCGATCGCGTATTGGAGACAAGCTCGACACATTACAATCATGAACAAAAACTTAAGACTAAACCCTAAAGTGACCTCGTATCCAAATCTCACGCAATAGAAAATTTCTTTGATAATTTTCACGAAATCTCTGATGTTCAAGCTAGCTACAAAACAACTTTTAGCATTTAAAAATTTGGGGATGATCGAAAATCGACCAAAATGCAATTTCAGTTCATTTGTGAACTGCTCTTTGAATCCCCAACTAAAAATTCTCATTCTTGTTTTAAAAACCTTCTTTTTGTATGTTTATTCCAGATATAAAATCAAAATAACAAATTAAAATATTCGAATTTTCACTTGATTTGAATGATGGCTGTGTTTAACAGGTTCCAGAAGAAGAAGTTATATGCACTTGTTTTAAATTCATTGCTGACACACAGTATATAGTTAAACCATATCTTTAGTTGCCTCATATTTTCAAAATTTTATTTTCAAAAGGAATAAAGGATAGGGGTTTTGAATCACTACTGTAACTAAAATGTTACAGGCAGAGAAACAGAGGCAGGAAACCGCCATTTTCCAGGAAGATCAACACTGCTTTTAATTCATTCACATGCAAATGCATACTACAAACATATAGGCATTCAAACATAAAGAATTTAAACAAAGCATGGGTTTACTCACGGATTTCAATCAGGCAACCATATAGAAATATATTTAAGCATTTAAAAATGAAGTTGCTCACCTGATTAAGGAAAATGAACAGAGTTTTTGAAATATTGAACAGGCTTGAAGCTTTGCTTGCTTTGATTGTTTAAATCAATTGAACTGCATGCTTAATATTACTGAAGACTCAATACAGGTTGAAGCCTTTTGGACTTTCTGTTTTGATTTTAAACTTGCTTGCACAGATTTGAATTTACTCACATAAAGTTGCAGATTAAAATTGTTGTTTGATTTGGTTGCCAGATTTTTAACTTGAATTGATTTTCCTTTTGCTTTGATCTTTCATTTCTGGGTTTCTTTATTTTGATGTTGTTTACTAAAAAAAATGAAGAGGCTGATATATGGAAATAGTGTATAGGTTGATTATATTTGTACCAAGTGATAAAAATTTGTACAGGGGATGATGGTGTTTGTACAATAGCATGGCTGAGAAGATACTAAGTCGTGCTTGCATTTATTATCATGTACGCACTTACCTTTATTTTACTTTACTTTATTTTATATCTTGCTTCATTTCGGCTGAGAGGATTTTTGTTATGGTGAACAAAGATATTGACATTAAATGCTCTTGGTACTTTATGTTTATTTGTACAAAGATATCATATCATCTTTGCTTTCGGCTGTACATGTTACTTCTTTTGTTTTGTTGACTTACTTGTTTACTTTGTTTTGCATACTTGTATTTGTTTTTGTTTTCTAAGTGTTGTAGGCTATGGTATACTTTTGTATGCTAGAGATATATCTATCAAGAATTAAAAATGACAATTTCTATGTTTATTTGTTTTCTCCATTTATCTTACTACTTTGAAATGTAAATAAGTTCTACTTCAAATTGTTGTTAGATTTTAACAAATATTCTACTTCTATTTTTATTAAAACTTACCTTATATTAATTTCAATTTCTAGTTCAAATATAAATTATCATTATTTACTTAATATTTATTGTCTTATATTTATTTTATAAACTCAAACCATCTTTAACCATCAATTCAAATATATATATTAAATTTGCTCGTATATACCTAAATATATATATACATTCAATATACACACATATACTCACGTATACACTATTTACAATATTTTAATCTCAAATGATTTATACAGAATATACTTGGATATCGGGGAAACTCGAAATAAATAAATCGATTAAATTTCACTTTAAACCATTTGTTTTACTATTTTTATTCAGAATAAAATAAATTAACAATTTTAAATTCAAAAACTCAATTAATTATAAATTTAAATATTTATAAAATTTGGGGTCGTTACAGGGTGATTTCTAGAAATAAACAAATGAGTAAATTTAGTTAAGTCACAAACTTTTAACATGACTTGAGTGAGTGGCCATTTTATGAAAAAGTAAAGAAAAGAAAATGTTTCCTTAACTAATTGATATGGCCGGGATAACCAAGGATGGAAATATGAAAACATAAAATGCAAAATACATGATGTTAGTCAGGACAAAAATGGAATTCTGCCTTGATAAAAACCCTAGTGAAAATGCTTATAAATAAGTAGTTATAGCCAGGGAAATCATTTTACCCGAGATACTTAGAAGAAGAAAAAAGGGGAAGAAAACATTTTAAAGGAAGGGAAAATACTCAGGGATTTTCTGCATCAACTAGAAGGGGATACTTAGGTGAGTGATCTCACTAGATTCATGGCATTAAGACCTGATATAAGGCAGCCAAATTTTTATGTTGCTATTTGCATTTCTTTTCTGGTTTTGTTGAACACAGTTTTATTAATATTTTTGAGTGGTCTTTTTTGATCTGGCATAATGTTTTATTATGAATGCTCTCTGGATAGTTTTGACCTGATGAGATGTTTTATTATGGATGTGCTAAATACTGTTTCATCACAGTCTGAAAAGTTAAGGCATCAAATCTTGAAATCATAAGAAGAATACTTATAACTGATATGGAATCATGGCATGGAAGTTCCAACCGAAAAAAAATGAGCTGCATTATACAATGTATAAGTGCTGAGGCTTTAGAGAAAGGTATTAGGGGTGCAATAGAAATTTCTACGTGCTGAATCCAAAATCACATAGCAAAAATCTACAAGTCAAAGATTATGATTCAGTTAGATCTTGAATCTAGCTCAATCATAGTTATTTGCAAATTATAATGACTTAATATGCCATGTTTCTATCCTCAGTTGTAAGTACTCTTGCATTTGATTTAAAGACAAGATATCTAGTAGCAATATTTTTGTATCATTGCCTTAGAAAACATGTTTGCAGTATTACTGGGGTGTTTTAGTGAACACTGTGACAAGTTTACTTAGCAATCTGATGATAGGGTCAAACAAGTATAATTAATAAATTAAATTAGAAATGGTGAGCCAAGAAGGCTGCTAGAATGCTTGTCATATTTGAAGTATGCAAGTTGGCACATGGTTTGTTTAAGCCCTGAGATCTTTGTGCAATGATGTGAATTAGTTCATTGCAATGTGTCCCTGTGATTCTTTGATCGCTGATGAGGCTAGGATTTAAATTGATATATATATATATATATATATATATATATATATATAACCAACCTTTAAATGATGAGATAGGAACATGAGTATTTCCCGAGATTGGTTGAATGGAATCATGATTGTTCCAGTGTGTATATATAAGTATATACTATTGATTAATGAGTATGTTTACATGATCATGTATGAACTAATAGTAAGTTTATAAAGATACTAAGACTGCACAAAAGTTCATCTAAAGCACAAAATAACAGTTGAATTAAGAAAATTGCTTAAGTAATTGGCTAGTGTTCATGTATCATTTGTTTGCTTAATATCATGAATACATTCATGTTGCTCATACCAGATCATAGATCTGACCCTGGTTTGCTCATGGCATATGGGGGTGTCTCATTTTTGAAATGAGGCAGCCACCAATGCTTTTTCAGGGAATGCAGGAACTAAGTAGAAAGTGAAGTTATGGCTAATGAGAAGGAGTGAATAAATATGCTTTCCAGTTCTAATAAGAATATAGAATGACATATTTGCATGTATTCATGAAAACAATGTTTAAATTCTCTGCTATGTATTGAAACATGTTTTGTTTGACTGAATTAGTGGAATCTGTTGAATCTTGCCTATGTATTAAGATCTAAGAATTGAATGACTATTCGAGTATATTTGAACAAAGTATTATTTATGAAAAATCTGGGAAAAGAGATGTATTTATTCTGGAGCAATTTTTATACAAAACCTATATTATAATGGACATGATAAAACTATTTAAAAAGGCAGTGAGTTCTGAAGTGAAATCTGATTTTAATTTGAAGTAATCTCTTGGTATTTTGTCACTCTTCTTTGAAATATCTTGTGGAAGAATTTGAGTCCAGTTGTGAGTTGTTTTGTAAAATATACATATACCTTAAACAGGACTTCATGTATTTAGAAAGTGAAAGACATTTCAAAATTCACACAGCCACAGGGATCAACCAGCTTCAAAAGAATGGAGTTTGGGTTGATTATGTTGGTTAGTGAAGTGATAAGCAAGTGCTCTTTAAAACTCCTTAGTTCATTTAGTAAAGGTTTAATTAAAAAAAATTCTTCAATTATTAAAGGCCAATTTGCACAATTAACTGGCTTGCATTATCAAACCAGTAAGTATTATCTTGTTATAACCTGGTTCATTCAAAACATAGTGGTTGTTCACTTATGAATCATTTTCATATCAAGTACTTTTATCATCTCAAACTCAGAAGCAAATGATTAAATGACCAGTTTAAGGGAGTGTCAAATTGATGGAATCAGAAACAAGAGAGATGCAAAAGACAAAACCATGAATTGAAAATGATAAAGGCAAATATCATTTTCTGGGAATAATAAAATAGCAAATAAGTGAACCACACCAACAAAAAGTTTAATTTCTGAGATAATTCCATCAAGATAAATTATTGAAATTCTTAGTGTAACAGCCCGATATTTTAAACGAAATTTTAATTTAAAAATAAAACATTTCGAAATATTGATTTGAAATTTAAAGTGTAATATCTAGCATAAAACGAAAAAATTAAAACGTTACATTTCGTTACGTTTTGTCCGTTCTTAACTTTACATTTGAATCAAATTTTATTAATGATGATAATAACTATTTTAAATTCGGTTTAAAAGATACGTTATATTTTTAAGAAACCGTTAACATTTTTTTTATTAAATAAAAGAAATAAAGAATTGTACGTTACTTTGGGCGTTTTATAATCTCTTGTTGGTTTCCCTTGTTAAAATTGATTTTTGGATGCATTGGCAATTCAAGTTCAGCCGTTCAAAATCGTTCACGCGAGAAAGTATTCGGTCCCTTGGCCTCCCATGCGTTTCACATATTTAATATAATTAATAGCCTTAAAATCTTTACCGTTCAAAACTTTCCCTCTGCCTTCTATCTACAAATTAGTGGACATCTATAAATATTGTCCACGTTCACAAAAAAAAGAGAAAGTATTCCATCACTTCAGCTTTTGTTTGAGATCTCGTACCAAGGTATGGCTGCATATGCTCCCCCTCTATTTTCTTCTTCCTTTTTCTTTATATTTTCTTTTCTTCCACCTGTTCGACCTTGCTTTGTTTTCGGTTGCCTCCTTCATGCTCGTCCCACGCCACCTACCCCATTCACCATATTTCCAGACCGAAACCCATGCCCAGATCTTTACCACTGCCCACCGCCTCCACCCCTTGCCAGACCACCACGTCACACCATGCCTTGCCTGCCACCACAACACCATGCCCAGACCACCACGTCATTACCGAGCCTCCAACCCATGATACCCCAACCAAACCCTTCGCCTGACCCTACCCTTCGCCAGCCTACCCCACCACCCCAAACCCATCAACCACCACCGTGAGACCAACCGATCACCAAGACAAACCCAGCCTGCCACCACGTCGTCATCAGTCACCACGGCTCTAGATCCTCTACAACCCCAGTTCGTCACCACCTCCACCCCAACGCCGTGACACCACCACCGAACACACGTCTCCACCATCACGTCTCAGGCAACCCCGAGACCGGCTCCAAGTCGAGACCACCCCATCCCGTGCCTCGTCCACAAACCCGTGCCAATTCCACGCCAACTCCTCGTGATCAAGCTTTGTGCTTGAACTTGAATTGTTAGCTAACAGTGTTGTCACCTTTTGTAATTGTCTATATTTCAGTGGTGAGCCAATTCCGCTTTGTAGCCTCATATTTTATTTGGTTTATATTTCGACCTGGCCCTTGTTATTAGAAAAAGGCATGCGAAATATAGTGTTAAATTTATGACTCGTTTGTGAAATAAACAAGGTTTCCTTTTTGTCACCTTTTTGATTTTTCTTTTTATTTGTCTATATTTTTTTTTTCTGAGCTGTTGGCTGAATACAAAAGAATAATGAAAAGTTTGTTGTCATTTTTGTTCGCATCTTCATTTTTGTTGAAATACCAGTTGGAGCCTGGTTTTTGAATCTGAAAATGAAAGTGTTGTGTTCTTTTGAAATTTTAGTATCTTAGTTGTATTTTAGGCTTTGACCTTGTTTTGAAAAAAAAAATGTGTTTTGTCACTTTGAAAATTTAAAGGTTATAGTAAATATTTCAAAAGTGGGCGTGCTATTGTTTTTGATTTTTAACCTGTTACTTTTTCGTTGTTCGCTTCATTGAAAATTCGTTATTCGTGCAATCTTAGATTTGATTATTTATTGTGCTTTTGGTTTGAATCTAGTTGGCGCATCCGCTAACGACTGATCGTGCTATCCGCGTGCTTTCGATTGACTTCGTACTTCTTTCTTTCCGAATCTCCAGCTCCGTAGAGGTGAGTAAATCTCACACGAATATTCATACTTATATAATTGTGAAACGACCGCAACTGAATGTGTAGAAATAAATAAATAAATAAATGATGTTATAATTACCTGTGATTTATTTATAGTTGATGTTAATTGTTAAAACTGCATATCGTATCATCTGTTATATCTGTTCTTATTTTACTGTTATTCTATTCTGTTAAATCACACTGCAAGTTCCCTGTAGAATAGAATCACTATGGGTTGAAATGATACATACCCGAACGGACTTTAGAATAAGGGAAGATCGTTATGGGCTGAAATGATAGGCCTGAGCGATTTTCAATTAAATTTTATTTACTTGGGATTGCGGGTTTGAAATGATAAAACCCGGATTTTTCTTTGTAAATTACGGATTGAAATGATATAGTATCCGTATCACTTGAATTAGGCTAGAAAATATTATACAGACCCGTGGTTATTTTCTGTATTTTCTGAATACTTTTAAATAATTTAAGTATTGTAAAAATATTAAATTGATTTAAATCGAATTTTAAAGTGATTTATTTAAAAATAGCAATGATTTTTCTATGTGATGAATATAAATAAATGGAGGAATATTGATTTTTTTTTAAACAAAACTTAAATTTGAAAGTTTGATTTAAAGGAAGATGGTAACTTAAGTTAATTTAATTGAAATGAAATTTAGTTTAAATTGTAAAAATGGAGTTTAAGTTTAAATGTTGAAAATGAATGTAATGAGCAAATTTGTAAGTTTTGGTTTTACTTGTAAAATTTCTCTTTAAATAAATTAGTTAAAGGATTGAAAATGAACATTTTTAATATATGATTTTATAAGTTTTAACTAGGTAGAATCCGTAGCACTTGTTAAGTGTTGTGGATTGTATAAGTAAACCAAAAGACTAAATTGAACTAAGGCTATGATAGTACTTGGTAAGTGCTGTTGTAGCATAAACTAAAATTGAACCTAGACTAATAAAAAGGCTACTGTAGCACTTGTTAAGGACTGCAGTAGGCTGAAATATGATTTTGTTTAAAACTGAATTGTTATAGCAGTTATAAATGTTGTTTTGTTGAATAAAAATTGTTTTCAAATATAACTTACCGCCGCAATTTTTTTTATGCCATGGAAGTTGGAAATTTTAACATTATTGTTTTAAGTGAATAAGTGAACTCCGAAAGGGTTAGATTTTGGAAATTTAATATTTGATTTTAAAGGAATAATGTCTTTGTTTTAAATGGTTTAATTCGAAGTATATTTGATAAATTGTTTTAAATCTATAACCACGGGTTATAATAACGATTGGTTGGCAAAGAGACCGGGATCGGATATGGACATACTCTCTGTCGATACCGAAAACCACTTTGACAACCGTGTACGCGGTGGAGATTCCAGAATGAAGTAGGATGGTGGCGACGTCCTTAAGGTATTACGTGGACCCAACTCCCGTGAGTTGGCATAAGGTGGCTAAAACAGGAGCGATCTCGGACCACTGAGGTAGCACCTCTTCTCGGACACATTTCTTCGATATTATACTCTTACTGATTTGACTAGATGGCCATCCTCCGATTTGGGAATGTTGTTCGAGGTGGAACGGTAGTGGCTGCTATGCGTATCCATCAGTCCGTGTGCGTAATTGGTATATCTACCCTGGCATTGCCTAGTTGTGCCGTGTCACCTACCATATCGAGCTTTACTACGATTATGATTTTAAGATCCGACCGCGTTAAGGTTCTCCATCCCCTTAACGCTATTTTCCGATATGATTATACTTTACTTATGTAGACACTATTATAATAGCGAATATTACTACATAGTAGATAGTTTAACGGATCCTTAGAGGATGGGCGGTCCCAAGCATCTTCTAAGTTACTTGTACCTTTACTACAGTTCATTTGAGTTGGTTTACATTGTATAAGTATGTATATCCTGACTCGAGTGTTATGTTTTATTTTACGCTCGGGTCAGCCTGAGTATTCACAGCTTTGGATTCACCTTTCTGGAGCTCGGAATCACTGGAGATTCTGCTTATCTAGTTATCTTCCTATTTCAGTTTCAGTTGTCTTATTTCAGCTTTCGTTTTAGAGACTTGTGTATTTGGGATTTCTATTGTACTTGTTTCAGCACTGTATTGGGTTTCAGACTATGTATTTTGTATTTGATTTTAGACTATGTATTTTAGTGGCTTCATGAACCACTATGGTTATTTTAAATTCCGCTGCGAGTTATTCTGATATTTCTGTGTCTGTGATTCTGTGAATGATTTTATTTGCTCCAAATTTTATTACAATCTGTTATTTTGCATTATTCAAGTCTGACATGTGTGGATTATTGTCGATTTGAATGGTCCAAAATAGTGGGTCGTTACATTTGGTATCGGAGCCAGGTTTAGGCAAACCTTAGCCTATGGAGCAAAAACTCATTAGAGATAGGGTAGAAATACCCTAGAATGAGTGAAATCAAACTCAGAATCATTTCCTTGTGAGTGAACGTATTTTCAAAGTATAAAATGATTTTAAATGATTTTTCAAATAATTTTTCAAAGATTATTTTGATATAAAGTTTTCTTGTTTTAAGAAGAAATTTTCTAAACTTCCTTCTTTCCGTATCTACCTTGTTAGAAATTTTGTTATTAGGATTCACCTAAGTGACCTTATCGTAATTTTTTCTTAACTTATCTTTGTCTTCTCTATACCTTGTCCTAAATTTATTCTTGATATTTCCAGGATGAATCGTGGAAATGCTAGAGGTAGGGGTCGTGGTATTGCCCCAGTTCCTCCACCTGTTGCACCCGTTAAGTTCACAGTTCTTTGCAAAGAATTCTCTCAGCTCGGTGGCACTAAGTTCACCGGTTCAGAAAGTATCATCGAAGCCCAGCAATGGCTAAGAAGTTTGGAAAGAATCTTTACTGGTTTAGAGATCACTGATGCCCAGAAACGTCAGTTAGCAGCATGGCAACTGCAAGAGTCAGCCCTAGATTGGTGGGAGTCTGTTACGACTCGCACTAACGAAGGTGATCTTTCGTGGGAGCAGTTCAGGTATCCTTTGAGTTAACTTGAATTTTCCCATTTCCTTTCTTTTTTTTTATTTATCTAAAGTTCTGTTTCTGTATCTTCCTTCCAGGGAGGCTTTTGTGGCAAAATGGATGCCCGAAGCCGGAAAATCTCAGCTTTACCGTGAATTCATGGACCTCAAGCAGGGTACCATGTCCTTCTCAGAGTATGAACGGAAGTTCAATGAACTTTCAAAATTCGGTCCTGGTCTTATCGACACTCAGCTAAAAAAGAATGAGAAGTTCATTTCTGGAGCTCGCCCAGAGTTCTACGATCGCCTTATTTCACATGTTCATGGCACATTTACTGAGCTCATGGATATGGCTATTCGCTATGAGAACCCTACCTCCAAGGGTCCTGCTGCTTCTGGTACTCATGTCTCACAATCTTCCTCTGCAAATTCCAAGAAGAGAAAGCCCAACTTCCACCAGCAGAAGAAAAATTGGATCAAACATGCGGGCTTAGGATCTTCAGCATCTGCTCCTTCTCAGAGACACCCTATTGATCTTTCCTCCATCACTTGCTTCAAATGTGATCAAAAGGGACACTATGCCAATAGTTGCCCTAATCCGTCCAGTGCTGCTATTCCTCCACCCCAGGTTACCAGGAACGATCTTTGTCATGTTTGTCTTCAGCCGGGTCATTTTAGGAAGGACTGTCCTTTATATCAGAAGGGAAAGCCATCTGGCGTATTTGCTGTCACATCTGCTTCATCACCTGCTCCTGCACCTGCTCCTGCTCCTAGCGATGGTCAAGGTACTCTTCAAGGCACCTTTACTTTATTTCATCATCCAGTTCGTGTTTTATTTGATACTGGGGCTTCGCATAGTTTTATTTCTGATGACCTGTGTAATAAGTTCGAACATCTCCTTTCTCCCGAGTATGCTTCTGTTCCTCTTTGTGTTTCTAATCCTATTGGTGGCCCTGCAAATCTTGATAAGATTTGTAAACATGTGAAACTCCTCCATTCCGATCATAGTTTTAGTGGCGATTTCTATATCCTTGGTTTCGATGCTTTTGATTTGTTGCTTGGAAGTGATTGGCTTAATGGACACGATGCCCGTATCTCGTGTAAATCCCGAATTGTTTCTCTTAAGGATGATCAAGGAAATTCTTTGCTTATTCAGGGCTGTATGCCTCATGATTATGCTGGTAGCTTTATCTTTTCTCTAGATGCTTCTATTGATGATCTTTAGTCGACCCGTGTAGTTAATCACTACCCGGATGTATTTGGTGAAGTTACTGCTTTACCTCCCAAGCGGGAAATTGATTTCCGCATTGATCTCATTCCTGGAGCTCGACCTATAGTTCTTCCTCCTAGAAGAATGGCACCCCGCGAGAAGGTTGAGTTAAGGAAACAAATTGAAGACTTATCTTCCAAGGGTCTGATCAGACCTAGTTTTTCTGAATGGGGAGCTGCGGTGGTTTTCGTCACCAAGTCCGATGGTTCTCTTCGGATGTGTGTTGATTATAGGGAGTTGAACAAACTCACTATGAAAAATAGATATCCAATGCCTCGCATCAATGACATGTTCGATCAGCTTTATGGTGCTACTGTTTTCTCTCAGCTTGATCTCGCCACAGGTTTTCACCAACTCAGAGTGGCTGAGGAAAGTATTCCTAAGACTGCTTTCCGTACTGAAAATGGATTCTTCGAATGGTTAGTCATGCCTTTTGGTTTGACTAATGCTCCCGCTTTCTTTGTTGACTTGATGAATCGTGTATTCCGTGATGTGCTAAATAAATTTGTTCTAGTCTTCGTGGATGATATCCTCATATTCTCTAAGTCTGAAGAAGAACATGAGTCACATTTGAAATCTGTTCTTGAGACTCTTCGAAAGCATCAGTTAAAAGCTAAATTTTCCAAATGCCATTTCTGGAAGGATGAAGTCCGATTTCTTGGGCATATTGTTTCTAGTAATGGAGTTTCAGTGGATCCAGTCAAGATCGCTGCGATCAATGTAAGTTTTTCTTTCTTTCTCTTCATTTGCTTCATTTCAATTTACTCTATCTTTTCTATTATCCTTCTTTTTCCCTATTCTGTATAGGATTGGGAAACTCCTAAGACTCCTACTGATATTCGTAGTTTTCTGGGCCTCGCCGGTTATTACCGGAGATTCATTGAGAATTTCGCTCGGATTGCTGCACCTCTCACTGCTTTAACTCGGAAGAATGCTAAGTTTATTTGGAGTAGTAAGTGTGATGCCGCATTCAATGAGTTAAAAGACAAGCTTACTTCCGCACCTGTTCTTACCGTTCCAAATGGAGATGAGGGATTAACGGTATACACTAATGCTTGTCGAGAAGGTTTGGGAGCTGTTCTGATGCAGGATGGTAGAGTGATTGCTTATGCTAGTAGACAGTTGAAGACTCATGAAGTAAATTATGCTGCCCATGATCTAGAGTTGCTTGCAGTTGTTTTCGCTTTGAAACTTTGGAGACATCATCTGTTGGGTACCAAGTTCGAGCTTTTCACAGATCATCAGTCTTTGAGGTATATTTTATCTCAGAAGGATTTGAATCAGAGACAAGTTAGGTGGTTAGAGTTCCTTGCTTCTTATGACCTCGACATCAACTATACACCGGGAAAGGCTAATGTAGTGGCGGATGCTTTGAGTAGGAAGAAAGCTTTGTTGTGTCAGATTGTTGTTTCTTCACCTCTTGTGGATCGTATTATGGCTAGACAGGATGAGGATCAAATGCTTAGATTGATTAAGGAGAGTGTTCGAAGCAGAGTTGGAAGTAGTAGTCTTGATGGTAATGGAGCTCAGATTGACGATAAGGGTGTATTGAGGATCAATAATAGGATTTGTGTCCCGAATGTTGATGGATTGAGACAGGAGTTACTTCGGGAGAATCATCAGTCCAGACTTTCTATTCATCCAGGCGTAACCAAGATGTATCAGGACATGAAGAAGTTATATTGGTGGAAAGGTATGAAGCGAGATATTTCCATTTTCGTCAATAGGTGTGCGACTTGTCAGCAAGTCAAGGCAGATCATCAGAAGACTCCTGGTTTATTGCAGCCTCTTGAGATTCCCAATTGGAAGTGGGAACAAGTTTCTATGGATTTCATTGATGGTTTACCGAGGACTAGGAAGGTTAACGAGAGTATCTGGGTTATTGTGGATAGATTGACCAAATCAGCTCATTTCATTCCGGTCAAGTCTACCCGTTCAGCTTCTAGTTTATCTGAGATTTACATGAGGGAGATTGTTCGTCTCCATGGTGTTCCTCTCAGTATCGTTTGTGATCGTGATCCTATCTTTACTAGTAGATTTTGGAAAGCCTTTCAGGATTCTTTGGGTACTCATCTAAATCTGAGCACTGCTTACCATCCACAGACCGACGGTCAAACGGAAAGGGTGAATCAGATTTTAGAAGATCTTCTTCGTGCTTGTGTGCTTGATTATGGAGGATCTTGGGAAGATCATCTCCATCTTGTCGAATTCACTTATAACAATAGTTATCAGGCCAGTATTGAGACATCCCCATTTTCTGCTCTTTACGAACGACCTTGTAGATCTCCTTCTTGTTGGATTGAATCCGGTAATCGTTTGGTTCTTGGTCCTGAGATGGTTTTGGAAGCTTCAGAGAGAGTCGAAGAGATTAAGAGGAAGATGAGGATTGCTCAGGATAGACAGAAGAAGTACGCTGATCGTCGAAGACGGAGTTTAGAGTTTGCTGTTGGTGATTTGGTTTTCCTTAAGGTCTCTCCCTTAAGGAATGTTATTCGTTTTGGTCGTAGAGGAAAGCTTTCTCCTAGATTTGTTGGTCCTTTCCGCATTTTGGAAAGAATTGGTTCTCTTGCTTATCGTCTGGATTTACCCGAGAAATTTTCTGGAATACACAACGTCTTTCATGTATCTCATCTTCGTCGCTATCTGCATGATCCATCTCTTATTATTCAGCCTTCTACCCTTGATAGTTTGGATATCGAGCCAAATCTGACTATTGAGAGGAAGCCACTTCGTATCGTCGATCGAGGTACGAAGCAGCTAAGAAGAAAATCTGTCAACCTGGTCAAAGTGCAGTGGAGCACTGATGAACGGGATTGCACCTGGGAGACGGAGGAGAGCATTCGTGCTTCGAATCCGGAATTGTTTATTTCAGGTACTTTTGCTATTCTATCTTATCTTTCTTTGTTTCCTTTCTTCGTTCCTTATCGAGGACGAAAAGCTTTGAGTGGGGGAGAGTGTAACAGCCCGATATTTTAAACGAAATTTTAATTTAAAAATAAAACATTTCGAAATATTGATTTGAAATTGAAAGTGTAATATCTAGCATAAAACGAAAAAATTAAAACGTTACATTTCGTTACGTTTTGTCCGTTCTTAACTTTACATTTGAATCAAATTTTATTAATGATGATAATAACTATTTTAAATTCGGTTTAAAAGATACGTTATATTTTTAAGAAACCGTTAACAATTTTTTTATTAAATAAAAGAAATAAAGAATTGTACGTTACTTTGGGCGTTTTATAATCTCTTGTTGGTTTCCCTTGTTAAAATTGATTTTTGGATGCATTGGCAATTCAAGTTCAGCCGTTCAAAATCGTTCACGCGAGAAAGTATTCGGTCCCTTGGCCTCCCATGCGTTTCACATATTTAATATAATTAATAGCCTTAAAATCTTTACCGTTCAAAACTTTCCCTCTGCCTTCTATCTACAAATTAGTGGACATCTGTAAATATTGTCCACGTTCACAAAAAAAAAGAGAAAAAGTTTCCATCACTTCAGCTTTTGTTTGAGATCTCGTACCAAGGTATGGCTGCATATGCTCCCCCTCTATTTTCTTCTTCCTTTTTCTTTATATTTTTTTTTTCTTCCACCTGTTCGACCTTGCTTTGTTTTCGGTTGCCTCCTTCATGCTCGTCCCACGCCACCTACCCCATTCACCATATTTCCAGACCGAAACCCATGCCCAGATCTTTACCACTGCCCACCGCCTCCACCCCTTGCCAGACCACCACGTCACACCATGCCTTGTCTGCCACCACAACACCATGCCCAGACCACCACGTCATCACCGAGCCTCCAACCCATGATACCCCAGCCAAACCCTTCGCCTGACCCTACCCTTCGCCAGCCTACCCCACCACCCCAAACCCATCAACCACCACCGTGAGACCAACCGATCACCAAGACAAACCCAGCCTGCCACCACGTCATCATCACTCACCACGGCTCCAGCTCCTCTACAACCCCAATTCGTCACCACCTCCACCCCAACGCCGTGACACCACCACCGAACACACGTCTCCACCATCACGTCTCAGGCAACCCCGAGACCGGCTCCAAGTCGAGACCACCCCATCCCGTGCCTCGTCCACAAACCCGTGCCAATTCCACGCCAACTCCTCGTGATCAAGCTTTGTGCTTGAACTTGAATTGTTAGCTAATAGTGTTGTCACCTTTTGTAATTGTCTATATTTCAGTGGTGAGCCAATTCCGCTTTGTAGCCTCATATTTTATTTGGTTTATATTTCGACCTGGCCCTTGTTATTAGAAAAAGGCATGCGAAATATAGTGTTAAATTTATGACTCGTTTGTGAGATGAACAAGGTTTCCTTTTTGTCACCTTTTTTATTTTTCTTTTTATTTGTCTATATTTTTTTTTTCTGAGCTGTTGGCTGAATACAAAAGAATAATGAAAAGTTTGTTGTCATTTTTGTTCGCATCTTCATTTTTGTTGAAATACTAGTTGGAGCCTGGTTTTTGAATCTGAAAATGAAAGTGTTGTGTTCTTTTGAAATTTTAGTATCTTAGTTGTATTTTAGGCTCTGACCTTGTTTTGAAAAAAAAAATGTGTTTTGTCACTTTGCAAATTTAAAGGTTATAATCAATATTTCAAAAGTGGGCGTGCTATTGTTTTTGATTTTTAACCTGTTACTTTTTCGTTGTTCGCTTCATTGAAAATTCGTTATTCGTGCAATCTTAGATTTGATTATTTATTGTGCTTTTGGTTTGAATCTAGTTGGCGCATCCGCTAACGACTGATCGTGCTATCCGCGTGCTTTCGATTGACTTCGTACTTCTTTCTTTCCGAATCTCCAGCTCCGTAGAGGTGAGTAAATCTCACACGAATATTCATACTTATATAATTGTGAAACGACCGCAACTGAATGTGTAGAAATAAATAAATAAATAAATGATGTTATAATTACCTGTGATTTATTTATAGTTGATGTTAATTGTTAAAACTGCATATCGTATCATTTGTTATATCTGTTCTTATTTTACTGTTATTCTATTCTGTTAAATCACACTGCAAGTTCCCTGTAGAATAGAATCACTATGGGTTGAAATGATACATACCCGAACGGACTTTAGAATAAGGGAAGGTCGTTATGGGCTGAAATGATAGGCCTGAGCGATTTTCAATTAAATTTTATTTACTTGGGATTGCGGGTTTGAAATTATAAAACCCGGATTTTTCTTTTTAAATTACGGATTGAAATGATATAGTATCCGTATCACTTGAATTAGGCTAGAAAATATTATACAGACCCGTGGTTATTTTCTGTATTTTCTGAATACTTTTAAATAATTTAAGTATTGTAAAAATATTAAATTGATTTAAATCGAATTTTAAAGTGATTTATTTAAAAATAGCAATGATTTTTCTATGTGATGAATATAAATAAATGGAGGAATATTGATTTTTTTTTAAACAAACTTAAATTTGAAAGTTTGATTTAAAGGAAGATGGAAACTTAAGTTAATTTAATTGAAATGAAATTTAGTTTAAATTGTAAAAATGGAGTTTAAGTTTAAATGTTGAAAATGAATGTAATGAGCAAATTTGTAAGTTTTGGTTTTACTTGTAAAATTTCTCTTTAAATAAATTAGTTAAAGGATTGAAAATGAACATTTTTAATATATGATTTTATAAGTTTTAACTAGGTAGAATCCGTAGCACTTGTTAAGTGTTGTGGATTGTATAAGTAAACCAAAAGACTAAATTGAACTAAGGCTATGATAGTACTTGGTAAGTGCTGTTGTAGCAGAAACTAAAATTGAACCTGGACTAATAAAAAGGCTACTGTAGCACTTGTTAAGGACTGCAGTAGGCTGAAATATGATTTTGTTTAAAACTGAATTGTTATAGCAGTTATAAATGTTGTTTTGTTGAATAAAAATTGTTTTCAAATATAACTTACCGCCGCATTTTTTTATGCCATGGAAGTTGGAAATTTTAACGTTATTGTTTTAAGTGAATAAGTGAACTCCGAAAGGGTTAGATTTTGGAAATTTAATATTTGATTTTAAAGGAATAATGTCTTTGTTTTAAATGGTTTAATTCGAAGTATATTTGATAAATTGTTTTAAATCTATAACCACGGGTTATAATAACGATTGGTTGGCAAAGAGACCGGGATCGGATATGGACATACTCTCTGTCGATACCGAAAACCACTTTGACAACCGTGTACGCGGTGGAGATTCCAGAATGAAGTAGGATGGTGGCGACGTCCTTAAGGTATTACGTGGACCCAACTCCCGTGAGTTGGCATAAGGTGGCTAAAACAGGAGCGATCTCGGACCAGTGAGGTAGCACCTCTTCTCGGACACATTTCTTCGATATTATACTCTTACTGATTTGACTAGATGGCCATTCTCCGATTTGGGAATGTTGTTCGAGGTGGAACGGTAGTGGCTGCTATGCGTATCCATCAGTCCGTGTGCGTAATTGGTATATCTACCCTGGCATTGCCTAGTTGTGCCGTGTCACCTACCATATCGAGCTTTACTACGATTATGATTTTAAGATCCGACCGCGTTAAGGTTCTCCATCCCCTTAACGCTATTTTCCGATATGATTATACTTTACTTATGTAGACACTATTATAATAGCGAATATTACTACATAGTAGATAGTTTAACGGATCCTTAGAGGATGGGCGGTCCTAAGCATCTTCTAAGTTACTTGTACCTTTACTACAGTTCATTTGAGTTGGTTTACATTGTATAAGTATGTATATCCTGACTCGAGTGTTATGTTTTATTTTACGCTCGGGTCAGCCTGAGTATTCACAGCTTTGGATTCACCTTTCTGGAGCTCGGAATCACTGGAGATTATGCTTATCTAGTTATCTTCCTATTTCAGTTTCAGTTGTCTTATTTCAGCTTTCGTTTTAGAGACTTGTGTATTTGGGATTTCTATTGTACTTGTTTCAGCACTGTATTAGGTTTCAGACTATGTATTTTGTATTTGATTTTAGACTATGTATTTTAGTGGCTTCATGAACCACTATGGTTATTTTAAATTCCGCTGCGAGTTATTCTGATATTTCTGTGTCTGTGATTCTGTGAATGATTTTATTTGCTCCAAATTTTATTACAATCTGTTATTTTGCATTATTCAAGTCTGACATGTGTGGATTATTGTCAATTTGAATGGTCCAAAATAGTGGGTCGTTACACTTAGATAAAACAATCAAAATTACTATTCTAAACAAAATTTAAGTAGGATCTACTTATATAAATAATAAGTATCAAAGAAAAATATTTAAGTGGAGATTCAGATTAAAATTTAAATTCAATTCAAATCAAACAGAATATGCTCTTGTTTAGAAAAGAAAAAAAGATTTATATTACTCTGATTTAAACAAGAGGGACACATGCATCCTCATATGTATGTGCATATCTTTTTGAACATACTGATATATCTATATTATTGGTAATTTTGAATCCTGGATAAATTGATTAAAAGGGAAAATGACTCTGAGAAATTAAACTAAGTTTAATTGAGCAAATGTATATGTGTATATATATGTAAAAAGAAGGAAAAAAAAATCTTAGAAAATATAGGTAAAATATAGAGGGTCGTTTCAGTTGGTATCAGAGCAAATGGTTGTATTGATTGTTGAATACTATAGAAATGTATTATATCTGTTTGTTTTGGATTAAATAATTTAGATAGGAAAATATTAACTATAGAAAATACTCACTCTTTGGTTTCTTATGAACTAGTTAAAATGCTAAAATTGAATTGCATATTGGTTGAAACTCCATTGCTTATACAAAGCCCACTAGGGAGTTCTAGTGTTTTAAACATGATTTGTGTGGATGTGAAATTAAACATGGGTGGAAACATTTTCATTTCCAATTTATATGTTTTGAACTACCCAAATATAGGTGTTATATTAGGGGTAGTGTAACATTTTGAGATTTTCGACTTCCGAAAATCGACATTAATACGTCCACTGTATCAGCTGCCGAGCAATCGAATGCCGGAAAACCGAATTGTTATGGAGAAAAAGAAGAGGTAGAAGAAGACAGAAGAAAAAGAAAGAAAACGAACACAGAAACAATATCAGAATCTCACATTCGCAGCGGAACAACATATAATAGATAAATGAATAATCTTTAAAACAAAGAACTATATCATTTTATACATTACATCATCATCAGAGTTTACAACAACAATATACAACACAACTGGACAATTATATAAACTTGTCCTCATGCAGAATACACAGCGGAATAATAATATCATATACAAGTGATACGTCTCGCCATCCAGCTCGCCACTGAGCTCCACAACATCGCCTGAATCCAGAATGACCTGATAACCTGACTCTAGACTGCCCGTGTGGAAAATTATAGGCACCCAGAGTTTAGGAAGGAAACAATAAACTCCTGGTCAGTCATGGTGACTGGTGTGAGAACTAAAACAGTTTATCTTTAAAACCACAACAAAGGAAGTAAAAGACATTCGCAATGCTTTTGGAAAATGAAACTACCATAAGACCTCCTGCCACACACACAATGCAAACGCAGAATTGGAGGAGATTTCTGCTTATGATAGTCAAACATGCTTACTACGCAAATCATTGGATATTATTATTATTAGTGCATAGTGCAGAAAACATTTTGAAAGTATAATATTAATCTTAGCCAACATACAACCATTATTGTATGCCTACTATAGCTACCATCTAAACAGCGGTGACCACCATAAGTAAATGGCAGGTTCTACAAATAAAACCATACAAGGTTCGTATTGTTTCTTTGGATTTCCAACAAATGGTCAGGCAAAGGAACTTCCTTACACCGAAATGGAAACGCCTCTGGCGAGACGCCCCGAGAGTCAACCTGCTCTCTGCAAACACAAGGCCGACGCTACCTCACGCTGTACAGCTGTAACTAGGTAGCTAACACACGAGCTATGCCATCCCCCGGTCGTTACCGACCTTTATCCGAGGATCCTCAACTACAAAGCAACAACCACAAAGTATAATAAATTTGCAGCATCCACATAGGTAAAATATCTGGGCTCCATACCATGATATCACCTTTTATCTAGAAGGAAATGACATACCCTAGGGGCACGACCCCTAAAACCTTGCCGCAACATTCCTGTTTCGACCATTACCGGGTTGTGAGGCTCGACGAAGTCTCGTCCACAAAACTACGCTTTTTCACAAAGCCACGCTTTTTCACAAAGCCACGCTTTTTCACAAAGCCACGCTTTGATCAACAAATGATCAACAGCACTTCGTATGCCACATTACCAAATTGGGAATGTATCACTAGTAACCATCAACTACATAACCTCTGAGCTCGTACGTCTCAGAGAAGGGTGTTAAGCTAAGAGAATAAATTCTCCGCCACCAACAGAAATGTATTTGATAGAAACCAGCTTTACATCTCAAAGTGTAACGTCAGACACACATCCATACAAGTCCGTTCCGGGATCGAACGGAACCGAAGCCACTTCCAAAGAAGCCTTTGCAATTCGGATATTCACTAATCACGTCTGGACTTCCCATCACAAGAAGAGTGATATAAATCTCTATACCGGAGCAACTCGGTGAAGAGACATTCGACAGGTTGTCCTTTCATTTTCGAAAATATCCGGTCTTCACCACCGGTCTTCAATACGGTCCATATCGTCGTATCACTAATTCGGAATGGGTTATATGAAACAAAGGTCTTTTCCCGGCTAACCCAAATAGTGAGCACAATATTTCAAAACATATGAATATTGGGATTTCAATTAAGTCACAACTTATTACCCAAATCCTTTCCTTTAAATGGTTTAAACAAATTACCATTTTAAATCTTTAAACAAAAAGATTTACTTCACAAAGTTTACCAAGTTTCACAAAGATTCATTCACAGATTTCCAAATCAATTTCCTTTCAATTAACCCATTAAATCTTTAAATTAAGATTTAATTTATAGCTTTCAAAACTATTCACAATTCAAATCTTTTATAATATAAAAGATACACCTTTTAAAATACTCTTTGATTTCAAAATAAAGCTTAATCATCTTCACAAAGGTTAATTCATAGTTTTCCCAAACTATTTACAATCTCATTTCAATTTAAAATGTTTCGATACAAATTGGAAATCTTTTCACTTTATGAAAGCCGTTATTATTTGAAAACAATTAGTTTTCATTTTGGGAAAAACTAGTTACAATTACACAATTTACAACCATTCAAGTATAAAACTTGAATATACATTTAAATTTCCAAAACCATATTTTAAATGGTTAAAAACCCATATAAACACCTTTTATACTTATAAAATATTTTAAACCAAAATTCCCAAATCATCGAATTCAATTTTAAGTATTGAATTCAAAATTTAAATCAAATGATTTAAATTCCAATTTTTATTAAGTTATTTAAAATAACTTTTATTTCTGAAACTCATTTCAAAAACTTTCAATTCCAATTCCAAAACCATTTTGGATTCAAAACTTCAATTTCCAAAATTGATAAAAATCTGTGACTTAACCGATTTCCACGTGAAATCCACATTTGTGTGTGTATTGTGTAGTACAAGGGTTTAACACAATAGTGCAACAACATTCAATCATCACAGATCAAATATAATAATATAATCGATAAGCGGTATAAACTATAACGCTTATCCTTCATTCACAGATCACAGATATATCATATCACAAAACATCGCATATCAGAGATGTCAAACAATTTAACATCCAATATAATCCAAACATCCATAGGTAGGATTAATTCAATTATCTGATTAATTTGAATCAAATAAATTTCTATAAATCGATTTTACTAGTTATAGTAAATTAATAATCAATTAATTTCAAATTTATTTTCAAATTTATTTCAAAACACCAAATCAAATTTCCAAATATTTACAAAGATTTATTTTCAATCACCAAAAATCAATTACCAAATGGATTTCTAAATTTATTCCCTTTTTAAAATAAATTCCTTTTTAAGCAGATAAATTCCTTTTATTTTCCAAACTATTCAAAACCCCAATTTTAAATAAATTCTCAACTTATAAATAATATTTTCGAAATCCCTTATTAAGCCTTTTTCCATATTTTGAAATTTAATTCAATACCGTTCAAAAATAAAGCTTTTATCTTTTCAAACACCTTTTAAATTTATCCAATTATCAAAAATAAATTTTTCGATAAATTTTCAACTTAAATTTCGAAAATACAATTTTTATTTATTTCTGGTATCCATCGATACCAAAAATATCTTCGGCTAAATTATAGCCGTCAATATTTTCAATCATAATATAATCACACGGCGATTATAAATAAATCAACACACAACATTGAAATAAATTCAATTATTTGAGGAATCCAGTTGGATCCCTCCAACCTGTTTCCCCTGCATCCACAGATGTTAGCACAATATCAATTCCACTTCGAAGTGGAATATCGCAGTATATGGGATTTATAAATATTATCCATTATTATGCGGCGCAATAGGGTCTCATCCGCTATATAATGCGGGAAATTAACTCCAAATACATATATAATACCAATTTCACTTCACGGTGGAATTATCGCGGTATATGTTTTTAATAAATAACCTCCGCTTAATATACGGCGTATAGGGTCTATTTATCACAATAGATAGCAATCATCATCCAATCATCACAATCAACATTATAAACAATTTTAAATCTAACTATTTAAAATTTAAATCGAAACAAAATATTCGATTGAGTGAGAAGTTCTCACCTTGCTTGTAGTTGTCGCGATAGCGATTTATTCCGATTAAAATTAAACAAGCGTTTAATTTCAACCAAAATTTTCACTAGCTCAAATAAATCCCAATCCAGCTCCTTTGCGTAGTGCTCGAAAAAATGATTCCAACGCAAAAAGTTTCGTCAGAAACGGACCTCGTATCAAAAAGATATCACGTTTTAAAGTTTGAACGTATTTATATAAATCAATTTACATTTTTATTTTTATTTTTCAAACCCTACAATCAAATCTGGCCGCACGTTTTGCTACCTCAGATCTGGACCATGCGCCTCTTCTCCCCTCCCTCACGTTTGAACGTGAATAAATAACCCATAGCCGCCAATGTCTTCATCAATTACGCGACCACCATCGACCATCTTCACGTAGATCAACTAGCGCCACTTCGAAGCTCGTCGCCTCGCCTACCCACGCCTGGAACCACGTGCAGCTCGGTTGCCATCTCCTCTCGAAAAATGCGTGCGAACAAGGGGAGAACGCGAGCAATTTCTGGCTTCATTCGACGATTATAACGAAAATCCACCATAGGATGTATAGATCTCGTTACTCTCTACAACTTTGCAGTTGGATGTTTTGCGTAAAACTCTATGGATGAGGAGATCGGAGGAGATGAAGGTGGATGTTTTCTAGCCATTGAATTATTAGGGCGGGCTGAAACTAGGGTTCTGCCCTTTGTTTGCAAATGAAGAAAGTTAGGTCCTTATATAGAAAATTCTCCTAAACACTATTCATAAAAAAAAATTCCAAACTCCAAATCGAGCGTGCCGGCTGGCGTTTCTAAGGTTTACCCCGCGTTTCGAACACAATGGAACGTGTTTTGGGAGCTAATTCGATCGTATGTGAGAGTTACGGAAATAAACGATCAAATTTAAATCAAATCGATTTAAACAGATTTCGATGCGTTTTGGCTTGCCCCGGACAAACGACAACTCCGATTTCTATGAAAATTGAAATCTTACAATAATATCACATTACGGATCCGATGAAACTAGTTTCGTCGAAATCCGAGACCATTTGAAAAATGACTATTTTCACTCGTCGATTAAATATTAAAATATTCAATTTTCACAATTTAACTTTTAATTCAATTTTAAAAGTTCTATAACATCATTCTAACTCCAATATGATTTAATATAACTTTATAAATCATTTTTAATCACATTTAATTCAGATTTCAATTATTTACCCAATTTCAAGTATTAAATTAATAATTTAATCGTCCAATTAAATCACTATATCGAAATTAAATTAATTCGACTTATAAATCTTACTTTTTAATATTAAAAATCAATTAAATATACAAATTTCAAATGAAAAAAATTCTGGGTCATTACAAATTTCCCCCCTTAAAAGAATTTTGTCCTCGAAATTGCAAAGTAAGAAAAATGCCCCAAATTCACTAACTTTTCAAAAATCCACTTAGTGAAAATTTTATATTCACCTTTTCCAAAACCTTTAACTTCAACCAAAACAATGGTTTCCATTTTCTAGTTCAATTCCTATATTTTCATTACAATTTAGAAATCAACTTTTCATTAACAAAAATTTTCCAAAATTTCCCGAAAATTTTCTAACGCCTTAAATTTTCAGAAAAATTCGCCAGCATCTCCTTTGCGCGGTTCGATCGTAGTAGGATCACAATAGGCATAAATATATATACATCGACCCACACGGTCGGCAAAGCAGAAAAACAGTTCATATTTCCTATTTTTATTGCATAGGCATACCTTTTTAGCATTTTTAAGCAAAGCAGTTATTTAATTAGCATTTTAGCGCAACCAAATCAACCGAACGGCAGCCACGACACCTGTACTTACTCAATTTAAACACGTAAGTGGCATATATATATAAAGTTATTTAACAATTTACTCTTTTAAACAACTACAACACATGCATATTAAAGGAAATGCATACTAAACAAGGTTTATAAGCAACTTATATGATT
This sequence comes from Allium fistulosum, assembly GCA_030737815.1. NCBI lineage: Eukaryota > Viridiplantae > Streptophyta > Magnoliopsida > Asparagales > Amaryllidaceae > Allium > Allium fistulosum. The sequence continues at coordinate 543,617,536 of CM060903.1, forward strand.
TCAACATTACTTGTAATTGTTTACAACCAATTCATATACAACAACATTCAATTATTCATTTCAATTAGTTTACATTCACTAATTTAAATTCAAGTTGGTTCACTTCCAATTCAAATCAATTACTATTTAAATTTACTTCACTTTCAATTTAAATTCAATTACTATAGCTTTCAATTTCACTAATTCAATTTCATTAACACTTAATGAATTTACTATATACAATCAACCAACAATCATCTAGCAACCAATGCATAACCAACACAACCAAATTTATTCACTTTGTTTATCTTCAATTTGGTTCAACACCTTTAATTCCAATTGGTTTAATATTAAATTGGCTTTCATTGAATTATTCAATTTATTAGCTTTAATGAATTAACACTTACATCCATTATTCCATATCAATTTATTCACATTCGATTGATTAACATTCAATTCATTTATTAATTCAATTTCTAATTCATTTTACAAATAAAGATGAATCTCCTTTATATAACTCAAGTTCACATTCATCACTTCATTTCATTAATTCACTTTATTAATTTACTTTGATATCAAAAATCAACTTCATTTAACATTACTTAAGCTATATTCCAATTAAACATCATTTGTTTAACTATTTCTTTTACAATTGGTTTCACTTTTATTCATTCATTTTATAAGTTATACAACTTATTTATTTAACTTCCAAATCATATTATAAGTATAAAACTCATTTCTACTTATATTCATCAATTACAGCTTGGATTTTAATTTAAATTTTTGTTTATCACAACAAAACTTCAATTTTCAATTTACTATAGTAGCAAATCAATTACACAGGAACTCGAAAATGATACTGAAGATGCTGTAGTCATCACCCTTATTATTTTGTAACGACCCGTATTTTTACAGATCGACAAGTTCGTCAAAATCTGGAATTTTCAGCATTTTAAGTCGTTTCAGATTTTAGGCAAAATATGGCTAAGTCCTAAGTCGTTCACGACTTAGTATAGGTCGTAAGTCGTATACGACTTAGGGGAGGGGAGCGACCCAGGGATTAGGAGAGTTAAGAGTTAAGTCGTGACCGACTTAACTAGGTTAGATGACCTAAGGCAGTGGATTGGTTAAGTACTAGGTCGGTTGGAGCGACCTATAGCTGTTCGCGACCTATAGATGTTAGCGAGTTAACAACCCAGTATTTAGCGACCTAGTAGTTTGCGTGTTTGAACAGTTAGGTCGTGAGTTCTGTGTGAGTTAGGTCGTGTGCTTGCTAAGTCGTGGACGAGTTAAGAAAGATAAGTCGCTAGGAGATAGGTCGCGAGATTGTTAAGTCGCGTAAGTTTTAGGTCGCGTGCCAGCATTGTTGAGTCGTTGGGGCGCGCTAAGTCGTAAGTCGCTAAGTCGCGCATAGGCTAAGTCGTTAAGTCGAAGACTGTTATGTCGCGCGCTATGTTAAGTCGGAGACCCAGTTGAGTCGTAAGCGTTAGGTCGTGAGCGACTTAGTAGTTGTTAAGTCACGAGCGACTTAGGAGTTGATATGTTATGTCGTAGCCTATGTGTTAAGTCGTAGACGACTTAGGGGCATAACTGTTAAGTCGTAAGTCGTATCTTCTGTTAGGACGTGCATATTAGTTAAGTCGTAGGTCGACTTAATAGTTAGGTCGTATGCGCGTGAGTGTTAGGTCGCGTATGGGCTTGATAGTTAGGTCGTTGAGGTGTTGTCTGGTTAGGTCGCAGGGTTTTGTTAAGTCGTAGGTTGGTGGGGCTTAGGTCGGAAGGTTATAAGTCGGAGACGACTTAGGAGATAGCCGAGTCACGACTTAAGGAAATTTCTGCTATAAATAGGAAGGGTTTTTCTCACTTTTTGGGATCCGGATTTTGAAGCGACGAAGTGCTGCCATTTTGAGAGCTCGACTTCTACACTTCTTCACTTCTTTTATCCACTCTAATCTAGTGATTCCTTTCATCCAAATCGAAGATCAAAATTGAAGATCCAAGATCTAAAGTTGAAGATCTTCATCCGTTGAAGTGAGATTTCTTCGTTTAAAGCGGATTCGTGATAGATCAAGCTTGATCCTTCGCTGTCCAGATCTGAAGCGTGTTGTTTTGAGGTTGTTTTGGTGATTTGGTGAGTGGTGATTATCTCTCACACGGATCCAAAGGAGTATATTGGATCGTTGGCTCGATTTGGTGTTAAAATAGTGATTTCCGTGCATTTTCTTTATCCTATGTGTAGATCCATATAGATCCATTGTTCATGATGATTTGACAACCATTTTTACTAAGTGTTAACCTATGCAAGTTCATTCATCAAGATTGTAGAGATAATTCTCATGATTTCATGCTTGTTAGACTTTCAACACTTTATTTACGAAATTGCCATTATTGTGATAATTGTCTATTTAGATCTCATTTGAATGCTTGATTGTTTGGATTAATGTTTGACTTGGTTGATTGCTATGAATTAGATGATTGATGATTTGCTTAGACCGAAGACGATTCAAAAGCTAAGGGAAAGGCTCTTGAATTGGGAAAGCTGCTCGTGGCATATGTAGCGGGATGATGAAGCTCTTATGCATAGATTTGACGATGTAATCTTGAGATGAGACTTTGCGAGGATGTGATGAAGCGAAGTATGATGTGAGATAGTCTTGGTCTAATCCAGACGGGATCATTCCAAGCACGTTGGTAACTCGGTGATATGATTCGAGTTAAGGGTAATGAATGCTTGAGAGGCGCTTGAGCTAGTATGGAAATAGTCGTCGAGGAGGATGACTAGGAGGCTTGGATAGCATCGTTGTTGAAGGTTCTAGCATGCTCTAAGCAAGAGTACGTTTGGGCAGATTCAATAGTCCCAACGACTAACTGTTGATAGTCGAGTACTCTGGGCAGATTCGATAGTCCTAGGCATGGGCTGCGACGACGTGCGGGAGTTATGTCTAGAACCGGGGTTTCCATTAGCCCTTGACGGACGGCTGAAAGAATGTGCCGGTCATTCAATTAACGGTGATATCGAAGCAATGATAACAGTGATAGCCAAAGTCATGGATGTTTGGTTGTATCGTCATTCGGTCTCAAGAGCAGTGTTTTCTGAGTGCTTATCTGATCTTGGTTTAGGCCTTGGGGGTTTGTGCTTGGAAAACATCGCCCTTGACTCGAGTGATAATTTCTTTACTTTACATTGTATGCTCTGTTATGTTTGCTTCTTCTTAGTGTGTCTAGGGGCTATCACTGTAGAAAGAGGTTGGAGTGGGAGGGTTGTATTCCTATTCCTTTTCCTTTATGCTCTTTTGGTATGTTGTTAGTTAATTTACTGCTCACTAAGACTGTTGTCTGACTCAAGGCTTTATGTTTTTAATTCTTATTGCCTTGGGCTGTTCGTCCATTTTGGGACGGGCAGAATAGGTAGCAGGTGACAGGTGCTGTTCTAGCTTTTCACGGTACTGATATCGAAGACGAGTTGGAGTATTGCATATTGTTTCTTTCTTACTATATGTACTGGATGTTCCGCTGCTTTGTATTCTCTGAGTGTTATGTAGTGAGGCTTGATGTATTGACTATTTGGATGCTTGTATTCAACTATTATGGAGTTTTATATGATGGCATTTTATTCTGTAAAGCTTCACTATACATATGTTCTATTGTATTTTGTCCATGCGCTGTGAGTAATACGATAGATTTTGTTGTTTTAATTTACCCTGACAATCGTCCATGGTCGTCTGGCACACTTTACAGCGCATTTTCTCTAGATTCAGTGCAGGGGTCATGGGCGGTCGTCACATTTGGTATCAGAGCTTTGGTTAATCGATCTTACCCAACGCTCGCTGACGTAACTACGTATGAGAGACGTAATTGTATTTTGATGGATGAATACTATATATAATATAGTAGTTTAGTTGAGTTTGAGTCCTTTATGCAGTTGTTTCTCCAGATGTGCTAATCATTCCTTTTTATAGATATTGAGAATGAGTCGAAGAGGGAGGCAAGCTGCTAGGGAAGGCCGTGCTACTGAGGGGACTGCTGATTATGCAGCTATGTTCGAAGCTATGATGACTTCGATCATGAGAAGGATACCAGTTCCGGGGGCAGCAGTAGATGTTGGAGTTCAAGTCCAGACTCCGAAACCAGTGGATTTTGCTAAGTTGTGCAAGGACTACACTGCTCTTGGAGGGAAGGTTTTCTTGGGAACAGAATCAACTATCGAAGTCCAGAGATGGATAGATGCTTGTAGAAGGATCTTTGGTGATTTGGGAATTGAGGATGAAACTAAGAGGAAGTTGGCATCAAGGCAGCTTCAAGGGAGAGCCTCTGATTGGTGGAACTCTATTACCATCAATACTCCGGAGGAAGAGATTACTTGGGAGCAATTCCAAGTTAGATTTGAAGCTAAGTTCATTTCTACAGCCCAGAAGTCTGTTCTGTTCAAGAGGTTTGTGGAGCTCAAGCAAGGAGAAAGATATGTTCTTGAGTATGTTTCTGAGTTTGAAGCTTTGTCCAAGTATGCCCGGTCATATATCGAATCTGCATATCAGAAGAATGAGAAGTTTGTGACAGGCTTGGACAGTTATCTTGGGAGGCAGTTGGTGGATCATTTGGACGATTCATTTGAGAAGCTTGTGGAAAAAGCCCTCAGGCATGAGTCTGTTCCTAAGGAAGGATCTGTTGTTGCTGTGACCAGGGAAGAGTCTAAACCCCAGCAGGGTGGAAACAGGAAGAGGATGCAGCAGCAGCAGAAGGGTAAGGATGGCCAGAAGAAGCCGAACGGCGAACTGACTTGCTACAATTGTCAGCAGAAGGGCCATTTCTCGAAGGATTGTAAGAATCCGAAGGCACCGATGAAGTGTCACAACTGTGACAAGCTGGGGCATTTCAGGAAGAATTGTCCAGAACCGAGGAGGGACAAGCAGATTGTGCAAGCTTATGCTTTGGGAGCTGTTCCGTCATCTTCGAAAGCTCCTACCGCTGAAGAGAAGGGAAAGAGTGTGGTGGTTCAAGGTACTCTTTTCCTATGTGGTGTTCCAGTTAGAGTTCTGTTTGATACTGGGGCGTCACATTCGTTTATTTGCAGCGAACTCGTAGGCCGGTTAGGTTTGGAACCGGATATCGTTGATAGGCCATTGGTTGTGACTAATCCAGTTGGGGGTTCGTCTTGTTTGTGTATGTTATGCAGTGGTCTGATTGTGTCGAGTCATGGTTGCTCTTTTGTTTGTGATTGTTTTGTTCTGAACTTTGCGGGGTTCGGAATTATTTTGGGAATGGACTGGCTTAGGAAGTATGCGGCGAAGGTTGATTGCGAGAGGTTGGAAGTGATAGTCGAGAATGTGGAGGAGCGAAAGGTTGTGATACGATGTAAGCATGAAGAAGGCGTCTTTATGAGCTTCATGTATTCGCTAGTTGTTCCACGGGATGGACTGTCATTAGTGCCAATCGCGAATGGATTCGTGGATGTCTTTGACGAAGTCAAAGGGTTTCCGCCGCATAGAGAGATCGAGTTTCGTATAGATCTAGTTGAAGGAGCCAGACCTGTTGTGATGCCTCTTAGGCGGATGGCGCCTAGAGAACAACAGGAGTTGAGGGTGCAGGTTGATGATCTTTTGCAGAAAGGATTCATTCGGCGTAGTGTGTCCGAGTGGGGTGCACCAGTTGTGTTCGCAACCAAAGCAGATGGATCGCTGAGGTTGTGTGTCGATTATCGTGAGCTGAATAAGGTGACTAAGAAGAACAAGTATCCATTGCCGAGAATAGATGACTTGTTTGATCAGCTTCACGAAGCTAAGGTGTTTTCTCAAATGGATTTGGCAACGGGATTTCACCAGTTGAGAGTGGCTAAGGATAATGTGTCGAAGACTGCTTTTCAGACACCATCGGGTTTCTTTGAGTGGCTGGTAATGCCGTTTGGGTTGACTAACGCGCCAACATATTTTGGGGATCTTATGAATAGAGTGTTCAGAGATCAGTTGAACAAGTTTGTACTTGTGTTCATGGATGATATTCTGATTTATTCTAGAACGGAAGAAGAACACAAGACGCACTTGCGAATGGTTTTGGAAATCCTACGGAAACATCAGCTGAAGGCTAAGTTTTCGAAGTGTCACTTCTGGAAGAGTGAAGTGAGATTCTTAGGCCATGTTATCTCTGGAAATGGAATAGCGGTTGATCCCGCTAAGGTGGCAGCAATCCAGGATTGGGTTAGACCTAAGAATGCATCTGATGTGAGAAGTTTTCTTGGATTAGCAGGATATTATCGACGGTTTATCAAAGACTTCTCCAAGATAGCTACACCGTTAACAGGATTGACGAAAAAGAACCTAGTGTTCAGATGGGATGATAAGTGTGAGCAAGCTTTTGGAATCCTGAAAGAGCGATTGACGAGTGCTCCTGTTTTGACTATTCCTAGTGGGAATGATGAGATGGTGGTTTACACCGACGCATGTGGTACTGGACTTGGAGCAGTGCTGATGTAGAGGGATAAAGTTGTTGCGTATGCCAGTCGACAACTGAAGTCGCATGAAAGGAATTACCCGACTCATGATTTGGAGTTAGCGGCGATTGTTTTTGCTCTGAAGATGTGGAGACATTATCTATTGGGAGTTCGATTTGAGTTGTTTACAGATCATAAGTCGTTGAAGTATCTTTTCTCCCAAAAGGATTTGAATCTTCCGCATCAACGTTGGCTAGAGTTTTTGGCATCATATGATTTTGGTATAGCTTATACTCCGGGAAAAGGTAACGCAGTGGCAGATGCGTTAAGTCGAAGACATGCAGGATTGGGAGCCATGTTTTCAGAATGGAAGAGTCTCGAGTATTTAGCCGGATTTGACTTCAGGCCAAGATGTGAATTGGAACCTGAGATGTTGGCAAACTTATCAATAAGACCTTCTCTTGTGGAAAGGATAGGCGAGAGCCAAAAGCGAGACGATAAGCTTGTCAAGATTATCCGTGATTTGGAATCTGGATTAGAACCAGAAAAGGATAAAGGATTCGAGGTCGATCGAGAGGGTTGGCTTCGGAAGCAAGGACGACTAGTTGTTCCCGATATAGATGAATTGAGGAGTGAAGTTCTGAAGGAAAGTCATCACTCGAAGCTGACAATTCATCCAGGTGGAAATAAGATGTATCGGGATATGAAGAGAACCTACTACTGGGAAGGTTTGAAGAAGGATGTTGGAAATTTTATTTCCAAGTGTATGAACTGCCAGTTGGTAAAAGCCGAATAGAAGAAGCTAAGTGGATTGCTTCAGCCATTAGAAGTTCCTACATGGAAGTGGGAACAAGTGTCGATGGATTTTATTGATGGATTGCCTAGAACCAGAACGGGAAATGAAGGAATTTGGGTCATCGTTGATCGTCTGACTAAGAGTGCGAGATTCATTCCTATTCGATCGACTAGGACTTCATCAAAGTTGGCTGAGTTGTATGTTAAGTGGATAGTTCGATTCCATGGTATTCCGAAGAGTATAGTGAGCGATCGAGATCCACTGTCCACAAGTGGATTTTGGAAGAGCTTCCAGGAAGTTTTGGGAACCGAGTTGTGTTTTAGTACAGCTTATCATCCTCAAACAGATGGTCAGACCGAGAGAGTCAACCGAGTTTTGGAAGATCTCCTCAGAGCTTGTGTTTTGGATTTCGGAGGATCATGGGAAGATCACCTTCATTTGGTGGAGTTTGCATACAACAACAGTTACCAGTCAAGCATTGGTATGGCACCGTATGAGGCATTGTATCGAAGACCGTGTAACTCTCCGACGTGTTGGTTGGAAACTGGAGAAAAGCTGATGCTTGGGCCCGAGACGATTCGACAGACTATGGAGTGTATAGAGATCATTCGGCAACGAATGAAGGCAGCCCAAGACCGTCAGAAGAGTTATGCCGATAAGCGTCGTAAGGATTTGGATTTCGACGTAGGTGATATGGTTTTTGTGAAGATTTCTCCACTGAAGAATGTTATCCGATTCGGGAAGAAAGGAAAATCGACTTCGAGATTTGTTGGACCATTTCCGATTATCGAGCGAATTGGAAAGCTCGCTTATAGATTGGAATTACCAGAGAAGATGTCGAGTGTGCACAATGTTTTTCACGTCTCGTATCTAAGGAAGTATGTGCACGACTCGAATACAGTGGTTTCTGTCGATAGCTATGAAGATTTTGAAGTTGATCCAGTTGATAGAAGATATCGTAAGCTGCTTCGTGTTGTGGGAACCGACACGAAACAGCTTAGGAGGAAGGTAGTTAGGTTGCTCAAGATACAATGGAGTGATGATGATAACGACTGTACGTGGGAGGTGGAAGAGAGGATGAAGGCAGCTCATCCTGAACTCTTCAAGGTATGGCCCTAAGGTGTCGTGTCATCTCGCGATATTGTAACTTGTTCTAGTTTTAGAATTCTGTATGCTAAGCTAGAATTGGATGCATGGTTTGTTGATTGCTATGGATGGTAGGCATACAGAATTGTCTTTGATTGCTTGGAATTTCGGGGGCGAAATTCCTAAGGGGGAGAGAATGTAACGACCCGTATTTTTACGGATCGACAAGTTCGTCAAAATCTGGAATTTTCAGCATTTTAAGTCGTTTCAGATTTTAGGCAAAATATGGCTAAGTCCTAAGTCGTTCACGACTTAGTATAGGTCGTAAGTCATATACGACTTAGGGGAGGGGAGCGACCCAGGGATTAGGAGAGTTAAGAGTTAAGTCGTGACCGACTTAACTGGGTTAGATGACCTAAGGCAGTGGATTGGTTAAGTACTAGGTCGGTTGGAGCGACCTATAGCTGTTCGCGACCTATAGATGTTAGCGAGTTAACAACCCAGTATTTAGCGACCTAGTAGTTTGCGTGTTTGAACAGTTAGGTCGTGAGTTCTGTGTGAGTTAGGTCGTGTGCTTGCTAAGTCGTGGAAGAGTTAAGAAAGATAAGTCGCTAGGAGATAGGTCACGAGATTGTTAAGTCGCGTAAGTTTTAGGTCGCATGCCAGCATTGTTGAGTCGTTGGGGCGCGCTAAGTCGTAAGTTGCTAAGTCGCGCATAGGCTAAGTCGTTAAGTCGAAGACTGTTATGTCGCGCGCTATGTTAAGTCGGAGACCCAGTTGAGTCGTAAGCGTTAGGTCGTGAGCGACTTAGTAGTTGTTAAGTCGCGAGCGACTTAGGAGTTGATCTGTTATGTCATAGCCTATGTGTTAAGTCGTAGACGACTTAGGGGCATAACTGTTAAGTCGTAAGTCGTATCTTCTGTTAGGACGCGCATATTAGTTAAGTCGTAGGTCGACTTAATAGTTAGGTCGTATGCGCGTGAGTGTTAGGTCGCGTATGGGCTTGATAGTTAGGTCGTTGAGGTGTTGTCTGGTTAGGTCGTAGGGTTTTGTTAAGTCGTAGGTTGGTGGGGCTTAGGTCGGAAGGTTATAAGTCGGAGACGACTTAGGAGATAGCCGAGTCACGACTTAAGGAAATTTCTGCTATAAATAGGAAGGGTTTTTCTCACTTTTTGGGATCCGGATTTTGAAGCGACGAAGTGCTGCCATTTTGAGAGCTCGACTTCTACACTTCTTCACTTCTTTTCTCCACTCTAATCTAGTGATTCCTTTCATCCAAATCGAAGATCAAGATTGAAGATCCAAGAGCTAAAGTTGAAGATCTTCATCCGTTGAAGTGAGATTTCTTCGTTTAAAGCGGATTCGTGATAGATCAAGCTTGATCCTTCGCTGTCCAGATCTGAAGCGTGTTGTTTTGAGGTTGTTTTGGTGATTTGGTGAGTGGTGATTATCTCTCACACGGATCCAAAGGAGTATATCGGATCGTTGGCTCGATTTGGTGTTAAAATAGTGATTTCCATGCATTTTCTTTATCCTATGTGTAGATCCATATAGATCCATTGTTCATGATGATTTGACAACCATTTTTACTAAGTGTTAACCTATGCAAGTTCATTCATCAAGATTGTAGAGATAATTCTCATGATTTCATGCTTGTTAGACTTTCAACACTTTATTTACGAAATTTCCATTATTGTGATAATTGTCTATTTAGATCTCATTTGAATGCTTGATTGTTTGGATTAATGTTTGACTTGGTTGATTGCTATGAATTAGATGATTGATGATTTGCTTAGACCGAAGACGATTCAAAAGCTAAGGGAAAGGCTCTTGAATTGGGAAAGCTGCTCGTGGCATATGTAGCGGGATGATGAAGCTCTTATGCATAGATTTGACGATGTAATCTTGAGATGAGACTTTGCGAGGATGTGATGAAGCGAAGTATGATGTGAGATAGTCTTGGTCTAATCCAGACTGGATCATTCCAAGCACGTTGGTAACTCGGTGATATGATTCGAGTTAAGGGTAATGGATGCTTGAGAGGCGCTTGAGCTAGTATGGAAATAGTCGTCGAGGAGGATGACTAGGAGGCTTGGATAGCATCGTTGTTGAAGGTTCTAGCATGCTCTAAGCAAGAGTACGTTTGGGAAGATTCGATAGTCCCAACGACTAACTGTTGATAGTCGAGTACTCTGGGCAGATTCGATAGTCCTAGGCACGGGCAGCGACGACGTGCGGGAGTTATGTCTAGAACCGGGGTTTCCATTAGCCCTTGACGGACGGCTGAAAGAATGTGCCGGTCATTCAATTAACGGTGATATCGAAGCAATGATAACAGTGATAGCCAGAGTAATGGATGTTTGGTTGTATCGTCATTCGGTCTCAAGAGCAGTGTTTTCTGAGTGCTTATCTGATCTTGGTTTAGGCTTTGGGGGTTTGTGCTTGGAAAACATCGCCCTTGACTCGAGTGATAATTTCTTTACTTTACATTGCATGCTCTGTTATGGTTGCTTCTTCTTAGTGTGTCTGGGGGCTATCACTGTAGAAAGAAGTTGGAGTGGGAGGGTTGTATTCCTATTCCTTTTCCTTTATGCTCTTTTGGTATGTTGTTAGTTAATTTACTGCTCACTAAGAATGTTGTCTAACTCAAGGCTTTATGTTTTTAATTCTTATTGCCTTGGGCTGTTCGTCCATTTTGGGACGGGCAGACTAGATAGCAGGTGACAGGTGTTGTTCTAGCTTTTCACGGTGCTGATATCGAAGACGAGTTGGAGTATTGCATATTGTTTCTTTCTTACTATATGTACTGGATGTTCCGCTGCTTTGTATTCTCTGAGTGTTATGTAGTGAGGCTTGATGTATTGACTATTTGGATGCTTGTATTCAACTATTATGGAGTTTTATATGATGGCATTTTATTCTGTAAAGCTTCACTATACATATGTTCTATTGTATTTTGTCCATGCGCTGTGAGTAATACGATAGATTTTGTTGTTTTAATTTACCCTGACAATCGTCCATGGTCGCCTGGCACACTTTACAGCGCATTTTCTCTAGATTCAGTGTAGGGGTCATGGGCGGTCGTCACATTATTTCCCAGTAACACTAGTGAATTCAGTGCTTAAATTCTTTTCAAAAATTTCCTTTTTATTTATAAATCACATTTATACATCGTTTTCTCATATAATTTCACTATTTAACTTTACTTATGCAAGATTATTTCACAACTGCTAATCATATTAATTATAATTCCGTACTTAATAATTCATTTGCTTATATACTTCATTCTTTTACAATTGTTGTTTTTATTTAATTTATTCAAACAACTTTCATTAAATTATATATATTCACATTTTCAACAACCAAACAATCAATTTTTATACACTTTGATAATTCTGAAAAATTATTTCCTTTATATGTAAAATAATACCAAGGTAAAATTATTCCATTTACCCAATTTAAAATGATACTATGTCGACTTGCCTCGTTTAAGTGTTTAGAAACCCCTATCGATAATATGGCGTCCCACATACCGACCAGAATTCATAAACAACTCAACGGATAAGCAAACACAATATAAAACACTTTTATATTCACTAACAAATACGCGCTCATATCTATTATTATACTCACACTCATTCTAGAGTACTACTGACTCTATATCTAATGAGTAATTCCCAACAGAGCCAAAGTTATCGCTTAACCATATGCTCTGATACCAAATGTAACGTTTCGAGATTTTCGACTTCCGAAAATCGACGTTAATACGTCCACTATATCAACTACTGAGCAATCGAATGCTGGAAAACTGAATTGTTATGGAGAAAACGAAGAGGTAGAAGAAGACAGAAGAAAAAGAAAGAAAAAGAACATAGAAACAATATCAGAATCTCACATTTGCAACGGAACAACATATAATAGATAAATGAATAATCTTTAAAACAAAGAACTATATCATTTTATACATTACATCATCATCAGAGTTTACAACAACAATATACAACACAACTGGGCAGTTATATAAACTTGTCCTCATGCAGAATACACAGCGGAATAATAATATCATATACAAGTGATACGTCTCGCCATCCAGCTCGCCACTGAGCTCCACAACATCGCCTGAATCCAGAATGACCTGATAACCAGACTCTAGACTGCCCGTGTAGAAAATAATGGGCACCCAGAGTTTAGGAAGGAAACAATAAACTCAAGGTCAGTCATGGTGACTGGTGTGAGAACTAAAACAGTTTATCTTTAAAATAACAGCAAAGGAAGTAAAAGACATTCGCAATGCTTTTGGAAAATGAACTACCATAAGACCTCCCGCCACACACACAACGCAAACGCAGAATTGGAGGAGATTTCTTCTTATGATAGTCAAACATGCTTACTACGCAAATCATTGGATATTATTATTATTAGTGCATAGTGCAGAAAACATTTCGAAAGTATAATATTAATCTTAGCCAACATAAAACCATTATTGTATGCCTACTATAGCTACCATTTAAACAGTGGTGACCACCATAAGTAAATGGCAGGTTCTACAAATAAAACCATACAAGGTTCGTATTGTTTCTTTGGATTTCCAACAAATGGTCAGGCAAAGGAACTTCCTTACACCGAAATGGAAATGCCTCTGGCGGGACGCCCCGAGAGTCAACCTGCTCTCTGCAAACACAAGGCCTACGCTACCTCACGCTGTACAGCTGTAACTAGGTAGCTAACACAAGAGCTATGCCATCCCCCGGTCGTTACCGACCTTTATCCGAGGATCCTCAACTACAAAGCAGCAACCACAAAGTATAATAAATTTGCAGCATCCACATAGGTAAAATTTCTGGGCTTCATACCATGATATCACCTTTTATCCAAAAGGAAATGACATACCCTAGGGGCGCAACCCCTAAAAACCTTGCCGCAACATTCCTATTTCGACCATTACCGAGTTGTGAGGCTCGACGAAGTCTCGTCCACAAAACTACGCGTTTTCACAAAGCCACGCTTTTTCACAAAGCCACGCTTTGATCAACAAATGATCAACAGCACTTCGTATGCCACATTACCAAATTGGAAATGTATCACTAGTAACCATCAACTACATAACCTCTGAGCTTGTACGTTTCAGAGAAGGGTGTTAAGCTAAGAGAATAAATTCTCCGCCACCAACAGAATTGAATTGGAAATGTATCACTAGTAACCATCAACGACCCGCCATTTTGGACCATTCGCATCCATTATAAGTGTATAGGTAGACACTCATGCCGGAATTAAATTGCTCAAAATACCGCGTTGTTAATTTAAATTTGGCAAAACTGAACATATACAGTAAATAAATAATCACAGATCACAGACACAGAGTAATAAGTGCAGCGGAAATAAAAGAGATAGTAGTTCATGAAGCTACTATATGAATATATAAAATACATCAGAGTTTACAACAGAAGAGTAATACGATACATCAGAGTTAAACCAGATACAACGGAAGAGTAACACGATACATCAGATACAAATCAGAATACATCACTGGAATCATCGAATACTGAAAGCAGAATAGATGGCTGGATCTTCAAGCATAGCTCCAACTCCAAAGGTGAGTCTCGAATACTGGTACACTCAGTCTGACCCAAGCATAAAGCAAAAACACAAGACACTCGAGTCAGGATTAACATTCTTATATTAATAAATCCAACTCAAGTGAAATAGCAATCGAAATACAAGTAACTCAAAGGATGTTTGGAATAACCATCCTTTAAGGATCCGTTAAACTATCTACTATGTAGTAGTGTACGATAAGTAGATAATGTCTATCAGTAATATAAAAAGATATCAAAATAGCGTTAAGTCATGGCCCATTCCACCCTTAACACATTTTTATTCCCAAAAGCATATACAAGACCGTAGTTCCCCCAAAACCGGAAGTCACCAGAGGGCAATCCTTATACTAAAGGTACAAAACAAATTCGTAGTGGTCGCGCATAAATGGAATACAAGTATGACAAGGCACATGAGGCAATACCCAAGGTAGTGATACTACCGTTCGCCTGATCCGGACTGGTGAGAACGCAACGCCGCAGCGCCCGCAACACCGTGAAACAACACTCCCAAAAATCAAGGGTGCACCAATCGACAACATGTAATGTATAGTTCGAAGAAGTGTGTCCACTTGAGGTAGCAAATCCTCCATTGGCCCGGCACAGCTCCTGTTTTAGTCATTTCCAATTTTGACACAAGTGTCAAGGCTATCCATCATCGTTCTCTTTCTTCAGTCATCACGATCACCATTCCAACCACTTCATTCTGGATCATCACTCCGCGTATAGTTATTAAAGTGGTTTTCGGTTTAGATAGAGAATATATCCATAACCGAATTCCGGTCTCTTTAATAACTTCCGTAATTATTTCACCGATTGGTCATTTAATATATTCAAAACCCAAATCAATTTCAATTTCAATTTCAATTCGTAAACCAGCATTTCATTTGTCTTTCTAAACCAATTTCCAATATTTACGTTTCAAAACTTCCAAGTTACCATTTCAAAATCTCATAATTCAATTTCCATCTTCATTTAAAACAATTCAAATATCAATTCAAGTTCGTATATAAGTTTCATTCCGAAAATCATTTAAATTAATTTAATTCAACATTCAAATCAATTTAAATTCATTTGTCGATTTCATTCAATATTCGTTAAGTTACTTTATCATTCAAAACCATTTCTATTAAATTTCCAATTCATTAAATCAATTATTCAATTCAACTTCATTATATCAAAACTTACAATTTTGAATTAAATTAAATTCATCAAATCAAATCCTTTAATTTTCAAGTCTTACATTAATTTCAATAAATCACATTTTATTTCTTGTTAAAGAAATTCAATTTCACTTATTTACTTACTTAAATAATTTTCCAAAACTTAATTAATAACGAAAACTCAATTTCAATTATTTACGAAGTAAATTCACTTATTCAAAAGTTCAATTTAATTTAATCATTAAATAATTCAATCTTATTTAATTATTAAATAATTCAAAACTTAATTATTAAAAAAATTTCAAAACCTAATAATTTCAAACTTAATTATAATTTCAACTTAATTATTAAATCATTTCAAAGTTTAATAATTTCAAACTTAATTATAATTTCAAACTTAATTCAATCATCTCTTAAATTAAACAACATTCTTTCATCAATTTCATTTTCTAATATTTTGTTTCAGATTTTTAAATATTAACATTTTCCTTTCATTAAAAATTCAAATTTCAACTTCGTTTCAAAACATATTATTTATTCAAATAAAATCTTCATTTTATTTTTAAATCAAATTATTGACCAATCGGGTTTATTTAATTCTCTATCCTAGGTCAAAGTTCAATTTGGGTATTTATCATTTCAACCCGATTCCAATTCAATTCAAAACAAAGCATAGTAAAGGGAACTTGCAGTGTGATAACTGGGATGGTGTCAAGTAAATAAACAAGCAATAACAACAACAATAACAATCCAATAGTCAATTCAAATAATCCTGAAATAACCGTATTAATTCGCATTGTTATTTGTACGAATTAATATAATTATTTCTAGAATCTACACTATCATTTCATGTAGATTAAAGATTATTACATTACGGTTTTCACTTGTCATATATTTACAATTTCATACATCATCAATATAACAACATACATTCAGTGGTTCAAAATGTAATTAAACAAATCCTACGTGTCAATAAATTCAACAGTTAAAGGGGTCATATAATACAAATGTCAGTTAATCAAATTTAACATTTAACTATCCTATATCAAGTTCAATTGCATACTATTTATCATTTTAATATTAACAATTTAACGTCCAATATAAACATCAACAATCAATCAATTATCAGCCAAACTGTATTATCATCGCATAAATAATTAACAGATAATGGTGTCAAATGTCACAGGTGAACTGATACAGGTAATAGCATATAAAACAGTGTAATTAACTAACAGCAGCATATTTCAATTGTCGTTTCAATTGAAATCAAATTTAATAAATAAAAGAATGTTAATCGTGAGTGAGTGCTCACCTTTCGAGGGTAGAGAGAACAGGAGATGACGCGGATACGCACACTGATATGGACATTGAAATTGAATGACAAATCAAAACAAAGCAGCATCGGCCCGAATTCGACGATCAAAGCTGATAAAAGAATTAGATGGAATAAATCAGAACGGGGTCGGTGAAGGTAATTGGTATAAGCAAACTTGTATTTATATATACAAATATATAACTATGTAAAACTATTAATGAAATCATATCTTTAATTCAAACACATGTTAATTTTAAACATATATGTAATTCTAAATTTATTGGTTTAAATAAAACCCATAAAACAAACATATTTACAAAATTTTCAACACCACATATGCTAACCCATAATATAACTTTGAAATTATATTTACGGAAAGAGTACACAACTCCTATATACTTTATATATACTAACATCAGAAAACTCTACATCAAACAGAACATATATATTAGTATAGAACCATCAAAACAAAACTTCACTTTATATATATACTCCTTTAGACAGATATAGGCAAAACATAAAACTGTATAAACTTTTGTAAATACGTATATATATACATACTGTTACCTACCTAAATAATATATAAACAAGTCTATGAATCAGATAATTTCTTATATAAAACTTATAATTATCATACAAACTTATTATATAACAACAAAACAATTTATACAACTTTACAAATTCCATACGTAGATAAGCTTAAGTATAAATTATACATAAATGCACAGTATACCGTTGTCTATTGAAATCATATATAGTAATACTTCCCTATAATAATATATTCAAATGACCGTACCTATACTAGATGCAAACATAAACAACGATGGGGATTTAAAACTGATTGTATCTGAAGGCATACAATTCACCATGTTGCCATAAAAGAATGGACCTACCAACTATGCTAGATTTAGTGGTCGAAAGTGCAGATCATGGTCCAATGTCCCTTCTCAAGGTTTATTTGTTTCCTTCTCATGTATATAATTTAAAACCAACCTGTATATACTTTACGCTAACATAATATAGCTTATTACAAACATGGAAATAGAGGCAAAACAACGTCTAATACTCCTTTTCATACGAAAAGAAAACATATAAAATATTCATTATCTTTTGAAATAGATGCAAAATACTTGTATTTTAAACAAATCTATATATATAAAATAATTCATGCAAGATCTTTGCATAAGTAAAATACTGGCATGTTATAACAACTACACTATATAATATAACAATTTATAATTTGTATAGAAGAAGGGCAGCCTTAATTTATGTATTATAACATGGACTATAAGACAGCCTATATGCCTTTATATTTGAAACCACCATTTCATAACAAAGATACTTCCTACGCAACATAGGCACAGGCAGATTTATATAGATAGATATATTACATACTTATAGGACAAAGAACCCAAAAGCATGCATATGTACATAAAAAAAACCAAATGCATTCAACTCATATATATAAGCTTATACCTTATACATATACGAAAAGATTGATGCCATTGACAGCGATGTGGCTCGAGCAAGGAGGAGACGACGAAGTTCGGCCAAGCAAGAAAACAAAGGTGCTGGGTGGTTTGGGTTCGGCGAACAGGGCTTGGATGAGAGCTTTGGGCGAACGGCCGGAGGGGTGTTGAACGGCTCTAGGAAGGTGGAAGGGTTACATGGGAGTGGCTTCAGGGAGATACCCATGCGGGTTGACTGTCACTGTGTGGGCGGTGGAAGGTGGCAGATCGGTATTGGAGGCGGAGCGGATCTGTGGAGGAGGGTTGTGCAGTCGGTCGACGTTTTGGTGGGGAGCCGTGGCTTTGGCCATGGCTTGATTGATATATATATATATTTTTATTAGAGAAGAAAGAGGTCGAATGAATACAAACAGAGAAAAAGAAACAAGCTGGCTACTCAGATTCTTTTTATTTCCAAAGAAAAATGAACGAATGAAAAAGATGGAACCATATATTTTTGAAACCTTGAGAATATAAAAAGTTGGTATGTTTGAATTCAAGGCAACGATTAAGAAGCTGATGACTGCTTGACTTTGAACTGTGGAATACTGAAAGTTCACAAGAACTAAAAGAAACGGAACCGATACCGATACGGTTACCGTTTTCGCGGATTCCGCTGCATACCGGACTTCAAATCACAGGAGTGAGTATACCGCAGAGATCAGCACGACGAGACAATCAAAACGGTACACAGATAACAATGGTATGATTGAATTTTAAAATTTCGAATTTTCCAATAGCGGAAAATGCAAGAAAAACGCTAAAAATAAGATCGACGGAGCCAAAGATGTCCGAATTTGGAAAAACGACAACTGACATCTTGCTCAGAAGATGGTTTAGAATTTTTCTATGTAAAAATATTTTGGTTTTAAAAACGTTTTATTTTCAACACTTTTTAACTGATTAAATTGAAGTGAATTTACGCGCGAAATAAACTTTCGTATTTTCGGACGAAAATTTACCAGTCGCTATGTTTAACTAGACGTATTCCAAATATTAAGTTTTTATTTCAAAATTTTATCGTTTAAAATTTCGCAAAATTTCAACTAATTACGTTATTAAAACGGTTGAAATTTACGGGTCGTTACACTCTCCCCCACTCAAAACTTTTCGTCCCCGAAAAGGAACAAGGTAGGAGAATAGAAACAACCAGAAAGAAAAACAGATTTGAAATACAAAATAACAATTTTTTTTAAAACCATATAAATTCAAATATAAATTAATTTATATTCACTAATTTGATTTAATCCATTTGATTTCACTAAAATCAATCTCAACTATTTCTAAATTCATTTCTTATTATCCAATTATCTTCAATTTACAATTTCTAAAACCATAAATTTGAATAGTCTTTTATTATAATCATATTTTTCCAACAAATTTAAATTCTTCTTTATTCCAAATTACTATTAAATTTATTCTACTTAATATATCTACTCACATATATTTAACCAATATAAATTAATTTAAAACATAAAAGTTTCGATTTAAATTAATTTACATCTATTAATTTCTTTTAAATACAAGGTATTTTCATATGTTGATCAAATTTCAATTAATTCTTTCAAAACAAATTTATTAATTCTTTCAAAAAAAAATTATTTCATTATTAACTGAGTTTACTTATTATCCTATCTAACTCTATTAACATCTTTATAATCAAAATTTAGTGTATAACATTTATTATAAACACTCAAATTTTATTTATAAAGACATTTTATTTATTGTACATTATCCAATTACATTTTAACTTCTGAATAATTTAGGTAAGTTATATTGAAATGAAATTGAGTATTATACAAATAAAAAGTTTTCTTCATTTTTTTTCAATCCAGTTATTTCAAGTTAAATACTTATCCAAGAATTTTGACTTCAATTTATAATTGAAATCATCTTTAACCTAAAATTTAAGAATTTAAATCTCCAATTTACTTCAAACAATTTAGAGATACATCTATATATTTATATCAAATCAAATTAAATTTTTTAAAATAAGATACCTATATATATATAAATCAAATTATACTGAAGAAATTCAAATCAAAATATTTGTTTTTCTTCAAAACAAAACCGTAGCAAAGCTACAGAATAGTCTCTCCACTTCGAAACTCGAAAATGAATGTCGATGATGCGGCCGCCATCATCGAAATTATTTTCCAGCGACAAAGAGAAGAGCACTGATTTCAACATTTTAAAATTCTTTGAAACCGATTTCTATTTGAAAATAATTTAAATACTATACACTTTAAAAATTTTAAAACCAAAGCTTGAAATTTTAGGAAATCAAATTCTCAAATTCTTACTTTAAATTCGTTTAAATTTCTAATTAAATCTATAAACCAACTTTTATAATTCCATTTATTTTTATGTTGGAAAAATCAATGATTTACAAAACAAATAGTGAAAATCAAATATTACCTTTCTGACAACCAATTCAGTTAACAATTCAATTTCAGAAAATTTATACTTATATATATAGTAAAATCATACAAACTTTATTTTATTTTCCAAATTTGAAAGCAATATTGTGTCAGTTTGCTCTACTCAAGTGTTTTGGAAATCCTATCGATAGCGTTGATCAGACGAATCGATCGGAAACCCAAATCAACATCAACAACTCAAACAACACAATGTATATTAAAATATTTTAAAATATTAATTTACAAATACACTTCCTCGCTCAACGATACAGTAACAGATTTCAAAGCAAGGATAGGGATTCAAATTTGATTAATTCCATCAAAGAAAATTTTGATTTGAGAATAAGTTGGAATGAAAGATAAGATGATTATTTAACCGAATAAAGAAATAGATAATCTTATATAAATCGCGGGCAACCATAACCGGGTCGACCGTGACTTCAAGAATAAGATCGATGCTGGATTCCGAGGTAAATCGACATTCGATCTCAAGAAATAGAATTCAGGTATAGCAGGAGATAGATAGCATTATAAACCGAGGATACAGAAATCTTCGGTAAATCAATGCCTATTGTAAAGGAGTTTCACCCCTTTACAAATAATTCGAAGATTGGCGAGACCGCCAAGTTATTATAGGGATCATTCGAAGTGGAGTTATTGGATACTCCGAAATTGAAAGAAGACGAAATAGTGAGGGACACGAATGAATTTCGGAACCGAGGGGAACGTTCCAAAATCCAAAGGAATCGAGTCAAAAGGAAGAAATTGAAACTCGAATGAGAGTGATTCTGTAAATACATTTACCTTATATGTTAAGTTTTCCCTAGAGCTACCAAAGCTCTGATACCAACTGTAACGACCCGCCATTTTGGACCATTCGCATCCATTATAAGTGTATAGGTAGACACTTATGCCGGAATTGAATTGCTCAAAATACCGCGTTGTTAATTTAAATTTGGCAAAACTGAACATATACAGTAAATAAATAATCACAGATCACAGACATAGAGTAATAAGTGCAGCGGAAATAAAAGAGATAGTAGTTCATGAAGCTACTTTATGAATATATAAAATACATCAGAGTTTACAACAGAAGAGTAATACGATACATCAGAGTTAAACCAGATACAACGGAAGAGTAACACGATACATCAGATACAAATCAGAATACATCACTGGAATCATCGAATACTGAAAGCAGAATAGATGGCTGGATCTTCAAGCATAGCTCCAACTCCTAAGGTGAGTCTCGAATACTGGTACACTCAGTCTGACCCGAGCGTAAAGCAAAAACACAAGACACTCGAGTCAGGATTAACATTCTTATATTAATAAATCCAACTCAAGTGAAATAGCAATCGAAATACAGGTAACTCAAAGGATGTTTGGAATAACCATCCTTTAAGGATCCGTTAAACTATCTACTATGTAGTAGTGTACGATAAGTAGATAATGTCTATCAGTAATATAAAAAGATATCAAAATAGCGTTAAGTCATGGCCCATTCCACCCTTGACACATTTTTATTCCTAAAAGCATATACAAGACCGTAGTTTCCCCAAAACCGGAAGTCACCAGAGGGCAATCCATATACTAAAGGTACAAAACAAATTCGTAGTGGTCGCGCATAAATGGAATACAAGTATGACAAGGCACATGAGGCAATACCCAAGGTAGTGATACTACCGTTCGCCTGATCCGGACTGGTGAGAACGCAACGTCGCAGCGCCCGCAACACCGTGAAACAACACTCCCAAAAATCAAGGGTGCACCAATCGACAACATGTAATGTATAGTTCGAAGAAGTGTGTCCACTTGAGGTAGCAAATCCTCCATTGGCCCGGCACAGCTCCTGTTTTAGTCATTTCCAATTTTGACACAAGTGTCAAGGCTATCCATCATCGTTCTCTTTCTTCAGTCATCACGATCACCATTCCAACCACTTCATTCTGGATCATCACTCCGCGTATAGTTATTAAAGTGGTTTTCGGTTTAGATAGAGAATATATCCATAACCGAATTCCGGTCTCTTTAATAACTTCCGTAATTATTTCACCGATTGGTCATTTAATATATTCAAAACCCAAATCAATTTCAATTTCAATTTCAATTCGTAAACCAGCATTTCATTTGTCTTTCTAAACCAATTTCCAATATTTACGTTTCAAAACTTCCAAGTTACCATTTCAAAATCTCATAATTCAATTTCCATCTTCATTTAAAACAATTCAAATATCAATTCAAGTTCGTATATAAGTTTCATTCCGAAAATCATTTAAATTAATTTAATTCAACATTCAAATCAATTTAAATTCATTTGTCGATTTCATTCAATATTCGTTAAGTTACTTTATCATTCAAAACCATTTCTATTAAATTTCCAATTCATTAAATCAATTATTCAATTCAACTTCATTATATCAAAACTTACAATTTTGAATTAAATTAAATTCATCAAATCAAATCCTTTAATTTTCAAGTCTTACATTAATTTCAATAAATCACATTTTATTTCTTGTTAAAGAAATTCAATTTCACTTATTTACTTACTTAAATAATTTTCCAAAACTTAATTAATAACGAAAACTCAATTTCAATTATTTACGAAGTAAATTCACTTATTCAAAAGTTCAATTTAATTTAATCATTAAATAATTCAATCTTATTTAATTATTAAATAATTCAAAACTTAATTATTAAAAAAATTTCAAAACCTAATAATTTCAAACTTAATTATAATTTCAACTTAATTATTAAATCATTTCAAAGTTTAATAATTTCAAACTTAATTATAATTTCAAACTTAATTCAATCATCTCTTAAATTAAACAACATTCTTTCATCAATTTCATTTTTTAATATTTTGTTTCAGATTTTTAAATATTAACATTTTCCTTTCATTAAAAATTCAAATTTCAACTTCGTTTCAAAACATATTATTTATTCAAATAAAATCTTCATTTTATTTTTAAATCAAATTATTGACCAATCGGGTTTATTTAATTCTCTATCCTAGGTCAAAGTTCAATTTGGGTATTTATCATTTCAACCCGATTCCAATTCAATTCAAAACAAAGCATAGTAAAGGGAACTTGCAGTGTGATAACTGGGATGGTGTCAAGTAAATAAACAAGCAATAACAACAACAATAACAATCCAATAGTCAATTCAAATAATCCCGAAATAACCGTATTAATTCGCATTGTTATTTGTACGAATTAATATAATTATTTCTAGAATCTACACTATCATTTCATGTAGATTAAAGATTATTACATTACGGTTTTTACTTGTTATATATTTACAATTTCATACATCATCAACATAACAACATACATTCAGTGGTTCAAAATGTAATTAAACAAATCCTACGTGTCAATAAATTCAACAGTTAAAGGGGTCATATAATACAAATGTCAGTTAATCAAATTTAACATTTAACTATCCTATATCAAGTTCAATTGCATACTATTTATCATTTTAATATTAACAATTTAACGTCCAATATAAACATCAACAATCAATCAATTATCAGCCAAACTGTATTATCATCGCATAAATAATTAACAGATAATGGTGTCAAATGTCACAGGTGAACTGATACAGGTAATAGCATATAAAACAGTGTAATTAACTAATAGCAGCATATTTCAATTGTCGTTTCAATTGAAATCAAATTTAATAAATAAAAGAACGTTAATCGTGAGTGAGTGCTCACCTTTCGAGGCTAGAGAGAACACAGGATGACGTGGATATGCACACTGATACGAACATTGAAATTGAATGACAAATCAAAACAAAGCAGCATCGGCCCGAATTCGACGATCAAAGCTGATAAAAGAATTAGATGGAATAAATCAGAACGGGGTCGGTGAAGGTAATTGGTATAAGCAAACTTGTATTTATATATACAAATATATAACTATGTAAAACTATTAATGAAATCATATCTTTAATTCAAACACATGTTAATTTTAAACATATATGTAATTCTAAATTTATTGGTTTAAATAAAACCCATAAAACAAACATATTTACAAAATTTTCAACACCACATATGCTAACCCATAATATAACTTTGAAATTATATTTACGGAAAGAGTACACAACTCCTATATACTTTATATATACTAACATCAGAAAACTCTACATCAAACAGAACATATATATTAGTATAGAACCATCAAAACAAAACTTCACTTTATATATATACACCTTTAGACAGATATAGGCAAAACATAAAACTGTATAAACTTTTGTAAATACGTATATATATACATACTGTTACCTACCTAAATAATATATAAACAAGTCTATGAATCAGATAATTTATTATATAAAACTTATAATTATCATACAGACTTATTATATAACAACAAAACAATTTATACAACTTTACAAATTCCATACGTAGATAAGCTTAAGTATAAATTATACATAAATGTACAGTATACCGTTGTCTATTGAAATCATATATAGTAATACTTCCCTATAATAATATATTCAAATGACCGTACCTATACTAGATGCAAACATAAACAACGATGGGGATTTAAAACTGATTGTATCTGAAGGCATACAATTCACCATGTTGCCATAAAAGAATGGACCTACCAACTATGCTAGATTTAGTGGTCGAAAGTGCAGATCATGGTCCAATGTCCCTTCTCAAGGTTTATTTGTTTCCTTCTCATGTATATAATTTAAAACCAACCTGTATATACTTTACGCTAACATAATATAGCTTATTACAAACATAGAACCTTTTCATACGAAAAGAAAACATATAAAATATTCATTATCTTTTGAAATAGATGCAAAATACTTGTATTTTAAACAAATCTATATATATAAAATAATTCATGCAAGATCTTTGCATAAGTAAAATACTGGCATGTTATAACAACAACACTATATAATATAACAATTTATAATTTGTATAGAAGAAGGGCAGCCTTAATTTATGTATTATAACATGGACTATAAGACAGCCTATATGCCTTTATATTTGAAACCACCATTTCATAACAAAGATACTTCCTACGCATCATAGGCACAGGCAGATTTATATAGATAGATATATTACATACTTATAGGACAGAGAACCCAAAAGCATGCATATGTACATAAAAAAAACCAAATGCATTCAACTCATATATATAAGCTTATACCTTATACATATACGAAAAGATTGATGCCATTGACAGCGATGTGGCTCGAGCAAGGAGGAGACGACGAAGTTCGGCCAAGCAAGAAAACAAAGGTGCTGGGTGGTTTGGGTTCGGCGAACAGGGCTTGGATGAGAGCTTTGGGCGAACGGCCGGATGGGTGTTGAACGGCTCTAGGAAGGTGGAAGGGTTGCATGGGAGCGGCTTCAGGGAGATACCCATGCGGGTTGACTGTCACTGTGTGGGCGGTGGAAGGTGGCAGATCGGTAGTGGAGGCGGAGCGGATCTGTGGAGGAGGGTTGTGCAGTCGGTCGACGTTTTGGTGGGGAGCCGTGGCTTTGGCCATGGCTTGATTGATATATATATATATATATTTTATTAGAGAAGAAAGAGGTCGAATGAATACAAACAGAGAAAAAGAAACAAGCTGGCTACTCGGATTCTTTTTATTTCCAAAGAAAAATGAACGAATGAAAAAGATGGAACCATATATTTTTGAAACCTTGAGAATATAAAAAGTTGGTATGTTTGAATTCAAGGCAACGATTAAGAAGCTGATGACTGCTTGACTTTGAACTGTGGAATACTGAAAGTTCACAAGAACTAAAAGAAACGGAACCGATACCGATACAGTTACCGTTTTCGCGGATTCCGCTGCATACCGGACTTCAAATCACAGGAGTGAATATACCGCAGAGATCAGCACGACGAGACAATCAAAACGGTACACAGATAACAATGGTATGATTGAATTTTAAAATTTCGAATTTTCCAATAGCGGAAAATGCAAGAAAAACGATAAAAATAAGATCGACGGAGCCAAAGATGTCCGAATTTGGAAAAACGACAACTGACATCTTGCTCAGAAGATGGTTTAGAATTTTTCTATGTAAAAATATTTTGGTTTTGAAAATGTTTTATTTTCAACGCTTTTTAACTGATTAAATTGAAGTGAATTTACGCGCGAAATAAACTTTCGTATTTTCGGATGAAAATTTACCAGTCGCTATGTTTAACTAGACGTATTCCAAATATTAAGTTTTTATTTCAAAATTTTATCGTTTAAAATTTCGCAAAATTTCAACTAATTACGTTATTAAAACGGTTGAAATTTACGGGTCGTTACATCTGAGCTCGTACGTTTCAGAGAAGGGTGTTAAGCTAAGAGAATAAATTCTTCGCCACCAACAGAAATGTATTTGATAGAAACCAGCTTTACATCTCAAAGTGTAATGTCAGACACACATCCATACAAGTCCGTTCCGGGATCGAACGGAACCGAAGGCACTTCCAAAGAAGCCTTTGAAATCTGGATATTCACTAATCACGTCCGGACTTCCCATCACAAGAAGAGTGATATAAATCTCTATACCGGAGCAACTCGGTGCAGAGACATTCGACAGGTTGTCCTTTCATTTTCAAAAATATCCGGTCTTCACCACCGGTCTTCAATATGATCCATATCGTCGTATCACTAATTCGGAATGGGTTATATGACACAAAGGTCTTTTCCCGGCTAACCCGAATAGGGAGCACAATATTTCAAAACATATGAATATTGGGATTTCAATTAAGTCACAACTTATTACCCAAATCCTTTCCTTTAAATGGTTTAAACAAATTACCATTTTAAATCTTTAAACAAAAAGATTTACTTCACAAAGTTTACCCAGTTTCACAAAGATTCATTCACAGATTTCCAAATCAATTTCCTTTCAATTCGATTAACCCATTAATCTTTAAATTAAGATTTATTATAGCTTTCAAAACTATTCACAATTCAAATCTTTTATAATATAAAAGATACACCTTTTAAAATACTCTTTGATTTCAAAATAAAGCTTAATCATCTTCACAAAGGTTAATTCATAGTTTTCCCAATCTATTTACAATCTCATTTCAATTTAAAATGTTTCGATACAAATTGGAAATCTTTTCACTTTATGAAAGCCATTATTATTTGAAAACAGTTAGTTTTCGTTTTGGGAAAAACTAGTTACAATTACACAATTTACAACCATTCAAGTATAAAACTTGAATACACATTTAAATTTCCAAAACCATATTTTAAATGGTTAAAAACCCATATAAACACCTTTTATACTTATAAAATCTTTTAAACCAAAATTCCCAAATCATCGAATTCAATTTTAAGTATTGAATTCAAAATTTAAATCAAATGATTTAAATTCCAATTTTTATTAAGTTATTTAAAATAACTTTTATTTCTAAAACTCATTTCAAAACCTTTCAATTCCAATTCCAAAACCATTTTGGATTCAAAACTTTAATTTCCAAAATTGATAAAAATCTGTGACTTAACCGATTTCCATGTGAAATCCACATTTGTGTGTGTATTGTGTAGTCCAAGGGTTTAACACAATAGTGCAACAACATTCAATCATCACAGATCAAATATAACAATATAATCGATAAGCGGTATAAACTATAATGCTTATCCTTCATTCACAGATCACAGATATATCATATCACAAAACATCGCATATCAGAGATGTCAAACAATTCAACATCCAATATAATCCAAACATCCATAGGTAGGATTAATTCAATTATCTGATTAATTTTAATCAGATAAATTTCTATAAATCAATTTTACTAGTTATAGTAAATTAATAATCAATTAATTTCAAATTGATTTTCAAATTTATTTCAAAACACCAAATCAAATTTCCAAATATTTACAAAGATTTATTTTCAATCACCAAAAATCAATTACCAAATGGATTTCTAAATTTATTCCCTTTTTAAAATAAATTCCTTTTTAAGCAGATAAATTACTTTTATTTTCCAAACTATTCAAAACCCCAATTTTAAATAAATTCTCAACTTATAAATAATATTTTCGAAATCCCTTTATTAAGCCTTTTTTCCATATTTTGAAATTTAATTCAATACCGTTCAAAAATAAAGCTTTTATCTTTTCAAACTCCTTTTAAATTTATCCAATTATCAAAAATAAATTTTTAGATAAATTTTCAACTTAAATTTTGAAAATACAATTTTTATTTATTTCTGGTATCCATCGATACCAAAAATATCTTCGGCTAAATTATAGCCGTCAACATTTTCAATCATAATATAATCACACGGCGATTATAAATAAATCAACACACAACATTGAAATAAATTCAATTATTTGAGGAATCCAGTTGGATCCCTCCAACCTGTTTCCCCTGCATCCACAGATGTTAGCACAATACCAATTCCACTTCGAAGTGGAATATCGCGGTATATGGGATTTATAAATATTATCCGCTATTATGCGGCGCAATAGGGTCTCATCGGCTATTATCGCGGTATATGGGAATATAATGCGGGAAATTAACTCCAAATACATATATAATACCAATTCCACTTCACGGTGGAATTATCGCGGTATATGTTTTTAATAAATAACCACCGCTTAATATACGGCGTATAGGGTCTATTTATCACAATAGATAGCAATCATCATCCAATCATCACAATCAACATTATCAATAATTTTAAATCTAACTATTTAAAATTTAAATCGAAACAAAATATTCGATTGAGTGTGATGTTCTCACCTTGCTTGTAGTTGTCGCGATAGCGATTTATTCCGATTAAAATTAAACAAGCGTTTAATTTCAACCAAAATTTTCACTAGCTCAAATAAATCCCAATCCAGCTCCATTGCGTAGTGCTTGAGAAAACGATTCCAACGCAAAAAGTTTCGTCAGAAATGGACCTCGTATCAAAAAGATATCACGTTTTAAAGTTTGAACGTATTTATATAAATCAATTTACATATTTATTTTTATTTTTCAAACCCTACAATCAAATCTGGCCGCACGTTTTGCTACCTCAAATCTGGACCGTGCGCCTCTTCTCCCCTCCCTCATGTTTGAACGTGAATAAAAAACCCATAGCCGCCAATGTCTTCATCAATTACGCGACCACCATCGACCATCTTCACGTCGATCAACTAGCGCCACTTCGAAGCTCGTCGCCTCGCCCACCCACACCTGGAACCACGTGCAGCTCGGTTGCCATCTCCTCTCGAAAAACGCGCGCGAACAAGGGGAGAACCCGAGCGATTTCTGGCTTCATTCGACGATTATAACGAAAATCCAACGTAGGATGTATAGATCTCGTTACTCTCTACAACTTTGCAGTTGGATGTTTTGCGTAAAACTCTATGGATGAGGAGATCGGAGGAGATGAAGGTGGATGTTTTCTGGCCATTGAATTATTAGGGCCGGCTGAAACTAGGGTTTTGCCCTTTTTTTGCAAATGAAGAAAGTTAGGTCCTTATATAGAAAATTCTCCTAAACACTATTCATAACACAATGGAACGTGTTTCGGGAGCTTATATAGAAACTCCAAATCGAGCATGCCGGCTGGCATTTCTAAGGTTTACCCCGCATTCCGAACACAATGGAACGTGTTTCGGGAGCTAATTCGATCATATGTGAGAGTTACGGAAATAAACGATCAAATTTAAATCAAATCGATTTAAACCGATTTCGATGCGTTTTGGCTTGACCCGGACAAACGACAACTCTGATTGCTACGAAAATTGAAATCTTACAATAATATCAGATTACGGATCCGATGAAACTTGTTTCATCGAAATCGGAGACCGTTTGAAAAATGACTATTTTCACTCGTCGATTAAATATTAAAATATTCATTTTCACAATTTATCTTTTAATTCAATTTTAAAAGTTCTATAACATCATTCTAACTCCAATATCATTTAATATAGCTTTATAAATCATTTTTAATCACATTTAATTCAGATTTCAATTATTTACCCAATTTCAAGTATTAAATTAATAATTTAATCGTCCTATTAAATCACTATATCGAAATTAAATTAATTCGACTTATAAATCTTACTTTTTAATATTAAAAATCAATTAAATATACGAATTTCAAATGACAGAAATTCTGGGTCGTTACAAACTTCCCCCCTTAAAAGAATTTCGTTCTCGAAATTGCAAAGTAAGAAAAATGCCCCAAATTCACTAACTTTTCAAAAATCCACTTAGTGAAAATTTTATATTCACCTTTTCCAAAACCTTTAACTTCAACCAAAAAAATGGTTTCCATTTTATAGTTCAATTCCTATATTTTCATTACAATTTAGAAATCAACTTTTCATTAACAAAAATTTTCCAAAATTTCCTAAAAAGTTTCTAACGCCTTAAATTTTCAGAAAAATTCGCCAGCGTCTCCTTTGCGCGGTTCGATCGTAGTAGGATCACAATAGGCATAAATATTTATACATCGACCCACACGGTCGGAAAAGCAGAAAAACAGTTCATATTTCCTATTTTTATTGCGTAGGCGTACCTTTTTAGCATTTTTAAGCAAAGCAGTTATTTATTTAGCATTTTAGCGCAACCAAATCAACCGAACGGCAGCCACGGCACCTGTACTTACTCAATTTAAACACGTAAGTGACATATATATAAAGTTATTTAACAATTTACTCTTTTAAACAACTACAACACATGCATATTAAAGGAAATGCATACTAAACAAGGTTTATAAGCAACTTATATGATTTCAACATTACTTGTAATTGTTTACAACCAATTCATATACAACAACATTCAATTATTCATTTCAATTAGTTTACATTCACTAATTTAAATTCAAGTTGGTTCACTTCCAATTCAAATCAATTACTATTTAAATTTACTTCACTTTCAATTTAAATTCAATTACTATAGCTTTCAATTTCACTAATTGTGACGACCCGGAATTTTTGTATATTTGAAATTGGAATATTTAATTAATTTTAAATATTCAGAGATTAATTATAAACTTAAATTTCAAATATCGCTGTTTATTGAGTAATTTAATTATTAAATTAAATTATTTGAAGTTGGATAAAATAGTAAATCTGGTATTCTAAGCTAATTAAAAATATTTTGAAAACTCGTAAAATTCATATAAATGATACTGGAAATAATAGAAGTGTTGAAATCGAATTTGAAGATGATTTGTTCAGTTTTAAAAATATACTGTTTAAATTTAATTTAAAAATAGCCTTCCGAGGCACAGTCTCATAATTCAACGAAACCAGTTCCATTGGATCCGTACTATTGAATTATTACCGGATTTCAATTTTCGTAGCGTTCAGAGTTGTTATGTGAGCGTACGAGATAAAGACACTTAGACAATGGTTAATCGTTTTAATTTAAATATCTTTCATCTTATCAACTGTTAAAGTTTTATCAACATCAGCCTACATTTGTACGCCCATCGCAGTTTTCTTTCTTTCAATTGTCACTGTAACCCATCTTCTTCCGCACGCCTCTTCTTTTTCTTTTCTTCCTTGTTCATTCGTTAAAGGAAGCAGATTTTCCAACAAAGTTCAGAAGCAAAGAAAAAAAATTTTTAAACGCAAACCTCGTTCTTCCTAAAATCATTCAAACGAAATCGCAATCTCCTTCGGTCATCAAAGCATGTTACTGGAAAAGAAAATATATAAATAAACGAACAATTCCCTTCTCCTTTATAAAATCAACTTTCCCAGTTCAATTCCTAACAACCGAAGTCTTTCCAGATTATTATCTCACGCCTCCATGCTATCGATTTTGGATCGATCTTCAAGCTTCATAGAAATCGAATTCGATTTCACTTCTCATAGTTAGGGCTTAGGGTTGAGGGTAACTCGTCCTCGAATTGGAGACGTCGGAGGGAAAGGGAGATCGAGCTGCTGAAGCTCGCACGCGCTCGCGTAGGGGAAAACGTCGACTCGAAATCGCGACTCGTGGTGGGCGGCGAATCGAGCTATGGTGTCGATTTTTGGTTGAGGCAGGATAGCGGCAGCGAATTGGAGATTAGCTTCGTCAATTCAATTGACATCCCGAGCACGAGCTTGCGTGTAGGTCGCGGCTCCGGCAATGATGGCTGCAGGCGGTTGGCGAGACATTCGTTGGTTGAAGGTCGAGCTGGAGGAAGCAAACTCAGTTGCGTCCCTTGGAAGGTCAGGATGGCAGTCTCGTATGGATTAGTGAGCGAAGCTATTGATTTTGGTTTTCCAGACGAATTGAGGTATAATTCTTCTTTTAATTTAATTTCTGAATCTGGGTTGTTGAAGAAAAAAAAATGTGTTTTAAGTAATAAAGAATTTTGGGAAGGAGGTTGGAAATTTAAATACATAGGGTTTATATTAAAAAGGATAAAAAAAAAATATTTTAGCAGTAAGATTTTAATAGGGAAATCTTTTAAGGGTTTTAAGGTAAAAAATTAGTTACTGTTTATCTTTACAGAAAGATAAGGAAATTTTTAACATAAATATATAAAAGGTATTTTAAAGGGAAAATTGGTTTAAACTAAATTATTAGTCAATTAGATTATTAAAAGGGAAATTAATTTGTGGGATAAGCTTGTTTAATTTATTTTAGTTACTAAGAGAAAAAAAGGGGGGAAAGTAGTTAAAAATAAAATCAATTGTTAAATAATATATTAAATGAGATTTATTGTCCGACCATTTCAGGTGTTAATCAATCTAATGTTATACAGTCTGAATCGTAAAGGAAATAAGTCGTGATGAAATGGACTGCGAAATAAATGCAAAGGTGAGTTAATCTCACTCAGTTAAATTTAAATTTAAATGGTTAAATTTAAATAATTGATTGGATGATTGCATTGATTTATGTGCTATATTATATATAGTAGTATATATAGCAATATATACATATTGGCATATGTATATATATTTGAGTTGTTGATATTCCCGCATTTATATAGCGGATGAGACCCTATGCGCCGCATAATAGCGGATGATTTTATAAAATCCATATACCGCGATATTCCACCTCGAAGTGGAATTGGTATTGTGCTAACATTTGTGGATGCAGGGAAACAGGTTGGAGGGATCCAACTGGATTCCTCAAAATATTTAGTTTTGTTTATATATTCTATGATATGATTGTTGATATCCTGTGATGATTTATATTGGATAATCTGGTTGGATTGAATTTCCCAGTATAATGAGTTATCAAAAGTAAATTGAATTGGATTTTTGGAAAGAAATAAAAGAGTAAAATTCAAGTTAAATAATTCTAGTGAATTTGAATAACTTAAATAATGAATTGTAAAAGAAATAAAGAAATTTCTAAATTCGAACAAATATGGGAAAAGAGGATTTTGAGTTTAACAGGGAAGAAATAAATCTTTAACTAAAGTGATATTATTTAAATTATAAAAGGATTGATTTTATTGAAATTTAAAGATTTAATTTAATTAAAATATTAATTGAAGAAGTTTGGAAATCCGAAATTTGTATTTTAGTTAAAAAGGTTTCCACTCATCATAAAGAACTAAAAGATGAAAGTTAATGTATTTGAAATAATTGAAGTAAATAGGGAAATTTATTTCAAAGTAAAGTAAAATGAAAATCAATTGGAAATTGATTTAAGTGTTTAAAAACTTGGATTTTTTTTAAAGAGAAATGAGATTTTGGAGAGATAAACTGGGTTTATAAAGTGAAATGAAATATCAGTGGATATTTGAAAATATAAATTCAAGGTGGGAATTTATAAAAGAATATGAATTGGTTTAAAAATAAATGTTGATTTATTTTTAAAGGATGTGAAGAGAAGTGTATTTCCTTGGATTGCCAAGTACGTTTTTCAAAGCAATTTTAAATATAAGTTAAAAGTTCTAATTTGTGTAAAAAGGCATGTTTTAGGAAATTGATTTTTTTCTAAAGGTTAATTTCCAAAGTAGTATTTTCAAAAATCTATTATTGTAGTAATTATATAAAAGTGATTTGGTATTATGTTTTAAAAAGAGAAATTTAGTTTATATTTGAAAAGTGGTTTCATTTTAAATATTCCTTAAGTATATATTTTGTTAAGGTATTAAAGTAGTTTTTTAAATTTCAATATTATAAAGTATATTTATAGTAAAGTGTTTTTAAATTATTTTAAAATTAAAAGTATTTTGTACTTGGTGATTTAGTGGAAATAATTATTTGGGAAATGTATTCCGTAAGCGGAAACTGTTTGAAACTATTTTCAAATGAGTTTTGAAAATTCAGAAATATATCTTGGAAAGATATTTGGGCAAATAAATAATGTGGGAAATTATTTATTGTGTGATGGTTGCTTGTGGATGTTAATTGATAGTTAAATCACCGACTATCAATATTGGCCAAATGCGCTGATCGTTTCGAAGAGACCGGGATCGAGTTTCCGTATACCGGGATTCTAGATCTGGAGACTCGAATACCACTTCGATCCGGTTTGTACGTTTCGTGTAACGATTTCGGAGTCGAAGATTGGAGCTGTGAAGTGCAAGGGCTAGTCGCTACTAATCCTGAGGATATTTCCAAAATGGATGTAGTAGGAATAGTGCCTTCGGTTCCGTTCGAACCCGGGACGGACTTTTATGGACGAATGCTTTCGTGACATCGTCAGGTGGACGATGGGCATTCTAAGGGATATGTGCTATAAAGGTATCGTTTAGCCTCGAACCTCATCAACCGGGAATGACTGAAAATCAGGGGTTATGCAGCAAGGCTTCGTGGGTAGCCCCCACTTGAGAGTAAGGTCATCCCTGTCTAGATGTCCCTTTTATTTCGGCTTAGTGGTGCGGTTGCTGATCCCAACCGTGGGGTGATTTTATTTGGAATTATCCAGTAAGGGATGATTCCGGCTTTGTGTTGCAGGGGAGCGGGCGTACTCCTCGGTACTGTGATCTAGGCCACGTACTGTGACAGGTGGTACCCCAGTGCCTAGTCATTCGTTGGAAATCCATTCTCCCTACGTGCCTTGTACGAGTTTTGTTTGTATTACCCACGTTGTGGCTAATATGCCGGAATTTAATAGATGTAACAATTTCGGCTATTTTAATAAGTATTTGTGAATAGACACTATTATAATATCAGAGGATTTTGATAAAAAGTGTTTTAGCTATCGTAAGGTAAAAACCCGACATGTTTATTTGTGGCGTGGTCTTACGAGATGCTTTTGTTTTCAAAGGATTTTTGAAACTTTAATAATCAATTGAGTGTGATTTTCTCACGCTGGTATTCCAGACTGACTCGGGTATTGTTTTATATGATGCTCGGGTCAGACCGAGATAAACAGGTTTAGGATATGATGCTGTGGAGCTCAGGAGACGAGCTGGGAGCCGATACGTACTCCCGTACTTGCTATATATTTTCCGCTGTGTATTCAGTTGTATGTTATGGATGTTGATGTACTCTGATGATGTATTGTATAAACAAATATAGTTTTTGATTTGTGTAAAGATCTGTTGATATATTATATTTTATTCCGCTGCGATGGTTAGATTCTGATGTTGTTTTTCTTTTATTTTCTTCTTCTACCTCTTCTTCTTTAACTAAAATGGTTCGATTTTCCAGGTCTGGAAAGTCGGGTCGTCACACTAATTCAATTTCATTAACACTTAATGAATTTACTATATACAATCAACCAACAATCATCTAGCAACCAATGCATAACCAACACAACCAAATTTATTCACTTTGTTTATCTTCAATTTGGTTCAACACCTTTAATTCCAATTGGTTTAATATTAAATTGGCTTTCATTAAATTATTCAATTTATTAGCTTTAATGAATT
Organism: Allium fistulosum; assembly: GCA_030737815.1. Taxonomy (NCBI): domain Eukaryota; kingdom Viridiplantae; phylum Streptophyta; class Magnoliopsida; order Asparagales; family Amaryllidaceae; genus Allium; species Allium fistulosum. The sequence goes on from CM060903.1 coordinate 543,653,585, forward strand.
AACACTTACATCCATTATTCCATATCAATTTATTCACATTCGATTGATTAACATTCAATCCATTTATTAATTCAATTGCTAATTCATTTTACAAATAAAGTTGAATCTCCTTTATATAACTCAAGTTCACATTCATCACTTCATTTCATTAATTCACTTTATTAATTTACTTTGATATCAAAAATCAACTTCATTTAACATTACTTAAGCTATATTCCAATTAAACAACATTTGTTTAACTATTTCTTTTACAATTGGTTTCACTTTTATTCATTCATTTTATAAGTTATACAACTTATTTATTTAACTTCCAAATCATATTATAAGTATAAAACTCATTTCTACTTATATTCATCAATTACAGCTTGGATTTTAATTTTAATTTTTGTTTATCACAACAAAACTTCAATTTTCAATTTACTATGGTAGCAAATCAATCACACAGGAACTCGAAAATGATACTGATGATGCTGCCGTCATCACCCTTATTATTTCCATGTAACACTAGTGAATTCAGTGCTTAAATTCTTTTCAAAAATTTCCTTTTTATTTATAAATCACATTTATAAATCTTTTTCTCATATAATTTCACTATTTAACTTTACTTATGCAAGATTATTTCACTACTGCAAATCATATTAATTATAATTCCATACTTAATAATTCATTTTCTTATATACTTCATTCTTTTACAATTGTTGTTTTTATTTAATTTATTCAAACAACTTTCATTAATTTATATATATTCACATTTTCAACAACCAAACAATCAATTTTTATACACTTTAATAATTCAGAAAAATTATTTCCTTTATATGTAAAATAATACCAAGGTAAAATTATTCCATTTACCCAATTTAAAATGATACTATGTCGACTTGCCTCGTTTAAGTGTTTAGAAACCCCTATCGATAATATGGCGTCCCACATACCGACCAGAATTCATAAACAACTCAATGGATAAGCAAACACAAAATAAAACACTTTTATATTCACTAACAAATATGCGCTCATATCTATTATTACACTCACACTCATTCTAGATACTACTGACTCTATCTCTAATGAGTAATTCCCAACAGAGCCAAAGTTATCGCATAACCATATGCTCTGATACCAAATGTAACGTTACGAGATTTTCGACTTCCGAAAATCAAGGTTAATACGTCCACTGTATCAACTACCGAGCAATCGAATGCCGGAAGACCGAATTGTTAAGGAGAAAAAGAAGAGGTAGAAGAAGACAGAAGAAAAAGAACACAGAAACAATATCAGAATCTCACACTCGCAGCGGAACAACATATAATAGATAAATGAATAATCTTTAAAACAAAGAACTATATCATTTTATACATTACATCATCATCAGAGTTTACAACAACAATATACAACACAACTGGACAGTTATATAAACTTGCCCTCAGGCAGAATACATAGCGGAATAATAATATCATATACAAGTGATATGTCTCGCCATCCAGCTCACCACTGAGCTCCACAGCATCGCCTGAATCCAGAATGACCTGATAACCTGACTCTAGACTGCCCGTGTGGAAAATTATGGGCACCCAGAGTTTAGGAAGGAAACAATAAACTCTAGGTCAGTCATGATGACTGGTGTGAGAACTAAAACAGTTTATCTTTAAAATAACGACAAAGGAAGTAAAAGACATTCGCAATGCTTTTGGAAAATGAAACTACCATAAGACCTCCCACCACATACACAATGCAAACGCAGAATTGGAGGAGATTTCTTCTTATGATAGTCAAACATGCTTACTACGCAAATCATTGGATATTATTATTATTGGTGCATAGTGCAAAAAACATTTGGAAAGTATAATATTAATCTTAGCCAACATACAACCATTATTGTATGCCTACTATAGCTACCATCTAAACAGTGGTGACCACCATAAGTAAATGGCAGGTTCTACAAATAAAACCATACAAGGTTCGTATTGTTTCTTTGGATTTCCAACAAATGGTCAGGCAAAGGAACTTCCTTACACCGAAATGGAAACTCCTCTGGCGGGACGCCCCGAGAGTCAACTCCAGATTTAAAAGCTTTATTTATGAAAAGAATAAATTTTGTTATTGTAAATATAAAAACTTTGATTTTGTATGTGGATTATAATTCCAAATATGACTAAATTTAATATTTCCAGAAAATGTGAATTTTGGTTAAAATAGTCAAACTTTGACTTTTAAACTTAAAAATTTAAAAGTTTGAAATTATAAATTTTATCTTTTATTATAAAAATAGATGTAATAACTTGAACACTACTTTTCGTTTCGTTGAAAACGGAGTTAAAATGTAAAAGTTATGTACATTTCAATTTTTAGTATAATTTGTTTTATTGTGCAATTTTGCCTATTTTAAATTTTATAAATCATATTTTCTTTCTTATATTTTATTTTAATATGTGTCAATATGTTTATTTATGTATATTTCCATCTCTAAATATTTTAAAAATGATAATAGAATTTTTCCAAAATTTACTATGATGATTTCCTATTTTTAAAAGGCTGTTTTCCTATTTTCTGCTATTTTCTTCATTAGAAATTATATGTAAATTAAATTTTAAATGTTTATTTTGTGAATATATTTTTATTTCATGTTATTATTTATTTTTAAAAATATATTACAAGCTCATATGAATTTTCTAAAAATTTATTCTATTCAATTCCAAATTTTCTAGACTAGTTTACTATTTTAGCTATTTTCTTAATTTAACTTTATATAATTGATAAATATTTATATAAATTATTATATTTTGATAAAATTTCGAAATTTTATCTGGGATTATTATCATTTCCAGAAATATAAAGTTATAAAAAGGAATTAAAGATATATGAAGAGTTTGATACCTTTTGTGTGCTTAGTCCTTTTGAATTCTACCGTTTCTTTTTCAATCAATACATCTTTTATATTATTTTTGCTGTTATATTCCCCCAATCTTTTTCAGCCAACTTCCTCATGTTATTCACGAATTTTCAAAGCTCCTAAACCCTAAAAAAATCATGGCCTCCATCTTGCAAAAAAATTTGGTAAATCCCTCTCTTCTTTCTACTTTTTCTTACTTTTTCTATGATATTTTGCCTTGTTTCTCTCTTCTATTTGCATGGCCTCTTCTCCATAGCCACGGCCACCACCTCCAACAACTTTTCCACCATCATCTGCACCAGCTCCTCCTCCAATCCCCTCTGACCAGATCAGGCCATGGCCATCTAGATGAGCCTACACCCCAAAACAATGTCAAAAAACTCCAAAACAATGCACTAGTCACCACTATTACTTCACCACCTTCATCCACCACCTTGGCCACCACTATAGGCCGCCACCACCACCTATTCCGGACCTCCCCACAACCCTCCATCTACTGTCCAGACCTGAACCATGCAAGGGCCGAGCCCCACTTGCCTTTGGATGAGCCAAAACTGCACCAAAACTCCACTTATTTTGCCTTGACCCTTTGTCTTATTCATATGTAACTCCTACCATCATCATCTCCTTGTTGCCATGCTATTTTGATGCCATAACCTGAGATTATGTCTAGCTATGGCTGAGCAAAAGATCCCCTTGGTCAAGCTCTTGAATGGTTAAAGAAAGGTCGAATCACTTTGCCCTCTGTTGCTTTTTATTTCAAGTCATTTCGATATTGTTTTGTGTTACATATTTATGTATACATTGTCTTGTTTTGTTTATATGTATACAAGGCAATTATATTTGGCTCTCCACTCTCAAATCATATTCATGTTGTCGTGCCTTCAAAGATTCTGTGTTGTGTGTTTGGTCGTCATCTCCAGCTTAAACAAGTGAGTTATTCTCACCAGACAATATGTACCTATATAACTGATAAACCGACACCATTTGAATCTGTAATGTATATTATCATGTTATATATGCTTATATTATTATCATATGATGTTCACACTTGTTATTACACCTGTTATATCATATTTTGCTGTTGTTTTATGTTATTCTGTTTATTTATATCAGTTTATCACACTGCAAGTTCCCTGTAGACTAGAATCACTTTGGGTTGAAATGATACATACCCGAACGGACTTTAGAATAGGAAAAAATATTTATGGCCCGAAATGATAGGCCTGAACGATTTTTATTTATTTATTTTAACTTGGGATTGCGGGTTTGAAATGATAGAACCCGGATTTTTCTTTTTTTTTAACTGCGGATTGAAATGATACATATCCGTATCACTTGACCTAGGTTATAAAATTATATACAGGCCCGTGGTTATTTTATAAAGTGTTTTGGATATTTTTAAGTATTTTAAAAAAATTATAAATTTATGAAATTTGTTTTAAATAGATTTTGAAATGTTTTAAAATAAAGAAATTATGATTTTTTTTCCATGTGTTAAAAATGTAATTAATGAATGGTTTAACTGGATTTTTGAAATATAACTTAAGTTGGAAATTTGGAATTTTGGTTAAAAATGATATTTAAGTTATATAAATAAAATGGATATTAAATTTTATTTGGAAATGGTAAATATGATAATTTGATTAAATTTGAATTTAAGTGATTTATTAAAGTATTATTGATTTTTCTATGAATTTAAGTGGTTAAATAAATGAATGTTTAAAAGTGATCTTTTAAAATATAACTTGACTAGGAAATGTGAAATTTGGTTTTAATTAAAGGTTTAAGTTAATTAAATAAAATTGGAAATTTTGTTAAATTGTGAAATGGTAATTTAAATTTGAAGTGTTAAGTCTATTTGTTGAAATGTGAAGAATTGGAACTTTTACACTTAAACTTATTAAGTAAATTGTTGAAAATTGGATTTAATTATAAGAAATTTATTGTGAAAAAGATATATGTTAAATGATATGTAAATGAACATTTTAAATGTTAAAATACGATTTTTAAAATGTTTATGTGTTTAAATCAAAGTTATTTAATTGCTGGAAATACGCTAACACCTGAAATCTACTTTTAATAGCATTCAGAAATGCTGTAGATTCTGTTTTGAACTAAAATTGTGTAAAAAGAGCTATTACAGCATTTCTGAAATGCTGTAGTTGCTGTAGTTGAACTTATAGGCTAATATTGAACTCAGGCCTATTATAGCATTCTCTGGAAATGCTACAATGGTCTGCAGTCTTTGCTGAAACCAAATTTAACCCTTGTTTTGAAATCTGAACTACCGCAGCACTTCTGAAATGCTGTCTTTTCTGTTTTGAACTATAATTCAACTAAAACTGATTTTTAACAGCAGTTTTAAGTGCTGTCTTTGCTGAATTAAAAATGTTTTCAAATATAACTTATAGCAGTTGTTTTTAAATGCAGTGAAATGCTGAAATTTTAATAATTAGGGTTTTTGACTTAGTAAACGAACTCAGAATGGTTTGAAACTTTGGAAATTGAATACTTGATTTGAAAATATAATAATTACACTTTTAAAAGGTTTAAACGAATTATTTTGGTTGGAATATAAACTATTTAAAGGTGATTTGAAATGATAGTAAATGAACGATATCTTTGAATTTAAAAGGTATTTAAAGTTGAATATTTGGATTTGAACTGATAGGATATTTTATTTTATTAAAATGATTTGAAATGAAGTTTTGTAAGGATATGATACTTTATTATATTAAAATGATTTGAAATGAAGTTTTGAAATGATATGAAAATTTAAATATATGGAAATGGTTTGGAATTGATTTAATCTTTATTTTGATAAAGATATGGTTTGAAATGATATTTTATTTTGAAGTAAAGTATTGTTTTTAAAAGTTATAACCACGGGTTATAATAACGATTGGTTGGCAAAGAGACCGGGATTGGATATGGACACACTCTCTGTCGATACAGAAAACCACTTTGACAACCGTGTACGCGGTGGAGATTCCAGAATGAAGTAGGATGGTGGCGACGTTCTTAAGGTATGTTACGTGGACCCAACTCCCATGAGTTGGCATAAGGTGGCTAAAACAGGAGTGATCTCGGACCAGTGAGGTAGCACCTCTTCTCGGACACATTTCTTCGATATTATACTCTTACTTGTGATTGATTAGATGGCCATCCTCCGATTTGGGAGTGTTGTTCGAGGTGGAACGGTAGTGGCTGCTATGCGTATCCATCGGTCCGTGTGCGTAATTGGTATATCTACCCTAGCATTGCCTAGTTGTGCCGTGTCACCTACCATATCGAGCTTTACTACGATTATGATTTTAAGATCCGACCGCGTTAAGGTTCTCCATCCCCTTAACGCTATTTTCTATATGATTATACTTTACTTATTTAGACACTATTATAATATCGAATATTACTACATAGTAGATAGTTTAACGGATCCTTAGAGGATGGGCGGTTCCAAGCATCTTCTAAGTTACTTGTACCTTTATTACAGTTCACTTGAGTTGGTTTACATTATATAAGTATATATTGTCCTAACTCGAGTGTTTTGTGTTTTGCTTTACACTCGGGTCAGCCTGAGTTATTCACAGTTTTGGATTTCCACTCTCTTGGAGATTTGAATCGCTGGAGATTATCTGCTTGTCATGTCCTATCTATTTCAATTTCGTTGTTCTACTCAGCTTGTACTTGGTTATTTTATTGAGATTTTGTTGTACTCTATTTCTTCTATTGTATCTTATGTAACTCTGACATATTTAGATAGTAGCTTCATGAACTACTATTTCTTTTACTTCCGCTGCATTATTTTACTCTGTGTCTGTGATCTGTGATTATATTTATTTACTGTATATTCTGAGATTTGCAAAATTTTAATTACAACGCGGTATTTTGAGCAATTCAACTCCGGCATGAGTGTCTACCTATACACTTATAATGGATGCGAATGGTTGAAAATATCAGGTCGTTATAGTTGGTATCAGAGCTTTGGCTTTGAGGCAAAACTTAGAATGTATGGTAAATTTATTTACAGAATCACTTTCGTTCGAGTTTGAATCTCTTCCTTTTGATTCGATTTCCTTTGAATTTTGGAACGTTTCCTGCGGTTCCAAAATTCATTCGTGTCCCTCACTATTCATCATCTTTTGATTCTAGAGTATCCCATGACTCCACTTCGAATGATCTTTATAGTGAATTGGCGGTCTCGCCAATATTCTAATTTTCTTATAAAGGGGTGAAACTCCTTTATAATAGCATCAATTCACCAAAGATTTTATATCCTTGGTTTAGATGCTAATATCTTTTATTATTCCAAACTCTATCTCTTGAGATCGAACGTAGATTTATCCCAGAAAAATCCACATCGATCTTATTCTTTAAGTCACGGTTGACCCGGTTAAGGTTGTCCGCGATTTACCTAAGCTTACCCATCTCTCTACTCTGTTTAACCATCTTGTCTTTTGTTTCTAAACTATCTCCAAACATTTTGAATTGTACTTGTAAATCTATGTTTTGTTTTATATATGGTGTTGTTTGAGTTGTTGATGTTGATTTGGATTTCCGATCGATTCGTCTAATCAACGCTATCGATAGGATTTCTAAAACACTTTGACAGAACAAACTGACACAATATTATTTTAAATTTGGTTAATGAAATAAATTTTGAGATATAAGAAAATTTATGGAACTTATCATTTATAGTTCTATAAATGAATTTATAAATAGTTGTTTATAAATTTATTTGGGAACTGAAATGAATTTAAAACAAGAAATTTAAGAATTTAATTTCCGATGGATTTCAAACCTTGTGTTTAAAGTTGTAAAAGGATATATTAATTAAAGTATTTCTAAGTAAAAATATATTTCTAAAGGATTTTAAGGTTTAAAAATTTAGTGATCTTCTCTTTGTCAATGGAAAATAATTTCGGTGATGACTGCAGCATCATCGACATTCATTTTAGAGTTTCGAAGTGAAGAGACCGTTCTGTTGTCTTGCTACAGCTTTGTTTTGGGAAATTTAATTGATTTGAATCTCTAAAATATGACTGAATTTATAATATATAGATATATGATTTAAAATTTGATTTGACATATTATGTATGTATAATTACTTATCGCTAAATGGTTTGAAAGGAATCGGAAGTTTAATTCTTAAATTTTATTTTAAAGTATAATTTCAGTTAAAAGAAAAAAATTCAAAAATTTGGATAAATGATTCAAACTTGAGATAATTAAATTGGAGAGTTTTATTTATATAACACACAATTTCATTCCAATATAACTTACCTAAATTACACAGAAGTTGAATATGAAATTGGATAATATACAATATAGAAAGGATTTTATAAATAAAATTTGAGTGGTTATAATAAATGTTATACACTTAAATTTTAGTTATAAAAGATTAACAGAGGTAAATAGTGAAAAAGGAATTTAAAGAGATTTTATTTAAATAACTTAATAATCAAATTTGATTTAATATGGAACCTTAAGTCTAACCTAGGAATTTAATAAAGGTTATTTCCTGAAATGAATATGTTGTATAATAAATAATGTATCTTTGAATAGATAAAATAAAATACATTTGAATTGGACATTTTGTAATAAAGTTTATTTAACTTGAATTCATAGTTTAATTAATGTCTAAAGGAATAAATGTGTAAAGAAATTTGATTATTATATTTGCTATATAAATATTTTATTTATGAAATAGATATGTCTTGATAAATGAATAATTATGATTTAAATAGTTAAAATGTATTTTAACATCACTAAACCTTGATAATTGAGAATTTGGTTTTCAAATGGAATTTTAAGTGTAACTTATTAAAGGAATATCTATTTATGAAATAGGATATTCCATTCATAGAAGTATGTTTTAATAAGTCGTAAGTTAAAAGATATCCAAATGAATATTTCTGGAATAAAACTGATTTGAAATACTAATATATCTACTGTAGCATTTTATAAGTGCTGCCGTTTGAAAATACAATGTTTTGGAAATTTTATAATTGAATGAACTTAGAAATGCTACAACTTTAAAATGAATATTTTTTGACCTTGAATTAAAATGGTTTAAATGAAGATTATTTTTAAAGGGTGTTATGATTTTATAAGTATTATGTTCTTTTTTAAGAATAACATTTCCAAAGTGTTATGATTTTTAGTAGTATGATTTCCAAATGATAAACATCCCTAAATTGTTATGATTTCAAAGCGTTATTGTTTCAAATTTATTATCTTTTTTTCCAAACTATCTTTTGGTTGTCCTTATTTCTCTTATCTTGTTACAGAATGGGAAGGCTATTGCTTATACCAGTCTATTTAGAAATCTTTCTGTAATCTTTGATAATCTTTGTTACTCATCTGGATCTGAACACTATTTTTCCATTCATAGACCGTCGGTCAAGTGAAAAGGGAGATTCAGACTCTAGAGGATCTTTTTCGTGCTATATTCCTGATTTCATCACCTCCATCTTGTTAAACTTACCTACAACAATAGTTATCAGGTGTAATTCCAATTTTCTTATCATCTTGTCTTAATTCTATTCATTCTATCTTTTTCTGTGCTTTCCCGTACCTCGTTCCTTTTCGGGGACGAAAAGTTTTGAGTGGGGGAGAGTGTAACAACCCTGTATTTTACAATTATTTTTAAATTGATTTCCAGATTTAAAAGCTTTATTTATGAAAAGAATAAATTTTGTTATTGTAAATATAAAAACTTTGATTTTGTATGTGGATTAGAATTCCAAATATGACTAAATTTAATATTTCCAGAAAATGTGAATTTTGGTTAAAATAGTCAAACTTTGACTTTTAAACTTAAAAATTTAAAAGTTTGAAATTATAAATTTTATCTTTTATTATAAAAATAGATGTAATAACTTGAACACTACTTTTCGTTTCGTTGAAAACGGAGTTAAAATGTAAAAGTTATGTACATTTCAATTTTTAGTATAATTTGTTTTATTGTGCAATTTTTCCTATTTTAAATTTTATAAATCATATTTTCTTTCTTATATTTTATTTTAATATGTGTCAATATGTTTATTTATGTATATTTCCATCTCTAAATATTTTAAAAATGATAATAGAATTTTTCCAAAATTTACTATGATGATTTCCTATTTTTAAAAGGCTGTTTTCCTATTTTCTGCTATTTTTTTCATTAGAAATTATATGTAAATTAAATTTTAAATGTTTATTTTGTGAATATATTTTTATTTCATGTTATTATTTATGTTTAAAAATATATTACAAGCTCATATGAATTTTCTAAAAATTTATTCTATTCAATTCCAAATTTTCTAGACTAGTTTACTATTTTAGCTATTTTCTTAATTTAACTTTATATAATTGATAAATATTTATATAAATTATTATATTTTGATAAAATTTCGAAATTTTATCTGGTATTATTATCATTTCCAGAAATATAAAGTTATAAAAAGGAATTAAAGATATATGAAGAGTTTGATACATTTTGTGTGCTTAGTCCTTTTGAATTCTACCGTTTCTTTTTCAATCAATACATCTTTTATTTTATTTTTGCTATTCTATTCCCCCAATCTTTTTCAGCCAACTTCCTCATGTTATTCACGAATTTTCAAAGCTACTAAACCCTAAAAAAAATCATGGCCTCCATCTTGCAAAAAAATTTGGTAAATCCCTCTCTTCTTCCTACTTTTTCTTACTTTTTCTTACTTTTTCTATGCTATTTTGCCTTGTTTCTCTCTTCTATTTGCATGGCCTCTTCTCCATAGCCACGGCCACCACCTCCAACAACTTTTCCACCATCATCTGCACCAGCTCCTCCTCCAATCCCCTCTGACCAGATCAGGCCATGGCCATCTAGATGAGCCTACACCCCAAAACAATGTCAAAAAAACTCCAAAACAATGCACTAGTCACCACTATTACTTCACCACCTTCATCCACCAACTTGGCCACCACTATAGGCCGCCACCACCACCTTTTCCGGACCTCCCCACACCCCTCCATCTACTGTCCAGACCTGTACCATGCAAGGGCCGAGCCCCACTTGCCTTTGGATGAGCCAAAAATGCACCAAAACTCCACTTATTTTCCCTTGACCCTTTGTCTTATTCATATGTAACTCCTACCATCATCATCTCCTTATTGCCATGCTATTTTGATGCCATAACCTGAGATTATGTCCAGCTATGGCTGAGCAAAAGATCCCCTTGGTCAAGCTCTTGAATGGTTAAAGAAAGGTTGTAACGACCCGATATTTTGAACCATTCGCATCCATTATAAGTGTATAGGTAGACACTCATGCCGGAATTGAATTGCTCAAAATACCACGTTGTTAATTTAAATTTGGCAAAACTAAACATATACAGTAAATAAAATAATCACAGATCACAGACACAGAGTAATAAATGCAGCGGAAATAAAAGAGATAGTAGTTCATGAAGCTACTATATGAATATATAAGATACATCAGAGTTTACAACAGAAGAGTAATACGATACATCAGAGTTAAACCAGATACAACGGAAGAGTAACACGATACATCAGATACAAATCAAAATACATCACTGGAATCATCGAATACTGAAAGCAGAATAGATGGTTGGATCTTCAAGCAAAGCTCCAACTCCAAAGGTGAGTCTCGAATACTGGTACACTCAGTCTGACCCTAGCGTAAAGCAAAAACACAAGACACTCGAGCCAGGATTAACATTCTTATATTTATAAATCCAACTCAAGTGAAATACAAGTAACTCAAAGGATGTTTGGAATGACCATCCTTTAAGGATCCGTTAAACTATCTACTAGGTAGTAATGTACGCTAAGCAGATAATGTCTATCAGTAATATAAGGTATCAAAATAGTGTTAAGTCATGGCCCATTCCACCCTTAACACATTTTTATTCCCAAAAGCATATACAAGACCGTAGTTTCCCCAAAACCGGAAGTCACCAGAGGGCAATCCATATACTAAAGGTACAAAATAGATTCGTAGTGGTCGCGAATAGGGAATACAAGTATGACAAGGCACATGAGGCAATACCTAAGGTAGTGATAATACCGTTTGCCTGATCCGGACTGGTGAGAACGCATCGCCGCAGCGACCGCAACACCATGAAACAACACTCCCAAAAATCAAGGGTGCACAAATCGACAACAAGTAATGAGTAGTTCGAAGAAGTGTGTTCACTTGAGGTAGCTGACCTCCATTGGCCCGGCACGGCTCCTGTTTTAGTCATTTCCAATTTGACACAAGTGTCAAGGCTATCCATCATCGTTCTCTTTCTTCAGTCAACACGTACATCATTCCAACCACTTCATTCTGGATCATCACTCCGCGTATAGTTATTAAAGTGTTTTCGGTTTAGACAGAGAGTATGTCCATAACCGATTCCGGTCTTAATAACTTTCGTAATTATTACACCGATTGGTCGTTTAATATATTTCAAAACCAAATCAAATTCAATTTCAAATAGAATTCGTAAATCAACATTTCATTTGCCTTTCTAAACCAATTTCCAATGTTTACGTTTCAAAACTTCCAAATTACCATTTCAAAATCTCATAATACAATTTCAAATTTTATTTAAAACGATTCAAATATTGATTCAAGTTCGTATATAAGTTTCATTCCGAAATCATTTAAATCAATTTTATTTAACATTCAAATCAATTTAAACTCATTTATCGATTTCATTCAATATTCGTTAAGTTACTTTATCATTCAAACAATTTCTATTAAATTTCCAATTCATTAAATCAATTCTTAAGTTCAACTTCAATAAATCAAAATTTACAATTTTGAATTAAACTAAATTCGTCAAATCAATTCTTTCAATTACAAGTCTTACATTAATTCCAAAAATATCACATTTTCATTTCTTGTTAAAGAAATTCCATTTCACTTATTTACTTTCTTAAATAATTTTCCAAAAACTTACTTAATCAAGAAATCTCAATTTCAATTATTTACGAAGTAAAATTCACTTATTCAAAAGTTTAATTTTACTTATTAAAGAGTTCAATTCAATTTAATCATTAAATAATCCAATCTTATTTAATTATTAAATAATTCAAAACTTAATTATTAAATAATTTTCAAAGTTTAATAATTTCAAACTTAATTATAATTTCGAACTTAATTATTAAATCATTTCACAGTTTAATAATTTCAAACTTAATTATAATTTCAAACTTAATTATTAAATCATTTCAAAGTTGAATAATTTCAAACTTAATTATAATTTCAAACTTAATTATTATATCATTTCAAAGTTTAATAATTTAAAACTTAATTATAATTTCAAACTTAATTCAATAATTTCTCAAATTAAACAACATTCTTTCATCAATTACATTGTTAATATTTTGTTTCAGATTATTCAATATTAACATTTTCCTTTCATTAAAATTCAAATTTCAACTTCATTTCAAAACCATATTATTTATTCAAATAAAATCTTCATTTATTTTTAAATCAATTTATTGACCAATCAGGTTTTATTTAATTCTCTATCCTAGGTCAAAGTTCAATTTGGGTATTTATCATTTCAACCCGATTCCAATTCAATTCAAAAATCAAAGCATAGCAAAAGGGAACTTGCAGTGTGATAACTGGGATGGTGTCAAAGTAAATAAACAAGCAATAACAAACATCAATAACAATCCAATAATCAATTCAAATAATCCCGAAATAATCGTATTAATTTCGCATTGTTGTTTGTGCAAATTAATATAATTATTTCTAGAATCTACACTATCATTTCATGTAGACTAAAGATTATTACAGTAATTATTCATACGGTTCTTCACTTGTCATTCGATTCAATTTTAACACTACAACAATTAATCCAATATACGTTCAATGGTTCAAAGTGTAATTATCACTATTTACATGTCAATTAATTTAACAAATAAAAGGGGTCATATTCAACTAATCAAATTCAACATATATGTCGATTCAATTTTTAATTATCCTACGTCAAATTTACTTGCATAATATTTATCACTTTATACATTTCAATTTAACATCCAATATAAACAACAAACAATCAATCAATTATCAATCAAACAGGATCATCATCGTATAATTAACAAATAATGGTGTCAGATGTCACAGGTGAACTGATACAGGTAATAGCATACATATAACAGTGAAAATAACTGACAGCAGCATATTTCAATTGTCGTTTCAATTGAAATCAAATTTAATAAATAAAAGAACGTTAATCGTGAGTGATTGCTCACCTTTTGAGGTTAGAGATGGACGAGAATGAAACGAGTCGCGAATCCAAGCACGAGATTCCAAAACAAAGCAAGATTTGACACGAATTCGATGAACAAAGATGATGTTTGCACAAAAAATGGACAAACACCTCAAAGTTGTATGATTTAGTAGATCTTATGTTGTTCTTAGTGATTTTGGAGATTTATGCAAATATATGAAAAGCAGGGGCTAAACTGTAAAAAATACACGCAGATTTATAGTGGTTCAGCCAGAATGTGCCTACGTCCACTTTATATGTTATTTCTCTTCTCTCGTTTTGATTACAAGTACAAAGCTTTGATCAAGTAAAAGAAAGTTATTTGAAAGTTCTCTCCGTACTTGAGCTCTCCAACTTGTCCACATTGTTGTACCCCTGCCCCTCTATTTATAGAGTGAGGCTGGGGGTAGGGGTCTAGGATGTGTATAGTTGCTGATGGGCCTGGGCTGACGTGATCTGGCCTAGTACGTCTTGGTTCGGCATCGCTTGGTTCGGAGATGGTTGGAGTGTAGAGTGGACTGGTTGTAGGTGATTCGGTGCTATGTGGTAGTACCTTGGTCCGGTTGGGAGTTGGTCCGGTAGGAGCTTGAGAAGGTTGTTCGGTAGGAACATGAGAAGTGCAGTTTGGACCGGTAGTTGCTTGGTCCGGTGGTGGGATGGTGAGGTTGGTCCGGTGTGGTATGTTGAGTAAGGTGCTTGGTTCGGTGGTGAGTGAGCAGCTTGGTCCGGTGGTGAGTGAACAGCTTGGACCGGTGGTGAGAATTCACCCAACATTTGCCCCCCAAAGTGGGGTATATGCTGGCATATGGCCTACTTTGTTTCCTTCCATTCGATCGCTGAGTGCCGATCCAACTGGTCCGGCATCCTATATTTGCCTATAAGTAGGGGCTGTATACTTTCATTATTCCCTTCCAACCCAAGACAACCGAACCGGACATTCATACCGAATAGAATCAGGTGATACAGCCTTCTCTTGCCGAATAGCCCTTTTAGACAACCGAACGAATCCGGGTATTTCGAGTGCCGAATGAACTATCGTCCTTGGATTACCGGATGAGTTCGTGGATCCTGATTACCGGACCAGCATTCTCATGCCGAATGAACCCTATAGGGGAATGCCGAATGAACCTCGAGACTCCAAATACCGAATGAGTATTCTCATTTGGATCACCGAATGAACCCTATACGGGGAATGCCGAATGAACCTTGAGACTCTGAATACCGAATGAAATTTAACCTTCACCTTACCGAATGACAATAGGAATTTGAGCATTTTGATTTTATGAGTGAAATTCCCAACTGCACACACTCGCTCCTTTACTTCCTTTATTCTAACGACGCACTTCTTTGTGTTTGCAGATAAATGTCTCGAAAAGCAGAAACTCGATCGGATAAAAAGAAGTCCCAGGGCAAAGGAGGATCTTCCGCAGTGCCCCCTGCTCAACCAGGACTGGAACGTCACGGAACTGCCCCGAGATCACTGGTGGACGGGTACGGCCCTCAGGAGCTTCTGAACTCCCCGCCCGATTGCTTTCCCAGCTCCCTCAAGGAGGAGCAGCTTGATGTCATCTCCCATTCTTTCGGAATCGATAGAACGCGCATGTTGTTGCCAGGGAGAGAAGTTATGCCATACGACCTTTCCAAAGGGTACTTTGCCTATAGCAGATACCACTGTATGTGTGGTGCCATCCCGCCTCTTAATGCTTGGGTAGCCAGCTTCCTTACATATCTAAAGGTGGCCCCATTCCAGCTTCAACCCAACTCCTATGCTATACTGGTGAGCCTCTTCGTCATCTTCCAAAGGAAGTATGGGCGTGCTCCTTCCAACCGGGAGATCCGGTACTTATATAATCTGAGGGGCTATAAGAAGGGGTCCCCAGCTTGGAGTCAGGTGTAACCTTCAAGCCGGTTTTGGATCTGTATTCTAAGTTTAGCATGTTCAAGAAGGAGTGGTTCTTCGTCAGGGACGACTCTGTTTCTATTCGGCGTTTCACCTCTGGATGTAAGTCGATGCTTTATTTATAATTTCCATTCGGGTTGCGATGCTTCTTCTCATACGTGTCCATTTTTGCTAGCGACATGTGGCTTTGCGGTTGTGGAGACTGATCGCCTGGTTCAGACGGCGGCTGAGATAGAAGCTATCCCCGGGAGAGATAGATCAGCTGCCTACCTGATCAGAAATGCGACCCTTCTGGAGTATAAATTGATCCTCCCACAGCAGTCAGTAGTCAAGCTGAGGGAAACGGCGGAGGAGAGGGCGGCTGCTCAGGCTAAGGGAGGTGTCACGGTAGAGAGTGGCAAGAGGAAACCTTTCACGAAACCTCCAGCTGTCGGAGGTAAGAAACTTAAGAAGTCGGACGGTCCTTCCCCCAGCAATTGTCCACTTACCCAGGGGGAGGAAGACGTAGAGGAGGAAAGAGGTGAGGGTGGAGATGGTCGGGAAGGTGATGACGGTGGCGATGGCAACGGGGCCTTGCTTCCTGGGCAGGCAGTCGAGATTCAGGAGTGGACGGATGATGCATTTCGTCAGGCTTTTGAGGGGCTGGACGGAGAAACGGCTTTTTTAGAGAAATCCGGGAAAGCCGACAAGGCCGGGACCGGTGCAAGCAAATCTTCTCAGACTACTCCAGCCAAGGTGGCTCTGACGACTCAAGGTGAAATTTTGACTCCTGCAGGCTCCATTTATGATAGGGACTTAGGAATATTTTATGATCCGCTCCCATCCTGGAATGAAATCCAGGACTCATTGCGGTTTCCTACTCCTCCCCAGGGTTTGTATAACATATGTGTTTCCTTTCTTCTTTTAACTTTTAATTTACCGTGTTTCTTGAATTATGGATCAATGTAAGCTTGTGACACTTGTTCTTTATATCAGGAGCAGGTAAAACGGCCAAGGCCTCAAATCTTCGGCACAGGCTTGAACAATACAAGCTCTCCAAAGCTTCCGCCAAGCCGAAGACTCCGACCCACCGTTCCGGGGATGTAGTCGACTACCGTCCTCTTCTCGGGGTTATTGAAGAGGGTATTCAGAAGAGAAAGAGGAGTCAGCCCTTATCCGAACCTTTACTCGGTCCCCAGCCTCCAATTCAGCCCCTTCATGATATCACAGAGGAGGATACTGAGTTCGCACTCTCTCCGCACCTGTCTGAAAATCCTACCGTTACGCAGATTGATCATCCTGGTTTGGCTCGTAATCCATTTGCGGGTCACCCTGATCTGGATCTAGGTTCTCATGATATTACCTTTGACGAGGTTACCGGTGAGCACCTTCTTCCTCGCAATCCCATGGTACGGGTGCTTGATGAGGCTAAGTCCTTATATATCGATTTACTTACCACTCGGGTAATTACCATGGGAGACGAGGCCAAGGCTAATATTGATCGGGTGGCGGAGGAGACTAGGAAGCTGATGGGGCATCATGCCCGGCTGGTTAAGGCTGGAGAGGAGATTGGGAGTGCCAACATCCGACTACGATTGATGGTTTCGGATCAGGCCAAACAGCTTGCTGATCAGGCCATTCAGATTTCTCAGCATGAGGCTGCCTCCGGGCGGTTGAGGAAGACTATGGAGGAGGCTAGTAAGGCGGAATTGCGGAAGATGGAGGTTGCTTGCAAGGAGCAGATAAATATGGCCATCTCGACAATGGATGAGGTTCGGAGGGCGGATCTTGAGCAGGTAAAGGAGCTGTCGGGGAAGTTTGAAGCCGCAGAGCTTACTCAGGTCAGGCTAAAGGAGGAGATGGATGTGATGAGGAGGTCCCTTCAGGCTGACTTCTCGCGATACCGACTGGAATGGGATGCTGTCATTGCAAGGCTATCGGTTTCTGAGGCCCGTATGAGGGAGTTTGAGGAAAATGAGGGGATGATGGACGATATGCTGCAGGACATGTACTTTCGCACTTGGAAGCAGGGCAGCTTATCTTGGATGGACGACTACCCCCGGTTTATGGCTAGGATTTACCTCAGGGCTCTAGAGGAGGCCAAGGCTGAGGCGGATAAGGAGGGTGGAGCGGCTTTTAGGATGGATGTGGTCACCGCTCAGTTTACCAAGGAGGAGAAGACAGCGGTGAAAGAGGGGATGCGGTTGTTCGCTGTTGAGGAGGCAGGTGTGGAAGTAGGGGATGATGACCAAGACGATCAAGGGGAAGTTGCTGGTAATCTCTACTTCATTAGTTTCTTCTTTTGTTAACTCTGTTGCTTATCACTAATAATTTCTTTTTCTGACCAGACAGGTGGGCAACAGGACAAGGACAAGACTCCAATGCAGCCGGCTCCCTGATTAGACCTGGAGAATTCTTTTTATGGATTTGACATGGCAGTATATGTTAGTCTTAAAACAGTAGAGTAACTTTTAGGTTGTAATTCTTGCTACTTGTAATAAATAGCTCTATTCTTGATGTGCAATCCTTTAACTTAAGCTGATCTTGTCGTCTTTTGAATGTTTTTGCTATTTTGACATGTTGCCTAAGAAATATAGCTATGCATATTCTTGTAATTAAATTGTGTTTGGTGTCAGGTTCTTGTTTAAAACATAATTTCATGACTTGCAGTGTTAGCGTGAGGTGTGAACAAATTATAGGCATATATGAAAGAAGGAAATACCGCCCCTTATATTTTGCTTGTAGATGGCAACTTTGAATATCCTGTGTGACCGAGTAAGGGATGCGGTCCAGTATCTTGCTGTGAGTATCCGCTTCTATCAGTGAGTGTCTCCTGTTTTGTGTCCTGCACTTCAGGGATTGTTACAAAGGATAGGAGAAAAGTTTCTTAAGTAAAATTGAAATATGTGAAATAATAAAACTTCCAATCACGGAAGGCCTTCGATGTGCTTAAGTTTGTGGCAAACGGGCTTTGTAGTCACTTTCCCTAGCTGTGGGTCTTGGAGACATTTGTCACCCATCTTACGCCTCCGCGGGGAGTTAATTCTTTTTTACCACAGCCGTACTTAAGACACATCGGAGCCGAGATCGCGCACAGTAACTACCCGGGCCATTATGGCCCGTAATCGTGGGTATTATTCGATTTACTGTGGCCGGCTAGCGTGGGTGCCGATCGTCAACCGTGAACTGCCCCTGGCTGGCCACACCTTATGTTGGGGCTTATAATCGGTTCACAGTTGTCGGCGAGCCGAACGCCGTAATGAGCTGCCTCGGCTATAGTCGGCTTTCTCGGTGGCTTATAATCGGCTCATTACAGTTGGCTTTAAGGGCCGTCGCGAGCAATGAGTTAACCCGCAGCAGAGGGATGCTGGAGTGAAAGTGTCTCATTGGCGAGGGCATAGATTCGCATAGTACCTGTTAGGTCTTGTCCAGATGAAGTTGTGTTGTGGAGTGCCTCGAATTGAAATGCTGTATGCACAGGATTTTGTCCAACAGAAAAGGATAGAGTTAACAAGCATCCAAGATATAAAGGAACAAGTTAAAAAAAAGAGACAAGGTTTTTTAAAGTGGTTCGGCACGAAAATGCCTACGTCCACTGATTCTCTTTGTTAATTCACTTCATATGGGCAATACAAGTTAAGAAAAGTATCGACGGAGGTGTTGGATGTTCCATGCCCTCTGGAACACCTCTCCGTCCACTGTTGACAAAATATAAGCTCCGTTGTGGAGATCTTTATGGATTACATATGGTCCATCCCAGATTGGGTCTAGTGCTCCGGGGCGAGGGAAGATTCGCTTGAGGACGAGATCCCCTTCTTGTAAGGTACGATGCTTGACTTTGGAGTTGTATTGTGCCGCCACTTTCTATTTGTGGGCTGCTGCTTTAAGGATTGCATCATTTCTTATCTCCTCAACTAGATCCAAAGACATGTGAAGGAGTTCTTCGTTCTCTTCTGGGTTATAGTGGATCCTACGGTGGGAAGGCACAAAGGTTTCAACTGGAAGCATAGCCTCCGATCCGTATGCCAAAGAGAAAGGAGTGTGCCCCATCGATGTTCTGAAAGATGTGCGATAGGCCCATAGTGCCGTAGGGAGTTCATCCACCCAAGCGCCCTTTGACTTTTCGAGCTTCTTTTTTATTAGAGTTTTCAGAATTTTGTTGACTGCTTCGACTTGTCCGTTTGCCTGGGGATACACTACGGATGAGAAGCTTTTGTGAATTCCGTGTTCTTGGCACCAGTTGGAGAATTCCTCGCTATCAAATTGAAGTCCATTGTCTGATATGATTTTGAGTGGGACTCCGTATCTGCACAGAACATTTTTGATCAAGAAGTTGATAACTTTTGTTGAAGATACTTTATTCAAAGGTTCCGCTTCCGCCCATTTGGTGAAATAGTCGACTGCCACTATAGCATATATGGCCCTGCCTCGGCCCATTGGCAGTTCGCCGATTAAGTTGATTCCCCATATTGCGAAGGGCCAAGGGCTGGTCATTTGAGTAATTTCAGTTGTTGGTAGCCGCGGAATCTTAGCAAACTTCTGGCATCTGTCACACTTTTTGACGAAATCTAAGGCGTCCTTGCTTAAGGTAGGCCAGAAATATCCATATCGGAGTGTCTTCTTTGCTAAAGTTTGCCCTCCGGTGTGATCTCCGCAGCTTCCCTGATGGATGTTAGATAAGATTTCCTTGGCTTCCCTCCCAGCGACACACCTTAATAACAGGTTAGAGAATCCGCGCCGATAGAGGACGTCTTCTTGTATTGTGTAGCGGGATGCTTTCCTCAAGATTTTCTTGACTTCGTTACGCCCGTTGGGTAGCGTGCCGCTTTGTAGGTAGTCTCGGATGGGAGTCATCCAAGTTGCTTCTTCGGTTGTAGCTATCAGATTCACTTGCTCAAAACTTGGGGCCAGTTGCTTCGAGATGGTTACTGCCTCGAAGATGGCGATGTCTCTCACACTTGCTTGCTTCGCCAATTCATCGGCCTCTTGGTTATCTTCCCGAGGGATGTGTTTGACTAGGTAGTGGTCCAATCGGCTGAGAAGTAACTTGGTCTTCTTTAGATATGCTATGAGTCGTTCTTCTCGAGCTTGGAATTCTCCTAGTATCTGGTTAACAATAAGTTGAGAATCGCTATGAAGACACAAAGAATTGACTCCGATTTCTATGGCAAGTTCTAATCCAGCTATCACCGCTTCATATTCTGCATCGTTGTTGGTGGCAGCGAACTCCAACCTTATAGCATAGTGCAGCTTATTCCCCCTGGGAGTGATTATTACCACACCAGCCCCCGAGCCTTGTTCGTTCGATGCGCCATCCATAAAGAGATTCCACTTGATGTCTTTTGCTATTTCCAATTGCTCCTTATCTTCGTTGGTAGTGAATTCTGCAATGAAATCAGCCATGGCTTGTCCCTTGATGGCGGTGCGAGGGTGATAGGTGATATCATACTGACTTAGTTCAATGCACTATTTATGTAGTCGCCTAGAAGTGTCGGGACGATGGAGTACCTACCTCAGTGGTTGATCGGTCAGAACTTTGATGGAATGGGACTGGAAGTAGTGACGCAATTTCCGTGATGTGATTAGTAAACAGTATGCTAGCTTCTCGAGTTTAGGATATCTGACTTCTGCCCCAGTAAACCTCTTGCTGACGAAGTAAACTGGCCGCTGCATGCGGTTGTCTTCCCTTACCAAGGCAGCGCTTAGGGCGTGAGATGACACAGCAAGGATAATTCTTCGCCTTCGCTTGGAGTCGAGAGTACCAGTGGTTTCTGGAGGTGTTCGATTAAGTTAAGGAAAGCGGTTAAGCATTCGTCAGTCCATTCGAACTTTCCTTTGTCTTTCTTTAGAACTTCGAAAATGGGAACGCACTTGTCTGTTGCCTTGGAGATGAATCGGCTTAGGGCGGCCACTTTTCCATTCAAACTTTGCGTTTCCATCCGAGTGGAAGGTATCTTGATATCCCTTAGCGCTCGGACTTGTTCAGGGTTTGTTTCAATCCCTCTGGCATGTACGATGAATCCTAAGAACTTTCCTGATGACACTCCGAAGGAGCACTTTAGTGGATTCAACTTCATTCCATACTGTCGAAGTACATGGAACATCTCGCCTAGGTGGCTTACGTGATCTTTGGCTTTCCTCGACTTTACCAGCATGTCATCCACATATACTTCCATAGTTTGTCCTATTAGCCCTGCAAACATCTTGTTGACGAGGCGCTGGTAGGTGGCTCCTGCATTTTTAAGTCTGAAAGGCATTACCTTATAGCAGTATAAACCCCGGTCGGTGATGAAACTAGTGTGGTCTTGGTCGGGAGCATGCATAGGAGTTTGGTTATATCCTGAGTATGCGTCTATAAAAGATAGGAGCTCGTGCCCGGCTGTGCTGTCTACAAGTTGGTCGATTCGGGGAAGTAGGAAGCAATCCTTTAGGCAGGCATCGTTTAGGTTGGAAAAGTCAATGCAGGTTCGCCACTTCCCATTAGCCTTCTTTACCAGTACCGGGTTGGCGATCCATTCCAGGTAGATAGCTTCTCGTATGAATTCATTGGCGAGTAGATTCTTTACTTCTTCATCGAGGGCTGCTGATCGTTCTGCCCCATACTTCTCTTTCTTTGTTTTACGGGCGCCTTGGTAGGATCAATTTTTAATACGTGGCATGCTATGTCGGGGGAGATTCCGGTCATGTCAGCGTGTGACCATGCGAATACATCCAAGTTATGGCGGAGAAAATCGATGAGTTGTTCCTTCAATTCGGCTTTTAGTTGGGACCCAATTTTCAATAGTCTACTTGCGTCGTGCTTGTCTACAGATATAAACTCCATAGCCTCTGCAGGCTCGGCGGTGGCCTCCCCCTCTTTGTCCCTAGGGTCTAATTCATTGAAAGGGTCGCTGGTATATCGAAGAGGAGGGGCTTTCTTTAGTTGCTATGCTTCTAGACTTTTCGTGCAGAGGGCAATCTCTACACCCTTCCCTTTATCCTTCCTATGGTTGTTGCGAAGTTCAGTCACATAGCAGTCTCGAGCAATGTCCTGGTCTCCTTCTACTTCCCCTATTCCATTGTCCGTTGGAAACTTCATCTTTAGGCACCATGGGGCTAGGACAATTTGGAAGTCAGACAAGGCTGGTCTTCCTAAGAAGGCGTTGTAGGCCGAATGGTTTTCTATTAGCATGAACGTTTGCTTCCGTACAATGGAGCGGGGATGGCTTCCAATCTCAACAAAGAGGTCCAGTTGCCCGAGGGGCATCTTAGCATCCCCAGTGAAACCGTGTAGTGGTTTATCGCAGGGAGATACATCCTTCATTGATAGCTTCATTTTGTCGAATGCGTGTTTGAACAGGATGTTTACTGAGCTTCCAGTGTCTACCAGGATTCGGTAAACTTCGGCCGGACCGAGTCGGGCAAAGATGACCATGGGATCCATGTGAGGGTACTGCCTTCCTTCTAGGTCACGCTTACCGAATGTGATGTCATTACTTTCTTTCCGCTTCGGGTGGCGCTCTTCTATAACCGAATTGACACAGTCTTTATTGTCTCTAAGCGACTTTCCATACCTTTCCATCTCTTTCCAGCTTCTGTCCGCGATGTGCGGTCCTCCTAAGATGGTATGGACCACAATTTTCTCTTGACTAGAGCTGCTAGCGTTGCAGTTTCCTCTGCCGGTGTCCGGTGAGGGTAGCGTTGGGTTTTCATTGGCAGGAGCTGGAGTCCTGTCCTGACTTTTTACATAACGTTCCAGTTTCTTCCTTCTGATGTGTTCCTCAATCAGATACCGGAGATGATGGCATTCATTGGTATCATGCCCGTGAGATTCGTGGAAGCGGCAGAACTTTCCAGATTTCTGCGCGTTATCTGATTCCTTTTTGTATGGTGGGCGTTTGTATCTAACTTCGCCTTGGGTGGCAAGGAAGATATTTTCGATGGTCTCGTTCAAAGGAGTGTAAGTGTCGAATCTCGGCCCAGGCCGATATAGGCGCTTTTCTCCCTTCTTGCCCCCAGTATTGTCTCTGGAATCATTTCTTCGAACGTCCCTTGCCACAGCGGGGGCGTTGCTGTGAGTTGCCTTATTTTGCTATCCTGACTGCCCCTCAACGGCAGCATCCTCAAGCCTCATGTATTTCCCGGCTTCATGGAAGAAATCGGGTAAAGTAGCTGGTTTTTCTTTCGTCAACCTTCTAGCAAATTTAGTGTCCGGATGCACACCACTACAAAGGGCCATTAGGATAAGCTTCTCATCGGCATCTTGGACTGCGGCTGCTGCAGCATTGAATCGGGTTAGGTATTGCTGCAGTTTTTCTCCAGGTTTCTGTTTGACGCTGGACAAGGAATAAGCGTCCTTAGGTTGTTCCACATGGATGCGGAACTGACTGATAAACTTTTCTTTCAACATTTCCCACGAGCTGATGGATCCGTGGGGTAGATGACAGAACCAGGAGGTAGCGAGATCTGCTAAGAAGAGCGGAAAGCATTTGCATAGTACTCCCTCTGTTGCTCCACTCATGAGCATATGTTGCGTGTACCTCTGTAAGTGTACAACGGGGTCGGAGGTTCCTTTGTAAGGTTCCATTGTCGACATCTTCCATTCTCGGGGGGTGATAGCAATTTCGATATTGCGGGCGAAAGGGCTGGTTACCCTAGCGCCTATCCCTTAATCTCTTTGCTCCCGTTGGACACACTCTCTGAATAAGCGTGCCATCCTTTCATCAGAATTTGGAGCAGATAGAAATGAGTTTGGTTCTGTTCTGTGGGATTGATTCCGTCCAGATGACCTGTAGGGATGGTATCGTCTATCGTTCCTCATATTTTCCAGCGGCTGCCTTTGATCTTCTGGGAGCATGCTAGGGTCAGCTACAGTTGGCCCTTGCCTTGATCTTCCCCTGCTGGGTTCTGCTCTAAGCACTTCCTCGGGTCCAACTTCGGGCTGGACTCTAGCTCGGCCCCGTTCACCGGCGTTTCCGTGGTTAGGCAGTATGACAAGCTCAGCTACAGTTGACCTCCATCCGGTACCTCCCCCATTGGGTTTGGTACCAAACGTTTCCTCAGGCCTAACTTCGGGATGTTCTCGGTCTCGGCTCCTACCATGGCTACTTCTGCCGTTAGCTCTTTCGAAGAAGGAAGATCTTTGTTGTCTCTGAGATCCTCCAGACTGGGACTTGCCCCATGTTTCAGTGTTGCGGTTGGATTCTTCAACATCCCTTAATAGTGACATGATATGGTCCACCAAGGCTTCCTGTTGGGACGTGAAGCGGTTAGTTACTTCAACCATAACTCTGTCCAAATCTGCCCTAGTAATTGCTGCAGGCTGTTCTGTGGCAGGAGTGGTTGGGTTAGACTGTCCTTCATTTGTTACTGCTGCTGGAGGAGGACGATTTACTTGATTCGTGACAGCTGGATCTGAAAGACTGCTGGATGCGATGTTTTTTCCTTTGTTAACATCTTTTCTCTGTTTGGGAGGCATGTTTTCCAAGTGGCGGACGATGCTGTTAGGAAAACTTGTTAAGTGGATGAAGCTGAAGCTTCGAGCTTCTAGGTCTCAGTGAAAGCACCAAAAATGTTTGCACAAAAAATGGACAAACACCTCAAAGTCGTATGATTTAGTAGATCTTATGTTGTTCTTAGTGATTTTGGAGATTTATGCAAATATATGAAAAGCAGGGGCTAAATTGTAAAAAATACACGTAGATTTATAGTGGTTCAGCCAGAATGTGCCTACGTCCACTTTATATGTTATTTCTCTTCCCTCGTTTTGATTACAAGTACAAAGCTTTGATACAAGTAAAAGAAAGTTATTTGAAAGTTCTCTCCGTACTTGAGCTCTCCAACTTGTCCCCATTGTTGTACCACTGCCCCTCTATTTATAGAGTGAGGCTGGGGGTAGGGGTCTAGGATGTGTATAGTTGCTGATGGGCCTGGGCTGACGTGATCTGGCCTGGTACGTCTTGGTTCGGCATCGCTTGGTTCGGAGATGGTTGGAGTGTAGAGTGGACCGGTTGTAGGTGATTCGATGCTATGTGGTAGTACCTTGGTCCGGTTTGGAGTTGGTCCGGTAGGAGCTTGAGAAGGTTGTTCGGTAGGAACATGAGAAGTGCAGTTTGGACCAGTAGTTGCTTGGACCGGTGGTGGGATGGTGAGGTTGGTCCGGTGCGGTATGTTGAGTAAGGTGCTTGGTTCGGTGGTGAGTGAGCAGCTTGGTCCGGTGGTGAGTGAGCAGCTTGGTCCGGTGGTGAGTGAGCAGCTTGGTTCGGCGAAGCTTGGAGGTGGGTTGGTTCGGTGGTGAGTGAGCAGCTTGGTTCGGTGAATCTTGGAGGTGGGTTGGTTCGGCGAAGCTTGGAGATGGTTGGTTCGGCGAAGCTTGGACCGGTGGTGAGAATTCACCCAACAACTGAGAAATGGGAATTGACGAAATAATCAGAATCTGCTGGATATAGACCGGAACGAAACATATATTATTATTATTATAAATTTCCTTAAAACAAATTATATATATATATATGTATAAAATAAAGTAAAAGTAAAATAAAATGAAAATCTAAAAAAAAAATCAATATTTATCGTAAAATCAATAAAACAATTTGTTGTAATAAATATATAAACTTAGACAGTAATGAAATATTTTAAAACAGAATATCTATTATATATGGCTGATAACTGATTACAACACAGAGCATAAATAACTTATATGAACTTATAATTTTAATCTATATACATTAAAATAACCATATATGTATGCGGTTTAGAATCAGTAGTACATAAATGAATATACACTCTTTAAAACTTCCATATAATATATGCAGACAACTCCTATATGAAAATACATGTAAGCATCTAGAAGGTATGCAGACCAGGTGGATATATCAATATATCTATATATATATATATTTATTGTTAAAACTGTTACAAAGCAGCTTTACATAACACTGTTGCAACTTATATATATAAATACACATAACAACAACCGATATAGCTCTCATATTTCAGGTCTTATATATATATCTAAACAATTATACTCCAAAACTGAAACTATATTATATAACATATAATTTACATATTCATATCACTAAAACAATACTTATACCTATATAGAAAGTACTGTAAACTAATATGTATATAAACAACAACCCAAAAGAAATGATACATGTATAAACAATGTATAGACTAAATATACTTTAAATATAACAAACAAAAACTAACTTTATACAAATATATAACAACAGACTCGATTTATACAAATATATATAACAATAGATCGAAACGCAAAATATACCTATATCTATATAATAGTTTTCTCTCCTCAGAACAGACATCTGACATGTACCATATACTACTAACATACTATTTAATTTACATAAACTAATACTTGTATATATATAAAAAAACAGAATATATATAAATACTTTTAAACATACATACAAACTCAGCCCTTTAAATAACATATATGTAAAATTTATAAACAACATATATCTCACTGCAAGAATATATGTGCTGAAAAATAAGGATAGTGCTTCCCTAAAATATAATATATATTATAAACAAACATCAGCATATCATAAGACGATATATATATATATATATATATATATATATATATGTTTGAGATCAAACACGTATATGAAACTCAATATGAATATCAATTATAATATATAATCAAAGTTAAGTGAATATCACCTTGTATAAATATACCGTTTCATTCCTCAGCAAAGCCAGATTTGAGAGGGGAGGCTGTGTAGATGGATGGTGGTACCGGCGCTGTTAGGTGGGAAGAAGGGAAGCAGTTCGGCATATAAGAGAGAGAGAGTGGGAGGCGCAGGCGGGTTCAAGGTGAAGGCCTGGAGATGGGTTTTCTCGGGTTTGGGGTGCGGTTGTTGAAGGCTTTGGCTAAAGAGCTGACCGGGTGAGGAACGATGGTGGATCTCGGCGTGCATGGGCAAGAAGGGATGTGCTGAAAGTGATTGTCGAGGTGGGGTTGCAAGTTGGATGGAGATCGGCTGCTAATTGAAGGAGCAATGAAGAACAGGCGGGTCTTGGAATAATATATGCAAATGTAAAAGTAAATTTAGTTTTCTTTCGGCCAAACAGAGAAGGAAATGGTAGAAAATGTGGGGGAGGAGAAAGGTAAGGAATGGAAAGAAAAGCGGTACGAATAAATGAACGTATACTTTTTTCAGTGTAGAGGTGGCTATTCAATTTCTAATATCTTTTCAAACTACACTTTTATTTAAATAAGTGGCTAACAGCTAGCATGGCGCAAAATAACAAACGAAGTAAACAAAAGGGCTAAGAAATGAAAGGACACAAAACGGATACCGATACGGTTAATCGGTTCAACCGATTCCGTCGTGCATCGGACGTCAAAAAACAGAAAAGAGTATACCATAAAGATCAGTACGACGAGACGATCAAAACGGTATACAGATATCAGTGGTACGATTGAATTATAAAAATTCGAATTTTTCTACTACGAAAAATGCAAGAAAAACACAGAAAAATAAGATCGACGGAGCTAAAGAAGTCCGAATTTTGAAAAAGGAAAAATAGCGTTTTCTCAGAAGATGGTTTAGAATTTTTCTATGTAAAAATATTTAAGTTCCGAAAACACTTTATTTTCATCGCTTTTTAACTGATTAAATTGAAGTAAAATTACACACGAAATAAACTTTCATATTTTTGGATGAAAATTTACTAATTGCTATGTTTAACTAGACGCGTTTCAAATATTAAATTTTTATTTCAAAATTTTATCTTTTAAAATTTCACAAAATTTCAACTAATTACGTTATTAAAACGGTTAAAATTTACGGGTCGTTACACTCTCCCCCACTCAAAAACTTTTCGTCCCCGAAAAGGAACGAGGTAGGAGAATAGAAACAACCAGAAAGAAAACAGATTTGAAATACCCAATAACAATTAATTTAAACCGTATAAATTCAAATTTAAATTAATTGATATTCAATAATTGATTTAATCCATTTGATTTCACTAAAATCAATCTCAACTATTTCTAAATTCATTATCTTATTATCCAATTATCTTCAATTTACAATTTCTAAAACCATAAATTTGAATAGTCTTTAATTATAATCATATTTTTTTCAGCAATTTAAATTCTTCTTTATTTTAAATTATTGTTAAATTTATTCTACTTAATATATCTAATCACATATATTTAACCCATATTAATTTAAACCATAAAAGTTCCGATTTAAATTAATTTATATTTACTAATTGCTTTTAAATTCAAGGAATTTTCATAAGTTGATCAATTTCAATTTGTTAATTCTTTCAGAACAAAATTTATCATATTCATCTCATTCAATTAACTTATT
This sequence comes from Allium fistulosum, assembly GCA_030737815.1. Classification (NCBI taxonomy): domain Eukaryota; kingdom Viridiplantae; phylum Streptophyta; class Magnoliopsida; order Asparagales; family Amaryllidaceae; genus Allium; species Allium fistulosum. Next base: position 543,682,931 of record CM060903.1, read on the forward strand.
ATTCTATCAACTTATTAGCATTTTTTTTTATCCAAGTGTAAAACATTTATTATAAACACTCAAATTTTATTTATAAAATCATTTTATATTGTATATTATCCAATTACATTTTAACTTCTAAATAATTTAGGTAAGTTATTTTGAAATGCAATTCAGTACTATACAAATAAAATTTTCAAATTCAATCATTTCAAGTTAAATATTTATCCAAGAATTTTGACTTCAGTTCGAAATCATCTTTAACCTAAAATTTAAGAATTTAAATCTCTGATTTACTTCAAACAATTTAGAGATATATCTATATATTTATAAAATCAAATTAAAATTTTAAAATAAGATACCTATATATATATAAATCAATTTATACTGAAGAAATTCAAATCAAAATATTTTTCAAAACAAAACCGTAGCAAAGCTACATAATAGTATCTCTATTTCGAAACTCGAAAATGAATGTCGATGATGCGGCCGCCATCACCGAAATTATTTTCCAGCGACAAAGAGAAGAGCACTGATTTCAACATTTTAAAAATTCTTGAAAACGGTTTCTATTCGAAAATATTTTAAATACTATACACTTTAAACTTCCAAATCAAAGTTTGAAATCACCAGAAATTTAATTCTCAATTTTTTTTATTTAAATTCCTTTCAAATCCCAAATCAAATTATAACAAAGTTTCATAAATTCATTTATTTATATTATGCAATAATCAATGGTTTACAAAACAAGAAATGAAAATCAAATTATTATCATTTCTGACAACAAATTCATTAACAATTTAATTTCAGAAAAATTTATACTTGTATATATAATATAATCATTCAAAAATTTAATTTGTTTACCAAATTTGAAAACGATATTGTGTCGGTTTGCTCTGTTAAAGAGTTTTGGAAATCCTATCGATAGCGTTGATCAGACGAATCGATCGAAAACCCAAATCAACATCAACAACTCAATCAACACAATATATATAAAACATTTTTAATATTAATTTACAAATACACTTCTTTGCTCGACGATACAGGAATGAATTTTCAAAATAAGGATAGGGATTCAAATTTGTTGACTCAAATCAAAGAGAATTTTGATTCAAAAATAAGTTAGAAACAGAAAATAAGAAAGTTCAATTACCACAATCGGGAGATGAATGAGTTTATTTAATTCACGGGCAACCTTAACCGGGTCGTCCATAACTTCAAGAATAAGATCGATGCTGAATTCCGAGGTAAATCAACACTCGATCTCAAGAGATGGAATTCATGTATAGCAAGGAATAGATAGCATCGTAAACCGAGGATATAGAAATCTCCGGTAAATCAATGCCTATTGTAAAGGAGTTTCACCCCTTTTCAAATCATTCGAAGTTTTGCGAGACCGCCGATTCATTATAAGGGTCATTCGAAGTGGAGTTATGGGATGCTCCAGAATTGAAAGAAGACGAATAGTGAGGGATGCGAATGAAATTTGGAACCGCAGGGAACGTTCCAAAATTCAAAGGAATCGAGTCAAAAGGAAGAGATTGAAACTCGAATGAGAGTGATTCTGTAAATACATTTACCCTATATGCTAAGTTTTGCCTAGAGCTACCAAAGCTCTGATACCAACTGTAACGACCCGATATTTTGAACCATTCGCATCCATTATAAGTGTATAGGTAGACACTCATGCCGGAATTGAATTGCTCAAAATACCGCGTTGTTAATTTAAATTTGGCAAAACTGAACATATACAGTAAATAAAATAATCACAGATCACAGACAGAGTAATAAATGCAGCGGAAATAAAAGAGATAGTAGTTCATGAAGCAACTATATGAATATATAAGATACATCAGAGTTTACAACAGAAGAGTAATACGATACATCAGAGTTAAACCAGATACAACGGAAGAGTAACACGATACATCAGATACAAATCAGAATACATCACTGGAATCATCGAATACTGAAAGCAGAATAGATGGCTGGATCTTCAAGCAAAGCTCCAACTCCAAAGGTGAGTCTCAAATACTAGTACACTCAGTCTGACCCGAGCGTAAAGCAAAAACACAAGACACTCGAGTCCGGATTAACATTCTTATATTTATAAATCCAACTCAAGTGAAATACAAGTAACTCAAAGGATGTTTGGAATGACCATCCTTTAAGGATCCGTTAAACTATCTACTAGGTAGTAATGTACGCTAAGTAGATAATGTCTATCAGTAATATAAGTTATCAAAATAGTGTTAAGTCATGGCCCATTCCACCCTTAACACATTTTTATTCCCAAAAGCATATACAAGACCGTAGTTTCCCCAAAACCGGAAGTCACCAGAGGGCAATCCATATACTAAAGGTACAAAACAGATTCGTAGTGGTCGCGAATAGGGAATACAAGTATGACAAGGCACATGAGGCAATACCCAAGGTAGTGATACTACCGTTTGCCTGATCCGGACTGGTGAGAACGCATCGCCGCAGCGACCGCAACACCGTGAAACAACACTCCCAAAAATCAAGGGTGCACCAATCGACAACAAGTAATGAGTAGTTCGAAGAAGTGTGTTCACTTGAGGTAGCTGACCTCCATTGGCCCGGCACGGCTCCTGTTTTAGTCATTTCCAATTTGACACAAGTGTCAAGGCTATCCATCATCGTTCTCTTTCTTCAGTCAACACGTACATCATTCCAACCACTTCATTCTGGATCATCACTCCACGTATAGTTATTAAAGTGGTTTCGGTTTAGACAGAGAGTATGTCCATAACCGATTCCGGTCTCTTTAATAACTTTCGTAATTATTACACCGATTGGTCGTTTAATATATTTCAAAACCAAATCAAATTCAATTTCAAATAGAATTCGTAAATCAACATTTCATTTGCCTTTCTAAACCAATTTCCAATGTTTACGTTTCAAAACATCCAAACTACCATTTCAAAATCTCATAATACAATTTCAAATTTTATTTAAAACGATTCAAATATTGATTCAAGTTCGTATGTAAGTTTCATTCCGAAATCATTTAAATAAATTTTATTTAACATTCAAATCAATTTAAAATCATTTATCGATTTCATTCAATATTCGTTAAGTTACTTTATCATTCAAACAATTTCTATTAAATTTCCAATTCATTAAATCAATTCTTAAGTTCAACTTCATTAAATCAAAATTTACAATTTTGAATTAAACTAAATTCGTCAAATCAATTCTTTCAATTACAAGTCTTACATTAATTCCAAAAATTTCACATTTTCATTTCTTGTTAAAGAAATTCCATTTCACTTATTTACTTTCTTAAATAATTTTCCAAAAACTTACTTAATCAAGAAATCTCAATTTCAATTATTTACGAAGTAAAATTCACTTATTCAAAAGTTCAATTTTACTTATTAAAGAGTTCAATTCAATTTAATCATTAAATAATCCAATCTTATTTAATTATTAAATAATTCAAAACTTAATTATTAAATAATTTTCAAAGTTTAATAATTTCCAACTTAATTATAATTTCAAACTTAATTATTAAATCATTTCACAGTTTAATAATTTCAAACTTAATTATTAAATCATTTCAAAGTTGAATAATTTCAAACTTAATTATTAAATCATTTCAAAGTTTAATAATTTCAAACTTAATTCAATAATTTCTCAAATTAAACAACATTCTTTCATCAATTACATTGTTAATATTTTGTTTCAGATTATTCAATATTAACATTTTCCTTTCATTAAAATTCAAATTTCAACTTCATTTCAAAACCATATTATTTATTCAAATAAAATCTTCGTTTATTTTTAAATCAATTTATTGACCAATCAGGTTTTATTTAATTCTCTATCCTAGGTCAAAGTTCAATTTGGTTATTTATCATTTCAACCTGATTCCAATTCAATTCAAAAATCAAAGCATAGCAAAAGGGAACTTGCAGTGTGATAACTGGGATGGTGTCAAAGTAAATAAACAAGCAATAACAAACATAAATAATAATCCAATAATCAATTCGAATAATCCCGAAATAATCGTATTAATTCGCATTGTTGTTTGTGCAAATTAATATAATTATTTCTAGAATCTACACTATCATTTCATGTAGACTAAAATTTATTACAATAATTATTCATACGGTTCTTCACTTGTCATTCGATTCAATTTTAACACTACAACAATTAATCCAATATACGTTCAATGGTTCAAAGTGTAATTATCACTATTTACATGTCAATTAATTTAACAAATAAAAAGGGTCATATTCAACTAATCAAATTCAACATATATGTCGATTCAATTTTTAATTATCCTACGTCAAATTTACTTGCATAATATTTATCACTTTATACATTTCAATTTAACATCCAATATAAACAACAAACAATCAATCAATTATCAATCAAACAGGATCATCATCGTATAATTAACAAATAATGGTGTCAGATGTCACAGGTGAACTGATACAGGTAATAGCATACATATAACAGTGAAAATAATTGACAGCAGCATATTTCAATTGTCGTTTCAATTGAAATCAAATTTAATAAATAAAAGAACGTTAATCGTGAGTGATTGCTCACCTTTCGAGGTTAGAGATGGACGAGAATGAAACGAGTCGCGAATCCAAGCACGAGATTCCAAAACAAAGCAAGATTTGACACGAATTCGATGAACAAAGCTGAGAAATGGGAATTGATGAAATAATCAGAATCTGCTGGATATAGACCGGAATGAAACATATTGTAACAACCCGCAAATTCGTAGCAGTTAATTATCGTCATTAAATGATAATATCAATAGCTGATTGTTATTGAGATTTTAATCGATTGAAATTCTTTCGTATATTCATCGTTGTTGTACGGGCTTTAAAATTTGTCTTGGCCCATTTCTTTTGTTGCCGTGATTATCAAACCAAACTCGGTCCCCCTTTGTAATCCATCCATTCGTTCGAAACCTAAAACAAAAACCAAACGAAAGAAAAAATAAATGGCGGCTTTGTTCTTCGTTTCTTCGATCTGAAAATTAGGGCTTTGATGTTTTCTTGTCGTCTGATGCTTTGTCGAGCTCGATTGCCTTGAGATAGTTTCGTTCTCTTCTTCGCTTGCTCCTTGGGACTCTGTTACCAATTGAAGCTTCTGCTTCGATCTTTGATTTGAAAATTTGAGCTTGGCCTCGTCTTCGTTCCTCCACGAATTAGGGCATTCTCAATTAGCTTCGTCGATCGTCTTCCTCTTTGCTCTCTGAAGATTAGGGATTTGCGAATATTCGAAGGCGTCGTTCATTTGGTGCTTGCGACTCCTTCTCTCGAGTTCGTCTCCGCTTCGAACGAGGTGAGTGATTTATTGCTCACATCTAATTCAAGTTCTCTGTTTCGTGACTTGGGATTTAAGTGTTTTAGTAATCGATGATTTCCTACTTTTGCAATTTACGTGATTTTTGAACTATGAATTGGTACGAATCCTTGAATTTATAGCTTCGGCTGTTTTATTTTGATTGAGTTTGATTTTGGAGCATTTTGTAGATGACTTGTTCATCACAGTGGTTTCCTTTTGACTTCGATCTCATTTTTCTCCGTGTTTGACTTGGTTTCACCGTTGGTGATTTCTGACTCGTTTAATATCGGGTCTTGGCATTTTCGTGACATTTGATTTGACTTTGTTATAATTGCACTTTGGTTTGCACTGTCATTGATCATCTTGATGCAATAACCAAGCTTCGGCTTTTTTTTTCTGGTGACATTGGTCACTGTTCGATTCAGTTCCTGTTAGCTTCGACTTGATTAGTTTGACTCGATCATAACTGTTGCACATATGTTTATGCTTGTTGTAGATATTTGCTTTTGCCTTAAGCATTTCACTGTGGCTTAGGCACTTGATACTTCATATATATACATACATTCATGTATGCATATATGTGACTGTTCCATGGTTCTCTGTCTACTTGACAGTTTCGTATTACTTGTATGCTACCTTGCATTTATCTTGATGGCATTTGGTTTGCTTATATTGCTTCCCTGTCCACTGTCTTAAGTCCGGTACTTCATTTTGATTATATGATATTGTACTTGATTAAGTACACTTGAGCTTGTTCTTGATTGTGATACTTGGGCATTTGTCACTAGTGCATGTCCATATACTTTTTTTTTTCTATTGGGTTGCACTGTCCAGCCTCACGTAGTTGTTACCCGGTGATATGGTTACGGTACTAAGATTGTTACATATGTTCTGCCTATCTAGGTGTTCATGTGTTTGTGGTCTTCACATTGATTTCATGTTGCCTCCTATTTTGGTCTGGGCACGTGAGCTTCCAGGAAGTCTTCATTTCAGGCAGTCTTCACATTGCATTTGCACTCGAGTTCGACCTATAGCTATGCATTCATTGTTCTGGTCATTTTGCATCCGAACTTTTCATATGTTCCCCGATTTGTTGTACTTGAGTCAGTGATGCACTTTCACTGCATTGCCAGTTCCTTGGATAGTTTCATTTGCATGTTTAACTATGCTTCGAAGTGTAGCTTCTCTTGGGTCTTTTACTTGATATTGTTTTACACTTGAACCTGACCTTGATCTTAGAATTTGTTTGTTGATTTGGTCTTGAGTCTGTTGCCTTCACCTATGGACTTTGTTGACATTATAGCTTGGTCATTTGAGTCACTCATACCAGTCTCTTGTAACCTGTTATTGCCATTTCATTGTAGTCTGCACTTGAATATGGTCTTGTACTTGTGAAGTTTCAAAATGGTGCACTTGTGACCAGTTGCCTGGGGTCTTTACTAGTGTACACTTCTGTTGCATATTCACTTACCCCCCTGGTGCATTCGTATCTGATTCATTACTTGTTGCCATTCACTTAATATCAGTTGCATTCCTTTGAATCATTTCATGTTTGAACCATCGTACTGGTGACATTGAGATGTCTGTAGTTTAGTCACGGTCTGCCCTTGTCTTTGTACATGTTTGCCACTGCAGTTTCATTGTGGTGGTGACTGTATATTCGGTGGTGGCGAGGCAGTGCACGCGTGCGTGCACTGCAGCCACCCAGAATTGACAGATTTTAATCGATATTTCTTTTATCCTTAATTCATCGATCTGTTGCGTAATTCGTAGGCTGTATTGGCGAGGCAGTACACGTTAGCGTGTACTGCAGCCAATTAGCATTGATATTTTTAAATTGACATTTCAATTGCTTAAACTGCTTTGGATTTCTGTTTTGTGGATTAACACTGTTTAGTGTTATTTCTGCCGTTATCCAATTCTCGTATCGAGAGTTGGATATACGAGATTTCTGTGACTGTCATATATATTGAGATTGATTATTATTGCTTCTATGCTCTAATAACTGATTTTGAATTAGACTGATCCGAGTATTATTTTCTTTTGAATGTAATACTCGGGTCAGACCGAGTATTTACAGGTTGTAGATTTTTAGCTTTGGGTTGCTGCTAAAGCCATGAAGACTTTTTATATCATTTGAAGTGGTCTTCGTCTTGTTGTAGTAGCCAGTGTGTCTGTTTTAAGATGATAATGTATTCATGTATATTAGCCGATAATGTACTTGTATATATAACTTCTTGAGTCGACAATTGTAGTTGTATCATTTGTATTGTGTCAAATGTATTGTAACTGATATCAGTTATTGTATATATGAGACTTTTCGTTCCATCTTTATTCCGCATTTATGTTATCTGTGTTATTTTTATATCTATTGTCCTAAACTATTATAGCCACTGTGTAGTAGCTTTGAGTTTGTAACGGTATGTCGGATTTCCTCCTGTAGTGAAATGCAATGTTTTTATTATCTGACATATCGGTGCTCGCACAAAGCAATTACATGGATGGTCGCTCCTCAACAGCCTTATTCTCCGTGCTAGTTGACAGCACTACACCGTAGTGTTCTTGGCTAGTGTGGGTATAGAGGTGGGGCGTCACAGCTTGGTATCAGAACCTGGGGTTTAGGACAATTATAAAACATAACTTAGATGGAGCATGTGTTACAACTATTTGTCGATGTTTTATCTCTCATCTTTACATATGATTATTTTTGACTGTTAGGTATGAATTCCTAACGCTTATTTTTGTGTTTTCCTAATCTGGATTTCCCTTCGACTTCGGTCACTTTGTTTTTGAGAAATTGCTAATTTCTTGATTCTCAAGACTCTGGTTTTGTTTGCCGTTGGTTTCTTTGATAATGATGATTGATTCATTTTATACTCGACTGCGGCTATTAATTGTTGACTTCGACATTGACTTGATTCTTACTTTTGTTGAAGTCATTTATGCATTTCTGCTCGATTTGCTTTGTTTTTCCAGTTGATAATCGATTCTTCTTTTCTAATTAGTTGTTATCACCTTTGTCGATTTTGATAACTTCTATTTCTGGAATTTTTGGGTATTCCTACTTTGATGAATTTGGAATCGAATTCTTTGGATTTTATTCACGTCTTCGAATGTGAAATTTTAGTGAACTGACTTGGTTTCCTAATTTAATCGATTCTTGATCATTTCCCCGATTTGTTGCTATCATTTATTAGCAACTTTGATGACATTTTCTTCGGGATTTTTGTGAACATACTTTCTGATGGATTCAGTATCGATTTCTCTGGATTCCATTCACATCTTCGTATGTGAATTCTTGTGATTGATTGTTTCTACAATCATTTTTGTGATTTGTCACTTTAAAAATATAAAGGTTTTCTATACTAGTAGTAAATATTAAAATCCCTTTTTCCAAACGATTTCAAAACTATTTTACTACAAAGTTCTTTTTCTTGAACCGTTTTCCAATCTATTAGTATATACAAGCCTTTATTTCACTCGTATGAGAAATTGAATTAAACGGTCTAGTAAAACAAGTGGTATGAAACGCTTGCGTTTACTTCGTCGGTTAGCTCTTGGACTTGTTCGATTGAACCCTTTTTGTGACAATTTCCTAGTGAAAATTTACAGCTTGTTCGTAAATATTTAAGTTAAGCAAGTGGTTATGGGACATGAAGCTAAACTCATATATTTACTAGCTTGGTGTGATTGACACTTCCTTATGATCATGACGATCATTTTTGTGATTTAGACTAGCGATTGTGCGATGTCTCTTCGTCCGTGTGTCGGACTTGCCTTCGGGCCATCCGTGTGTTCGGAAAATTAAATGGATAGCTTTCCATCCGTGTGTTCGGAAAATTAAATGGATAGCTTTCCATCCGTGTGTTCGGAAAATTAAATGGATAGCTTTCCATCCGTGTGTTCGGAAAATTAAATGGATAGCTTTCCATCCGTGTGTTCGGAAAATTAAATGGATAGCTTTCCATCCGTGTGTTCGGAAAATTAAATGGATAGCTTTCCATCCGTGTGTTCGGAAAATTAAATGGATAGCTTTCCATCCGTGTGTTCGGAAAATTAAATGGATAGCTTTCCATCCGTGTGTTCGGAAAATTAAATGGATAGCTTTCCATCCGTGTGTTCGGAAAATTAAATGGATAGCTTTCCATCCGTGTGTTCGGAAAATTAAATGGATAGCTTTCCATCCGTGTGTTCGGAAAATTAAATGGATAGCTTTCCATCCGTGTGTTCGGAAAATTAAATGGATAGCTTTCCATCCGTGTGTTCGGAAAATTAAATGGATAGCTTTCCATCCGTGTGTTCGGAAAATTAAATGGATAGCTTTCCATCCGTGTGTTCGGAAAATTAAATGGATAGCTTTCCATCCGTGTGTTCGGAAAATTAAATAAATAGCTTTCCATCCGTGTGTTCGGAAAATTAAATAAATAGCTTCCCATCCGTGTGTTCGGAAAATTAAATAAATAGCTTCCCATCCGTGTGTTCGTAAAATTAAATGGATAGCTTCCATGAGATAGTTTCTCGTCCGTGTGCTCGGACTTCCCCCTTCTTTGTGTTTTCTGGATTTCGTGTGTAGATTTCTAGAATTTGTGTTTTCTGGATTTCGTGTGTAGATTTCTAGAATTTGTGTTCTCTGGATTTCTTGTGATAAAATCTGGAATTTATGCTTCACCAATTTTAATGATTTCTATTGATATGTTTATCAATTTTTGTGCATTGGTGAATTCATGTGTTATTGACTTGTTATGAATACAAGTTTAGGGTATGATATCCCTTGCTATCTTTGAGAAGATTCTTGTGACATTTTTGATGAACGAAAATTCATTTGGCATTATATTTTGATGCCAGTTATTTTGATGAGATTTTGACGTGTTAACTTCAGTACTCGTCAATTTTGAAATGGATTTACAAGCGGTTCTCCCGCAACACTGATATTGCTAATTTAATCACGCGTTTTCAAAATTCTTTATTTTTAAAAGTTGTTTCAAAAATATAAATTAAAGTTGTTTTCAAATTTTTACAGCTTACATTTTCAAAAGAACGAGGAAGCGATTTAAACATTTCAGAAAAATCAAGGACTATGACCCCTTTCTTTTACTGATTCGCTTAATTCCGGACTTGTCCGTTTGAGAATGTGAAATGTTAATTTTTTTAAAACACACAATTCTGCACTTTCAAGAAAACGATAAAGAGATTTAAACGATTTAGCAAAAGTAAGGAGTATGGAACCATACTTTTACTACTTCGGTTAATTCCGGACTCGTTAATTGAATATTTATGACTTCTGATTATCGTTTTTGATAATCAGATATTTGTGAAATTTGATTATCATTTAAGATAATTAAATATTTTTCGATTTGATTAATCGAATATTTGTGTTTCTGATTATCGTTTTTGATAATCAGATATTTGTGAAATTTGATTATCGTTTGAGATAATTAAATATTTTTCGATTTGATAATCGAATATTTGTGTTTCTGATTATCGTTTTTGATAATCAGATCTTTGTGGAATTTGATTATCGTTTGAGGTAATTAAATATTTTTCGATTTGATAATCAGATATCTGTGAAATTTAATTATCGTTTGAGATAATTAAATATTTTTCGATTTGATAATCGAATATTTGTGATTTCTGATTATCGTTTTTGATAATCAGATATTTGTGAAATTTAATTATCATTTGAGATAATTAAATATTTTTCGATTTGATAATCGAATCTTTGTGATTTCTGATTATCGTTTTTGATAATCAGATATTTGTGAAATTTGATTATCATTTAAGATAATTAAATATTTTTCGATTTTGATTAATCGAATATTTGTGTTTCTGATTATCGTTTTTGATAATCAGATCTTTGTGGAATTTGATTATCGTTTGAGGTAATTAAATATTTTTCGATTTGATAATCAGATATCTGTGAAATTTAATTATCGTTTGAGATAATTAAATATTTTTCGATTTGATAATCGAATATTTGTGATTTCTGATTATCGTTTTTGATAATCAGATATTTGTGAAATTTAATTATCATTTGAGATAATTAAATATTTTTCGATTTGATAATCGAATCTTTGTGATTTCTGATTATCGTTTTTGATAATCAGATATTTGTGAAATTTGATTATCATTTAAGATAATTAAATATTTTTCGATTTTGATTAATCGAATATTTGTGTTTCTGATTATCGTCTTTTTTTTTATAATCAGATATTTGTGAAATTTGATTATCGTTTGAGATAATTAAATATTTTTCGATTTGATAATCGAATATTTGTGTTTCTGATTATCGTTTTTGATAATCAGATCTTTGTGGAATTTGATTATCGTTTGAGATAATTAAATATTTTTCGATTTGATAATCGAATCTTTGTAATTTCTGATTATTGTTTTTGATAATCAGATATTTGTGAAATTTGATTATCATTTAAGATAATTAAATATTTTTCGATTTGATTAATCGAATATTTGTGTTTCTGATTATCGTTTTTGATAATCAGATATTTGTGAAATTTAATTATCATTTGAGATAATTAAATATTTTTCGATTTGATAATCGAATCTTTGTGATTTCTGATTATCGTTTTTGATAATCAGATATTTGTAAAATTTAATTATCGTTTGAGATAATTAAATATTTTTCGATTTGATTAATCGAATGTTTATGTTTCTGATTTTCGTTTTTTGATAATTAGATATTCGTGAAATTCGATTATCATTTTTGATGATTGAATATTTGCGATTTTGAGATTTGAGCTTCGTCTTTTCTCTGACGATTCAGGTGAGTAATTTGATTTACTCACATTCAATTCGTGCAGTACGTGATTTCTGCTCTGATTCCTTTTCTTTCAAATGCTGGAACTCGATTGATTCTTGCTTTTGATAGTCGTCTGATTTTGATTTCTTGATCTCCATGATGTTGATTCTTTTGATTTGAATCAGTCGAACCTTTTGATTTCATATCTAATACTTTCCCTGCTGGCATTTGCTTTGCTTATGCATTCGACATTGTTATGCTCTTATGGTTGTTACCTTTTATCCATTTATTCCCTATGATTGCGTGGACGCAATTTCTTTAAGGAGGGGAGTCTGTAACAACCCGCAAATTCGTAGCAGTTAATTATCGTCATTAAATGATAATATCAATAGCTGATTGTTATTGAGATTTTAATCGATTGAAATTCTTTCGTATATTCATCGTTGTTGTACGGGCTTTAAAATTTGTCTTGGCCCATTTCTTTTGTTGCCGTGATTATCAAACCAAACTCGGTCCCCCTTTGTAATCCATCCATTCGTTCGAAACCTAAAACAAAAACCAAACGAAAGAAAAAATAAATGGCGGCTTTGTTCTTCGTTTCTTCGATCTGAAAATTAGGGCTTTGATGTTTTCTTGTCGTCTGATGCTTTGTCGAGCTCGATTGCCTTGAGATAGTTTCGTTCTCTTCTTCGCTTGCTCCTTGGGACTCTGTTACCAATTGAAGCTTCTGCTTCGATCTTTGATTTGAAAATTTGAGCTTGGCCTCGTCTTCGTTCCTCCACGAATTAGGGCATTCTCAATTAGCTTCGTCGATCGTCTTCCTCTTTGCTCTCTGAAGATTAGGGATTTGCGAATATTCGAAGGCGTCGTTCATTTGGTGCTTGCGACTCCTTCTCTCGAGTTCGTCTCCGCTTCGAACGAGGTGAGTGATTTATTGCTCACATCTAATTCAAGTTCTCTGTTTCGTGACTTGGGATTTAAGTGTTTTAGTAATCGATGATTTCCTACTTTTGCAATTTACGTGATTTTTGAACTATGAATTGGTACGAATCCTTGAATTTATAGCTTCGGCTGTTTTATTTTGATTGAGTTTGATTTTGGAGCATTTTGTAGATGACTTGTTCATCACAGTGGTTTCCTTTTGACTTCGATCTCATTTTTCTCCGTGTTTGACTTGGTTTCACCGTTGGTGATTTCTGACTCGTTTAATATCGGGTCTTGGCATTTTCGTGACATTTGATTTGACTTTGTTATAATTGCACTTTGGTTTGCACTGTCATTGATCATCTTGATGCAATAACCAAGCTTCGGCTTTTTTTTTCTGGTGACATTGGTCACTGTTCGATTCAGTTCCTGTTAGCTTCGACTTGATTAGTTTGACTCGATCATAACTGTTGCACATATGTTTATGCTTGTTGTAGATATTTGCTTTTGCCTTAAGCATTTCACTGTGGCTTAGGCACTTGATACTTCATATATATACATACATTCATGTATGCATATATGTGACTGTTCCATGGTTCTCTGTCTACTTGACAGTTTCGTATTACTTGTATGCTACCTTGCATTTATCTTGATGGCATTTGGTTTGCTTATATTGCTTCCCTGTCCACTGTCTTAAGTCCGGTACTTCATTTTGATTATATGATATTGTACTTGATTAAGTACACTTGAGCTTGTTCTTGATTGTGATACTTGGGCATTTGTCACTAGTGCATGTCCATATACTTTTTTTTTTCTATTGGGTTGCACTGTCCAGCCTCACGTAGTTGTTACCCGGTGATATGGTTACGGTACTAAGATTGTTACATATGTTCTGCCTATCTAGGTGTTCATGTGTTTGTGGTCTTCACATTGATTTCATGTTGCCTCCTATTTTGGTCTGGGCACGTGAGCTTCCAGGAAGTCTTCATTTCAGGCAGTCTTCACATTGCATTTGCACTCGAGTTCGACCTATAGCTATGCATTCATTGTTCTGGTCATTTTGCATCCGAACTTTTCATATGTTCCCCGATTTGTTGTACTTGAGTCAGTGATGCACTTTCACTGCATTGCCAGTTCCTTGGATAGTTTCATTTGCATGTTTAACTATGCTTCGAAGTGTAGCTTCTCTTGGGTCTTTTACTTGATATTGTTTTACACTTGAACCTGACCTTGATCTTAGAATTTGTTTGTTGATTTGGTCTTGAGTCTGTTGCCTTCACCTATGGACTTTGTTGACATTATAGCTTGGTCATTTGAGTCACTCATACCAGTCTCTTGTAACCTGTTATTGCCATTTCATTGTAGTCTGCACTTGAATATGGTCTTGTACTTGTGAAGTTTCAAAATGGTGCACTTGTGACCAGTTGCCTGGGGTCTTTACTAGTGTACACTTCTGTTGCATATTCACTTACCCCCCTGGTGCATTCGTATCTGATTCATTACTTGTTGCCATTCACTTAATATCAGTTGCATTCCTTTGAATCATTTCATGTTTGAACCATCGTACTGGTGACATTGAGATGTCTGTAGTTTAGTCACGGTCTGCCCTTGTCTTTGTACATGTTTGCCACTGCAGTTTCATTGTGGTGGTGACTGTATATTCGGTGGTGGCGAGGCAGTGCACGCGTGCGTGCACTGCAGCCACCCAGAATTGACAGATTTTAATCGATATTTCTTTTATCCTTAATTCATCGATCTGTTGCGTAATTCGTAGGCTGTATTGGCGAGGCAGTACACGTTAGCGTGTACTGCAGCCAATTAGCATTGATATTTTTAAATTGACATTTCAATTGCTTAAACTGCTTTGGATTTCTGTTTTGTGGATTAACACTGTTTAGTGTTATTTCTGCCGTTATCCAATTCTCGTATCGAGAGTTGGATATACGAGATTTCTGTGACTGTCATATATATTGAGATTGATTATTATTGCTTCTATGCTCTAATAACTGATTTTGAATTAGACTGATCCGAGTATTATTTTCTTTTGAATGTAATACTCGGGTCAGACCGAGTATTTACAGGTTGTAGATTTTTAGCTTTGGGTTGCTGCTAAAGCCATGAAGACTTTTTATATCATTTGAAGTGGTCTTCGTCTTGTTGTAGTAGCCAGTGTGTCTGTTTTAAGATGATAATGTATTCATGTATATTAGCCGATAATGTACTTGTATATATAACTTCTTGAGTCGACAATTGTAGTTGTATCATTTGTATTGTGTCAAATGTATTGTAACTGATATCAGTTATTGTATATATGAGACTTTTCGTTCCATCTTTATTCCGCATTTATGTTATCTGTGTTATTTTTATATCTATTGTCCTAAACTATTATAGCCACTGTGTAGTAGCTTTGAGTTTGTAACGGTATGTCGGATTTCCTCCTGTAGTGAAATGCAATGTTTTTATTATCTGACATATCGGTGCTCGCACAAAGCAATTACATGGATGGTCGCTCCTCAACAGCCTTATTCTCCGTGCTAGTTGACAGCACTACACCGTAGTGTTCTTGGCTAGTGTGGGTATAGAGGTGGGGCGTCACACATATATTATTATTATTATAAATTTCCTTAAAACAAATTATATATATATATGTATAAAATAAAGTAAAAGTAAAATAAAATGAAAATCTAAAAAAAATCAATATTTATCGTAAAATCAATAAAACAATTTGTTGTAATAAATATATAAACTTAGACAGTAATGAAATATTTTAAAACAAAATATCTATTATATATGGCTGATAACTGATTACAACACAGAGCATAAATAACTTATATGAACTTATAATTTTAATCTATATACATTAAAATAACCATATATGTATGCGGTTTAGAATCAGTAGTACATAAATGAATATACACTCTTTAAAACTTCCATATAATATATGCAGACAACTCCTATATGAAAATACATGTAAGCATCTAGAAGGTATGCAGACCAGGTGGATATATCAATATATCTATATATATATATATTTATTGTTAAAACTGTTACAAAGCAGCTTTACATAACACTGTTGAAACTTATATATATAAATACACATAACTACAACCGATATAGCTCTCATATTTCAGGTCTTATATATATATCTAAACAATTATACTCCAAAACTGAAACTATATTATATAACATATAATTTACATATTCATATCACTAAAACAATACTTATACCTATATAGAAAGTACTGTAAACTAATATGTATATAAACAACAACCCAAAAGAAATGATACAGGTATAAACAATGTATAGACTAAATATACTTTAAATATAACAAACAAAAACTAACTTTATACAAATATATAACAACAGACTCGATTTATACAAATATATATAACAATAGATCGAAACGCAAAATATACCTATATCTATATAATAGTTTTCTCTCCTCAGAACAGACATCTGACATGTACCATATACTACTAACATACTATTTAATTTACATAAACTAATACTTGTATATATATAAAAAAACAGAATATATATAAATACTTTTAAACATACATACAAACTCAGCCCTTTAAATAACATATATGTAAAATTTATAAACAACATATATCTAACTGCAAGAATATATGTGCTGAAAAATAAGGATAGTGCTTCCCTAAAATATAATATATATTATAAACAAACATCAGCATATCATAAGACGATATATATATGTTTGAGATCAAACACGTATATGAAACTCAATATGAATATCAATTATAATATATAATCAAAGTTAAGTGAATATCACCTTGTATAAATATACCGTTTCATTCCTCAGCAAAGCCAGATTTGAGAGGGGAGGCTGTGTAGATGGATGGTGGTACCGGCGCTGTTAGGTGGGAAGAAGGGAAGCAGTTCGGCATATAAGAGAGAGAGAGTGGGAGGCGCAGGCGGGTTCAAGGTGAAGGCCTGGAGATGGGTTTTCTCGGGTTTGGGGTGTGGTTGTTGAAGGCTTTGGCTAAAGAGCTGACCGGGTGAGGAACGATGGTGGATCTCGGCGTGCATGGGCAAGAAGGGATGTGCCGAAAGTGATTGTCGAGGTGGGGTTGCAAGTTGGATGGAGATCGGCTGCTAATTGAAGGAGCAATGAAGAACAAGCGGGTCTTGGAATAATATATGCAAATGTAAAAGTAAATTTAGTTTTCTTTCGGCCAAACAGAGAAGGAAATGGTAGAAAATGTGGGGGAGGAGAAAGGTAAGGAATGGAAAGAAAAGCGGTACGAATAAATGAACGTATACTTTTTTCAGTGTAGAGGTGGCTATTCAATTTCTAATATATTTTCAAACTGCACTTTTATTTAAATAAGTGGCTAACAGCTAGCATGGTGCGCAAAATAACAGACGAAGTAAACAAAAGGGCTCAGAAATGAAAGGACACAAAACGGATACCGATACGGTTAATCGATTCAACCGATTCCGTCGTGCATCGGACGTCAAAACACAGAAATGAGTATACCGTAAAGATCAGTACGACGAGACAATCAAAACGGTATACAGATATCAGTGGTACGATTGAATTATAAAAATTCGAATTTTTCTACTACGAAAAATGCAAGAAAAACACAGAAAAATAAGATCGACGGAGCTAAAGAAGTCCGAATTTTGAAAAAGGAAAAATAGCGTTTGCTCAGAAGATGGTTTAGAATTTTTCTATGTAAAAATATTTATGTTCCGAAAACACTTTATTTTCATCGCTTTTTAACTGATTAAATTGAAGTAAAATTACACACGAAATAAACTTTCATATTTTTGGATGAAAATTTACTAATTGCTATGTTTAACTAGACGCGTTTCAAATATTAAATTTTTATTTCAAAATTTTATCTTTTAAAATTTCACAAAATTTCAACTAATTGCGTTATTAAAACGGTTAAAATTTACGGGTCGTTACACTCTTTTCGAATCACTTTGCCCTCTGTTGCTTTTTATTTCAAGTCATTTCGATATTGTTTTGTATTACATATTTATGTATACATTGTCTTGTTTTGTTTATATGTATACAAGGCAATTATATTTGGCTCTCCACTCTCAAATCATATTCATGTTGTCGTGCCTTCAAAGATTCTGTGTTGTGTGTTTGGTCGTCATCTCCAGCTTAAACAAGTGAGGTATTCTCACCAGACAATATGTACCTATATAACTGATAAACCGACACCATTTGAATCTGTAATGTATATTATCATGTTATATATGCTTATATTATTATCATATGATGTTCACACCTATTATTACACCTGTTATATCATATGTTGCTGTTGTTTTATGTTATTCTGTTTATTTATATCAGTTTATCACACTGCAAGTTCCCTGTAGACTAGAATCACTATGGGTTGAAATGATACATACCCGAACGGACTTTAGAATAGGAAAAAATCGTTATGGGCTGAAATGATAGGCCTGAACGATTTTTATTTATTTATTTTAACTTGGGATTGCGGGTTTGAAATGATAGAACCCGGATTTTTCTTTTAATTAACTGCGGATTGAAATGATACATATCTGTATCACTTGACCTAGGTTAGAAAATTATATACAGGCCCGTGGTTATTTTATAAAGTGTTTTGGATATTTTTAAGTATTTTAAAAAAATTATAAATTTATGAAATTTGTTTTAAATAGATTTTGAAATGTTTTAAAATAAAGAAATTATGATTTTTTTTCCATGTGTTAAAAATGTAATTAATGAATGGTTTAACTGGATTTTTGAAATATAACTTAAGTTGGAAATTTGGAATTTTGGTTAAAAATGATATTTAAGTTATATAAATAAAATGGATATTAAATTTTATTTGGAAATGGTAAATATGATAATTTGATTAAATTTGAATTTAAGTGATTTATTAAAGTATTATTGATTTTTCTATGAATTTAAGTGGTTAAATAAATGAATGTTTAAAAGTGATCTTTTAAAATATAACTTGACTAGGAAATGTGAAATTTGGTTTTAATTAAAGGTTTAAGTTAATTAAATAAAATTGGAAATTTTGTTAAATTGTGAAATGGTAATTTAAATTTGAAGTGTTAAGTCTATTTGTTGAAATGTGAAGAATTGGAACTTTTACACTTAAACTTATTAAGTAAATTGTTGAAAATTGGATTTAATTATAAGAAATTTATTGTGAAAAGGATGTATGTTAAATGATATGTAAATGAACATTTTAAATGTTATAATATGATTTTTAAAATGTTTATGTGTTTAAATCAAAGTTATTTAATTGCTGGAAATACGCTAACACCTGAAATCTACTTTTAATAGCATTCAGAAATGCTATAGATTCTGTTTTGAACTAAAATTGTGTAAAAAGAGCTATTACAGCATTTCTGAAATGTTGTAGTTGCTGTAGTTGAACTTATAGGCTAAAATTGAACTCAGGCCTATTATAGCATTCTCTGGAAATGCTATAATGGTCTGCAGTCTTTGCTGAAACCAAATTTAACCCTTGTTTTGAAATCTGAACTACCGCAGCACTTCTGAAATGCTGTCTTTTCTGTTTTGAACTATAATTCAACTAAAACTGAGTTTTAACAGCAGTTTTAAGTGCTGTCTTTGCTGAATTAAAAATGTTTTCAAATATAACTTATAGCAGTTGTTTTTAAATGCTGTGAAATGCTGAAATTTTAATAATTAGGGTTTTTGACCTAGTAAACAAACTCAGAATGGTTTGTGTAACAACCCTGAGATTGCAATTACTGAATAATAAATTTAAATTAAACTGTAACGCCCCACTCTGAGACCCACTGTAACAAAGAGTATTACGGGAGTAATACTGTCTGTTAAAGCGGAGAATAGAGTATAGTGGAAGCGACCATTTGTAATCAAGCTATAACTATCTACCGAATACTTCGAAAGGTGGAATCTATTTAAATTTTTCTCAATTAGGTGGTTCGACATATTCGGTAAATACTTATAACGAAATTACAAATGACTAAAGATCTATCAGGACAAAGCATAATAACATAATGAAATAGCATCACAGATCAGAATCACATAACAGATATAAAATCCCAGAACAATACATCATCAATACAGATCCAAATACTATAAGTGGGTACAAAGCCACTGCTCACACATGCGAGTCAAAAATATGTACATATCAAAGTCTGAATAATAACAGAGTAGCGGAATAGTGGACAAATAAAAGCGCTATCTATCAGCATAGCAATTAATGTCCAAGCGGAAGCACAGAAGCTAAGTCCAGAGACCTAACCTGAAACAACTCGGTCTTACCCGAGCGAAAACACTCGGGTCAGGCTAGCTAAACCATCAGTAATAACTGAGATATATAATAATGCGGTACGTAAATAAAACAGTACTTATCCAAAGAGAAGTATATTATGAACCACATGAATAAAATGATGATCCCTAATCATCAATAAACGATAAAAATCTCCAAAGAGAAATCAACACCAAAGTGTAGAATAAATAAAATCGCCTCATATCATCGGCGTAGCCAAAGCTATAAAAAGATGCCCATAGGCAATAATCCCAAGAGTGGCTAGAGTCTGTAATCAATACCCAAGCAAAGATCGATGCTCCAAAGAGCAATGGGGATATACTGAAGAGTCAATGAAATCAAACACTGAAAAGCAGTGTCCATAGACACTGTGGATCCATAAGGTAATCGCACTTACATCGTATGGTTCCATAGAACCAACACCGAATGGCGGTACTCGAATGGATATAAAAATCATCAGATAATACAAGTATTGCACGTGCACCGACCAGAGTCGTTGTTGCCAAGTACTGTAGAGTTGTGATCGATCACTCGCACCGATGCGAAACGCGCGAGACGGCGAGATCCTTCCCAGAAGGATAAAGGCCCAGAGGCACACGCCGAAAAACAAACTACTCCATAGAGCAGGTGTCCAGAGACGGTTGCCCAGAGGCGTGGTGACCCAGAGGTCCAGTACTGGACGCCCAGAGGCTAATGTGTCACTAACTTCTTGGAGAGGAACCCGCAAAGTGTTAACAATGAGTCCCATACCCCACGTTCGCACTAAACGGTTTCCTAACCAATAGCAAGCTCACACTCCAAACAATAAAAAGTCTACCTCATATCATCGGTAAACTAGACCCAAAGGTCAAAACGATCAATCGAATAGGTCGGGGATTAACCGGAAAGAAAATACACACGGTTTCCATAGGCCGGAGATTTCCTAACCGTTTAAGCACCTTTCCACTTCGCTCGACGTGCTAAAAGTGAGTGTGAGATTTTTATTATAGAAAATAATGATGTAAAACGGATTTATAATTGATTTTCGAAATCACTTTTAAAACGGTCTTTTGAAAGGTCTCCTATTATGGAGTAATTAATTTAATAATTAAAATAATATTATATAATAATTTTCAAAAGCCATTTAGGAGTGAAAAATCTTTTGAAAATGATTCATAAAACCCGTGTACGAAATCTAGAGACAAATCTCAAAGAAATCAATGAAAACCAGAAAATAATCAAAAATATTCCAAGTGTTTGTAAACATTCAAAAACAGCTGCGAACCCAAGTTCGGCAATTTATTTGGACCAGCAAACTGTGTCCAAATGTCATGAAAATTTGCAGGCATGTAGTCCAACATCCCTACTTTAAGATGCAAATAGAATTTCTGGATTCCGAGTTGAGACGAAACAGAAGCGACGTCTCAAAGTTGGACCCAGAACAAGATTCACACTGTTTACCAACAGCGACCAGAGTTCACCTTCCACACGAAATTCGAAGTAACAAACGAACTCCAATGTTGTCCAAATTTTCCAAAGCTGGAGATCGAAACTCCACCTTTCCAACGAGACCAAAAACGTCGAATTCCGACTTCGGATGCGATCGTGGCGGCATCGCGAAGTGGAGGCAAAAATCTAGAAACAGACAGTTTGGATGCAGTTTTTTTTTTCTTTTTTTTTCGACGCGGGCTTCGGCCCGCGTCAGCCTACCCCAGCCCGCGCGGGCTGGGTTCCCTCAAGTCCCAGCCCACCTGGGCTGGGAATCAAGTCCCAGCCCATGCGGGCTGGGATCACTTAGGTCCCAGCCCACCTGGGCTGGGAACCATGTCCCAGCCCATGCGGGCTTGGATCACATAGGTCCCAACCCGCCTGGGCTGGGAACCAGTCAAAGCCCATGTGGACTGGGATAACTTAGGTCCCAGCCTGCCTGGGCTGGGAATCCTGTCCCAGCCCATGCGGGCTGGGATCACTTAGGTCCCAGCCCGCCTGGGGTGGGAATCCTGTCCCAGCCCATGCGGGCTGGGATCACATAGGTCCCAGCCCGCCTGGGCTGGGAATCCTGTCCCAGCTCATGCGGGCTGCGATCACTTAGGTCCCAGCCCGCCTGGGCTGGGAACCCTGTCCCAGCCCATGCGGGCTGGGAAGATTAGCGGGCCGCCTAGTGCGGACCCGCGCTGTTTATTGTGCACCAGCCCACTAAGGGCTGGCCTGATGTGTCTGGGCAGTAGCCTGGGTGCAACCCAGGCCTGCTCTGGGCTTTCAGATCCCTGTTTCAGCTAGGTTGAATTCCAGCCAGCTGATTTTGTTGATTTTTGTGGTTTAGGAGTGTTTTTTTCAGTTTTTGACAACATTTTTCACCAAAATTTTAACTAGCAATAATCACTACTAGCAATAATCACTAATCAATAGTAATTACCTCAAAGAAGCAAATGATCAAGTGGTTTGTGTGCACAATATCAAGCAAATAAGCAAACACTTCATGTGCAACTTTCCAAAGCAAAGAGGATGAAGATTAGAGAGCTTCAAAATTAAAAAGAGAACAAAACCAAGGATTACAAAGAGATTTCACAAATTAAACTAATGATTAGAAGGTGATTAGGCCTAGGATTGCATTACCTTGCTAGGATTAAACAAGTTTAGCCATGTAGAGAAGGAGATGGGTCTTCTAAAGGGAGGCCATTAATTTTTTTTTCTTGTTTAGATCTAGGTTTAGGAATTTATGAAGAGGATGAGGGTTAGGGTTATGAAATGAGTTTGAGATATTATAAAGGAGTGGGTTAGGCTAATGGGTCATGATAAGGGGTTTTAAAACCCATTAAGACTTAGTTTATTTTCTAATGTTATCATGTAAACAAAAATCCTAATAAGCATCCTAGTTTTTAATTAAAGCCATGTAATTGTCTCATTTGGCCCATTAAACCATAATCACTTTAAAATTCTCCTTTTAAATATTAAATTCCAAAAATATTAATTTCCCATTTTTAAACCCAAAATACTTTAATTTGCAAACCAATTGCAAAATTTAAATTCCCAAAATTTTTGTTTAGCTCCCTTTTCCACTTAAAATCATAATTTTAATTTATTATTCAGTAATTGCAATCTCAGGGTTGTTACAGTTTGAAACTTTGGAAATTGAATACTTGATTTGAAAATATAATAATTACACTTTTAAAAGGTTTAAATGGATTATTTTTGTAACAACCCGCATATCTATCGATTCTATATTTAAATATTTTATCGTTAGTCGGATGTTAGTCCGAAAAGCTACTTTTTGCATACGGTCAAATTAGGACTCGAGACCACCCCCATTGAGTTCAAAATGACGTTTGCGATCTTTTTGAGTGTAAACTTCGATATGTTTGGAGATAGTGAAATTTTCGTCACTTTTTGTGTTGAGCTTTTGGTTTGGGCTGCACCTCTTCTACCTCAGCCCAACCCCTTCCTTCTCTTCATCACTTCATCAACTTTGAAGCTTTAGCAACAATGGTGGAGGGAGTAGGAAATTAAAATTCCAAGCTCAAATTCTTTAGCAAATTCAACATCTAACTCCAAATTCGAAGTGAAGACATTGATTCAAGCTAGTGGTTGACTCTTGCTTCGTTCTTAAGCTCTCTAACATCAATTTCGTGGAAAAGGTGAGATTTTTGATCTCACATCTTGCCTATATCTATCTTGGACTGTTGGAAATGATCCCCTACTGTATTTGCATCAACATTTGCATTTGGTTTGGATTGGATTGGCGAAAAACTTCAATTTTCAGCGTTTTGGTGATTTTTCTGGCCTTAAGTCGTTTCTGGCCTTCGCTGAGTCGTCCACGAGTTAAGCCTAAGTCGTGAGTCGTTCACGAGTTAAGGGCTTAAGTCGCGCGCGTGCATTTCTGTTCGCCTGGCTTGAGTCGTTCACGAGTTAAAGGCCTGAGTCGTTCACGAGTTAAAGGCCTGGGTCGTTCACGAGTTAAAGGCCTGAGTCGTTCACGAGTTAAAGGCCTGAGTCGTTCACGAGTTAAAGGCCTGAGTCGTTCACGAGTTAAAGTGTTAAGTCGTTCTGGGTGTTCTGCCTTCGCTAGGTCTTTCGCGAGTTAAGTGATAAGTCGTAGCTCGTATTTGAGCTTAAGTCGTAGCTCGTATGGCTCTTAAGTCCTAGGTCGTTGGCTTTTAAATCATTAAGTCGTAGGTCGCTGCTTCTACTAAGTCGCTAGGCCATGCCAACTCCGCTAGCTCGCAACTGTTAAGTCGTATGACCTTAAGTCGTAGGTCGTCCCCGACCTAACTCCACTAGGTCGTTCCAGCCTTAGCTCGTAGCTCGAATTCAAGGCTTAAGTCGTAAGTCGTTCGCGAGTAAGTACTTGGTCGTTTGACCTGTTTTTCCCCTAGGTCGTTCGACCTGTTCTTCTGCTAAGTCGCGTGGCATTCTCCACTTAGGTCGTATGACCTTATCCCTTAAGTCGTAAGTCGCTTGCCTCCCTTAAGTCGTAAGTCGTTCGCGAGTTAGTACTTGGTCGTTTGACCTATTTTTCCCCTAGGTCGTTCGCGAGTTAGTACTTGGTCATTTGACTGGTTTGGCTTCTCGAGACCGCTTGCCTTCACTAGGGCTTCTCGAGACCTGCAGGTCGAACCCCGAATTACTCTGCGTAGGCAATCTTATCTGACAAAGCATTTATCAGAATTTCTACTTTGATGGTTTTGGGATTGACTTCTTTGGACTTTACTCACGTCTTCGAACGTGAATTGATTTGTTCTACAATCGTTTTATGACTTGTCACTTTAAAGATATATGAAGGTTTCAATACTAATAGTAAATATCAAAACTCTTTCATCAAAGCGATTTCAACACTATTTTAAATATCAAAAGTTCGTTTTCTCAAACCGATTTTCAATCTACTAGTATATACAAGCCTTTACTTCACTTGAACGAGAAATCGACTTAAACGACTTAGTAAAACGAGTGGTATGAAACGCTTGCGTTCACTTCGTCGGTTAGCTCTTGGACTTGTTCGATTGAACCCTTTTTGTGACAATTTCCTAGTGAAGATTTACAGCTTGTTCGTAAATATTTAAGTTAAGCAAGTGGTTATGGGACATGAAGCTAAACTCATATATTTACTAGCTTGGTGTGATTGACACTTCCTTATGATCATGACGGTCATTTTTGTGATTTAGACTAGCGATTGAGCGATGTCTCTTTGTCTACGTGGGAGACTATACCCCGATTATGTGATGTTTCGCCATCACATTTCCTACGGTCTTCGGGCCATTCCTGTGTGAAAATTAATGGATAGCTTCCATGAGATATCATCTCGTCATGTGTTTACGCGTAGGTGAGTTTTCATGCTCCCATTCATGTGTTAGGCCTCCCCCCTTTTTATGTGTTTTCTGGATTTCTGATGATGATTTCTGGAATATTGTGCTTCACCAATTTTCATGATTTTCATTGATATGATATCAGTTTTTGTGCATTGGTGAATTCATGTGTTATTGACTTGTTATGAATACAAGTTTAGGGTATGATACCCTATTTTATCTTTGAGAAGATTCTTGTGATATTGATTAATCTTTTGTTGATTATCATTTACATACTTATAGTAGCATGTCGCTATGGTTATTACATGTTCAGGTCATGCCTTTTACTGTATACCATATCATCTGATATTTATAGTTAGACTGATCCGTTTATTATTTTCTTATAAATAATACTCGGGTCAGACCGAGATGTTACAGGTGCTTCTGCTTGACTTCTCTTCAGGATATTTCTGACTTTTGGCTAACTACCTAGATTAGTAGTTTTTGGATGTACACCTTTGAGATATAGACTCTATGTTGTGTACTTATTCTTTTGTATAGCACGTGATGCTATTCTTTTGTATTATCGTGGATCTTTCCGACCACTACTCTGATGTACACTTTCATGTGATATATATATTTATTCATATCTTCTTCCGCCTTTGTGATATGGATGTCTGTGACTGATTTATGTTATGCATACTTCTATATTTGTTTCCGAAGATTTTATATAGCCACCGTGTGATAGCTTTGTGTTTGTATCGGTATGTCGGATTTCCTCCTTAAAAGATATGCATTCTATACTATCTGACATATCGGTTCTCGCACAAAGAAATTTCATGGATGGTCGCTCCTCAACAGCCTTATTCTCCGTGCTAATTGACAGCACTACCCCGTAGTGTTCTTGGTTAGCGTGGGTATAGAGGTGGGGCGTCACAGCTTGGTATCAGAGCCAAACTTCGGAACAATGTAGAATAACTTAACAAGGATCATCGTCCTAAGTCCACCTTAGGAGTTGTGTTTCAGGATTTAGTTCGAGTCTTCGAACCGACTTATCCTATTTTCTTTATGATTCCTTGTTTCATCATTCAAGATTGTTTGATGTTCATTGGTGAATAACCTTCTTCTTTCTCTTCTTTCTTTCTAAAGGAAGAGGATGTCAAGACCAGGCCGTCCCAGAGCTGGGACATCTACTGCGGCTCCTCGAGATGGAGTTTTTATGACAACTCAACAGCTTCTTGAGTTAGTGACGAATGCCCAAGCAGCTGGAGTTAACCCGGAACCTACTCACCCAAAGTCGGGATTTGCACGGTTGTGCAGCGATTACACCAATTTGGGTGGGAAGCCTTTCAAAGGTTCCGAACCTATTATCGAGGTTCAAGCTTGGTTAAAATCATGCGATCGAATTTTCTCTCGCATGAACCTTATCGACCTGCACCGCGTTCAAGTGGCTTCCAGTATGCTCCAAGAGAGAGCATTGGATTGGTATGAACTTCTCACTTCCGAAATTAATGAAGCGGACCTCACTTGGGAGCACTTCCGAGAACGCTTCGAATCGAAATTCGTACCCGAGGCTGAAAAGGTAACGTTGGCTCGGCGATTTATTGACCTTGTTCAAGGTCAGGCTTCTGTGGCGGATTACGTCGCATCATTCGAATCCCTTTCCAAATATGGGGTCGAATATATAAATACTCCACTAAAGAAGAACCAGAGGTTCGTTTATGGCTTAAACAAAAGCCTCAAGAAGCCATTACTTTTGAAGTTAGAAGTTTCTTTCGACCAAATTGTAGATATCGCTCTTCGTCTTGAAGAGGCTGATAAAGAAAGTGATGTTGAAGTAGTAGCTTCCAAACCTGGCTTTAACAACAAAAAGAGGCCCAACAAATTTAAAGGTCCTTACCCGAACAAAAAGGGTAAACAAGCAGCTCCTACTGCAAAGACTTTTTCCTCTGATGATAACAAATGCTACAACTGTGGTGTTAAGGGCCATTATTCGAACAAGTGTCCAAAGCCCCGCTCTTGCCGCTACTGTAAAGGCACAGATCATTATATGCACCAATGCAAAAGGCTTCAACAGAAGGAGGGAAAGCTTAATGTGGCTCAAGCCCCTGGTAACACATCTGGCCGTCAAGGTATGTCACATTCTGTCCTTGATGGCATTATATTATTTCATGATCAACCAATTAGAGTTCTCTTTGATACGGGTGCATCCCATTCTTTTATATCAAAAGAACTTGTCGATACTTTTTCTTTAAGTGTTACTGCTTTAATGACTTCATTAAGAATTGCGAATCCGGTTGGTGGATCCGCAACTCTTAGTTTACTTTGTAAAGACGTAGAGATTATTTTATGTGATTTTTCTTTCCTAGCCGATTTGCATGTCATGCGTTACTTAGGCTTTGGAATGATTTTGGGCATGGATTGGCTTACTCGTTATGAAGCTCATATCCTATGTCCTGAGCGGACTATTTATCTCCGTCATCCGCAATCTGTTAATCAGATTTCTATTATTCTTAAAGATTCGGATTCCATTTTAGTTGCATCATTATATTCTTTAAATCCTCGTGATGATGACAATGATGATGAGGAGGATGTCATTTCTCGTATTCGCATCGTTCGTGAATTTTCCGACATCTTTGAGCCCGTTTTAGGATTACCACCTAAACGAGCAATTGAGTTCAAAATTAATCTTATATCTGGAGCTCAACCTGTTACCCGTCCTCCTTATCGCATGTCCAATAAGGAGAACGAAGAGATGCGCAAACAACTATCCGAGTTGGAGACGAAGCAACTTATTCGCTCTAGTTCCTCGCCTTGGGGAGCTTCAGCTATTTTCGTAAGTAAGTCCGATGGTACACTTAGGCTTTGCGTTGACTACCGCAAGCTTAATGATCTTACTATTAAAAATAGATATCCATTGCCTCGGATTGATGATCTGTTTGATCAACTTAGTGGGGCTAGAGTCTTTTCACAACTGGACTTGGCTACCGGTTTCCATCAGCTTCGTATTGCAGAGGATAGTATTCCTTTGACTTCGTTCCGTACGCGTTATGGATCTTATGAATGGCTAGTTATGCCATTCGGTTTAACGAATGCTCCGGCTTATTTCGTTGACCTTATGAATAGAGTTTTCAAAGATTTTCTCGATCGGTTTGTGCTCATCTTTATTGATGATATTCTTGTGTATTCTAAAACCGAGGAGGAACACGAAAAGCACCTTCGAATTGTATTGGAAACTCTTAGGAGCAATCAACTAAAAGTAAAATTTTCTAAATGCCATTTTTGGCAATCTAGTGTGAAATTTCTCGGTCATATCATTTCCGAATCCGGAATATCCGTGGATCCTTCAAAGATTGAAGCGATTCAAAATTGGAAGAGACCGGAAAGCGTGACTGAAATCCGTAGCTTTCTCGGATTGGCAGGTTATTACCGCCGTTTTATAAAAGACTTTTCTAAGATTGCCGTACCTCTTACTGGCTTAACAAAGAAAGGTGTTAAATACATTTGGTCAGACAAATGTGAAACTTCTTTTCAGAAATTAAAAGAACTCCTTTCTGATGCTCCTATCCTTATTATTCCCGAAGGGAATCAAGACTTTGTCGTTTACACCGATGCTAGTCGCGTTGGTTTGGGTGCCGTTCTTATGCAAAAAGAACGTGTTATTGCTTATGCTTCTAGGCAATTGAAGCCGGCTGAGACTAGATATGCCACACATGATTTAGAACTCGCAGCTATCGTTTTCGCCCTTCGAATTTGGCGACATTATCTTTTGGGAGAAAAGTTTATTCTTTATACTGATCATAAGTCTTTGAAATATTTGTTTTCTCAAAAGGAACTTAATTTGCGTCAACAACGTTGGCTCGAATTTCTTGCCTCTTATGATCTTGACATTCTTTATACTCCCGGAAAGGGGAATCGAGTTGCCGACGCACTTAGTCGAAAACAACAAGCGGTTGTTTCCATGATGATATCTGAATGGAACGATCTCGAACTTTTATCCACTTGTGAAATTCGAGATCGTGTTTCCGAATTATGTTCATCTCTTGTTTTATGTAGCCTTGAGGCTCGTCCTTCTTTATTAGACCGCATTCTTGAAGCTCAACAACTAGATCCTGAATTGGCTTTGCTTGGCCAAAATCTTAAGGATAAAACCGATATTGAAGGTTTGAAAGACTTTGATATCGACTTTCGTGGTGGCATTCGAAAATTTGGTAGACTTATCGTACCAAATATTAGTGATCTTCGTAGAGACGTTCTAGAAGATTCTCATCGTTCCAAGTATTCCATTCATCCCGGTAGCAGTAAAATGTACGCTGATATGAAGCGACTTTATTATTGGGAGGGAATGAAATCTGATATCGCTAACTTTGTTAAGTGTTGCATGACTTGCCAACTTGTTAAGGCTGAACATCAAAGGCCCGGTGGGTTATTGCAACCATTGGAAGTTCCAGTATGGAAGTGGGATCAAATTTCCATGGATTTTATAGATGGCCTTCCCCGTTCTCGTTCGGGTCATAATAGCTTATGGGTGATTGTTGATAGACTTACTAAATCCGCCCATTTTATTCCTGTTCGGTCAAACCGAACCGTTCCTCTTCTGGCCAAACTCTTTGTCAAAGAAATTGTTAAACTGCATGGAGTTCCTTCTTCCATTGTTAGTGATCGGGATCCATTGTTTACTAGTGGATTCTGGAAGAGTCTTCAAAAAGCTTTGGGAACGAAGCTTAATTTTAGCACCGCTTATCACCCCCAGTCCGATGGACAAACTGAGCGTGTGAATCAAACACTTGAAGATCTTCTTCGTGCTTGTGTTCTTGACTTTGGTGGAAGTTGGGAAGATCATATTTCACTTGTTGAGTTTTCCTATAATAACAGCTTCCAATCTAGTATTGGTATGGCTCCTTTTGAGGCACTCTATGGAAGGCCATGCCGATCTCCCTCTTGTTGGCTTGAGGCCGGCGAGAAACTGGTTTTAGGACCAGACTTTATTCGAGATTCCACAGAAAAGATTGAACTTATTCGACATAGGATGAAAGAAGCCCAGAGTAGACAAAAATCCTATGCCGACAACCGAAGAAGGAAATTAGAATTTTCTGTTGGTGATCTTGTATTTATTCGTGTTTCACCAATGAAGGGTGTGGTACGTTTCAGTCGATCGGGAAAGTTAGCGCCTCGATATATTGGGCCATTTCCTATCACTGAACGTATTGGTTCCATGGCTTATCGCCTTTCTTTACCGGCTCAGTTCTCTGCTATGCATGACGTGTTCCACGTATCTCAATTACGGAAGTGCCTTCGGGATTCCGATTCGATACTTGAGCCCGGTGTTGTGGAAGAGATTGAAGTTTCACCTAATTTAACTTATGAGCAGCATCCTGTTCGAATTATTGCTTTGGAGATCAAACGGCTTCGAAATAAAGATGTTCCGCTTGTTAAAGTTCAATGGTCCTCAAATCCTAAGGATTGCTCTTGGGAAACTAGAGAATTCATCGAGCGTACACATCCGGAATTACTTTCTCATGCTCTTTGAGGTAAACTTTTTAATTCCAATTTCTTTTGTGTTAATATGCTTTTATGGTTGTTACTTTTTATTTCCACCATATATATTGCGAGGACGCAATTTCTTTAAGGAGGGGAGTCTGTAACAACCCGCATATCTATCGATTCTATATTTAAATATTTTATCGTTAGTCGGATGTTAGTCCGAAAAGCTACTTTTTGCATACGGTCAAATTAGGACTCGAGACCACCCCCATTGAGTTCAAAATGACGTTTGCGATCTTTTTGAGTGTAAACTTCGATATGTTTGGAGATAGTGAAATTTTCGTCACTTTTTGTGTTGAGCTTTTGGTTTGGGCTGCACCTCTTCTACCTCAGCCCAACCCCTTCCTTCTCTTCATCACTTCATCAACTTTGAAGCTTTAGCAACAATGGTGGAGGGAGTAGGAAATTAAAATTCCAAGCTCAAATTCTTTAGCAAATTCAACATCTAACTCCAAATTCGAAGTGAAGACATTGATTCAAGC
The DNA here is from genome assembly GCA_030737815.1 of Allium fistulosum. Taxonomy (NCBI): domain Eukaryota; kingdom Viridiplantae; phylum Streptophyta; class Magnoliopsida; order Asparagales; family Amaryllidaceae; genus Allium; species Allium fistulosum. Next base: position 543,714,484 of record CM060903.1, read on the forward strand.
TAGTGGTTGACTCTTGCTTCGTTCTTAAGCTCTCTAACATCAATTTCGTGGAAAAGGTGAGATTTTTGATCTCACATCTTGCCTATATCTATCTTGGACTTTTGGAAATGATCCCCTATTGTATTTGCATCAACATTTGCATTTGGTTTGGATTGGATTGGCGAAAAACTTCAATTTTCAGCGTTTTGGTGATTTTTCTGGCCTTAAGTCGTTTCTGGCCTTAAGTCGTTTCTGGCCTTCGCTGAGTCGTCCACGAGTTAAGCCTAAGTCGTGAGTCGTTCACGAGTTAAGGGCTTAAGTCGCGCGCGTGCATTTCTGTTCGCCTGGCTTGAGTCGTTCACGAGTTAAAGGCCTGAGTCGTTCACGAGTTAAAGGCCTGAGTCGTTCACGAGTTAAAGGCCTGAGTCGTTCACGAGTTAAAGGCCTGAGTCGTTCACGAGTTAAAGTGTTAAGTCGTTCTGGGTGTTCTGCCTTCGCTAGGTCTTTCGCGAGTTAAGTGATAAGTCGTAGCTCGTATTTGAGCTTAAGTCGTAGCTCGTATGGCTCTTAAGTCCTAGGTCGTTGGCTTTTAAATCATTAAGTCGTAGGTCGCTGCTTCTACTAAGTCGCTAGGCCATGCCAACTCCGCTAGCTCGCAACTGTTAAGTCGTATGACCTTAAGTCGTAGGTCGTCCCCGACCTAACTCCACTAGGTCGTTCCAGCCTTAGCTCGTAGCTCGAATTCAAGGCTTAAGTCGTAAGTCGTTCGCGAGTAAGTACTTGGTCGTTTGACCTGTTTTTCCCCTAGGTCGTTCGACCTGTTCTTCTGCTAAGTCGCGTGGCATTCTCCACTTAGGTCGTATGACCTTATCCCTTAAGTCGTAAGTCGCTTGCCTCCCTTAAGTCGTAAGTCGTTCGCGAGTTAGTACTTGGTCGTTTGACCTATTTTTCCCCTAGGTCGTTCGCGAGTTAGTACTTGGTCATTTGACTGGTTTGGCTTCTCGAGACCGCTTGCCTTCACTAGGGCTTCTCGAGACCTGCAGGTCGAACCCCGAATTACTCTGCGTAGGCAATCTTATCTGACAAAGCATTTATCAGAATTTCTACTTTGATGGTTTTGGGATTGACTTCTTTGGACTTTACTCACGTCTTCGAACGTGAATTGATTTGTTCTACAATCGTTTTATGACTTGTCACTTTAAAGATATATGAAGGTTTCAATACTAATAGTAAATATCAAAACTCTTTCATCAAAGCGATTTCAACACTATTTTAAATATCAAAAGTTCGTTTTCTCAAACCGATTTTCAATCTACTAGTATATACAAGCCTTTACTTCACTTGAACGAGAAATCGACTTAAACGACTTAGTAAAACGAGTGGTATGAAACGCTTGCGTTCACTTCGTCGGTTAGCTCTTGGACTTGTTCGATTGAACCCTTTTTGTGACAATTTCCTAGTGAAGATTTACAGCTTGTTCGTAAATATTTAAGTTAAGCAAGTGGTTATGGGACATGAAGCTAAACTCATATATTTACTAGCTTGGTGTGATTGACACTTCCTTATGATCATGACGGTCATTTTTGTGATTTAGACTAGCGATTGAGCGATGTCTCTTTGTCTACGTGGGAGACTATACCCCGATTATGTGATGTTTCGCCATCACATTTCCTACGGTCTTCGGGCCATTCCTGTGTGAAAATTAATGGATAGCTTCCATGAGATATCATCTCGTCATGTGTTTACGCGTAGGTGAGTTTTCATGCTCCCATTCATGTGTTAGGCCTCCCCCCTTTTTATGTGTTTTCTGGATTTCTGATGATGATTTCTGGAATATTGTGCTTCACCAATTTTCATGATTTTCATTGATATGATATCAGTTTTTGTGCATTGGTGAATTCATGTGTTATTGACTTGTTATGAATACAAGTTTAGGGTATGATACCCTATTTTATCTTTGAGAAGATTCTTGTGATATTGATTAATCTTTTGTTGATTATCATTTACATACTTATAGTAGCATGTCGCTATGGTTATTACATGTTCAGGTCATGCCTTTTACTGTATACCATATCATCTGATATTTATAGTTAGACTGATCCGTTTATTATTTTCTTATAAATAATACTCGGGTCAGACCGAGATGTTACAGGTGCTTCTGCTTGACTTCTCTTCAGGATATTTCTGACTTTTGGCTAACTACCTAGATTAGTAGTTTTTGGATGTACACCTTTGAGATATAGACTCTATGTTGTGTACTTATTCTTTTGTATAGCACGTGATGCTATTCTTTTGTATTATCGTGGATCTTTCCGACCACTACTCTGATGTACACTTTCATGTGATATATATATTTATTCATATCTTCTTCCGCCTTTGTGATATGGATGTCTGTGACTGATTTATGTTATGCATACTTCTATATTTGTTTCCGAAGATTTTATATAGCCACCGTGTGATAGCTTTGTGTTTGTATCGGTATGTCGGATTTCCTCCTTAAAAGATATGCATTCTATACTATCTGACATATCGGTTCTCGCACAAAGAAATTTCATGGATGGTCGCTCCTCAACAGCCTTATTCTCCGTGCTAATTGACAGCACTACCCCGTAGTGTTCTTGGTTAGCGTGGGTATAGAGGTGGGCCGTCACAATTTTGGTTGGAATATAAACTATTTAAAGGTGATTTGAAATGATAGTAAATGAACGATATCTTTGAATTTAAAAGGTATTTAAAGTTGAATATTTGGATTTGAACTGATAGGATATTTTATTTTATTAAAATGATTTGAAATGAAGTTTTGTAAGGATATGATACTTTATTATATTAAAATGATTTGAAATGATGTTTTGAAATGATATGAAAATTTAAATATATGGAAATGGTTTGGAATTGATTTAATCTTTATTTTGATAAAGATATGGTTTGAAATGATATTTTATTTTGAAGTAAAGTATTGTTTTTAAAAGTTATAACCACGGGTTATAATAACGATTGGTTGGCAAAGAGACCGGGATCAGATATGGACATACTCTCTGTCGATACCGAAAACCACTTTGACAACTGTGTACGCGGTGGAGATTCCAGAATGAAGTAGGATGGTGGCGACGTTCTTAAGGTATGTTACATGGACCCAACTCCCGTGAGTTGGCATAAGGTGGCTAAAACAGGAGCGATCTCGGACCAGTGAGGTAACACCTCTTCTCGGACACATTTCTTCGATATTATACTCTTACTTGTGATTGATTAGATGGCCATCCTCCGATTTGGGAGTGTTGTTCGAGGTGGAACGGTAGTGGCTGCTATGCGTATCCATCAGTCCGTGTGCGTAATTGGTATATCTACCCTGGCATTGCCTAGTTGTGCCGTGTCACCTACCATATCGAGCTTTACTACGATTATGATTTTAAGATCCGACCGCGTTAAGGTTCTCCATCCCCTAAACGCTATTTTCTATATGATTATACTTTACTTATTTAGACACTATTATAATATCGAATATTACTACATAGTAGATAGTTTAACGGATCCTTAGAGGATGGGCGGTCCCAAGCATCTTCTAAGTTACTTGTACCTTTATTACAGTTCACTTGAGTTGGTTTACATTATATAAGTATATATTGTCCTGACTCGAGTGCTTTGTGTTTTGCTTTACGCTCGGGTCAGCCTGAGTTATTCATAGATTTGGATTTCCACTCTCTTGGAGATTTGAATCGCTGGAGATTATCTGCTTGTCATGTCCTATCTATTTCAATTCCGTTGTTCTACTCAGCTTGTACTTGGTTATTTTATTGAGACTTTTGTTGTACTCTATTTCTTCTGTTGTATCTTATGTAACTCTGACATATTTAGATAGTAGCTTCATGAACTACTATTTCTTTTACTTCCGCTGCATTATTTTACTCTGTGTCTGTGATCTGTGATTATATTTATTTACTGTATATATTCTGAGATTTGCAAAATTTTAATTACAATGCGGTATTTTGAGCAATTCAACTCCGGCATGAGTGTCTACCTATACACTTATAATGGATGCGAATGGTTGAAAATATCGGGTCGTTACACAACCTGCTCTCTGCAAACACAAGGCCGACGCTACCTCACGTTGTACAGCTGTAACTAGGTAGCTAACACACGAGCTATGCCATCCCCAGGTCGTTACCGACCTTTATCCGAGGATCCTCAACTACAAAGCAATAACCACAAAGTATAATAAATTTGCAGCATCCACATAGGTAAAATATCTGGGCTCCATACCATTATATCACCTTTTATCCAGAAGGAAATGACATACCCTAGGGGCGCGACCCCTAAAAACCTTGCCGCAACATTCCTGTTTCGACCATTACCGGGTTGTGAGGCTCGACGAAGTCTCGTACACAAAACTACGCTTTTTCACAAAGCCACGCTTTTTCACAAAGCCACGTTTTTTCACAACGCCACGCTTTTTCACAAAGCCACGCTTTGATCAACAAATGATCAACAGCACTTCGTATGCCACATTACCAAATTGGGAATGTATCACTAGTAACCATCAACTACATGACCTCTGAGCTCGTACGTCTCAGAGAAGGGTGTTAAGCTAAGAGAATAAATTCTCCGCCACCAAAAGAAATGTATTTGATAGAAACCAGCTTTACATCTCAAAGTGTAACGTCAGACACACATCCATACAAGTCTGTTCCGGGATCGAACGGAACCGAAGGCACTTCAAAAGAAGCCCTTGCAATCCGGATATTGACTAATCACGTCCGGACTTCCCATCACAAGAAGAGTGATATAAATCTCTATACCGGAGCAACTCGGTGCAGAGACATTCGACAGGTTGTCTTTTCATTTTTGAAAATATTCGGTCTTCACCACCGGTCTTCAATACGATCCATATCGTCGTATCACTAATTCGGAATGGGTTATATGATACAAAGGTCTTTTCCCGGCTAACCCAAATAGTGAGCACAATATTTCAAAACATATGAATATTGGGATTTCAATTAAGTCACAACTTATTACCCAAATCCTTTCCTTTAAATGGTTTAAACAAATTACCATTTTAAATCTTTAAACAAAAAGATTTACTTCACAAAGATTCATTCACAGATTTCCAAATCAATTTCCTTTCAATTCGATTAACCCATTAAATCTTTAAATTAAGATTTAATTTATAGCTTTCAAAACTATTCACAATTCAAATCTTTTATAATATAAAAGATACACCTTTTAAAATACTCTTTGATTTCAAAATAAAGCTTAATCATCTTCACAAAGGTTAATTCATAGTTTTCCCAAACTATTTACAATCTCATTTCAATTTAAAATGTTTCAATACAAATTGGAAATCTTTTCACTTATGAAAGCCATTATTAATTGAAAACAATTAGTTTTCGTTTTGGGAAAAACTGGTTACAATTACACAATTTACAACCATTCAAGTATAAAACTTGAACATACATTTAAATTTCCAAAACCATATTTTAAATGGTTAAAAACCCATATAAACACCTTTTATACTTATAAAATCTTTTAAACCAAAATTCCCAAATCATCGAATTCAATTTTAAGTATTGAATTCAAAATTTAAATCAAATGATTTAAATTCCAATTTTTATTAAGTTATTTAAAATAACTTTTATTTCTGAAAATCATTTCAAAAACTTTCAATTCCAATTCCAAAACCATTTTGGATTCAAAACTTCAATTTCCAAAATTGATAAAAATCTGTGACTTAACCGATTTCCACGTGAAATCCACATTTGTGTGTGTGTATTGTGTAGTCCAAGGGTTTAACACAATAGTGCAACAACATTCAATCATCACAGATCAAATATAACAATATAATTGATAAGCGGTATAAACTATAACGCTTATCCTTCATTCACAGATCACAGATATATCATATCACAAAACATCGCATATTAGAGATGTCAAACAATTCAACATCCAATATAATCCAAACATCCATAGGTAGGATTAATTCAATTATCTGATTAATTTGAATTAGATAAATTTCTATAATTCAATTTTACTAGTTATAGTAAATTAATAATCAATTAATTTCAAATTTATTTCTAAATTTATTTCAAAACACCAAATCAAATTTCCAAATATTTACAAAGATTTATTTTAAATCACCAAAAATCAATTACCAAATGGATTTCCAAATTTATTCCCTTTTTAAAATAAATTCCTTTTTAAGCAGATAAATTCATTTTATTTTCCAAACTATTCAAAACCCCAATTTTAAATAAATTCTCAACTTATAAATAATATTTTCGAAATCCCTTTATTAAGCCTTTTTTCCATATTTTGAAATTTAATTCAATACCATTCAAAAATAAAGCTTTTATCTTTTCAAACTCCTTTTAAATTTATCCAATTATCAAAAATAAATTTTTCGATAAATTTTCAACTTAAATTTCGAAAATACAATTTTTATTTATTACTGGTATCCATCGATACCAAAAATATCTTTGGCTAAATTATAGCCGTCAACATTTTCAATCACAATATAATCACACGGCGATTATAAATAAATCAACACACAACATTGAATTAAATTCAATTATTTGAGGAATCCAGTTGGATCCCTCCAACCTGTTTCCCCTGCATCCACAGATGTTAGCACAATACCAATTCCACTTCGAAGTGGAATATCACAGTATATGGGATTTATAAATATTATCCACTATTATGCGGAGCAATAGGGTCTCATCCGCTATATAATGCGGGAAATCAACTCCAAATACATATATAATACCAATTCCACTTCACGGAGGAATTATCGCGGTATATGTTTTTAATAAATAACCTCCGCTTAATATACGGCGTATAGGGTCTATTTATCACAATAGATAACAATCATCATCCAATCATCACAATCAACATTATCAACAATTTTAAATCTAACTATTTAAAATTTAAATCGAAACAAAATATTCGATTGAGTGAGAAGTTCTCACCTTGCTTGTAGTTGTCGCGATAGCGATTTATTCTGATTAAAATTAAACAAGCGTTTAATTTCAACCAAAATTTTCGCTAGCTCAAATAAATCCCAATCCAGCTCCATTGCGTAGTGCTTGAGAAAACGATTCCAACGCAAAAAGTTTCGTCAGAAACGGACCTCGTATCAAAAAGATATCACGTTTTAAAGTTTGAACGTATTTATATAAATCAATTTACATATTTATTTTTATTTTTCAAACCCTACAATCAAATCTGGCCGCACATTTTGCTACCTCAGATCTGGACCGTGCGCCTCTTCTCCCCTCCCTTACGTTTGAACGTGAATAAATAACCCATAGCCGCCAATGTCTTCATCAATTACGCGACCACCATCGACCATCTTCACGTCGATCAACTAGCGCCACTTCGAAGCTCATCGCCTCGTCTACCCACGCCTGGAACCACGTGCAGCTCGGTTACCATCTCCTCTCGAAAAACGCGAGTGATTTCTGGCTTCATTCGACGATTATAACGAAAATCCACCGTAGGATGTATAGATCTCGTTACTCTCTACTACTTTGCAGTTGGATGTTTTACGTAAAACTCTATGGATGAGGAGATCGGAGGAGATGAAGGTGGATGTTTTCTGGCCATTGAATTATTAGGGCCGGCTGAAACTAGGGTTTTGCCCTTTGTTTGCAAATGAAGAAAGTTAGGTCCTTATATAGAAAATTCTCCAAAACACTGTTCATCAAAAAATTTCTGAACTCCAAATCGAGCGTGCCGGCTGGCGTTTCTAAGGTTACCCCGCGTTCCGAACACAATGGAATGTGTTTTGGGAGCTAATTCGATCGTATGTGAGAGTTACGGAAATAAACGATCAAATTTAAATCAAATCGATTTCGATGCGTTTTGGCTTGCCCCGGACAAACGACAACTCTGATTGCTACGAAAATTGAAAGCTTACAGTAATATCATATTAATGATCCGATGAAACTGGTTTCGTCGAAATCCGAGACCGTTTGAAAAATGACTATTTTCACTCGTCGATTAAATATTAAAATATTCAATTTTCACAATTTAACTTTTAATTCAATTTTAAAAGTTCTATAACATCATTCTAACTCCAATATGATTTAATATAACTTTATAAATCATTTTTAATCACATTTAATTCATATTTCAATTATTTACCCAATTTCAAGTATTAAATTAATAATTTAATCGTCCAATTAAATCACTATATCGAAATTAAATTAATTCGACTTATAAATCTTACTTTTTTATATTAAAAATCAATTAAATATACTAATTTCAAATGACAGAAATTTTGGGTCGTTACAGGTAGACTAGTTAAGGAAATACAAGGCCATAATTGATTTAGACTCATCCACCATATCATTGCAAAATCTTAGAGGCCAGAGAATCATAATTTTATGTGAAGTAGCTAAAGAAATGAAATTATATCACTTAATTGACTTGGAAAAAGATTTTAGTGAACTTACTATTGAAGAAATTCCCATAGTCAATGAATACTTGGATGTGTTTGGGGAGGTTAAGGGTGTTCCACACCATAGACCAGTAGAGTTTCAAATCAATCTTATTCCCGGAGCAAGCCCAATAATACAGAAACCCACTAGAATGGGGCAAAGTGAACTAAAAGAATTGAAAAATCAGTTAGAAGAAGTAGAAAGCAAAGGATTTATAAGGCCAAGTAGTTAATTCTGGGGTGCTCCAGTAGTGTTTGTAAGAAAACATGATGGTACTTGGAGAATGTGTATAGATTACAGAGAGCTAAATATAGTTACTATTAAGAACAAATACCCATTGACTAGAATTGATGATCTCTTTGATCAACTCAGTGGAGCTAAAATATTTTCTAGGTTAGACTTAGCATCTGGGTTCCATCAGATGAAGGTCGAGGACTCAAGTGTTAAGTACACTGCATTTAACACCAGATATGGTTTGCATGAGTTTCTAGTTATGCCATTTGGGCTGACAAATGCCCCTTCATTTTTTGTAGATTTAATGAATAGAATATTCAGATATTATTTAGACAAGTTTTTGCTAATTTTTGTTGATGATATTTTTGTTTATTCCAAAACAGTAGAAGAGCATAAAAGTCATTTGCATCTGGTTTGTCTAGATTGAGGGAAAAAAGATTTAAAGGCAAAATTTTCAAAATGTGCATTTTGGAAAGAGGAAGTACATTTCCTAGGCCATGTCATTTCTGCAAAAGGAATTTCAGTGAACCCCAATAAGGTTGTATCAATTCAAGCATGGAAAAAGACCAAGCACAGTGAGTGAGGTTAGATCATTTATGGGGATGGCAGGATATTATAGGAGATTTATAAAAGATTTTTCTAAAATGTCATCACCACTTACAAATTTAACTAGAAAGAATCAAGCCTTTGTGTTGACTGAAAAATGTGAACAAGCTTTTTTCAAGATAAAGGAAGCCTTAGTTAATGCACCAGTGTTGAGAGTACCTGAAGGAAATGAGGGTTTAATTGTGTATACTGATGCAAGTGGCTCTGGGCTAGGGGCTGTGTTGATGCAACAAGACCAAGTAATAGCCTATGCATCTAGGCAATTAAAGCCACATGAAACTAGGTATGCAACCCATGATCTTGAACTAGCAGCAGTAGTGTATGCCTTGAAGCTTTGGAGACATTACTTATTAGGTTCCAAATTTATTTTGTACATTGATCATAAGGCACTGAAATATCTATTCTCACAAAAAGATTTAAACATGAGGCAACATAGGTGGGTGAAGTTTCTAGCTGCCTATGACTTAGACATACTATATACACCAGGTAAAGCAAACAAAGTTGCTGATGCTCTAAGTAGACAACATGCTAAGTTAGCTATGATGATGATAGAAGAGTTTAAGGACTTGTCTTTGCTTGCTGAATTAGAAATTGGGGAGAATGGCTGTGTGCACATGGATGTACATGTGCATGGTGCATAGGAAAATAGAGGGAAGTTGAGCTTGATGACACTTCAATCTGAATTAATTTTGAAGGTAAGTAAAATGCAAGACCATGACCCTATTATAGTTGAGAAGAAAATTCTCATATCAAAAGAGGAATAAGTGATAAATTACCATATTGATAAAAATGGTTATTTAAGAAACCAGGATAGAATATGTGTTCCAGAAAACATGGAGTTGAAGGAGGAAATATTGAATGAATATCATAGGAGTAAGTACTCCATACACCCAGGCAGTACAAAGATGTATCAAAATTTAAAAAGAAATTTTTGGTGGAAGGGAATGAAGTCAGATGTAGCCAAACATGTTGCAAGGTGTATGACTTGCCAACAAGTTAAGGTAGAAACTGTAACGACCCAGAATTTTGACCAAATTAAATTGAGAATATTTAATTTATTTTAAATGTTTGATCGACGATTTAATTTGAATCCCCGATATTACTTTGAATTTGGCGATTAAATTTTAAATTTAATCTAGTGTAAGTTGAATAAAAATTCGAATCCTCAATTTAAAGCTGAAGAAAAATATTTCAAACGCTTGTAAAATTTATATTTATAATTCTGAAGATAACAGAAGCTTCAGAATCAAATTTCGAATTGATTTGATCAGTTTTGGAAATTATCGTTCGTATCGATATTTAAAAATAGTCATTTTTCAAATAGTTTCGGAATTCGACGAAACCAGTGCCATTGGGTCCGTAATATTGAATTATTGTCGGATTTCAAATTCCGTATTTTTCGGAGTTGTTTTGTGAGCGCACGACGTAAAAACGTGTCGAAATTTAATTGAAACCAATTTAAATTTAAACTTTAAATATTTAGTCAACACACACGTTATCTCCCTCAAATCGCGGCTGAAATCACGAAAAATTATCATGCATCCCATGCCTCCTCCCATTTCTAAATAACCCTCTCCACTTTACCTTCGTTCAATCAAGACAATCAAATAGCCGAAGCCAGGATTCAAAAAAAATAAAACTAAATTAAATCGCGATTCACTGTCGCGAATTCATTCTCGAGCTCGCGCGTGCGATAGGGGTGGAGTCGGCAGCTTGGCATGGACGAGGCACGAAATCGTGATCAGGGATATCGAGAAGAGGGGGGATGGCGATTTCATCGTGACTGGGAGTGCGATGTCGTTGATTTGGGGTTTGAGTGAGGCAACGCGAGTTTCTTCGCGAGGCGTGGGCTGCGTGTCGCGACTGGGCGCATGCGCGTGGTGGGTTCGTCTCTATCGAGGAGGCGTCATGGTCAGATCAGTGGTGGGGTAAGCTTGAGCTTGAGGTCTGCAGTCGATCGAGAGCTCGCGAATTAGGGCTTCGTCTGGGATTGTTCGCAATGGTTAAGCATTCGATTTGGGTGACTCGGTGAACGGCGTTGGGCCAGAGCTGTCTCAAGTTGAGCTCGTTCATGTCGCGACTGGTTCACATGTGTGCGCGCGTGGAGTTGGCTAGCAGGGTCGACTCGACGTAAGGGTGTGACGGCAATTGTGGGTGATGGAGGCGTCGCCGAGTGTCTGTCAAGCGAGTCAGGAAGGTAATACTAGTTCTGTTTTTAATTTAATATATGTATATATAGATTAACAAAATAGTTTACGGTAAACAGTTTTAAACAATGTAAAGGTTATTTTACTTGCATAAGATTTTGAAATAAATATAGGAATCTGGAAATTTAACAACCAGACACATATATGTATCGGTTTCTAGTATTTGTAGATTCAGAGGGAAAGTAAAATAATTGAATTATTTATGTAAAGGAGATTTTAGTTTAGATTTAAAAGGAAAGTTAGTTTGAAATTAAATGTTTAGTTAAATAAATTTATCTAACAGAAACTTGTTTAAAAAGGAAAATAATGATGAAGAAGAAAATTTGTTTAATTTAAAAGTGATAACTTTTAGAAATCAAAGTCGTAATTAATTTGTTAAAAGAAATTGGTTAATTGAAATAATGGAACTGGTAAATAAAATTATTAAGTTGACCTGTTTAATTTTTCTAAGTACCCAAAAGAGTTTCAGAGGAAAGATAAATATGCAAGTATACACTTTTAATTTATTAGCTTGGTTTAAGTAAAACCATCAGTTAATTTAACAATAAAAAAAATGAAATCACCGATGAATCAAAATTATCAAATAAAAATTTATTTTTTCGATTTGTTCGAATATTAACGAATTGTATAAATTATTTATACAAGGTATAAATCAAGAAAAAATCGAGTCGAGATGGAAATGGATGGTAAAGAAATAAAAGCTAAGGTGAGATTTTTTTCTCACTCAAAATGAATTGCAGTTCTTGATTTGTTTGATATGATTGCTATGTTGATTTGTGATATTAGATATAGTAGGATATATCTATATATAGCAATATATACATATTGGCATATGTATATATTGGATTGATGATTTCCCGCCTCGTATAGCGGATGAGACCCTATTGCGCCGTTAGTAAGCGGATTTATAAAAACCTATATACCGCGATAATTCCGTACTGGAGCGGAATTGGTATTGTGCTAACGTCTTTGGATGCAGGGAAACAGGTTGGAGGGATCCAACTGGACCCCTCACATTGATTGGATTTATTTCTACTGTGATGTGATAATCTGTGAATGATTATTATTGTTATTGAATTGATATCTGGAAATTGTTTGAAAAGCTAAAATTTAGCTGAATGGATGTTTCGACATCATTGGATTCCAAAAATAAACGAAATTGAATTTTTGAAATCAAAGTAGAAATTTCTAAGTGAATCAATTTTTGGAATTGAATAAATTTTGAAGAAAGAAAATTTTAAAGTATAAAAAGTTAATTTTTTATAATCTTATCGAATTAATTCCAGAATCAAGTGAAAATGTTAAATAAATGGATTTCGTAAAATAGTGATTATAAATTGAAGAATTTAATTTAAGAATTTGGATTTTTAAATAGATTGAAAGAAACAATTGAAATATATTTTCTTTGAAAGGAATTTATTTAAAAAGAGATAAGTTGGAAATCCAATTAGAAATTTAATTGGTAAGTTGAAACGATTTGGGAAATCAATGTAAAATGATTTCAATTTAAAGAATCCATTTAAAAACAGGATGTTGAGTAATTTGAGAAAAATAAGAAATTTATTTAGTAGTGATAAATAAAATTAGAAATCAATCTGTAATTGATTTAGTATTTGGAGAAGAACTTTGAGAAATCAGTATGGAATCTTTTATTTAAAGTTGAAAATAAATTTAGAAATCAATATTGAAATTGATTTGGTATTGAAGTTTTAATAAATGGAATTGGAATTTATAAAAGTTGGTTATAAATCCGAAATCACTTATTTTGATAAGTAAAATATAGAAGTTGATAAAAAGAAGATTTATAAGTCGAAGTTGTTATTAAAATAGAAATAGAATTTATAACCGTGTTTATAAATTCGAGAGCGATGGAATTTGATAAATTAAATATAGAAGATTATCAAAGTAGATATATTCGCGATTTTGGATAGCGAATTTCTATTGAAATGAAAATGTGTAGAAATAATTGGAATTGGGTTAAATGAAGTATATTCACGATTTTGGACAGTGAATATATTTTTAAGTAAAATGGTTATGTTTGGGGAAGCGATATTATAAATGAAGTTAAACATTTTAAAGACGTTTTAAAACGTATTATGAATCGAAAGCATAGATTTCAACGTTCATTGTTGAAATAGGCGTTTTCGAAAATATAAGGAAATGATGGACTATAACACTGTTGTTATAGTAAATGATTTTCGAAAAGAAAATGTTTTATGTAGTATTGGGATTTTCATATATCTACCTTAAAATTTCGAATCCCTATACTAGTGATTTCGAGTCGTCGTAACGATGTTTTACGTAACATTCGTTTTGACTCAAATAGATGTTAGAATAAATGATTTCCTTAAAGAATGAATGTATACTTAATTTGATTTAAGTATATCGAATATTTTCCAAGTGTTGAAAATAAATGATTGTGAAATACTTATTATTTAATAAGTATGGAAATGCTTTTCCAATATGAAATGAACTGTTTTTGAGACTTTATCTTTTAAAGATAAATTGAAATGTGGAAGTTGATTTGAAATTGTTTTCAAATGGTTAAGTGTGGAAATTTTATATCTAGTAAAGATATTTTTGAAGATGAAATAATTTGGAAAATTATTTGGAATCTGATGATGTTGCGCATCTTTATTGATAGTTAAATAACCGACTATCAATAATTACCTTGAGTAGGTATTTGTTGTGAATTGGATGAATTTGAATGCCACACTTATTTTTGAATAAGCGGTCACTATTCGGGTTAGCCGGGAAAGGACCATGGGGTCGTATAACCCATTCCGAATATGTGATACGTCGTTATGAATCGCATTTGAAGACCGGTGTTGAAGACCGGATATTTTTGAAAACGGAAGGATTACCGTCGAGTTACTCTACATCGACTGATCTTCGATTTAGAGGTTTTATCACCCTTAGTGACGGGAAGTCCCGACGTGATTGAAAATTATCCGGATGTGCAAGGGCTTCGTGAGAAGTGCCTTCGGTTCTGTTCGATCCCGGAACAGACTTGTATGGATTGTGTGTCTGATGTTACAATTTGAGATATAAAGCTGATTTCTTTCAAATACATTTCTGTTGGTGGCGGAGAATTTATTCTCTTAGCTTAACACCCTTCTCTGAGACGTACGAGCTCAGAGGTTATGTAGTTGAAATTTATCAGCGATATATCCCAATTTGGTAACGTGGCATACTGAGTGTTGCTGTGAAATAATCAGTGTTTGATCATTTGCGATATGATCATTTGTTTGATCTTATATCTTTGTGATCATAGGTTGATCATTTTGTTTGACCCGAAGCAGGGCTTTTTGAGAAAGCGTAGCTTTGTGGACGAGACTTCGTCGAGCCTCACACCCCGGAAATGGTCGAAACAGGACGAATGCAGCAAGGTTCTAGGGAGTAGCGCCCCTTAGTGTATGTCATTCCTTCTGGATAAAGGTGGTATCATGGTATGGAGCCCAGATACTTAACCTCTGTGGTTACTGCATTATTATTATCTATGTGGTTTGTTGCGAATCGGGGATCCTCGGGAAGATCGGTGACGATCGGGGGATGGCATACGCGTGTCAGTAGTTACCTATTTTTGCAGAGGTAACCCGGCCTTGTGTTGGCAGAGATCCGGTTAGGTTCTCGGGTCGTCTATTCCAGGGACGTACCCATCGTGGATAGGAAGTTCCTTAGCCTGACCATTTGTTGGAAATCCAAAGAAACAATACGAGCCTTGTACGGTTTTAGTTGTAGAACCTGCCATTTAATATGGTAGCTATAGCAAGCATACTATAATGGCACCTATGCTGGCTAAGATTTATATTCTACTTTCGAAATGTTTTCTACACTATGCACTAATAATAATATCAAAAAGAATTTGATTTTGCGTAGTAAGCATCTTTGACTATCATAAGAAGAAATCTCCTCCAAGTCTGCGTTTGCATTGTGTGTGTGGCGGGAGGTCTTATGGTAGTTTCATTTTCCAAAAGCATTTCGAATTGACTTTAAAATTATCCTGTTGTTTATTTTAAAGAATAACTGTTTTACGATCTCACACCAGTCACCATGACTGACTCGGAGTTTATTGTTCCCTTCTAAACTCTGGGTGCCCACCAATTTCCACACGGGCAGCCTAGAGTTATATTATCAGGATATTCAGGATATTCTGGAGCTTTGGAGATAAGCTGGAGGACGAGACGTAGTATTTGTATCTGATAGTATTTATTCCGCTGTGTATTCTGTATGAGGACAAGTTTATATAACTGTCCATTGTTGTATATTGACTCTGATTGATGTATGTATAAACTGATAAAATTCTTTGTTTAAAAGATTACTGATTTATCTATTATATATTGTTCCGCTGCGATATGTGAGATTCTGATATTGTTTTCTGTTCTGATGTTGTTCTGTTGTTCTTCTCTTCTTTCTTCTACCTTCTTCTTCTTCTTCTTCTGCCTTTTTCTTTATCTAAAACCCTCACTATTGGAATTTCCGGCACTCGATTGCTCGGCAGTCGATAAAGTGAGTATCGATGTCGAATTTTCGAAAGTCGAAAATTTCGGTATGTGACAGCGTGGTATCAGAGCATATGGTTAAGCGACAACCCTGCTCTGTTGGGTGTTACTCATTAGAGATAGAGTCAGTAGTACTCTAGAATGAGTTGAGTGTAATAATAGATATGAGCGCGTATTTGTTATTTGAATATAAAATTGTTTTATATTGTGATGATTGATTTATTGAGTGGTATATGGATTCTGGTCAATACGAGTAATTAACGATCATTGATAGGGATCTCTAAACACTCGAATAGAACAATTCGGCACAGTATTGTTTTAAATAGGGTGAATGAAATAATTTTACCCAAAACTATTTTTGTATATAAAAGAAATGATTTTCTATGAAGTACTATAGTATATGGTTGCATGGATGTTAGGAAAGTGATAATATTGAAAGTTATCATTTTTATTGAAATTGAATAAGAAATTAAAGTAATAACCAAAGATTTGGGAATAAATCCATTTGAAAAATGTAAATTATAAATGTGGATTGTAATTTAAAACGGAATTTCAGAGAAATTTTTGGAAATTTTTTTTTTGGAAAGAACTTGAAAATTTTGGAGATCTGGAAAGTTTAAATTTCTTTTTGATCTGAAAATGAATTTCGAAGGTTTTGAAAAGTATTTTGGAAAGATGAAAGCTCTAAACTCTTTTCGGTCGCTGGAAAATAACTTCGGTAATGACTGCAGCATCACTGATGTTCATTTTCGGGTTTCCAAAAGAGAAATTGCTGCCAAATTGTTTTAAATGGAAGTTGTTTGAAAATTTGGATTTGGTTTTAGAAAATTCAAAGGAAAATTTGAATTGTTTTCAAAATGATTTTTTTGAAGTTGAAAAGACTCTGGAATACTATATAAAAATATTTATAAAATATTGAGATCTGATTGGAATGAAATTCAAATTGTAAATAAATTTTGGGAATGAACAAAAGAATAAAACTGGAAGTGGAAGTTGAGATTCATTTTGAATTTGTAAGCATTGAATTGGATTGATTAACTACAAATGAAAGACGAATTAAAATTCATATGGAATTAGAAATTCAGTATAATATACGTGGTGATAAACCAAAATAGTGAATTGAAAACAAAAATTTAATTTGTAGGTGGATTAGTAATTGAAATGAATTTGTAATTGAAACTAATCTAAAAAGAGCAGTTATGAATGAAAGATGTTTGGTTAATAAAATAAACCGAATGAAAATATGAAATGCGAATTTGATTGAATGGAATCAATTGTAAATGAAGTGAACTAAAGATAATTGATAAATTCAATATTCAGAAGATAAACTGAATCCAAATTAGATTGGAATTGTGAATTAAATTCAAATGAAATTTGAAATGTGAAGTTGAATGAAAATGAATATGAAACTTCAATAGGGAAGTAAAGATGATATAAGAAGTATGAATTGGAAATTTTTGTAGTGAAATTTGCAAAATGTTTGAATGCTGTAACTAGATATTATGGCTAGTAGAACATACAGGTGTATAAAGGAATTGGAATTGAATTGCAAAGATAAAATTGAATTGCTCGACAAAAGGTATGTATTTGAGTTTTAATATGAGTTTTTGATGATTTCTCTCTAGCCGCTTGGCTTTTTCTTTTTCTTTTTGAAATCTGAGAGTCCGTAGGGACGTTTTGTAGTAGTACCGTATTAGCCGCGCAAAGGAGACGCTGGCGAAATTTTTCGAAAATTTAGGGCGTTAGAAAATTTTTGAGAAATTTTGAAAGTTTAAAATTTGAATTTAAACTCGAATTTGAATTTTGAAGTAAACAATGTTGTTTGGAACTTATAATTGAAGTTGGAAGCTAGTTGAAATAATAATGAATCTTTAGTAGAAAGATTTGTTTTGATGAATTGATTAAACTATTTAGATTATGGAAAATAGTAGACGAGTTAAGGACCATTTTTCCTAACTTGTAATTTCGAGGACGAAATTCTTTTAAGGAGGGAAGTCTGTAACGACCCAGAATTTTGACCAAATTAAATTGAGAATATTTAATTTATTTTAAATGTTTGATCGACGATTTAATTTGAATCCCCGATATTACTTTGAATTTGGCGATTAAATTTTAAATTTAATCTAGTGTAAGTTGAATAAAAATTCGAATCCTCAATTTAAAGCTGAAGAAAAATATTTCAAACGCTTGTAAAATTTATATTTATAATTCTGAAGATAACAGAAGCTTCAGAATCAAATTTCGAATTGATTTGATCAGTTTTGGAAATTATCGTTCGTATCGATATTTAAAAATAGTCATTTTTCAAACAGTTTCGGAATTCGACGAAACCAGTGCCATTGGGTCCGTAATATTGAATTATTGTCGGATTTCAAATTCCGTATTTTTCGGAGTTGTTTTGTGAGCGCACGACGTAAAAACGCGTCGAAATTTAATTGAAACCAATTTAAATTTAAACTTTAAATATTTAGTCAACACACACGTTATCTCCCTCAAATCGCGGCTGAAATCACGAAAAATTATCATGCATCCCATGCCTCCTCCCATTTCTAAATAACCCTCTCCACTTTACCTTCGTTCAATCAAGACAATCAAATGGCCGAAGCCAGGATTCAAAAAAAATAAAACTAAATTAAATCGCGATTCACTGTCGCGAATTCATTCGCGAGCTCGCGCGTGCGATAGGGGTGGAGTCGGCAGCTTGGCATGGACGAGGCACGAAATCGTGATCAGGGATATCGAGAAGAGGGGGGATGGCGATTTCATCGTGACTGGGAGT
Organism: Allium fistulosum; assembly: GCA_030737815.1. Taxonomy (NCBI): domain Eukaryota; kingdom Viridiplantae; phylum Streptophyta; class Magnoliopsida; order Asparagales; family Amaryllidaceae; genus Allium; species Allium fistulosum. Next base: position 543,733,220 of record CM060903.1, read on the forward strand.
GCGATGTCGTTGATTTGGGGTTTGAGTGAGGCAACGCGAGTTTCTTCGCGAGGCGTGGGCTGCGTGTCGCGACTGGGCGCATGCGCGTGGTGGGTTCGTCTCTATCGAGGAGGCGTCATGGTCAGATCAGTGGTGGGGTAAGCTTGAGCTTGAGGTCTGCAGTCGATCGAGAGCTCGCGAATTAGGGCTTCGTCTGGGATTGTTCGCAATGGTTAAGCGTTCGATTTGGGTGACTCGGTGAACGGCGTTGGGCCAGAGCTGTCTCAAGTTGAGCTCGTTCATGTCGCGACTGGTTCACATGTGTGCGCGCGTGGAGTTGGCTAGCAGGGTCGACTCGACGTAAGGGTGTGACGGCAATTGTGGGTGATGGAGGCGTCGCCGAGTGTCTGTCAAGCGAGTCAGGAAGGTAATACTAGTTCTGTTTTTAATTTAATATATGTATATATAGATTAACAAAATAGTTTACGGTAAACAGTTTTAAACAATGTAAAGGTTATTTTACTTGCATAAGATTTTGAAATAAATATAGGAATCTGGAAATTTAACAACCAGACACATATATGTATCGGTTTCTAGTATTTGTAGATTCAGAGGGAAAGTAAAATAATTGAATTATTTATGTAAAGGAGATTTTAGTTTAGATTTAAAAGGAAAGTTAGTTTGAAATTAAATGTTTAGTTAAATAAATTTATCTAACAGAAACTTGTTTAAAAAGGAAAATAATGATGAAGAAGAAAATTTGTTTAATTTAAAAGTGATAACTTTTAGAAATCAAAGTCGTAATTAATTTGTTAAAAGAAATTGGTTAATTGAAATAATGGAACTGGTAAATAAAATTATTAAGTTGACCTATTTAATTTTTCTAAGTACCCAAAAGAGTTTCAGAGGAAAGATAAATATGCAAGTATACACTTTTAATTTATTAGCTTGGTTTAAGTAAAACCATCAGTTAATTTAACTATAAAAAAAATGAAATCACCGATGAATCAAAATTATCAAATAAAAATTTATTTTTTCGATTTGTTCGAATATTAACGAATTGTATAAATTATTTATACAAGGTATAAATCAAGAAAAAATCGAGTCGAGATGGAAATGGATGGTAAAGAAATAAAAGCTAAGGTGAGATTTTTTTCTCACTCAAAATGAATTGCAGTTCTTGATTTGTTTGATATGATTGCTATGTTGATTTGTGATATTAGATATAGTAGGATATATCTATATATAGCAATATATACATATTGGCATATGTATATATTGGATTGATGATTTCCCGCCTCGTATAGCGGATGAGACCCTATTGCGCCGTTAGTAAGCGGATTTATAAAAACCTATATACCGCGATAATTCCGTACTGGAGCGGAATTGGTATTGTGCTAACGTCTTTGGATGCAGGGAAACAGGTTGGAGGGATCCAACTGGACCCCTCACATTGATTGGATTTATTTCTACCGTGATGTGATAATCTGTGAATGATTATTATTGTTATTGAATTGATATCTGGAAATTGTTTGAAAAGCTAAAATTTAGCTGAATGGATGTTTCGACATCATTGGATTCCAAAAATAAACGAAATTGAATTTTTGAAATCAAAGTAGAAATTTCTAAGTGAATCAATTTTTGGAATTGAATAAATTTTGAAGAAAGAAAATTTTAAAGTATAAAAAGTTAATTTTTTATAATCTTATCGAATTAATTCCAGAATCAAGTGAAAATGTTAAATAAATGGATTTCGTAAAATAGTGATTATAAATTGAAGAATTTAATTTAAGAATTTGGATTTTTAAATAGACTGAAAGAAACAATTGAAATATATTTTCTTTGAAAGGAATTTATTTAAAAAGAGATAAGTTGGAAATCCAATTAGAAATTTAATTGGTAAGTTGAAACGATTTGGGAAATCAATGTAAAATGATTTCAATTTAAAGAATCCATTTAAAAACAGGATGTTGAGTAATTTGAGAAAAATAAGAAATTTATTTAGTAGTGATAAATAAAATTAGAAATCAATCTGTAATTGATTTAGTATTTGGAGAAGAACTTTGAGAAATCAGTATGGAATCTTTTATTTAAAGTTGAAAATAAATTTAGAAATCAATATTGAAATTGATTTGGTATTGAAGTTTTAATAAATGGAATTGGAATTTATAAAAGTTGGTTATAAATCCGAAATCACTTATTTTGATAAGTAAAATATAGAAGTTGATAAAAAGAAGATTTATAAGTCGAAGTTGTTATTAAAATAGAAATAGAATTTATAACCGTGTTTATAAATTCGAGAGCGATGGAATTTGATAAATTAAATATAGAAGATTATCAAAGTAGATATATTCGCGATTTTGGATAGCGAATTTCTATTGAAATGAAAATGTGTAGAAATAATTGGAATTGGGTTAAATGAAGTATATTCACGATTTTGGACAGTGAATATATTTTTAAGTAAAATGGTTATGTTTGGGAAAGCGATATTATAAATGAAGTTAAACATTTTAAAGACGTTTTAAAACGTATTATGAATCGAAAGCATAGATTTCAACGTTCATTGTTGAAATAGGCGTTTTCGAAAATATAAGGAAATGATGGACTATAACACTGTTGTTATAGTAAATGATTTTCGAAAAGAAAATGTTTTATGTAGTATTGGGATTTTCATATATCTACCTTAAAATTTCGAATCCCTATACTAGTGATTTCGAGTCGTCGTAACGATGTTTTACGTAACATTCGTTTTGACTCAAATAGATGTTAGAATAAATGATTTCCTTAAAGAATGAATGTATACTTAATTTGATTTAAGTATATCGAATATTTTCCAAGTGTTGAAAATAAATGATTGTGAAATACTTATTATTTAATAAGTATGGAAATGCTTTTCCAATATGAAATGAACTGTTTTTGAGACTTTATCTTTTAAAGATAAATTGAAATGTGGAAGTTGATTTGAAATTGTTTTCAAATGGTTAAGTGTGGAAATTTTATATCTAGTAAAGATATTTTTGAAGATGAAATAATTTGGAAAATTATTTGGAATCTGATGATGTTGCGCATCTTTATTGATAGTTAAATAACCGACTATCAATAATTACCTTGAGTAGGTATTTGTTGTGAATTGGATGAATTTGAATGCCACACTTATTTTTGAATAAGCGCTCACTATTCGGGTTAGCCGGGAAAGGACCATGGGGTCGTATAACCCATTCCGAATATGTGATACGTCGTTATGAATCGCATTTGAAGACCGGTGTTGAAGACCGGATATTTTTGAAAACGGAAGGATTACCGTCGAGTTACTCTACATCGACTGATCTTCGATTTAGAGGTTTTATCACCCTTAGTGACGGGAAGTCCCGACGTGATTGAAAATTATCCGGATGTGCAAGGGCTTCGTGAGAAGTGCCTTCGGTTCTGTTCGATCCCGGAACAGACTTGTATGGATTGTGTGTCTGATGTTACAATTTGAGATATAAAGCTGATTTCTTTCAAATACATTTCTGTTGGTGGCGGAGAATTTATTCTCTTAGCTTAACACCCTTCTCTGAGACGTACGAGCTCAGAGGTTATGTAGTTGAAATTTATCAGCGATATATACCAATTTGGTAACGTGGCATACTGAGTGTTGTTGTGAAATGATCAGTGTTTGATCATTTGCGATATGATCATTTGTTTGATCTTATATCTTTGTGATCATAGGTTGATCATTTTGTTTGACCCGAAGCAGGGCTTTTTGAGAAAGCGTAGCTTTGTGGACGAGACTTCGTCGAGCCTCACACCCCGGAAATGGTCGAAACAGGACGAATGCAGCAAGGTTCTAGGGAGTAGCGCCCCTTAGTGTATGTCATTCCTTCTGGATAAAGGTGGTATCATGGTATGGAGCCCAGATACTTAACCTCTGTGGTTACTGCATTATTATTATCTATGTGGTTTGTTGCGAATCGGGGATCCTCGGGAAGATCGGTGACGATCGGGGGATGGCATACGCGTGTCAGTAGTTACCTATTTTTGCAGAGGTAACCCGGCCTTGTGTTGGCAGAGATCCGGTTAGGTTCTCGGGTCGTCTATTCCAGGGACGTACCCATCGTGGATAGGAAGTTCCTTAGCCTGACCATTTGTTGGAAATCCAAAGAAACAATACGAGCCTTGTACGGTTTTAGTTGTAGAACCTGCCATTTAATATGGTAGCTATAGCAAGCATACTATAATGGCACCTATGCTGGCTAAGATTTATATTCTACTTTCGAAATGTTTTCTACACTACGCACTAATAATAATATCAAAAAGAATTTGATTTTGCGTAGTAAGCATCTTTGACTATCATAAGAAGAAATCTCCTCCAAGTCTGCGTTTGCATTGTGTGTGTGGCGGGAGGTCTTATGGTAGTTTCATTTTCCAAAAGCATTTCGAATTGACTTTAAAATTATCCTGTTGTTTATTTTAAAGAATAACTGTTTTACGATCTCACACCAGTCACCATGACTGACTCGGAGTTTATTGTTCCCTTCTAAACTCTGGGTGTCCACCAATTTCCACACGGGCAGCCTAGAGTTATATTATCAGGATATTCAGGATATTCTGGAGCTTTGGAGATAAGCTGGAGGACGAGACGTAGTATTTGTATCTGATAGTATTTATTCCGCTGTGTATTCTGTATGAGGACAAGTTTATATAACTGTCCATTGTTGTATATTGACTCTGATTGATGTATGTATAAACTGATAAAATTCTTTGTTTAAAAGATTACTGATTTATCTATTATATATTGTTCCGCTGCGATATGTGAGATTCTGATATTGTTTTCTGTTCTGATGTTGTTCTGTTGTTCTTCTCTTCTTTCTTCTACCTTCTTCTTCTTCTGCCTTTTTCTTTATCTAAAACCCTCACTATTGGAATTTCCGGCACTCGATTGCTCGGCAGTCGATAAAGTGAGTATCGATGTCGAATTTTCGAAAGTCGAAAATTTCGGTATGTGACAGAAACACAATGACCATCAGGGTTGTTACAACCTCTAAGCATACCACAGTGGAAATGGGGGGATATATCTATGGATTTCATAGATGGCCTACCTAGATCTAAAAGAGGAAACACAAGCATATGGGTGATAGTAGATAGACTAACTAAAGTGGCACATTTCATTCCAGTCAAACCTGAAAGGAATGCACCAAAATTAGCACAAGTATTTATGAAGGAGGTGTTAAGATTGCATGGCATTCCTAAAACCATTGTGAGTGATAGGGATACCATCTTCACCTCAAGATTCTGGAAAAGTTTTCAAGAGGCCTTGGGGAGTGAATTATGCTTAAGCACTGCCTACCATCCACAATCAGATGGACAAACTGAGGTGGTGAACAAAGTTATAGAAGACTTATTGAGAGCATGTGCATTGGATTTTGGAGGCAACTGGGAGGATCATCTCCATCTAGCTGAGTTTACATACAATAATGGTTATCAAAGCACCATATGGATGGCTCCATTTGAAGCCTTATATGGCAAGCCATGTTTATCACCTGTATGTTGGGTAGAGACAGGAGAGAGGGCTGTTTTAGGGCCTGAATATGTAAAAGAGACTACAGAGAAAATTGGGCTAATAAGAAAAAGGATGGCAGCAGCTCAAGACAGGCAAAAGAAGTTTGCAGACATGAAGAGAAAGCAGGTGGAATATGGAGTGGGAGACTTTGTTTTCATCAAGGTTTCACCCATGAAAAAGGTCCTGAGGTTTGGCAAGCAAGGTAAGCTCACACCAAGGTATGTTGGACCCTATAAAATTTTGGAAAGAATAGGCTCATTAGCATACAAATTAGAACTGCTAGAGGAAATGAAAGCAATGCACAATGTGTTTCATGTATCACAACTTAGAAGATGGGTACATGATAAGGAAGAGATTTTGGAGAAACCCACTCAAGTCCAGATCAACCCTGACATGGTTTATGAGAAGGAACCAGTGGGGATTTTAGCTAAAGAAGAAAATAAATTAAGAAGTAAAACTTTGAAACTAGTGAAGATCCAGTGGAGTCTTGACCCAAAGGACTGTACATGGGAGTTAGAGGACAAAATTAGGATAAATTATCCTAAGCTTTTTGCAAATTAAATGTAATTTTAAAATTCCCGGAAAATTTAATATATATATGGTTGTTATGATTTAATTTGTTTGTTTATGCATATGTTTGATGGATTCCTTAGAGTCAGTATGTAACGACCCACTATTTTGGACCATTCAAATCGACAATAATCCACACATGTCTGACTTGAATAATTCAAAATAACAGATTGTAATAAATTTGGAGCAAATGAAATCAAATACACAGAATCACAGACACATAACATATCAGAATAACTCGCAGCGGAAATTAAAATACCATAGTAGTTCATGAAGCTACTATAACAAACTCTCAAAACAAAATACATAATATCAGTCTGAAACATATACAATAGAAATCTCAAATACATAGAAGTTTATAATACTAGAGTTGAAATAGAACAACTGAAACTGAAATGGACATATAACTAGATAAGCAGAATCTCCAATGATTCCTAACTCCAGAAAAAGATCCAAAGCTAAGCTGTAAATACTCAGGCTGACCCGAGCGTAAAGCAAAATACAAAACACTCGAGTCAGGATAATATATACTTATATAATGTAAACCAACTCAAGTGAATTGTAGCAGTAATGCATAATAACTTAAAGGATGCTTGGGATCGCCTATCCTCTAAGGATTAGTTAAACTATAAATTAAATACATCCCGTGGTTAAAATTTCAAAATGGTATTTTATACTTCGAAATCAAATATCATTTCAAAATTCAATATCATTCAAAAATCCATTTCAAAATATCAAAATATCGTATCTTCCAAACCACATTCATTTATTTAAAATACCACTTCAACACACATTTCAAAATAGTTTATATTTCAAAACAAATTACTTCATTTTAAATCAAAAAATGAATTTATTATATTTAATAATTAAATTATTCAATTTCCAAAATTTTAACTTTTCAAAGTTCATTCATTCACTTAATTTTATCAAAACAGTGAAAATTCACCTTTCGTAGCATTTAGAAAATGCTACGGAAAGTCACATTCAAAACAGTTCAATTTAACAAAAGACAACATTTAAAAATGCTGTAATAGGGTTACATTAGTTCAAATAAACTTAGTTAAATTCATCAATTATAACATTTACAAAAAATGCTATAATAGCCTTCAACTAAATTTAGCCATTTGGTTCATTATTATCAACTACATCATTTATAAATGATGTATTATCATTTACATTAGAATTAATAGAATTTCAGAAATGCGGTTAATTAAATTCAAATATTCAGTATAATTTCACAAATAATTATATTTTTATTTAAATCATTTTTTTTAATTTATAAAATCATATAATTTCAGTTTTATAGTCATCATTTAAATACCCTTATATTCATGATTTTATAAAGTTAAATTTCCATTCAAAAATCAAAATTTAATAATAATTCACTTATTAAATTCCAACATTAAATTTTAAATTCATTAAATTAAATTTAACTTAACACTTAAGTTTAAATTTTCAAATATAACTTAATTTCATTTTTATTTACATAACTTAAAATTCACTTTTAAGCCAAATTCATAAATTTCCAATTTTAGTTATATTTCAAAATTTCAACTTAAATATTCATTCATTTCACATTTCAACTTTATTCAAAAATCATTAATATATTATAAAATCATTTAAATTCACTTTAATCCAAATTATCATGAATTTATCATATTTCATATTTAATTTAAATTCCAATTATCACCAAATTAAAATTTCCCAAAATAACTTACATTTCAGATTTTCTAACTTTACCATTAATTTATTTCACTTATAAATTTTCATAAAATCAATAATGCTTTACAAAAATCATTTTTAATCAAATTTAAATCAAAATATTATAATATTTACGTTTCTAAAATATTTTAAAATTTTTAGAAAAACATATTTTAACTACGGGTCTATATTTCATTTTTTAGCCTAGGTAAAGTGATACGGGTAATATATCTTTTCAACCCGTAATTTACAAAGAAAACCCGGGTTTGATCATTTCAAACCCGCAATCCCAAGTAAATGAAAATAATTGAAAATCATTCAGGCATATCATTTCAGCCCATAACGATTTTCTCTTATTCTAAAGTCCGTTCGGGTATGTATCATTTCAACCCATAGTGATTCTAATCTAAAGGGAACTTGCAGTGTGATAAACTGATAAAAATAACAGAACAACATAATATAACAGTAACATATGATATAACAGGTGTTTAAGCATGGGTGAACATCATATAATCATAACATAGCAGATATAATATGGTGATGCATTTTACAGATTCAAAAGTGGTCAATTTACTAGTTATATATGTATACACTGTCTGGTGAGAATAACTCACTTGTTAAAAGCTGGAGAAAGCCACCAAAGCACACAATACTCACACTACGAAGGCACGACAACACAGAAATTACTTGAGAGTGGAGAGCGAGATCCAAGTTATAGATCTTGTGTTACAACCCAAAAACAAAACCAAAATAATAGTTAAAAATCAATACGTTTGAATTTGAATAACTTTGAAACAAAAAGCAGTTTGAATCTAAAACTTTTTGCCTTGCTTTCTATACTTGTTTGCAAGGCCTAGAGGATCAATAAGGTCAGGTTTGAACATGGTTTGGATCAGGTATGGGTCTGGAAAAGGTGCGGCTACAAGGCTAAACAAGTGGAGGAAGTTACACTTAGGGTAGGTGAAAGGTTTCTAGGAAAATAGGTGGAAAAGTGGTTCAATCTTTGGCTCGGCCATGGGCTATGGGGTTCGGCCAGAGGGTCTACACTTCAGGTCAGTAGCTGGGGTGATGAGGGAAGGTCTGAATAAAGTGGTGGTGGCAGCCAAAGGTGGTGGTGGTGATGAAAAATGGAGTGGTGAATACATAAGTGCTCGGCTATGTATGTTTCAAGGTCTAGTTTGCAATTTTGTGGAGTTTTGCCACCATGGAGGGTTCGGCCATATTCTAACCTGAAGTGATAGGAGGTGGTGATGATAAGAAGGTGTGGTAGGAGGTGGTGGTGGTCAGATCTGGGCTGGTGGTGGTTGTGGAAGTGGCGGCAAAAGGAAGGTGGAGGTGGTGATAACACAACTAGGTTAGATTTGAGCAATAAGTGGTGTTTGGTGCAAATTGATGGTGATCTCTTGCCATGGGATGCTCGGCCTGGGGTGGTGGTGATCTGGAGGGAGTGGTGGTCAGAGGATGAGGTGGCGGGGTCAGCCTAGCTGCTGTAGTAGGTGGGGCAGATCCATACAAGTTGAGAACAAAGCAAAAACAACATAAGAAAATCAACAAAAACAAGGAAAAGAAGATATTTTTACCCAAACTTTTGATCAAGGAATGGCCGTGTATTTTTTTTGAGAAGAGAAATGATAAATAACGTGAAAAAAAAGAATGCAGCTGAAATGAGAAAAGATATACGGCCAAAAAAATAAAAGATGTATTGATTAAAATGAAACGGTGGAATACAAAAGGACTAGGAATAAGAAAAGTCACAAACTCTACATATTTCCATATTTTCTTTTTGTAAGTTTAAATATCTGAAAATACATAAAATTTCAGTTAAAATTCGAAAATATAACAAATATACAAAATATAAATAAATAAATATTAATTATATATGATTAAAATAAGAAAATAGTACAAAATGAAAACTAGTCTAGAAAATTTGAAAATAAACAAAATAAACTTTGGAAGATTTATATGGACTTAGAAAATATTTATAAATAAAGATAATAACATAAAAAAATGCATTCACAAAAATAAATAAATAAATTTTAATTAAATATAATTTAAATGAAGAAAATAGCAGAAAAATAGAAACTTGCCTTTTTTTAAAAATAGGAAATAAATGCAATAAATTTTGGAAAATTTTTATTATCACTTTAAAAATATTAAAAGACAGCAATATACATAAAATAACATATTAACACATATTAAAATAAAATATGACAAAGAAAATGTAATTTATATAATTTAAAATAGACAAAATTGTTAAATAAATCAAATTGCACTCAAAATTGAAATGTACATAACTTTTACAATTCAAATCCGTTTTCACCGAAACGAAAAGCAGTATTCAAGTTATTAAATCTATTTCATAATAAAAGATAAAATTTAAGAATTTAAATATTTAAATTTAAGGTTTAAAAATCAAAGTTTGACTAGTTTGACCAGAAATCCCTTTTTCAGGAAAATGTTCAATTTATACCAGTTTGAAATTAAAATTCACATAATAATCAACTTTTATATTTAAAAATGAAATGTTTGAAATAAAACAAGTTTAAAATAGTTTCAAAATAAAATAAAGTCAAATTTTAATAATATAGGCTAAAAATCTAGGATTGTTACGCACTCTCCCACTCAATTCTTTTCGTCCTCAAAAAGGAAGGAAGCGGAGAACAACTAGAAAGAACAATAGGTTGGAAGACATCCGGAAAGAAGGTAGGGAAAAAGTAGCTAGGAGGGAAAACAGGTTGAAAGACAAGGATGAACCATTATTTAACCCATTATACATTTCAACTAAAATTTCATAACATTTAAACATTTTATAATATGATAAATAGTCCTTTGATTTAAACCTGATAGTTCAAAGTAAACAATATTTAAAACATCTTAAAATCTTTAGAAGGGAAAATAACTGATCAAAATATTCTTTATATAGTACTTTATGAAAATACTTTTATAACTCGATGTCTTAACAAGTTTACTTTCGTTCCTACAGACTCTGGCCATGCGTTGATCAGGCGCAAAGCTAGAATTCTCCAGGTACTTAGTAGACTTGTTTCAAAACCCAATGAAAATACTGGAAAACTTAAAAAAAACAGATATGGAAAGTACAATCCAAACAAAAACAAACAAAACCTTTGTCTAACCATGGATCGCAGATACACAAAGGTTACGCCTGGATCCCCCAAGAAACATCTGTATCTGTAAGCTTTCTCAGCCCTGCGAATTGTGCCATGATGACTAGTAGACCGCAGATACACAATGGTTACGCCTGAATCCCCCAGGAAACATCTGTATTCGTAAGCTTTCTCAGCCTTGCGGATTTCGCTACTAATACGACCTACATAGATCACAGGATACACAATGGTTACGCTTGAATCCCCCAGGAAACATCCGTACCCCTGGGCCATCCAGCCAGGTGAATTACGCTATGCAGTCGCGCTCGTAAGACCATGGGTAACGCCATGGAATTCGATGGACACTCAAGTATCATATCCGGAAAACCAAAAATCAGAGAAATATCGATAGAATGAATCCACAATGTGGCCACAAAGCGGATATCAAGCAGAAGGCACTTTCCATATCTTTACTTCGAAAATATGTATCATATAGTACCTTTTCAAATCACTTTCAAATATCGTACTTATATAAAGTCCATTATATATAAAATTTCATTTTCAAATCAAATACTTTCCAAAATCAATAGTATATCAAATCACACTTATATAGACTTCAATTATATAAGATTTCACTTTTCAAATTGAGTACCTTTTCAAATCCATAGTTTTCGAATCAACAACATACTTATACAAACCAAATTTTTTTTTATAAGTTCGATAACTCCCAAATAAAGTATTTAGTAACACAAGGTTCTCAAATTTCAATTTGTTTCAATATCAGTTCAGTTTCAAAATCATATACAATTCCACCAAATTATTTCTTCTCAAACTAAATATCTTCAATTCCAAAGTTTCCAAAATAATAAATTTAGAAAATAAATCCAAATTTCCAAATCAATATAATTTAAGTCAAACAATTTATTTCCAACATCAATGGTTTTCAACATCATCTTATATTTACATAAAGTCCATCTTATATAAGGATCAAAATTTTTCAAAAATCAATTTCGCTGCATGAAGAGTCATATGGGATTGAACATCTTTGCTTTATAAAAGATTTTTAATTTAGAATAGTTTTGTACATAAAATAGTTTGTAAAATAGTGTGCATATAAAATAGTTTTAAAGAAAAAAAATAGCTTTGTATATAAAATAGTTTTTTTTTTGGAAAATGGTTTTAAATTGATAGTAGTTTTGCATAAAAGAAAAATTCCAATTAAATTACAAAGATATCCAACCCAACAACTTCCAATTTCAGCGTCAAGTATATCAATGATATTAGAATATAAGATGTACATATGTCATCATTTCGCAAAATCACATTCGATCGCTCGCTCGATCACACAAGTTCGCTTTCGAACTAGTATTGTCAATTCGACTTCCCTAATGCGGATTTCGATATGGTTTCTCGACTAGAAACCATCAGTCTCCTTACATAGCCATATACTATGATAGAGAATTCTAGAATCAAGCCCAAAATCCACATCAAATATTCGCCATCAAGAATCAAATGAAAAATCCTAACACAAAATGGTGTAATTCAGCTCGAACTTGTGTACTCAAACTTGGATCAATTTAATTATGCGAAATAAACAGCATACGTACAACTTATGTATCTATTCCAACTTTTTAAATATATAGTTTCATAAAGATGTTACTAAGTTAAACATTTAAACTAAATTTTATTCAAAATATTTTGAAGACCAAATTCTTTTCAAAACATTTAAAATCTAAATTTCATATTAGAAAAATTCAAAATAGCCTTATTCAATTACTTAACAAAACAGTTTCAACCTATTTAAATCATATTACTACATACTTTAAACATACATACCAAACTTATATACTTTATACTTTTCAAAATTACTTAGCTTTGAAAAGTTAACCTTGATTTGGAAGTGCTCGAACCTTCAAAATAGTTGAAGAAATCATTTTCAAATTCAAGAGTTGGAAATCAACAAAAACTCAGTAAATCAATTTCAAAAGATTGGTTTCAAATCCGAAACTCGAGGACTGAACACCGGCTCAATTCAAATTGTTTAAATATACATACATATATCTTTCGAATATCACATCACACTTCGGAATTTGAAATCAAAAATTGGTTTCACAAATCAATCGCATAGCAAAGCTACCGAAGTGGCCTCTCCCCCACTCAGAAACTCGAAAATCAATGTCGATGATGCATGCATTCATCACCGAAATTATTTTCCAGCGACATAAGTGGGTTCTGGACTTCTATTTTCTCGAAAACTTCTTTTGAAATTTCTTCGAAATCATTTGAAACTCATTAAAATCGTTTGAAACATTTCATATTCGGAAAATACTTTCAAATCATATTATTTTATTTCAAAATCTCAAACCTGTTCCAAAATGCCGGAGTTCAATCACTCAAATTCAGATTCAAAACGTTCAGTTATAAATTATTTTATATGAAACCATTTCTTATATAACTTTCAAAATTTCAAATCCTTTCGAAACTTCAAATTCTCATTTTTTTTTAAAGGTATATAATCCTTATCGAAAACATTTCACCTTTACATAAAAATATGGTCATCCTTATCAAAATAAAAACTACGATGAATACACAATTTTCAAAAGACAATCAACCACCAATTTTTCCAAGGGATGATGCAAGGATGGATTTGAAAACAAAACAGAGATTCAAATTTAGAGGAACTCCAATTAAATAGAATTCTGATTCGAAGATAAGCTCAAACGAAGGTGAGAATATTAAATTACCAAATAGAAGATGGATAAGATCATATAAATCGTGGGCGACCTTAACAGGGTCAACCGTGACTTCAGGAATATAATCGATGCGAAAATCTAAGGCAAATCGACCTTCGATCACCAGAAATAGAATCAAGGTATAGCAGAAGATAGATAGCATTGTAAACCGAGGATACGGAAATCTCCGGTGAATCAATGCCAATTGTAAAGGAGTATCACCCCTTTACAAATCATTCAAAGTTTGGCGGAATCGCCGGTCTTTATAGAGGTCATTCAAAGTAGAGTTATGGGATGCTCAAAAATCAAAAGAATACAATTAGGGGAGACAGGAATGGATTTCAGAACAAGTGGGAGCATTCCAAAATTCAAAGGAATCCTAATTGAAGAAATCCCAACTAAGATAGAAGTTCATAATTTTAAGGAAATCCTAATCAAAAAAATTACTAACAAGGTGGATACGAAAGGGATAAAGTCCAGAAAATTTTCTTTCAAAACAAGAAAATTTTATATCAAAATAATATTTAAAATCCTTTAAAAATCATTTGAAAATCATTTTATACTTCGAAAATACGTTCCCTCACAAAGGAATGATTCTGAGATTGATTTCACTCATTCTAGCGTATTTCTACCCTATCTCTAATGAGTTTTTGCTCCGCAGGCTAAGGTTTGCCTAAAACCAAAGCTCTGATACCAACTGTAACGACCCACTATTTTGGACCATTCAAATCGACAATAATCCACACATGTCTGACTTGAATAATTCAAAATAACAGATTGTAATAAATTTGGAGCAAATGAAATCAAATACACAAAATCACAGACACAGAACATATCAGAATAACTCGCAGCGGAAATTAAAATACCATAGCAGTTCATGAAGCTACTATAACAAACTCTCAAAACAAAATACATAATATCAGTCTGAAACATATACAATAGAAATCTCAAATACATAGAAGTTTATAATACCAGAGCTGAAATAGAACAACTGAAACTGAAATGGACAGATAACTAGATAAGCAGAATCTCCAACGATTCCTAACTCTAGAAAGAGATCCAAAGCTAAGCCGTAAATACTCAGGCTGACCCGAGCGTAAAGCAAAATACAAAACACTCGAGTCAGGACAATATATACTTATATAATGTAAACCAACTCAAGTGAACTGTAGCAGTAATGCATAATAACTTAAAGGATGCTTGGGATCGCCCATCCTCTAAGGATCAGTTAAACTATAAATTAAATACATCCCGTGGTTAAAATTTCAAAATGGTATTTTATACTTCGAAATCAAATATCATTTCAAAATTCAATATCATTCAAAAATCCATTTCAAAATATCAAAATATCGTATCTTCCAAACCACATTCATTTATTTAAAATACCACTTCAACACACATTACAAAATAGTTTATATTTCAAAACAAATTACTTCATTTTAAATCAAAAAATGAAGTTATTATATTTAATAATTAAATTATTAAATATCCAAAATTTTAACTTTTCAAAGTTCATTCACTCACTTAATTTTATCAAAATAGTGAAAATTCACCTTTCGTAGCATTTAGAAAATGCTACGGAAAGTCACATTCAAAACAGTTCAATTTAACAAAAGACAGCATTTAAAAATGCTGTAATAGGGTTACATTAGTTCAAATAAACTTAGTTAAATTCATCAATTATAACATTTACAAAAAATGCTATAATAGCCTTCAACTAAATTTAGCCATTTGGTTCATTATTATCAACTACAGCATTTACAAATGATGTATTATCATTTACATTAGAATTAATAGCATTTCAGAAATGCAGTTAATTAAATTCAAATATTCAGTATAATTTCACAAACAATTATATTTTTATTTAAATCATTTTTTTAACTTATAAAATCATATAATTTCACTTTTATAGTCATCATTTAAATACCCTTATATTCATGATTTTATAAAGTTAAATTTCCATTCAAAAATCAAAATTTAATAATAATTCACTTATTAAATTCCAAAATTAAATTTTAAATTCATTAAATTAAATTTAACTTAACACTTAAGTTTAAATTTTCAAATATAACTTAATTTCATTTTTATTTACTTAACTTAAAATTCACTTTTAAGCCAAATTCATAAATTTCCAATTTTAGTTATATTTCAAAATTTCAACTTAAATATTCATTCATTTCGCATTTTAACTTTATTCAAAAATCATTAATATATTATAAAATCATTTAAATTCACTTTAATCCAAATTATCATGAATTTATCATATTTCATATTTAATTTAAATTCCAATTATCACCAAATTAAAATTTCCCAAAATAACTTACATTTCAGATTTTCTAACTTTACCATTAATTTATTTCACTTATAAATTTTCATAAAATCAATAATGCTTTACAAAAATCATTTTTAATCAAATTTAAATCAAAATATTATAATATTTACATTTCTAAAATATTTTAAAATTTTTAGAAAAACATATTTTAACTACGGGTCTGTATTTCATTTTTTAGCCTAGGTAAAGTGATTCGGGTAATATACCTTTTCAACCCGTAATTTACAAAGAAAACCCGGGTTTGATCATTTCAAACCCGCAATCCCAAGTAAATGAAAATAATTGAAAATCATTCAGGCCTATCATTTCAGCCCATAATGATTTTCTCCTATTCTAAAGTCCGTTCGGGTATGTATCATTTCAACCCATAGTGATTCTAATCTAAAGGGAACTTGCAGTGTGATAAACTGATAAAAATAACATAACAACATAATATAACAGTAACATATGATATAACAGATGTTTAAGCATGGGTGAACATCATATAATCATAACATAGCAGATATAATATGGTGATGCATTTTACAGATTCAAAAGTGGTCAATTTACTAGTTATATATGTATACACTGTCTGGTGAGAATAACTCACTTGTTAAAAGCTGGAGATAGCCACCAAAGCACACAATACTGACACTACGAAGGCACGACAACACAGAAATGACTTGAGAGTGGAGAGTGAGATCCAAGTTATAGATCTTGTGTTACAACCCAAAAACAAAACCAAAATAATAGTTAAAAATCAATACGATTGAATTTGAATAACTTTGAAACAAAAAGCAGTTTGAATCTACAACTTTTTGCCTTGCTTTCTATACTTGTTTGCATGGCCTAGGGGATCAATAAGGTCAGGTTTGAGCATGGTTTGGATCAGGTATGGGTCTGGAAAAGGTGCGGCTACAAGGCTAAACAAGTGGAGGAAGTTACACTTAGGGTAGGTGAAAGGTTTCTAGGCAAATAGGTGGAAAAGTGGTTCAATCTTTGGCTCGGCCATGGGCTATGGGGTTCGGCCAGAGGGTCTACACTTCAGGTCAGTAGCTGGGGTGATGAGGGAAGGTCTGAATAAAGTGGCGGTGGCAGCCAAAGGTGGTGGTGGTGATGAAAAATGGAGTGGTGAATACATAAGTGCTCGACTATGTATGTTCCAAGGTCTAGTTTGCAATTTTGTGGAGTTTTGCCACCCAGGAGGGTTCGACCATATTCTAACCTAAAGTGATAGGAGGTGGTGATGATAAGGAAGTGTGGTAGGAGGTGGTGGTGGTCAGATCTGGGCTGGTGGTCGTTGTGGAAGTGGCGGCAAAAGGAAGGTGGAGGTGGTGATAACACAACTAGGCTAGATTTGAGCAATAAGTGGTGTTTGGTGCAAATTGATGGTGATCTCTTGCCATGGGATGCTCGGCCTGGGGTGGTGGTGATCTGGAGGGAGTGGTGGTCAGAGGATGAGGTGGCAGGGTCAGCCTAGCTGCTGGAGTAGGTGGGGCCGATCCATACAAGTTGAGAACAAAGCAAAAACAACATAAGAAAATCAACAAAACAAGGAAAAGAAGAGATTTTTACCCAAACTTTTGATCAAGGAATGGCCGTGTATTTTTTTTTGAGAAGAGAAATGATAAAGTACGTGAAACACAAAAGAATGCAGCTGAAATGAGAAAAGATATACGGCCAAAAAAATAAAAGATGTATTGATTAAAATGAAACGGTGGAATACAAAAGGACTAGGAATAACAAAAGTCACAAACTCTACATATTTCCATATTTTCTTTTTGTAAGTTTAAATATCTGAAAATACATAAAATTTCAGTTAAAATTTGAAAATATAACAAATATACAAAATATAAATAAATAAATATTAATTATATATGATTAAAATAAGAAAATAGTACAAAATGAAAACTAGTCTAGAAAATTTGAAAATAAACAAAATAAACTTTGGAAGATTTATATGGACTTAGAAAATATTTATAAATAAAGATAATAACATAAAAAAAATGCATTCGCAAAAATAAATAAATAAATTTTAATTAAATATAATTTAAATGAAGAAAATAGCAGAAAAATAGAAACTTGCCTTTTTTTAAAATAGGAAATAAATGCAATAAATTTTGAAAAAATTTTATTATCACTTTAAAAATATTAAAAGACAGAAATATACATAAAATAACATATTAACACATATTAATATAAAATATGAAAAAGAAAATGTAATTTACATAATTTAAAATAGACAAAATTGTTAAATAAATCAAATTGCACTCAAAATTGAAATGTACATAACTTTTACAATTCAAATCCATTTTCAACGAAACAAAAAGTAGTATTCAAGTTATTAAATCTATTTTCATAATAAAAGATAAAATTTAAGAATTTAAATATTTAAATTTAACGTTTAAAACTCAAAGTTTGACCAGTTTGACCAGAACTCCCTTTTTTAGGAAAATGTTCAATTTATACCAGTTTGAAATTAAAATTCACATAATAATCAACTTTTATATTTAAAAATGAAATGTTTGAAATAAAACAAGTTTAAAATAGTTTCAAAATAAAATAAAGTCAAATTTTAAAAATATAGGCCAAAAATCTAGGGTTGTTACACAGTAAATGCTTGTTATAAGTATTAGAAAAATTGTGAGGACACATTTCCTAAAAGGAGGGGTGAATGTAATGCCCCAAAATTTTGAGGAAAATTATTTTAATAAAATAATTCAATTCTAAAAATATCTAGATTAAATGTTGAAGGATTTCTTGATGAAATGATGTGCAAGAGTATGTGTGCTCATGCACACTGGAAATGGCACAAGGAAAAGATTTTAAAAAAAATATCTGAAAAAAAAATAGTTATGTACTAAAATTAAAAATATAAAACATATGCATATGAATATTTTTACAGGAAGTAAGGAAGAATTAAATAAATATATATACATATGCTTATACACAGGTACATTTTCAGAAATATATTGGAACTAAGCAAGAAAAATAACACTGAAATGGTATGAGATATAATATAAGCAAGTATGTTATGTATAGGCAAAAATAGAAAGAGGGGGATTTCCAAAAATAAACAAATGAGTAAATTTAGTTAAGTCACACACTTTTAACATGACTTGAGTGAGTGGCCATTTTCTGAAAAAGTAAAGAAAAGAAAATGCTGCCTTAACTAATTGATATGGCCGGGGTAATCAAGGATGGAAATATGAAAACATAAAATGCAAAATACATGATGTTAGTCAGGACAAAAATGGAATTCTGCCTTGATAAAAACCCTAGTGAAAATGTTTATAAATAAGTAGTTATAGCCAGGGAAATCATTTTACCCGAGATACTTAGAGAAAAAAAAGGGAAGAAAACATTTTAAAGGAAGGGAAAATATTCAGGGATTTTCTACATCAACTAGAAGGGGATACTTAGGTGAGTGATCTCACTAGATTCATGGCATTAAGACCTGATATAAGGCAGCCAAATTTTTATGTTGCTATTTGCATTTCTTTTCTGGTTTTGTTGAACACAGTTTTATTAATATTTTTGAGTGGTCTTTTTTGATCTGGCATGATGTTTTATTATGAATGCTCTCTGGATAGTTTTGACCTGATGAGATGTTTTATTACAGATGTGCTAAATACTGTTTCATCACATTCTTAAAAGTTAAGGCATCAAATCTTGAAATCATAAGAAGAATACTTATAACTGATATGGAATCATGGCATGGAAGTTCCAATCGAAAAAAAATGAGCTGCATTATACAATGTGTAAGTGCTGAGGCTTTAGAGAAAGGTATTAGGGGTGAAATAGAAATTTCTATGTGCTGAATCCCTGATCACATAGCAAAAATCTACAAGTCAAAGATTATGATTCAGTTAGATCTTGAATCTAGCTCAATCATAGTTATTTGCAAATTATAATGACTTAATATGCCATGTTTCTATCCTCAGTTGTAAATACTCTTGCATTTGATTTAAAGGCAAGATATCTAGTAGCAATATTCTTGTATCATTGCCTTAGAAAACATGTTTGTAGTATTACTGGGGTGTTTTAGTGAACACTGTGACAAGTTTACTTAGCTATCTGATGATAAGGTCAAACAAGTATAATTAAAAAATTAAATTAGAAATGGTGAGCCAAGAAGGCTGCTGGAATGCTTGTCATATTTGAAGTATGCAAGTTGGCACATGGTTTGTTTAAGCCCTGAGATCTTTGTGCAATGATGTGAATTAGTTCATTGCAATGTGTCCCTGTGGTTCTTTGATAGCAGATGAGGCTAGGATTTAAATTGATATATATATATATAACCAACCTTTAAATGATGAGATAGGAACATGAGTATTTCCTGAGATTGGTTGAATGGAATCATGATTGTTCCAGTGTGTATATATCTGTATATATTGTTGATTAATGAGTATGTTTACATGATCATGTATGAACTAATAGTAAGTTTATAAAGATACTAAGACTGCACAAAAGTTCATCTAAAGCACAAAATAACAGTTGAATTAAGAAAATTGCTTAAGTAACCGGCTAGTGTTCATGTATCATTTGTTTGCTTAATATCATGAATACATTGATGTTGCTCATACCAGATCATAGATCTGACCCTGGTTTGCTCATGGCATATGGGGGTGTCTCATTTTTGAAATGAGGCAGCCACCAATGCTTTTTTAGGGAATGCAGGAACTAAGTAGAAAGTGAAGTTATGGCTAATGAGAAGGAGTGAATAAATATGCTTTCCAGTTCTAATAAGAATATAGAATGACATATTTGCATGTATTCATGAAAACAATGTTTAAATTCTCTGCTATGTATTGAAACATGTTTTGTTTGACTAAATTAGTGGTATTTGTTGAATCTTGCTATGTATTAAGATCTAAGAATTGAATGACTATTCGAGTATATTTGAACAAAGTATTATCTATGAAAAATCTGGGAAAAGAGATGTATTTATTCTGGAGCAATTTTTATACAAAACCTATATTATAATGGACAGGATAAAACTATTTCAAAAGGCAGTGAGTTCTGAAGTGAAATCTGATTTTAATTTGAAGTAATCTCTTGGTATTTTGTCACTCTTCTATGAAATATTTTGTGGAAGAATTTGAGTCCAGTTGTGAGCTGTTTTGTAAAGTATACATATACCTTAAACAGGACTTCATGTATTTAGAAAGTGAAAGACATTTCAAAATTCACACAGCCACAGGGATCAACCAGCTTCAAAAGAATGGAGTTTGGGTTGATTATGTTGGTTAGTGATTTGATAAGCAAGTGCTCTTTAAAACTCATTAGTTCATTTAGTAAAGGTTTAAATTAAAAACTTTTCTTCAATTATTAAAGGCAAATTTGCATAATTAATTGGCTTGCATTATAAAACCAGTAAGTATTATCTTGTTATAACTTGGTTCATTCAAAACATAGTGGTTGTTCACTTATGAATCATTTTCATATCAAGTACTTTTATCATTTCAAACTCAGAAGCAAATGATTAAATGACCAGTTTAAGGGAGTGTCAAATTGATGGAATCAGAAACAAGAGAGATGCAAAAGACAAAACCATGAATTGAAAATGATAAAGGCAAATATCATTTTCTGGGAATAATAAAATAGCAAATAAGTGAACCACACCAACAAAAAGCTTTAATTTCTAAGATAATTCCATCAAGATAAATTATTGAAATTCTTAGATAAAACAATCAAAATTACTATTCTAAACAAAAATTAAGCAGGATCTACTTATATAAATAATAAGTATCAAGGAAAAATATTTAAGTGGAGATTCAGATTTAAATTTAAATTCAATTCAAATAAAATAGAGTATGCTCTTGTTTAGAAAAGAAAAAAAAAGATTTATATTACTCTGATTTAAACAAGAGGGACACATGCATCCTCATATGTATATGCATATCTTTTTGAACATACTGATATATCTATATTAGTGGTAATTTTAAATCCTGGATAAATTGATTAAAAGGGAAAATGACTCTGAGAAATTAAACTAAGTTTAATTGAGCAAATGTATATGTGTATATATATATATGTAAAAAGAAGGAAAAAAAATCCTAGAAAATATAGGTAAAATATAGAGGGTCGTTTCAAATGAATACTATCAATTTTAAATAAAATTGAGACTGAATATTTAATATTGATTTAAAATTGAATTTTGGAATTTAAGCTGATTTGAATCGATTTGTGAAATTGGGGGAAACTATTTTTATTATATACAGTATTTTTAATATATATAAACTATTTTAATATATAAATTATTTTAATGTATAAACTATTTTAATTTATAACTATTTTAATATTTATACTATTTTCAATATCTAAACTGTTTAAGTCGGAAGTGTTATGATTTCAAAAGTGTTATAGTTTCGAAAGTGTTATAATTTTGAAAGTGTTACGATTCTGGAAATGAATATTATTTAAAGTGAATAATGATATCGAATGGATATGATTTTGAAAAAAATATGATATTTTGATATGAAATATGAAATATTTGAAATGAAATGACCATAGTGTGAAATAAGCGTTTGGTTGTTAAAGAGACCGGGATTGGATATTGTCATACTCTTTGCCAATACCAAAAACAACGTTAACAACTATGTACATGGTGGAGATTCTAGAACGAAGTAGGATGGTTGGTGATGATTCTGTATGAGGTATTTACGTAGCCCTAACTCCCACGAGTTAGCTTGATGTGGCGAAAATAGGAGCCATGCCGGGCCAAGTGAGGTTATTCCTCCTATTAGACATATTTCTTC
Source organism: Allium fistulosum (assembly GCA_030737815.1). Taxonomy (NCBI): domain Eukaryota; kingdom Viridiplantae; phylum Streptophyta; class Magnoliopsida; order Asparagales; family Amaryllidaceae; genus Allium; species Allium fistulosum. Next base: position 543,755,920 of record CM060903.1, read on the forward strand.
AATACCATTCTATTACTTTGTGATTTGATTGGGTGCACCTTTGATTTGGGAGTGTGTCTCGAGGTGGGCGGTAGTAGCTGCTATGCGTTACCACCAGTCAGGATCCGTAACCGGGATATCTACCCTGACATTGCCTCGCATGCCTTGTCGCATGCCCTATCGCGCCTTCTACGGGTTTGTTTTTTACCGTACCTATGTGGTGTCCTATGGGAAAACCACCGGTTTGGTGGAGCGTACGGCATTGTATAGACTACGGGAATATATAAAATGTATTAAGGGGGATATGGGTAATGCCTTAACGCTATTTTAATAGTTTACTTTACTATAGACATATTATAATAGCGTATATTACTACATAGTAGATAGTTCCACGGATCCTTAAAGGATGGAAATCCCAAACATCCTTTAAGTTACTTGTATTTCAGCTGACATTTCACTTGAGTTGAATTTATTAATATAAGAATGCTAATCCTGACTCGAGTGTTTTATGTTTTTCTTTATGCTCGGGTCGGACTGAGTGTCACAGCATTTGAGACTCACCTTTGGAGATTGGAGCTTTGTTTGAAGATCTATTTATCCAGCTTTCAGTTATTTCGGTTTATTCTAGTCATTTATGTTCAGACTCGTCAATTGTTGATGTATTAGAGTTTCATTTGTATTTGAGATTCTGTTGTATTTTACTTTAAACTCTGATGTTTATATAGTAGCTTCATGAACTACTATTTATCTATTCCGCTGATTATTGTTGTAATACTCTATGTCTGTGATTCTGTGATTGATTTATTTATTGTATATGCTAAGTTTCGCCAAATATAAATTTACAATCTGTTGTTTTGAGCAATTCAAGTCCGATATGTGCGGATGCGAATGGTTCGAAATAGCGGGTCATTACAAATAAATAACTATTATAACTTCCAAAACAATGTTAATAAATAATTATTAACTTCAAAAATAGTAATTGTTTAATAAATAACTTTTCACAATATAAAATATTGATAAATAACTTTAAAACAATATTAAATATAAATAATCAACTTTTAAAATACTATTAAACAATAGTTAAACCACTTAAAATCATTATTAAATAATAGTTAAACAACTTAAAATCATTTCTAAATGATTTAGAAAAGACAAATAAAAAGGGTTGGGGTAAAATAGAGAAGTTTAAAATTGTTTAAATAAAAATATTCCAGGAAACCCAAAGGTTAGATTTAAAATCATTCTTCGAATCAAAAACCCATTTCAAACCAAAATTGGAAATTAATATTATTCCAAAATACTAAATTGGAGCCAACAGCCACCACATCACTTAACCAATATTGATATTGATTTTTATCACTATAGTGGCTAAGTTTTCAGCATATAACAATATCATATCTTAGAAGTCCAAACAATCAGGTTTGATATTTCATAATTCATATAACAGTAGTTAAGTCCCTGCAATTGATTTCATATATTAACTGCTTAAGCGATAATTCATCAAAATCAAACAACCAACCAATAAAGCATCCAAGCAAACAATCAACAATTTGTATCTACTATAAAACATTACTGGTTAACCGAAAGGACGAGTTAAACTCACCTAAATTCCAGTTATCGCTTTCGCGCTCTAATTCCGACTAAAATTCCTATAAGCTCCAAATTCATCCAATTCATATCCAAAATAGTTGACATCAATATGAACCTAACGCGATTGATAGCGTTCGATTAGGACCTCGTATGAAAGAGTTATACATTTCATAAAATTTTGAATAAATTAAAATAATAAATTTTCTTAATTGCAGTCATTAGCACTTAACCTAATTGCGTTCTAAACGAAACAGCCTGCTAATTTTTGTCTCCGAAGTCCAGGTGTGCCAAATTGAAACCAAACATCTTCGTCCATCACCATCGCTCCACACCATCGTCGACCGCCACGTTCTGGTCGAAGAGAGCCCCGACCTCATCCTAGCCAATGCTACCAACAGCTGCACCACACGATGCCTCAAATTAAAGAGAATGATCAAAAACTGCCTCCCGTTCGTGGTGAATTCTGGCTGCCATACTTTGCCTTAGGCAATCTCCACCGTTGAATCAGCTCGTCTCCTTTAGCTCTGCACTTTACTAGTTGGCACCCTCGGCCAATAATGTCCCTAGCAGCTTGATGAACTACCATCTTAAGATGATGGACTGTTAATGGCGGTTAGGGTTTCGCAAATTTGGTTTAGGCAAAATAATGAGACTAGGGGTCATTATATAGACATATACCCGATACTATTCAAGCCCGAATATTTTCGAACTGCAGTCGAAGCATGCTTACTTGCGTTCTCTGCTAAATACCCTCATTACAAACTCAATGGAACTATTATCGGGACTTAATTCTATCATATATAGAAGTTAGCCTTCAAATAAAATTATATTATAATTAATTTTTAAAATTAATCACTATGCGTTTCGCGCTCGCACGACCCCATAATACATATGATCATCAAAAAACTCGTCGGCGTGCAACAATTTATTCCGGATCTAATAACACAGGTTTCGTCAAAATCCAAGACAGTGCCCCGGAATGACAATTTCACATTGATTAAAGGAATTATTATTAAAAAATCAATCACTTTAATTATAAATTACAGTTTACTCTAACCCTTTATTATTTAAAAATGAACTTAAATAAGCTTTCGAAATCAATTTATTCAAATTAAATTCAGGATTCAATTATTTAAATTATTCTGATATTTAAATCACTATTCCAATATTATGTTCACAATTTACATATTTTAAACAATCCCTATATTTGGATTCAAGTTTACAATTTAATCCCAGTTATTCTAATATTAAAAATTAATTAGATATTCAAAATCAAATGACTAAAATTCTGGGTCGTTACATTCTCCCCCCTTAAAGAATTTTGTCCTTGAAATTTCCAAGGTAAGGAAATACCTCCAAACTCTTGAACTTTTCAAAATCAATTAGTTGAAAAGGATTGTTAATTTTCTAAGTCTTTACAACTATGGGAAATTTTGGCAGCACCTCGTTTGCGCGGCTCGATCGGAAAAACTACAAATTGCCACTACGGGCCCAAACCAACAAAAGAAAAAAAAAGCCAAGTGGCCTCTCATTTCTGGGGCATGAAATCATCAAAACAAACCAAAATATAACATGTACTACTAGTCGGGTAAACAAACTCAACTCATGAAATCAAAAGTATCAATTAGCCTTTGCTTCCATGTACCTGAATCTCATTTGCATAACCCAAAAGAGTGTTAAACATAAAAATGAAACAATACTACACTCAAACATCATATACTTGAATTTATGCACGCTAAAACATACATAGCAAACATTTCAAACAATCATGCCACAACAAATCATTAAACTTGCATTTTTAGTGACAAAAGCATAAAATTACATTTAAGCATGTACGATGTACATATGCCATCCGTACGCAATATCAAATCTGATTTCTTGCTCGATCACACAATTTCACTTCCAAACTAGTATCGCTCACTCGACTTCCCTAGTGCGGACTTCGATCAGGTTCCTTGTGTAACGACCCACGACTTTCTCTCCATAGAAAGTCGTATCGCTAATAAGAAAGAAAGGGATAGAAAAGAGAAAAGATAGAGAAGAAAGAAAGAAACACATCAGAATCTAAACAGCGGAACGAATAAATTATATTAATCAAATAAGATATTACATTGTATCATATACATCAGAGATACACAGCTCATACAACACATACTAGACAGTTATAAACATCTGTCTAATCATTACAACTCAAATATACTCAACAAATGACTCATACAGACTAACACAGCGGAACACTATATCTACGAACGCTGAAGCCTCCTGCTCCATTGCTCCTCCATAGATTCGTCAAAGCAAACCTGAATCCCTTGGCTACTCGTAAAAATTTGAGTACCCAAGAGTTTAATAAAACAGAAAATAAACACTTGGGTCAGACATGGGTCTGGTGTGAGTAAACGGTTTAAATTGCTTAACTTCAAAACCTTTTGAAAACAAAGGTATCACGTAAGACTCCCCACAAATAAACATGGGTAAGTTTTTACCTTACGCTAACCAAAACATTTGATAGGAAATCCAGTTATATTATAATAGGGTCTAGGTTTTCAAGTAAAATACAGAAATAGCTGGAATGCTTACATCTCACGTTCCAACATAGTTGGGCACAACTAAATCGTACGGCACTTATTGGATTTTGGATTCCATACAATGGCAGGGCTACCGGGGTACCGCCCGTCACAGTACGTGGCCTAGATCACCGTACCGAGGATCACTCCCAATCCCCTGCAACACAAGGTCGGAACATCCCTTACTGGATAATTCCCGCACAAGATACCTCACGGTTGGGATCAGCAACCGCACCACTAAGTCGAAAATAGAAAGGGACATCTAGACAGAGGTAACCTTGTCCTACTTGGGTGCTACCCACTAACCTTGCTGCACCTCCCCTGTTTTAGCCATTCCCGGTTTGTGAGGCTTGAGGTCACGATTACCTTAGAAAAGAACACATCACTTAGAATGCTCATCGTCCACCTGACGATGTTCTGAAAGCATTCAATCCATACAAGTTCGTTCCGGGTTCGAACGAAACCGAAGGCATTATCTCGTTACACTCGTTTTGGAATCACCCGCAGAGTTAACGACAATAACCCTTGCACTCTGAATCTTCATCTTCACTTTATTCACGACCTATCGTTAATTTGGATCGATGTGGTATTCGGGTCTCCAGACCTGGAAATCCGGTATACGGAAACCCGATCCCGGTCTCATCGAAATCCAAAGCGTATCTTTTAAGGCCAAGTTGTTTTAAGGTTAAAACAATTCAATTCTTATCTATATACACAAAGATAGATAATTCAATAGATAATCTACATTATCATCCCAAACAGATAATTCACATTATCATTATAATTCAACCAAACATCCATATCATATATCAATCATATCTCATCAGAGATATCAAACAATGAAATACATTCAATCTCATTCATTCATCCTTAAGCAATGATTTATATCATCTAATTAATTTAAAGTGAATTAAACTAATTACTTCATTCTATAAATCCTGCTTACTTAATTATTAATTAAACCAATTAATTAATCATTACTCTAAGTATCCATCTTAATTAATCATTCCTGATTAATAATCCTTTAATTACTTTAAGTAATTAATTCTTAATTAATTTCACAAATTAATTAACTTAAACCATTACAGTAATTAATCTTTAATTACTTCATAAACTAATTAACTATAATTAATTACATTAATCCATAATTAATTACATTAATTAATTACTTTTTAAATTACTTATTATTGATTAATTAGTTTTAATTAATCATTCCTTAATTACATCATTAATTGTATTAATTAATGATCCCTAATTACTCTTAATTAATTATCATATTTAAATTAATTACATTAAGTAATTATTCTTTAATTAATTACAGAAATCAATTTACTATTAATCACTTACCTTTAATTAATTAAACCTTAATTAATTAGTTATACTAAGTAATTATTTCCTAATTACTTCCATTAATTAACCTCAAATCATTTCCATTAAGTAATCATCCACAAATTACTTTCATTAATTATTCACTAATTACTTTTAAATTAAGTAATTATCCTTTTATTAATCATCTCTATTAATTAATTAATTTAAACTTAATTAATCACATTAATTAACCTTAATTAATTATCTAAGTAATTAATCTTTAATTACCTTCCATTAATTACTTCCAAAAAGTAATTATTCTTTTTTTATTAATTACATTTAGTAATTACACTTTAATTACCTATACACTAAGTAATTCACTTAATTAATTATATTAATTAATTATATTAAGTAATTAACACTTAATTAAATTCAAAGTTTATCCTTAATTAATTACCTTAATTAATTAAGTAAATTTAATTACCTAAATTAATCACTTCTTATTCACTAGTTAATGTTCCATTATTAACTATCCACTAATTACTTACTCTAAGTAATATCTTTAATTAATCTCATCTTCAATTAATTATACTAATAAATTTTATTAAGTGATAAATATTTTTAATTTATTCACTAATTAATTATTCTTAATTAATCACAACTTAAATAATTTAAAGACAATTTCATTATCTTTATTCAAAACTTAGTTATATCTTTATACTTCCATTGAAAACGTTTTGCAAATCAATTATATAATAGAAGATATAAAATTTCATTTAAACAAAATAAATCTTAAATATTATTAAGTCCTTGAAACTTATTCAAATTTGTTTAATAATTTCCTATGCTTAAATTTACTTTTATACAACTGTAATTATATTTCCTTTAAATTTTTGAAATCTGTTTCCTTCAAAAATCAAACCCGAGCTATCAATAAGTTTTCCCGAGCAAAACTCGAAAATTACTCGTGACATTCGCTTCTACCTACAGCTTCGAGACAAACAACAAAAGTCTCGAGCTCAAACCCGAGCATAAAGCTTCTTCCCCAAATCTCCTTCATTCCAGATATCACCGTGCACACGTGTGCACGCTGCACACTACTACGACCACCGTAGATCGACGCCGACATCTCCGAAAACCCATCGACAACCACGTCGATCCTCACTTCCACTCAGATCAGCGGAAACGACCACCTTCCAAAATCGAGCAATTCGAACTACTGGAACCCAGATACAGATCGCCAAAATTTCACCACGACGATGATTCCAACCGCCAGCATCCACGCCGCTTCATTCAGAACAACGTCACGATACCCAACTTCGTCTCCACCACACGCGATTGCCTCCGATACTTCCCAGATGACATACGATCTCGAAAAAACATGCCGACCAAGAACAGTTCCTAAACCCTACTTCTACCTCACCGCTCCACCACGGCGATCATGAAATTCGCCCACCATTTTTCCTGAATTCGTCAACCTCCCAGCTACCTCCTCCCGATGACCCACCTCATCGTCGATCATCGGTAAACACAAAAATACCCAAATTCGAACAACTCCCATTATCTCGATTTAAACAATCTTAAAAATCTTGATACTAATGTCTAAAATCATTATTTAACAACAAGATTCTGTTAAGATAATCAATAATTCAAATTAACATTATCGAATTTTAACATATATTTAGTTAGTTCTGTAATCTATAATTTTTTTGAGACAATTACTCAATATAAATCACAGAAACTATTTTTAAAATTAACATTACACTGCTAAAACCATTTTTTATTCAAAGATCAAAACTTAGATTTGATTGTATTAGGAGGTATGAAATTTTGAAGGAAGTTCTTTGAGCCTGTGAAAACAACAGAGGCTTATATATATATATATACTCAGACATTCCCAGACATATCACTATATATACATACATTCAAATCCAAGCATTCTTGTAAACATTTATACTATAACACTACATCATTTCATCACATGCATAAAAATTTAATCACAGATTAAAACTGTTTTTAAAATAAAAAGTTTACTCACCAGAAAAATGAAGAACAGAGCCTATTTTATTTTGAAAAAGCTTTTGAACTTTAAAACTTTGAGTTGCTGGAAAGATGCTTTTGTAAACATAAATGTCTTTACTTCTTTGTTTTGTAAGCTGGAATGCTTGAGTTGCTTGTTATTGAAACATGCAGAGATGACTTGAAACCTTGTTGAAGATGCCTCAGATTCAAAACAGAGATGAAAATGTTTGCAGGTTTTTGATTTCTATCTCAGGTTTGAAGAAGATGTTCTGGTTTTTGTTTTGATTTTGCAAATGATTTACAGGCTAATTGAATTTTGATTTCAGGTTTGAGGAATTTATTTCTGATTTCAGTTTTGTTTTTGAGAATGGGTTTGAGTTTATACAAGCTGAAAATTTCTTTGTATTAGAAAAGAGAAATAGGAAAAGAAATGAGGAGAAGAAGGCATATGTTTATAATGGTGAAAATGATTTATTAAAAATAAAAATAAAAACTAAATTTTAAAAGAATGACATTTGTCACTATATTGTTTTATTAGTTAACACTTGTATAATGAAGCCTTAGGATATTAACACTTGTCTTTTAGGTAATTAGTATTTATTTTTAAATGTTAATATAAGCTTATACTTAACTAGTTCATAAGTACTTATTTATATATATATAGATAATTTTAAAGAAATAAAAACAATTATATTCATAAATAAAAGTTTATACATATATTTTAAAATCCAAAACAATTTAAAATATCTATCTTTTGAATTTCAAAACTTTAAATTCAAATTAAATTATAAAATCCAATTTAAAAATCAAGTTATATACACACATATATAACTACCCAAGTTCAATTTGAAATAACAATTCTATTTCTATAAAAAATCTATTTGTAAAAACAATAAATTGTAAATATTGTTTGAAAATAACACATTTATCAAATTTTATAAAAGAAATTATCTCTTTGTTAATAAATTACTTATTTTATTTATCTTACCAAATGAATTAATGTTTCATTTGTAAAATTGTATTTTAAACTTATATATATATATATATATATATTATTCAAATCATATTTATCAAGCTATATTCAAAAATAAAATAACACAAACCTTTTTGTTAATTAATTTCTATTTTAAACTAAAGCTAAAACAAATTTAAACAATTAACATTTATCTTGAGTATTTAAAAACCATATAATTTATTTATTTAATAACTTTGAAAAGCTTTATATTAAATTTAATCAAAATTCCCAAATTACCAAAATATATTAGAATTTGAAAATTATGTTTTTATTTGTTAAATTCAATCCAAAGCTTTTCTATTTACAATATATACAATTACATATACATTATAAATAGAAAACAATTTAATTAGCTTTTAAAAGATGAAATCTACAAATTAAATATTTATTAAATCTGGATTATTAAATCAATTCAACTCTTATTAACAATAATTATCAAATCAATTTAATTTTTAATACAGATTATTAAATTGATTTTGCCCAAAATTCCGGGATATCACATTCCTCCCCCCTTAAAATAATTTCGTCCCCGAAATTTAAAACAAAGGTAATTTAATAATCTATTTAAGATTTAATTTTAAATCACAAGCATATGTCAATCATATGCTAACAACCATAGCAACCAATCATCCAAACAAACAATTCTAACTATCCAAACAAAATTCTGGATAGAATTTCCTCGAGTTTCCCCAAGTATATATATATACCGAGATACTCGCTCTTCAAACAATCTAAACTACGAAGCTACAAAGCTCCTACTCATCTAGAACTACAAAACTAAACAGGATATCAGACTACAGACGAGTCCGACTCAATAACCAAATCTCTTTGAACTGCTGGTTCCAAAAGCAGAGATAGATCAAACACGTACTCCCTCCCTCTGAGATACGTGAAATACATTAAATCTCAGTTATCCAAACTGGCAATTCAATTCTGTAGACCAAGCTCTTATCCAAACCAGAACACAGAAGAGAACCAAAATACCTCGGAGCTGACTTTCCGGCCTTACCAAATCTTTATAGCTCCTTCGATCGGAGAAAACTTATCCAAAATCAAATCTCCGTCTTCGCAATCCAAATTCTTTCGTCTCTTGTCCACAAAATTCTTCAGACGATCCTGGGCTGCCTACAACCTTCTGATCAGCTCACCTTTCGCTGATGCCTCTAGAAACAAACTGAATCAAAACAACCCAACACAATGATCTTTCCAAGATCAACCTAAACCCAAGACACCAATTCTACTCTTCAAACAACAGAAGACTAAACTTACTCCTTCAATCCAGAAAAGACAAACAGGAGCACTCGCCAAACTGCTTTCGCTGCACAACTCTGATCTGGAGCAGAAGAAAATGCTGATGAAGAACACGATCAGAAACTGGACAACACATCCCAGAAATATGGTTCCATAAATCCGTAAAGAAACCTAGATACTCCATCAAAATCTGAGCTGCTTCACCAAACTCTATCTCCAGGAACCATCCTTACTAAGCTGAACCAACGGTATCACTCCTGGAATCCAAGTCGATAAGAGAACTCAATCTCCAGATGCGGACAAAACTTCTGACTTCCCTGAAGATATCCAGAAAAACTCTGATAACCCAAGAGAGCACTCAGCAATCGCAAGTCACTTTTGCGATCAACCCAGCCTAATTCCAAACAAACTGTTTTCCCTTTACCAATCAGAACAGCTTACACATATCTATGCAATCCATCGAAGAAATGAATCCACTCTGCTGCTTCTGAACTCCTCCTCAAGAAAACTTCTCACCCATAAAACTTCCTGCCAACACACAGAACACTCTGAGCTGCACTGTTGCCACAGATGCCAAAGATTTCCTAACCAAAGCCCTTCGAGAAACTCGATCCTCAAACCAAACAGAATAACCATGCTAAACTCAGCCACAATACTGAAGCGGACATTCTTCCTTAAACTTTCTCCAAAAGAAAACATCTTCGGAGACATCCATAGTCACTGCGTCTCATCACACAGCTACTATTACATGAGGTATCAAGATACCATCACTCGCTTCTGCTCAACCGACAGATCCAAATTCTACTCACCCAACTTCAAAGATAGACTCCGAACCTTAACAGGTTTCCTTCAGAGATTGTGAAATCCTTACACAACTGTAAAGTTCACTCGAGACGGTATTAGGTTTACAGTCTCGACAGATACTCTTCCAACCTCAACACTCAGACTCCTAATCCTAGATGATAAATTATTATCATCTCAACCAATCATTACAAATACCATATACATTTAAAATGATACTTTTTTTATATAGAAATTATATCTGGGTAAAATTATTTCATCTACCTTTTTTAAAACAATATTGTGTCCGTTGGCCTGGTCCAAGTGTTTAGAGATCCCTATCAATAACGTTAGCTACTCGTATTGACCAGAATCCATATACCACCCAACCGATCAATTAACACAATATAAAACCATTTTATATAACTAACAAATACGCGCTCTCGTATATATATATACTCAGACTCAAACAGGTTGCTACAGATCCTATCTCTAATGAACAACCCTTCCGAACCTAGGTATTCACTCAACCTAGTGCTCTGATATTCACTTAACCAATAGCTTAGGTATTCGCTCAACCTATGCTCTGATACCACTGTAACGACCCACGACTTTCTCTCCATAGAAAGTCATATCGCTAATAAGAAAGAAAGGGATAGAAAAGAGAAAAGATAGAGAAGAAAGAAAGAAACACATCAGAATCTAAACAGCGGAACGAATAAATTATATTAATCAAATAAGATATTACATTGTATCATATACATCAGAGATACACAGCTCATACAACACATACTAGACAGTTATAAACATCTGTCTAATCATTACAACTCAAATATACTCAACAAATGACTCATACAGACTAACACAGCGGAACACTATATCTACGAACGCTGAAGCCTCCTGCTCCATTGCTCCTCCATAGATTCGTCAAAGCAAACCTGAATCCCTTGGCTACTCGTAAAAAATTGAGTACCCAAGAGTTTAATAAAACAGAAAATAAACACTTGGGTCAGACATGGGTCTGGTGTGAGTAAACGGTTTAAATTGCTTAACTTCAAAACCTTTTGAAAACAAAGGTATCACGTAAGACTCCCCACAAATAAACATGGGTAAGTTTTTACCTTACGCTAACCAAAACATTTGATAGGAAATCCAGTTATATTATAATAGGGTCTAGGTTTTCAAGTAAAATACAGAAATAGCTGGAATGCTTACATCTCACGTTCCAACATAGTTGGGCACAACTAAATCGTACGGCACTTATTGGATTTTGGATTCCATACAATGGCAGGGCTACCGGGGTACCGCCCGTCACAGTACGTGGCCTAGATCACCGTACCGAGGATCACTCCCAATCCCCTGCAACACAAGGTCGGAACATCCCTTACTGGATAATTCCCGCACAAGATACCTCACGGTTGGGATCAGCAACCGCACCACTAAGTCGAAAATAGAAAGGGACATCTAGACAGAGGTAACCTTGTCCTACTTGGGTGCTACCCACTAACCTTGCTGCACCTCCCCTGTTTTAGCCATTCCCGGTTTGTGAGGCTTGAGGTCACGATTACCTTAGAAAAGAACACATCACTTAGAATGCTCATCGTCCACCTGACGATGTTCTGAAAGCATTCAATCCATACAAGTTCGTTCCGGGTTCGAACGAAACCGAAGGCATTATCTCGTTACACTCGTTTTGGAATCACCCGCAGAGTTAACGACAATAACCCTTGCACTCTGAATCTTCATCTTCACTTTATTCACGACCTATCGTTAATTTGGATCGATGTGGTATTCGGGTCTCCAGACCTGGAAATCCGGTATACGGAAACCCGATCCCGGTCTCATCGAAATCCAAAGCGTATCTTTTAAGGCCAAGTTGTTTTAAGGTTAAAACAATTCAATTCTTATCTATATACACAAAGATAGATAATTCAATAGATAATCTACATTATCATCCCAAACAGATAATTCACATTATCATTATAATTCAACCAAACATCCATATCATATATCAATCATATCTCATCAGAGATATCAAACAATGAAATACATTCAATCTCATTCATTCATCCTTAAGCAATGATTTATATCATCTAATTAATTTAAAGTGAATTAAACTAATTACTTCATTCTATAAATCCTGCTTACTTAATTATTAATTAAACCAATTAATTAATCATTACTCTAAGTATCCATCTTAATTAATCATTCCTGATTAATAATCCTTTAATTACTTTAAGTAATTAATTCTTAATTAATTTCACAAATTAATTAACTTAAACCATTACAGTAATTAATCTTTAATTACTTCATAAACTAATTAACTATAATTAATTACATTAATCCATAATTAATTACATTAATTAATTACTTTTTAAATTACTTATTATTGATTAATTAGTTTTAATTAATCATTCCTTAATTACATCATTAATTGTATTAATTAATGATCCCTAATTACTCTTAATTAATTATCATATTTAAATTAATTACATTAAGTAATTATTCTTTAATTAATTACAGAAATCAATTTACTATTAATCACTTACCTTTAATTAATTAAACCTTAATTAATTAGTTATACTAAGTAATTATTTCCTAAGTACTTCCATTAATTAACCTCAAATCATTTCCATTAAGTAATCATCCACAAATTACTTTCATTAATTATCCACTAATTACTTTTAAATTAAGTAATTATCCTTTTATTAATCATCTCTATTAATTAATTAATTTAAACTTAATTAATCACATTAATTAACCTTAATTAATTATCTAAGTAATTAATCTTTAATTACCTTCCATTAATTACTTCCAAAAAGTAATTATTCTTTTTTTTATTAATTACATTTAGTAATTACACTTTAATTACCTATACACTAAGTAATTCACTTAATTAATTATATTAATTAATTATATTAAGTAATTAACACTTAATTAAATTCAAAGTTTATCCTTAATTAATTACCTTAATTAATTAAGTAAATTTAATTACCTAAATTAATCACTTCTTATTCACTAGTTAATGTTCCATTATTAACTATCCACTAATTACTTACTCTAAGTAATATCTTTAATTAATCTCATCTTCAATTAATTATACTAATAAATTTTATTAAGTGATAAATATTTTTAATTTATTCACTAATTAATTATTCTTAATTAATCACAACTTAAATAATTTAAAGACAATTTCATTATCTTTATTCAAAACTTAGTTATATCTTTATACTTCCATTGAAAACGTTTTGCAAATCAATTATATAATAGAAGATATAAAATTTCATTTAAACAAAATAAATCTTAAATATTATTAAGTCCTTGAAACTTATTCAAATTTGTTTAATAATTTCCTATGCTTAAATTTACTTTTATACAACTGTAATTATATTTCCTTTAAATTTTTGAAATCTGTTTCCTTCAAAAATCAAACCCGAGCTATCAATAAGTTTTCCCGAGCAAAACTCGAAAATTACTCGTGACATTCGCTTCTACCTATAGCTTCGAGACAAACAACAAAAGTCTCGAGCTCAAACCCGAGCATAAAGCTTCTTCCCCAAATCTCCTTCATTCCAGATATCACCGTGCACACGTGTGCACGCTGCACACTACTACGACCACCGTAGATCGACGCCGACATCTCCGAAAACCCATCGACAACCACGTCGATCCTCACTTCCACTCAGATCAGCGGAAACGACCACCTTCCAAAATCGAGCAATTCGAACTACTGGAACCCAGATACAGATCGCCAAAATTTCACCACGACGATGATTCCAACCGCCAGCATCCACGCCGCTTCATTCAGAACAACGTCACGATACCCAACTTCGTCTCCACCACACGCGATCGCCTCCGATACTTCCCAGATGACATACGATCTCGACAAAACATGCCGACCAAGAACAGTTCCTAAACCCTACTTCTACCTCACCGCTCCACCACGGCGATCATGAAATTCGCCCACCATTTTTCCTGAATTCGTCAACCTCCCAGCTACCTCCAGAACAATCCCGATGACCCACCTCATCGTCGATCATCGGTAAACACGAAAATACCCAAATTCGAACAACTCCCATTATCTCGATTTAAACAATCTTAAAAATCTTGATACTAATGTCTAAAATCATTATTTAACAACAAGATTCTGTTAAGATAATCAATAATTCAAATTAACATTATCGAATTTTAACATATATTTAGTTAGTTCTGTAATCTATAATTTTTTTGAGACAATTACTCAATATAAATCACAGAAACTATTTTTAAAATTAACATTACACTGCTAAAACCATTTTTTATTCAAAGATCAAAACTTAGATTTGATTGTATTAGGAGGTATGAAATTTTGAAGGAAGTTCTTTGAGCCTATGAAAACAACAGAGGCTTATATATATACTCAGACATTCCCAGACATATCACTATATATACATACATTCAAATCCAAGCATTCTTGTAAACATTTATACTATAACACTACATCATTTCATCACATGCATAAAAATTTAATCACAGATTAAAACTGTTTTTAAAATAAAAAGTTTACTCACCAGAAAAATGAAGAACAGAGCCTATTTTATTTTGAAAAAGCTTTTGAACTTTAAAACTTTGAGTTGCTGGAAAGATGCTTTTGTAAACATAAATGTCTTTACTTCTTTGTTTTGTAAGCTGGAATGCTTGAGTTGCTTGTTATTGAAACATGCAGAGATGACTTGAAACCTTGTTGAAGATGCCTCAGATTCAAAACAGAGATGAAAATGTTTGCAGGTTTTTGATTTCTATCTCAGGTTTGAAGAAGATGTTCTGGTTTTTGTTTTGATTTTGCAAATGATTTACAGGCTAATTGAATTTTGATTTCAGGTTTGAGGAATTTATTTCTGATTTCAGTTTTGTTTTTGAGAATGGGTTTGAGTTTATACAAGCTGAAAATTTCTTTGTATTAGAAAAGAGAAATAGGAAAAGAAATGAGGAGAAGAAGGCATATGTTTATAATGGTGAAAATGATTTATTAAAAATAAAAATAAAAACTAAATTTTAAAAGAATGACATTTGTCACTATATTGTTTTATTAGTTAACACTTGTATAATGAAGCCTTAGGATATTAACACTTGTCTTTTAGGTAATTAGTATTTATTTTTAAATGTTAATATAAGCTTATACTTAACTAGTTCATAAGTACTTATTTATATATATATAGATAATTTTAAAGAAATAAAAACAATTATATTCATAAATAAAAGTTTATACATATATTTTAAAATCCAAAACAATTTAAAATATCTATCTTTTGAATTTCAAAACTTTAAATTCAAATTAAATTATAAAATCCAATTTAAAAATCAAGTTATATACACACATATATAACTACCCAAGTTCAATTTGAAATAACAATTCTATTTCTATAAAAAATCTATTTGTAAAAACAATAAATTGTAAATATTGTTTGAAAATAACACATTTATCAAATTTTATAAAAGAAATTATCTCTTTGTTAATAAATTACTTATTTTATTTATCTTACCAAATGAATTAATGTTTCATTTGTAAAATTGTATTTTAAACTTATATATATATATATATATATATTATTCAAATCATATTTATCAAGCTATATTCAAAAATAAAATAACACAAACCTTTTTGTTAATTAATTTCTATTTTAAACTAAAGCTAAAACAAATTTAAACAATTAACATTTATCTTGAGTATTTAAAAACCATATAATTTATTTATTTAATAACTTTGAAAAGCTTTATATTAAATTTAATCAAAATTCCCAAATTACCAAAATATATTAGAATTTGAAAATTATGTTTTTATTTGTTAAATTCAATCCAAAGCTTTTCTATTTACAATATATACAATTACATATACATTATAAATAGAAAACAATTTAATTAGCTTTTAAAAGATGAAATCTACAAATTAAATATTTATTAAATCTGGATTATTAAATCAATTCAACTCTTATTAACAATAATTATCAAATCAATTTAATTTTTAATACAGATTATTAAATTGATTTTGCCCAAAATTCCGGGATATCACATTCCTCCCCCCTTAAAATAATTTCGTCCCCGAAATTTAAAACAAAGGTAATTTAATAATCTATTTAAGATTTAATTTTAAATCACAAGCATATGTCAATCATATGCTAACAACCATAGCAACCAATCATCCAAACAAACAATTCTAACTATCCAAACAAAATTCTGGATAGAATTTCCTCGAGTTTCCCCAAGTATATATATATACCGAGATACTCGCTCTTCAAACAATCTAAACTACGAAGCTACAAAGCTCCTACTCATCTAGAACTACAAAACTAAACAGGATATCAGACTACAGACGAGTCCGACTCAATAACCAAATCTCTTTGAACTGCTGGTTCCAAAAGCAGAGATAGATCAAACACGTACTCCCTCCCTCTGAGATACGTGAAATACATTAAATCTCAGTTATCCAAACTGGCAATTCAATTCTGTAGACCAAGCTCTTATCCAAACCAGAACACAGAAGAGAACCAAAATACCTCGGAGCTGACTTTCCGGCCTTACCAAATCTTTATAGCTCCTTCGATCGGAGAAAACTTATCCAAAATCAAATCTCCGTCTTCGCAATCCAAATTCTTTCGTCTCTTGTCCACAAAATTCTTCAGACGATCCTGGGCTGCCTACAACCTTCTGATCAGCTCACCTTTCGCTGATGCCTCTAGAAACAAACTGAATCAAAACAACCCAACACAATGATCTTTCCAAGATCAACCTAAACCCAAGACACCAATTCTACTCTTCAAACAACAGAAGACTAAACTTACTCCTTCAATCCAGAAAAGACAAACAGGAGCACTCGCCAAACTGCTTTCGCTGCACAACTCTGATCTGGAGCAGAAGAAAATGCTGATGAAGAACACGATCAGAAACTGGACAACACATCCCAGAAATATGGTTCCATAAATCCGTAAAGAAACCTAGATACTCCATCAAAATCTGAGCTGCTTCACCAAACTCTATCTCCAGGAACCATCCTTACTAAGCTGAACCAACGGTATCACTCCTGGAATCCAAGTCGATAAGAGAACTCAATCTCCAAATGCGGACAAAACTTCTGACTTCCCTGAAGATATCCAGAAAAACTCTGATAACCCAAGAGAGCACTCAGCAATCGCAAGTCACTTTTGCGATCAACCCAGCCTAATTCCAAACAAACTGTTTTCCCTTTACCAATCAGAACAGCTTACACATATCTATGCAATCCATTGAAGAAATGAATCCACTCTGCTGCTTCTGAACTCCTCCTCAAGAAAACTTCTCACCCATAAAACTTCCTGCCAACACACAGAACACTCTGAGCTGCACTGTTGCCACAGATGCCAAAGATTTCCTAACCAAAGCCCTTCGAGAAACTCGATCCTCAAACCAAACAGAATAACCATGCTAAACTCAGCCACAATACTGAAGCGGACATTCTTCCTTAAACTTTCTCCAAAAGAAAACATCTTCGGAGACATCCATAGTCACTGCGTCTCATCACACAGCTACTATTACATGAGGTATCAAGATACCATCACTCGCTTCTGCTCAACCGACAGATCCAAATTCTACTCACCCAACTTCAAAGATAGACTCCGAACCTTAACAGGTTTCCTTCAGAGATTGTGAAATCCTTACACAACTGTAAAGTTCACTCGAGACGGTATTAGGTTTACAGTCTCGACAGATACTCTTCCAACCTCAACACTCAGACTCCTAATCCTAGATGATAAATTATTATCATCTCAACCAATCATTACAAATACCATATACATTTAAAATGATACTTTTTTTATATAGAAATTATATCTGGGTAAAATTATTTCATCTACCTTTTTTAAAACAATATTGTGTCCGTTGGCCTGGTCCAAGTGTTTAGAGATCCCTATCAATAACGTTAGCTACTCGTATTGACCAGAATCCATATACCACCCAACCGATCAATTAACACAATATAAAACCATTTTATATAACTAACAAATACGCGCTCTCGTATATATATATACTCAGACTCAAACAGGTTGCTACAGATCCTATCTCTAATGAACAACCCTTCCGAACCTAGGTATTCACTCAACCTAGTGCTCTGATATTCACTTAACCAATAGCTTAGGTATTCGCTCAACCTATGCTCTGATACCACTGTAACGACCCACGACTTTCTCTCCATAGAAAGTCATATCGCTAATAAGAAAGAAAGGGATAGAAAAGAGAAAAGATAGAGAAGAAAGAAAGAAACACATCAGAATCTAAACAGCGGAACGAATAAATTATATTAATCAAATAAGATATTACATTGTATCATATACATCAGAGATACACAACTCATACAACACATACTAGACAGTTATAAACATCTGTCTAATCATTACAACTCAAATATACTCAACAAATGACTCATACAGACTAACACAGCGGAACACTATATCTACGAACGCTGAAGCCTCCTGCTCCATTGCTCCTCCATAGATTCGTCAAAGCAAACCTGAATCCCTTGGCTACTCGTAAAAAATTGAGTACCCAAGAGTTTAATAAAACAGAAAATAAACACTTGGGTCAGACATGGGTCTGGTGTGAGTAAACGGTTTAAATTGCTTAACTTCAAAACCTTTTGAAAACAAAGGTATCACGTAAGACTCCCCACAAATAAACATGGGTAAGTTTTTACCTTACGCTAACCAAAACATTTGATAGGAAATCCAGTTATATTATAATAGGGTCTAGGTTTTCAAGTAAAATACAGAAATAGCTGGAATGCTTACATCTCACGTTCCAACATAGTTGGGCACAACTAAATCGTACGGCACTTATTGGATTTTGGATTCCATACAATGGCAGGGCTACCGGGGTACCGCCCGTCACAGTACGTGGCCTAGATCACCGTACCGAGGATCACTCCCAATCCCCTGCAACACAAGGTCGGAACATCCCTTACTGGATAATTCCCGCACAAGATACCTCACGGTTGGGATCAGCAACCGCACCACTAAGTCGAAAATAGAAAGGGACATCTAGACAGAGGTAACCTTGTCCTACTTGGGTGCTACCCACTAACCTTGCTGCACCTCCCCTGTTTTAGCCATTCCCGGTTTGTGAGGCTTGAGGTCACGATTACCTTAGAAAAGAACACATCACTTAGAATGCTCATCGTCCACCTGACGATGTTCTGAAAGCATTCAATCCATACAAGTTCGTTCCGGGTTCGAACGAAACCGAAGGCATTATCTCGTTACACTCGTTTTGGAATCACCCGCAGAGTTAACGACAATAACCCTTGCACTCTGAATCTTCATCTTCACTTTATTCACGACCTATCGTTAATTTGGATCGATGTGGTATTCGAGTCTCCAGACCTGGAAATCCGGTATACGGAAACCCGATCCCGGTCTCATCGAAATCCAAAGCGTATCTTTTAAGGCCAAGTTGTTTTAAGGTTAAAACAATTCAATTCTTATCTATATACACAAAGATAGATAATTCAATAGATAATCTACATTATCATCCCAAACAGATAATTCACATTATCATTATAATTCAACCAAACATCCATATCATATATCAATCATATCTCATCAGAGATATCAAACAATGAAATACATTCAATCTCATTCATTCATCCTTAAGCAATGATTTATATCATCTAATTAATTTAAAGTGAATTAAACTAATTACTTCATTCTATAAATCCTGCTTACTTAATTATTAATTAAACCAATTAATTAATCATTACTCTAAGTATCCATCTTAATTAATCATTCCTGATTAATAATCCTTTAATTACTTTAAGTAATTAATTCTTAATTAATTTCACAAATTAATTAACTTAAACCATTACAGTAATTAATCTTTAATTACTTCATAAACTAATTAACTATAATTAATTACATTAATCCATAATTAATTACATTAATTAATTACTTTTTAAATTACTTATTATTGATTAATTAGTTTTAATTAATCATTCCTTAATTACATCATTAATTGTATTAATTAATGATCCCTAATTACTCTTAATTAATTATCATATTTAAATTAATTACATTAAGTAATTATTCTTTAATTAATTACAGAAATCAATTTACTATTAATCACTTACCTTTAATTAATTAAACCTTAATTAATTAGTTATACTAAGTAATTATTTCCTAATTACTTCCATTAATTAACCTCAAATCATTTCCATTAAGTAATCATCCACAAATTACTTTCATTAATTATTCACTAATTACTTTTAAATTAAGTAATTATCCTTTTATTAATCATCTCTATTAATTAATTAATTTAAACTTAATTAATCACATTAATTAACCTTAATTAATTATCTAAGTAATTAATCTTTAATTACCTTCCATTAATTACTTCCAAAAAGTAATTATTCTTTTTTTATTAATTACATTTAGTAATTACACTTTAATTACCTATACACTAAGTAATTCACTTAATTAATTATATTAATTAATTATATTAAGTAATTAACACTTAATTAAATTCAAAGTTTATCCTTAATTAATTACCTTAATTAATTAAGTAAATTTAATTACCTAAATTAATCACTTCTTATTCACTAGTTAATGTTCCATTATTAACTATCCACTAATTACTTACTCTAAGTAATATCTTTAATTAATCTCATCTTCAATTAATTATACTAATAAATTTTATTAAGTGATAAATATTTTTAATTTATTCACTAATTAATTATTCTTAATTAATCACAACTTAAATAATTTAAAGACAATTTCATTATCTTTATTCAAAACTTAGTTATATCTTTATACTTCCATTGAAAACGTTTTGCAAATCAATTATATAATAGAAGATATAAAATTTCATTTAAACAAAATAAATCTTAAATATTATTAAGTCCTTGAAACTTATTCAAATTTGTTTAATAATTTCCTATGCTTAAATTTACTTTTATACAACTGTAATTATATTTCCTTTAAATTTTTGAAATCTGTTTCCTTCAAAAATCAAACCCGAGCTATCAATAAGTTTTCCCGAGCAAAACTCGAAAATTACTCGTGACATTCGCTTCTACCTACAGCTTCGAGACAAACAACAAAAGTCTCGAGCTCAAACCCGAGCATAAAGCTTCTTCCCCAAATCTCCTTCATTCCAGATATCACCGTGCACACGTGTGCACGCTGCACACTACTACGACCACCGTAGATCGACGCCGACATCTCCGAAAACCCATCGACAACCACGTCGATCCTCACTTCCACTCAGATCAGCGGAAACGACCACCTTCCAAAATCGAGCAATTCGAACTACTGGAACCCAGATACAGATCGCCAAAATTTCACCACGACGATGATTCCAACCGCCAGCATCCACGCCGCTTCATTCAGAACAACGTCACGATACCCAACTTCGTCTCCACCACACGCGATCGCCTCCGATACTTCCCAGATGACATACGATCTCGAAAAAACATGCCGACCAAGAACAGTTCCTAAACCCTACTTCTACCTCACCGCTCCACCACGGCGATCATGAAATTCGCCCACCATTTTTCCTGAATTCGTCAACCTCCCAGCTACCTCCTCCCGATGACCCACCTCATCGTCGATCATCGGTAAACACGAAAATACCCAAATTCGAACAACTCCCATTATCTCGATTTAAACAATCTTAAAAATCTTGATACTAATGTCTAAAATCATTATTTAACAACAAGATTCTGTTAAGATAATCAATAATTCAAATTAACATTATCGAATTTTAACATATATTTAGTTAGTTCTGTAATCTATAATTTTTTTGAGACAATTACTCAATATAAATCACAGAAACTATTTTTAAAATTAACATTACACTGCTAAAACCATTTTTTATTCAAAGATCAAAACTTAGATTTGATTGTATTAGGAGGTATGAAATTTTGAAGGAAGTTCTTTGAGCCTGTGAAAACAACAGAGGCTTATATATATATATACTCAGACATTCCCAGACATATCACTATATATACATACATTCAAATCCAAGCATTCTTGTAAACATTTATACTATAACACTACATCATTTCATCACATGCATAAAAATTTAATCACAGATTAAAACTGTTTTTAAAATAAAAAGTTTACTCACCAGAAAAATGAAGAACAGAGCCTATTTTATTTTGAAAAAGCTTTTGAACTTTAAAACTTTGAGTTGCTGGAAAGATGCTTTTGTAAACATAAATGTCTTTACTTCTTTGTTTTGTAAGCTGGAATGCTTGAGTTGCTTGTTATTGAAACATGCAGAGATGACTTGAAACCTTGTTGAAGATGCCTCAGATTCAAAACAGAGATGAAAATGTTTGCAGGTTTTTGATTTCTATCTCAGGTTTGAAGAAGATGTTCTGGTTTTTGTTTTGATTTTGCAAATGATTTACAGGCAAATTGAATTTTGATTTCAGGTTTGAGGAATTTATTTCTGATTTCAGTTTTGTTTTTGAGAATGGGTTTGAGTTTATACAAGCTGAAAATTTCTTTGTATTAGAAAAGAGAAATAGGAAAAGAAATGAGGAGAAGAAGGCATATGTTTATAATGGTGAAAATGATTTATTAAAAATAAAAATAAAAACTAAATTTTAAAAGAATGACATTTGTCACTATATTGTTTTATTAGTTCACACTTGTATAATGAAGCCTTAGGATATTAACACTTGTCTTTTAGGTAATTAGTATTTATTTTTAAATGTTAATATAAGCTTATACTTAACTAGTTCATAAGTACTTATTTATATATATATAGATAATTTTAAAGAAATAAAAACAATTATATTCATAAATAAAAGTTTATACATATATTTTAAAATCCAAAACAATTTAAAATATCTATCTTTTGAATTTCAAAACTTTAAATTCAAATTAAATTATAAAATCCAATTTAAAAATCAAGTTATATACACACATATATAACTACCCAAGTTCAATTTGAAATAACAATTCTATTTCTATAAAAAATCTATTTGTAAAAACAATAAATTGTAAATATTGTTTGAAAATAACACATTTATCAAATTTTATAAAAGAAATTATCTCTTTGTTAATAAATTACTTATTTTATTTATCTTACCAAATGAATTAATGTTTCATTTGTAAAATTGTATTTTAAACTTATATATATATATATATATATTATTCAAATCATATTTATCAAGCTATATTCAAAAATAAAATAACACAAACCTTTTTGTTAATTAATTTCTATTTTAAACTAAAGCTAAAATAAATTTAAACAATTAACATTTATCTTGAGTATTTAAAAACCATATAATTTATTTATTTAATAACTTTGAAAAGCTTTATATTAAATTTAATCAAAATTCCCAAATTACCAAAATATATTAGAATTTGAAAATTATGTTTTTATTTGTTAAATTCAATCCAAAGCTTTTCTATTTACAATATATACAATTACATATACATTATAAATAGAAAACAATTTAATTAGCTTTTAAAAGATGAAATCTACAAATTAAATATTTATTAAATCTGGATTATTAAATTAATTCAACTCTTATTAACAATAATTATCAAATCAATTTAATTTTTAATACAGATTATTAAATTGATTTTGCCCAAAATTCCGGGATATCACACCTTGATTAGAAACATATGTTCTCCTTACATAGCAATTTACTATAATAGAAAACTTCCGAATCAAAT
Source organism: Allium fistulosum (assembly GCA_030737815.1). Lineage (NCBI taxonomy): Eukaryota > Viridiplantae > Streptophyta > Magnoliopsida > Asparagales > Amaryllidaceae > Allium > Allium fistulosum. Next base: position 543,780,120 of record CM060903.1, read on the forward strand.
CAAAATTCCATATCGAGTGTTCACTGTCAAGAATCGAATGAAAAATCCTAACTCGGACTGGTGTACATCACCTCGAAATCATGCACTTGAGTCTGGATCAAATTAGTTATGTGAATAGAATGATCCACATACAACTTACGTATTTATTCCATTGGTTTCTAAATTATACCAAATTCTTTTTATTCACATTCAATTTTAAATTACACTTAATTTTCCAATGGTATTTCCTTTAATACTAAAATTCATTTACAAACCCCTGTCATAAATCATTTTATATTATTTTATTTTACTTAAGTTAAATTTCATCTCATAGCTAAATTTTCAAACTTACTTTTCTCAACTAGACCAATTATTTTAATTTTAATTTATTATATTTTAGTATATTCCTTTTAATACTAAAATTATTTGTGAACTATTTCATAAAACCTTACTTAAGTTTATAAACATTTTTAAAACAGAACTTAGGTTTTTATTAATCACTTTAAAGATTTAAGTTCATATTCTTAATTAATACTAGAATTCATTTTCTGTGTCATTTCATAATATATTACTTTAAGACTACAAACAATATATAAAACTTATCTCAATAATAAAACATTTTCCAAGATTATAACTGTCTTTTTACGAAATCATTATTTTACTTAAGAAACATTACTTAAGTCTATTAACATTCTATAACTCAAGCTCATATTTTCATAATACTGTAACGACCCGACTTTCCAGACCCGGAAAATCGAACCATTTTAGTTAAGAAGAAGAGGTAGAAGAAGAAAAATAGAAAACAAAATCAGAATCTAACCATCGCAGCGGAATAAAATATAATATATACATAATAGATCTTTACTCAAATCAAACAATATCTGTTTATACATTACATTTACAGAATACATCATCAGAGTTCATCACATCAATGATATACATCCAAATACACAGCGGAACAATAAACAAATACGGAAGTACGTATCGCCATCCAGCTCGTCTCCTGAGCTCCACAGCTACAATCTGAACCTGTTTATCTCGGTCTGACCCGAGCATCATATAAAACAATACCCGAGTCAGTCTGGAATACCAGCGTGAGAAAATCACACTCAATTGATTATTAAAGTTTCAAAAATCCTTTTGAAAATAAAAGCATCTCGTAAGACCACGCCATAAATAAACATGTCGGGTTTTTACCTTACGATAGCTAAAACACTTTTTAATAAAATCCTCTGATATTATAATAGTGTCTATTTACAAATACTTATTAAAATAGCCGAAATTGTTACATCTATTAAATTCCGGCATACTAGCCATAACGTGGGTAATACAAACAAAACTCGTACAAGGCACGTAGGGAGAATGGATTTCCAACGAATGACTAGGCACTGGGGTACCACCTGTCACAGTACGTGGCCTAGATCACAGTACCGAGGAGTACGCCCGCTCCCCTGCAACACAAGGCCGGAATCATCCCTTACTGGATAATTCCAAATAAAATCACCCCACAGTTGGGATCAGCAACCGCAACACTAAGCCGAAATAAAGGGTCATCTAGACAGGGATGACTTTACTCTCAAGTGGGGGCTACCCACGAAGCCTTGCTGCATAACCCCTGATTTTCAGTCATTCCCGGTTGATGAGGCTTGAGGCTAAACGATACCTTTATCAGAACATATCCCTTAGAATGCCCATCGTCCACCTGATGATGTTTCGCAAGCATTCGTCCATACAAGTCTGTCCCGGGTCCGAACGGAACCGAAGGCACTATTCCTACTACATCCATTTTGGAAATATCCTCAGGATTAGTAGTGACTAGCCCTTGCACTTCACTGCTCCATCTTCGACTCCGAAATCGTTACACGAAACGTACAAACCGGATCGAAGTGGTATTCGAGTCTCCAGACCTAGAATCTCGGTATACGGAAACTCGATCCCGATCTCTTCGAAACGATCAGCGCATTTGGCCAATATTGATAGTCGGTTATTTAACTATCAATCAACATCCACAAGCAACCATCACACAATAAATAATTTCCCACATTATTTATTTGCCCAAATTTCTTTCCAAGATATATTTCTATTTTCAAACTCCTTTTGAAAACAATTTCAAACAGTTTCCGCTTACGGAATACATTTCCCAAATAATTATTTCTCTGAAACACCAAGTACAAAATACTTTAGATTTAAAAATAATTTAAAAGCACTTTACTATAAATATACTTTATAATATTGAAATTTAAAAACTATTTTAATACTTTATTAAAAATATATACTTTAAAATAAACCACTTTATAATATAAACTAAATTTCTCCTTTTAAAACATAATAGCAAATCACTTTTATATAATTACTACAATAATAGATTTTTGAAAATACTTACTTTGGAAATTAACCTTTAGAAATAATCAATTTCCTAAAACATGCCTTTTTACACAAATTAGAACTTTTAACTTATATTAAAAATTGCTTTGAAAACGTACTTGGCTATCCAGAGAAATACACTTCTCATTCCCATCTTTTAAAAATAAATCAACATTTATTTTTAAACCAAATCCATCTCCTTTTATAAATTCCCATCTTGAATTTATATTCTCAAATATCCACTGATATTTTATTTTACTTTATAACCCAGTTTATCTCTCCAAAATCTCATTTCTCTTTAAATTTCAAATCCCAAAGTATTTAAATCAATTAACAATTGATTCTCCAATTTAATTTACTTTGAAATAAATTTCCTTACTTAATCCATTTATTTCCAAATTCATTAACTTCCAGATTTTATTTCTCATTATGATTTAAAATCTTTAAACCAAAACACAAGTTTCTGATTTCCAAATTTCCTTCTTTCTTTTTAATTACATTTAAACATTGAATTAAAATAAATTATTTATTCCTTTAAATAATATCACATAAGTTTTCTTTAAATTCAATATTTCTCTGTTTATTCGAAATTCCTCTTTTCCATATTTAATTTATTCGAATTCACTAGAATTACTTAACTTAAATTTTACTCTTTTATTTCTTTCCAAAAATCCAATTAAATTGCTTTTGATAACTCATCATACTGGGAAATTCAATCCAACCAGATTATCCAATATAAATCATCACAGGATATCAACAATCATATCACAGAATATTTAAACAAAATTAAATATTTTGAGGAATCCAGTTGGATCCCTCCAACCTGTTTCCCTGCATCCACAGACGTTAGCACAATACCAATTTCACTTCAAAGTGGAATATCGCGGTATATGGGTTTTATAAAATATCATCCGCTATTATGCGGCGCATAGGGTCTCATCCGCTATATAATGCGGGAATATCAACTGCTCCAATATATACATATGCCAATACGTATATATTGCTATATACTACTATATATAGCATCATAACAATCAATCCAAACAATCATTCAACCAATTGTTTAAATTTAACTATTTAAATTTAAATTAAAATTCAGCTGAGTGAGATTAACTCACCTTTATCTCCTTAAATTTCAGTTCGATCCAACCCGGCTTGCTTCTATCAGATTTTGACCTTGTCACACATTAAATGATTTTATAAATATTTGAACTAATTGAACAATTTATTTCCATTCAATACATTGAATTTATTAATTATTTAATTTAAAACTAAATTCCTTTTAATACAATACAATTTGTTTTTATATGTAACGACCCGACTTTTTCTCCACAGAAAGTCGTATTATTAATAAGAAAGAAAGGGGTAGAAAATAGAAAAGAAGAGAAGAAAGAAAGAAACAACAACAACGATCTCACAGCGGAACGAATAAATTATATTAATAACATAAACTATTACATAGTTTACAACAATTTACAGAGTTACACAGCATATACATCACTTACTAGACAGTTATAAACATCTGTCTAGACATTACAACACAAATACAAGACAAAACACTATCACAGATATCAACACAGCGGAATACTATATCTACGAACGCCGAAGCCTCCTGCTCCATTGCTCCTCCACAATTCGTCAAAGCTAAACCTGAATCCCTTGGCTACTCGTAAAAATTTGAGTACCCAAGAGTTTATAAAACAGAAATAAACACTTGGGTCAGACATGGGTCTGGTGTGAGTAAACGGGTTAAAATTGTTTAACTTCAAAACCTTTTGAAAACAAAGGTATCACGTAAGACTTCCCACACATAAACATGGAAAAGTTTTTACCTTACGCTAACCAAAACATTTGATAGGAAATCTGATTGTATTATAATAGGGTCTAGGGTTTTCAAGTAAAATACAGAAATAGCTGAAATGCTTACATCTCACATTCCAACATAGTTGGGCACAACTAATACGTACGGCACTTATTGGAGTTTGGATTCCATACAATGGCAGGGCTACTGGGGTACCGCCCGTCACAGTACGTGGCCTAGATCACCGTACCGAGGAGTACGCCCGCTCCCCTGCAACACAAAGCCGGAACCATCCCTTACTGGATAATTCCGAACAAGACAATCCCGTAGTTGGCGCGACCAACCACACACTAAGCCGAATAAAAGAAAAGGGACCTCTAGACAGGGATCTATCTTGCTCTCAGTGGGTGCTACCCACGAAGCCTTGCTGCACCTCCCCTGTTTTAGCCATTCCTGGTTGATGAGGCTTGAGGTTACGATTACCTTTAATCAGAACATATCACTTAGAATGCTCATCGTCCGCCTGACGATGTGCTGAAAGCATTCAATCCATATAAGTTCGTTCCGGGTTCGAACGAAACCGAAGGCATTATCTCGTTACACTCGTTTTGGAATCACCCTCAGAGTTAACGACAATAACCCTTGCACTCTGAATCTTCATCTTCACTTGAGATTCACGACCTATCGTTAATTTGGATCGATGTGGTATTCGGGTCTCCAGACCTGGAATTCCGGTATACGGAAACCCGATCCCGGTCTCATCGAAATCCAAAACGTATCTTTTAAGGGCCAAGTTGTTTTAAGGTTTAAACAATTTAACTTATCTATATTCATTCAGATAGATAATTCACAAATCACAATTGATAATCACATTATCATTTAAACAGATGATTCATAACCAAATAGGTAATCCATATCAACATCTCAATAGTTAATCTATATTACCATCATAATGCAACCAAGCATTCATACCATACAACATTACTTATCTCATTTCTGAGATTACATCCATTCAAGACAATCAATGTCATCCATTCTTATATAAGCAATGATTTACTTAATCATAACATAATTAATTTAAAATGAATTAAATTAACTATCTCTATCTTTAATTAATTTAAAGTGAATTAAATTAATTACTTCATCTCTTAATTAATTTAAAATAAATTAAATTAATTACTTCATTATAAACCTTACTTATATAATCATTAATTAATTACAAATAAATTAATTAATCTTTCTATAATTATCTATTTTAATTAATCACCTTTGATTAATTATACTTTAATTACATTTAAGTAATTATCTTAATTAATTTCATAAATTAATTATCCTTAACCAATACAGTAATTAACCTTTAATTACTTCATTAATTAATTAATTATAATCAATTACTTTAATCCTTAACTAATTACAATTAATCACTTATCATTTGATTAATTAATCTTAATTAATCAACTCTTAATTACATCATTAATTATAAACTAATGATCCTAATTACACCTTTAATTATTTATTAATTACATTAAGTAATTATTCTTAATTAATCCATAATTATTAATCATCTTTGATTAATATAATCCAGTAATTAACTTTATTTAATTATCTTCCTTAATTAATTGCTTTTAATTAATTGTCTTAACAATTAACTAATTACCTTATTAATTAACCTTAATCCTTTAATTAACCTTATTAAATAAATTATTTAATTAATAACACTAAGTAATTAACTCTTAATCACTTTTAATTATCTTCTAATTACTTTATTAAATAATCTACCTTTACTTAATTACATCCAGTAATTATTCCTTAATTACTTCATTAATTAATTATACTTAATTAATTTATAAATGATTTTCTTAATTAATCACAAATTAATTTATTATTAATTTATCTTAATCATTTAAATTTAATTAAATGATTCTTAACTTACTATATTAAAAGTTCTTAATCAAGAAACTATTATCTTAATTAAATCAATTATTTACCAATAACACTCGATAATTAAAATAATTTAATTATCTAAATTTCCTTTTCAAATTTAATTATCTTTATTTAAATCAACATTCTTAATACTTAAGAAAATTCTTATTTTAATTGATTACTAAATCTTAACCATTAAACCTTTCTTAAATTAGAAATCAATAAATCATTAAACACAGTTTAACTTAAACCTTTAAATCTTTAAAACTTTTCCCAAGTTATTAAATATAATTAAATATAAATTTATTTCAAAATCTACTTATTTTATTTTGAAACTTAATATTATAAAATATATAAACTTGTTTAAAATTTTGTTTTAAACTCAAGAAAATATTACAAAACAAAATTTCTTTTGTTTAAAACTTAAAAACATTTCCCTTTAAATTTTCTTAAATCTGCTCTCATCAAAACCCGAGTAAAACATTGGAAAACTCGAAGCAAAACTCCAGAATTCCCGAAGCGAACTCGAGACCAACCCACGTTTCATCCTGCTTCGAGAAAAATACGAGTATCCCCGAATGATAACCCGAGCAACCCTTCTTCTTTCCAAACACAACTCTTCCAGATACACGCAACATGTACGTGCACGTGCACGACTACGCTGGACGTCGACGAACTACGACCTGGTCTCCGACAACTCGACTTCCACCTCGGCAACACGTTCGACCACCCAGATACTCTCGATTCGATCGAGAATCGAATACGAGGTATTGAACCCATCGGCCTGTAACATACCTCATCAGAATTCGACCACCTTCGACGATCCTTGCCTCGAGAAGCTCCGCCACCTTCACCGTAGCTCCGCCTCACTTCCCCCTACCTCCAGCACCCTACGCGATCGCCTCCAGTTGCAAATTGACGCCGCGAAACCCATATGAACGTCACGAGAAAAACAGGGTCTTAAACCCTAACTTGATCAATTCTGATCAATCCCCTCATTAATAAATTCCAAAAGCATTTTTCCTATGATCTCCAGACTCCCTACCACCTACAACTTCAACCCCGAAACCTATAACCTCTCCGATCGCCAGAATTTGCCTAAAATAGCATTTCCGTTCATCTCAGAAGTACTCGACCAACTCTAAGCTAAAAAACGTGATATAGCCATTAAAATTCATAGTTTCCTATCACGATTTCAACCATATAATTAAATCTTAAAATTTAATTCATTAAGTTTTGACCCAATTTAAACTTTACTGTAAATTCGAAACTTTCGAGCTAATTACCTAAATTAAATACCTGTAATTATTTTAAAAAGTGATGTTAACTGATTTCAAACATCTTTCGTTTGTAAATCCTAAGTTATTAGAGATCAAGTGATGAGATATATATTTTAAAAAGAAAATCAAAACTGTCATCACTTTACAGAGACTAAGTTATCAACATACAAGCATTCAATTATAACTATACAGGCATTCAACACTCCTATACAACATGCATACAATTTCATCAACATTTCAGATAATAAAACATCACATGGTAAAAACTTAAATCTGTTTTTAAGATAAAATTTACTCACTTGTTATTTTAAACAGAGACAGTTTCCAGGCTTGTTCCAGATTTTAAACTTCTTGAATTTCTTTTGCTATTGAATATTATCTGAAATTGATCTTTGAATTTAGTTGCTTGTTGATTCATTAAATCCTCTGATTGCATGCCTTCAGATTCAATTGAAGATTTGAAGCTGCTTATTGAATTGCCTCCATCCTCTTTTGATTTGCATTTGATTTCCAGAGACCTTCTTCTTTTGCTTTGAGTTTTAGATTTCAGGTTTTCATTTTTATTTTTAGATTCGATTTGTATTAGTGGAGAAAGAAGAAGATAGTCTTAACTGAAAGTGAAACAGATTTTCTTCTTTCCTATATTATTTATTTATGACTTTAATTTCCAAAAAGATAAATTAAGCCACTTGTCCCTTTTAGTTTGCTTACACCTATGCTATTTAAATTACAAATTACTTATTTTCTTACAAATGTCTTCACACCACTCTAATATGCTAACAAGTGTACATCTTGTTTTTAATACATTTATTTAAGACATTTATATGTTTTTATGAAATATTTATAAGTATATAATGTATTTATCTCTTTTATAATAAGCTTTAAGATTCTATAAATATACAAATGTGAATTCAAGTAAACATTTATTTATAATAACTTATGCTTTGATCAAATAAATATAACATATTTTTATATGCTTGAGAAACTTATTTTAACTATATATATATATCCTTTTTACAAACCAATTTATCTTATGTTTGAATTTTTAAAAAGGAAAGAATATTAAAACAATTGAACTTCTAAATTTAATCTTATTTAAAAATTAAACTAAAATATATCTTTATAATAAATAAGAAATTATCCTTGTTATTTAAATCTCAAATATCATTTTCAAAAGTATTAAGTCAAATTACAATTTCCAAATTACAAATTATATATATATATATATTAAAGTTTGAAAACATCTTAATTTAATTCAAATCATTACCTTTCCATTTCAATATATAAATATATACATTCTAAATGTGAAATATTTTTAACATAAATTTTGATAATTATCATATTGAATTTAATACATAACTCCAAATCACAATATATATATATATATACATATATATTATAATTTGAAAACATAGTTTTAAAAGACTCCCTATTTATAATATATATACCTATATATATACATTATAAATATAAAACATTTATATAAGTTTTGAAAGATAAATCTTACCAATTTTAAACTGTTAGAAAAGATATTAATAAATATTGCCAATTAAATATTATTAACCTTTAAAATGAATAAACTTGTCAATTTTATAAAATAAAATCAACAAATCAATTTAATTATTTATAAAGATTATTAAATTGATATTGCCAAAATTCCGGGATATCACATTCCTCCCCCCTTAAAATAATTTCGTCCTCGAAATTTAAAAGCAAAGATAATTTAATAACCCAGCAAAATTTTAATTTTAATTTCAAACAGCAACCATACATATCAATCATATTCTAACAATCATAGCAAACAATTTAATCAAACAAATTTAACTATCCAGACAAATTCTGGATAGAATTTCCTCGAGTTTCCCCAAGTATATATATATACCGGGATACTCGTTCTACAGGATCTCAACTAACTATCTACAATAATCTAGAACTCCTTCCCATCTAGATTATAAATCTGAACAAAATATCAGACTAAACTCAAAACCATCTCAACTACCCTTCTGAACTGCTGATTCCATCACTCGATGAATCATACACATATTCCTCAGAGATATGTGAAATAAAATGAATTCCAGTTATCCGAACTGGCAACTCAATCCTGGGGATCAAAATCTAATCTCCAAAGAACACAGAAAAAATCTCATAATACTTCTGGAGCTTACTCTCCAGTCTTACCTCTTATATCTCCTTTGACGATCCTGAGTCACTTCATTCTTCCTGATCAGCTTAACCCTTGCTGATGCTTCTTGAAACAATCTAGACCAACATCAAACCAATTTCCGGATTCTACTCAACAAAATGGTTTCCCAAAAATCACCGAAATCCAGAACACAACTCTACTCCACAACCATTAGAGCACTTTGAACTACCTCTCCTATCTGAAATAGCCAAACAGTTGCACTTGACAACCTTACTTCCAGATCCTGAAAATTCTTTCACACTTAGAGTTATACTTGAATTTCTTATAGAAATCCTCTACTCGAAGAAAATTACAACTCTCGGTTGCTTCCACTCTAGAATAGCTGCTATCTTGCTTTCGCTGCACAATTCTGATCTTGAACAGATGAGAATGTCATCGGAGAAACTCGAGCACAAACTTGATCATCCACAGTTCATCAGACCATAAAATCTTAGCGACTCCATTCCATTTGGTCAGAAACATCTCGCAAAAACTTCTCCAGAAAAACTCGGTGTGATCAATCCCTCTCCAAAGAATTCTGAGCTGCTTCCCAAATTCTTCTCTCGGAGACATCCTTCTACTAAGCTGAACTTCCGGTAACTTCATGAATCAAGTTGATACGGAATCTCAATCTCCCATAATCCCAAGAGAATACTTAAACAATCGCAAGTCACTTTTGCGATCAGCTTGGCCTAATTTCCAAAGATAACGGTTCTCTCTTTACTAATCAGAACAGCTTATATTTGACTAACCAATCCATCGAAGAAATGGATTCACTCTACTGCTTCTGAACTTCACCTTCAGAAAAACTGCTCAGCCAGAAACTTTCTGCCAACATAGAACACTCCGAGCCGCACTGCTGCCATAGACCAAAGACTTCTTACTCCAAAACTCCTCGAGAAACTCGGACTTCAAAGCAAAAAGAAACACCCCACTGGACTCAGCCACAACACCGAAGCAGACACTCTTCCTCAAACTTACTTCAGAAGAAACATCTTCAGAAATGTCCATAGTCACTGCGTCTCACTATACAGCTACTACTTCTTGAAGTTACCAAAATACCATCACTCGCTTCAGCTCATCCAATAGATCTACTCTATTCATCCAACTTCAAAGATAAACTCTAAACCATAACTGGTTTTCTTCAGAGATCGGTGAAATCTTTACACCACAACAAAGTTTACTCGAGACGGTATTTGGTCTACAGTCTCGTCAGATATACTTCCAATCTCAACACTTAAATTCCAACCATTGATAGTCGTGTTACACACACTACCCCCTTATCTACCTTTATAACTCATATTGGAAAACCCGAACAGGTAACCCAACAAATAGGTAGAAATACATATATATATATATTTAAAATAATACTTTTTATATAGAAATTATTTCTGGGTAAAATTATTTCATTTACCTCTTTAAAACAATATTGTGTCCGTTGACCTGGTTCAAGTGTTTAGAGATCCCTATCAATAACGTTAGCTACTCGTATTGACCAGAATCCATATACCACTCAACCGATCAATTAACACAATATAAAATCATTTTTATATAACTAACAATTACGCACTCTCAAGATAGACACCACTTCAGAGCCTAGGTATTCACTCAACCTACTGCTCTGATACCAACTGTAACGACCCGACTTTTTCTCCACAGAAAGTCGTATTATTAATAAGAAAGAAAGGGGTAGAAAATAGAAAAGAAGAGAAGAAAGAAAGAAACAACAACAACGATCTCACAGCGGAACGAATAAATTATATTAATAACATAAACTATTACATAGTTTACAACAATTTACAGAGTTACACAGCATATACATCACTTACTAGACAGTTATAAACATCTGTCTAGACATTACAACACAAATACAAGACAAAACACTATCACAGATATCAACACAGCGGAATACTATATCTACGAACGCCGAAGCCTCCTGCTCCATTGCTCCTCCACAATTCGTCAAAGCTAAACCTGAATCCCTTGGCTACTCGTAAAAATTTGAGTACCCAAGAGTTTATAAAACAGAAATAAACACTTGGGTCAGACATGGGTCTGGTGTGAGTAAACGGGTTAAAATTGTTTAACTTCAAAACCTTTTGAAAACAAAGGTATCATGTAAGACTTCCCACACATAAACATGGAAAAGTTTTTACCTTACGCTAACCAAAACATTTGATAGGAAATCTGATTGTATTATAATAGGGTCTAGGGTTTTCAAGTAAAATACAGAAATAGCTGAAATGCTTACATCTCACATTCCAACATAGTTGGGCACAACTAATACGTACGGCACTTATTGGAGTTTGGATTCCATACAATGGCAGGGCTACTGGGGTACCGCCCGTCACAGTACGTGGCCTAGATCACCGTACCGAGGAGTACGCCCGCTCCCCTGCAACACAAAGCCGGAACCATCCCTTACTGGATAATTCCGAACAAGACAATCCCGTAGTTGGCGCGACCAACCACACACTAAGCCGAATAAAAGAAAAGGGACCTCTAGACAGGGATCTATCTTGCTCTCAGTGGGTGCTACCCACGAAGCCTTGCTGCACCTCCCCTGTTTTAGCCATTCCTGGTTGATGAGGCTTGAGGTTACGATTACCTTTAATCAGAACATATCACTTAGAATGCTCATCGTCCGCCTGACGATGTGCTGAAAGCATTCAATCCATATAAGTTCGTTCCGGGTTCGAACGAAACCGAAGGCATTATCTCGTTACACTCGTTTTGGAATCACCCTCAGAGTTAACGACAATAACCCTTGCACTCTGAATCTTCATCTTCACTTGAGATTCACGACCTATCGTTAATTTGGATCGATGTGGTATTCGGGTCTCCAGACCTGGAATTCCGGTATACGGAAACCCGATCCCGGTCTCATCGAAATCCAAAACGTATCTTTTAAGGGCCAAGTTGTTTTAAGGTTTAAACAATTTAACTTATCTATATTCATTCAGATAGATAATTCACAAATCACAATTGATAATCACATTATCATTTAAACAGATGATTCATAACCAAATAGGTAATCCATATCAACATCTCAATAGTTAATCTATATTACCATCATAATGCAACCAAGCATTCATACCATACAACATTACTTATCTCATTTCTGAGATTACATCCATTCAAGACAATCAATGTCATCCATTCTTATATAAGCAATGATTTACTTAATCATAACATAATTAATTTAAAATGAATTAAATTAACTATCTCTATCTTTAATTAATTTAAAGTGAATTAAATTAATTACTTCATCTCTTAATTAATTTAAAATAAATTAAATTAATTACTTCATTATAAACCTTACTTATATAATCATTAATTAATTACAAATAAATTAATTAATCTTTCTATAATTATCTATTTTAATTAATCACCTTTGATTAATTATACTTTAATTACATTTAAGTAATTATCTTAATTAATTTCATAAATTAATTATCCTTAACCAATACAGTAATTAACCTTTAATTACTTCATTAATTAATTAATTATAATCAATTACTTTAATCCTTAACTAATTACAATTAATCACTTATCATTTGATTAATTAATCTTAATTAATCAACTCTTAATTACATCATTAATTATAAACTAATGATCCTAATTACACCTTTAATTATTTATTAATTACATTAAGTAATTATTCTTAATTAATCCATAATTATTAATCATCTTTGATTAATATAATCCAGTAATTAACTTTATTTAATTATCTTCCTTAATTAATTGCTTTTAATTAATTGTCTTAACAATTAACTAATTACCTTATTAATTAACCTTAATCCTTTAATTAACCTTATTAAATAAATTATTTAATTAATAACACTAAGTAATTAACTCTTAATCACTTTTAATTATCTTCTAATTACTTTATTAAATAATCTACCTTTACTTAATTACATCCAGTAATTATTCCTTAATTACTTCATTAATTAATTATACTTAATTAATTTATAAATGATTTTCTTAATTAATCACAAATTAATTTATTATTAATTTATCTTAATCATTTAAATTTAATTAAATGATTCTTAACTTACTATATTAAAAGTTCTTAATCAAGAAACTATTATCTTAATTAAATCAATTATTTACCAATAACACTCGATAATTAAAATAATTTAATTATCTAAATTTCCTTTTCAAATTTAATTATCTTTATTTAAATCAACATTCTTAATACTTAAGAAAATTCTTATTTTAATTGATTACTAAATCTTAACCATTAAACCTTTCTTAAATTAGAAATCAATAAATCATTAAACACAGTTTAACTTAAACCTTTAAATCTTTAAAACTTTTCCCAAGTTATTAAATATAATTAAATATAAATTTATTTCAAAATCTACTTATTTTATTTTGAAACTTAATATTATAAAATATATAAACTTGTTTAAAATTTTGTTTTAAACTCAAGAAAATATTACAAAACAAAATTTCTTTTGTTTAAAACTTAAAAACATTTCCCTTTAAATTTTCTTAAATCTGCTCTCATCAAAACCCGAGTAAAACATTGGAAAACTCGAAGCAAAACTCCAGAATTCCCGAAGCGAACTCGAGACCAACCCACGTTTCATCCTGCTTCGAGAAAAATACGAGTATCCCCGAATGATAACCCGAGCAACCCTTCTTCTTTCCAAACACAACTCTTCCAGATACACGCAACATGTACGTGCACGTGCACGACTACGCTGGACGTCGACGAACTACGACCTGGTCTCCGACAACTCGACTTCCACCTCGGCAACACGTTCGACCACCCAGATACTCTCGATTCGATCGAGAATCGAATACGAGGTATTGAACCCATCGGCCTGTAACATACCTCATCAGAATTCGACCACCTTCGACGATCCTTGCCTCGAGAAGCTCCGCCACCTTCACCGTAGCTCCGCCTCACTTCCCCCTACCTCCAGCACCCTACGCGATCGCCTCCAGTTGCAAATTGACGCCGCGAAACCCATATGAACGTCACGAGAAAAACAGGGTCTTAAACCCTAACTTGATCAATTCTGATCAATCCCCTCATTAATAAATTCCAAAAGCATTTTTCCTATGATCTCCAGACTCCCTACCACCTACAACTTCAACCCCGAAACCTATAACCTCTCCGATCGCCAGAATTTGCCTAAAATAGCATTTCCGTTCATCTCAGAAGTACTCGACCAACTCTAAGCTAAAAAACGTGATATAGCCATTAAAATTCATAGTTTCCTATCACGATTTCAACCATATAATTAAATCTTAAAATTTAATTCATTAAGTTTTGACCCAATTTAAACTTTACTGTAAATTCGAAACTTTCGAGCTAATTACCTAAATTAAATACCTGTAATTATTTTAAAAAGTGATGTTAACTGATTTCAAACATCTTTCGTTTGTAAATCCTAAGTTATTAGAGATCAAGTGATGAGATATATATTTTAAAAAGAAAATCAAAACTGTCATCACTTTACAGAGACTAAGTTATCAACATACAAGCATTCAATTATAACTATACAGGCATTCAACACTCCTATACAACATGCATACAATTTCATCAACATTTCAGATAATAAAACATCACATGGTAAAAACTTAAATCTGTTTTTAAGATAAAATTTACTCACTTGTTATTTTAAACAGAGACAGTTTCCAGGCTTGTTCCAGATTTTAAACTTCTTGAATTTCTTTTGCTATTGAATATTATCTGAAATTGATCTTTGAATTTAGTTGCTTGTTGATTCATTAAATCCTCTGATTGCATGCCTTCAGATTCAATTGAAGATTTGAAGCTGCTTATTGAATTGCCTCCATCCTCTTTTGATTTGCATTTGATTTCCAGAGACCTTCTTCTTTTGCTTTGAGTTTTAGATTTCAGGTTTTCATTTTTATTTTTAGATTCGATTTGTATTAGTGGAGAAAGAAGAAGATAGTCTTAACTGAAAGTGAAACAGATTTTCTTCTTTCCTATATTATTTATTTATGACTTTAATTTCCAAAAAGATAAATTAAGCCACTTGTCCCTTTTAGTTTGCTTACACCTATGCTATTTAAATTACAAATTACTTATTTTCTTACAAATGTCTTCACACCACTCTAATATGCTAACAAGTGTACATCTTGTTTTTAATACATTTATTTAAGACATTTATATGTTTTTATGAAATATTTATAAGTATATAATGTATTTATCTCTTTTATAATAAGCTTTAAGATTCTATAAATATACAAATGTGAATTCAAGTAAACATTTATTTATAATAACTTATGCTTTGATCAAATAAATATAACATATTTTTATATGCTTGAGAAACTTATTTTAACTATATATATATATCCTTTTTACAAACCAATTTATCTTATGTTTGAATTTTTAAAAAGGAAAGAATATTAAAACAATTGAACTTCTAAATTTAATCTTATTTAAAAATTAAACTAAAATATATCTTTATAATAAATAAGAAATTATCCTTGTTATTTAAATCTCAAATATCATTTTCAAAAGTATTAAGTCAAATTACAATTTCCAAATTACAAATTATATATATATATATTAAAGTTTGAAAACATCTTAATTTAATTCAAATCATTACCTTTCCATTTCAATATATAAATATATACATTCTAAATGTGAAATATTTTTAACATAAATTTTGATAATTATCATATTGAATTTAATACATAACTCCAAATCACAATATATATATATATATACATATATATTATAATTTGAAAACATAGTTTTAAAAGACTCCCTATTTATAATATATATACCTATATATATACATTATAAATATAAAACATTTATATAAGTTTTGAAAGATAAATCTTACCAATTTTAAACTGTTAGAAAAGATATTAATAAATATTGCCAATTAAATATTATTAACCTTTAAAATGAATAAACTTGTCAATTTTATAAAATAAAATCAACAAATCAATTTAATTATTTATAAAGATTATTAAATTGATATTGCCAAAATTCCGGGATATCACATTATAACTTAAACAATTAAATAGATTACTGAACAGATTAATCCTCATAATTATTTTAGAGAAAACTAATAACATTAAAAATGTATCAAATTATTATTATATGTTATATATTTTTACTTTAAAACTACTCTATATCTGTATACTCATAAAAATAAATTATATTGTCATTTAAAATTTCTGCTTTCTAAATATTATTTACATAAACTATCCTCTATTATTTTCTGTATACATACCTATATATAAATCTTGTAATAAGAGTCAATAAATTGTTTTATTTCCTACTGCATAATTTCTGTTAAGTGATAACGATCAACAGTAATTTTCTTTACTTTAAAAA
The DNA here is from genome assembly GCA_030737815.1 of Allium fistulosum. Taxonomy (NCBI): domain Eukaryota; kingdom Viridiplantae; phylum Streptophyta; class Magnoliopsida; order Asparagales; family Amaryllidaceae; genus Allium; species Allium fistulosum. Next base: position 543,796,982 of record CM060903.1, read on the forward strand.
CTTTTCTTTTATATATAATTTCTTATAGTTTATAACTAAAACTTTTTGATAATAGAATTAACCAATTAAATTACAGAAGTAAGCTAAGAAATTACCCTTACTCGAGAAAGACCGCAGCTATCACCAACTCGCTGCCACCTATGAGTCACGCACAAACCTCGCTACGACTCTAAAGTCTGGTCGCAGTCTCCATCGACGAACCCTTGCCGCTTCACCATCGAGTCTGACCACCATCCAGATGCTACTTCGACCAATCAGAGAAGCCGACCCTCGCATGACCTTTGACAGCATCACTGCTTCGAACCAGCGAGCGCCTTTGGGAGGTGACTCAATCGCGAGGCCCACGTCTCTTTCCCCCCCCCCCCAAAATCGAACGAAGTCGATCGCTCGAACTGCTTCCATCTTTGCGTGCCTTCGCTCCTACCCCAGTCGCGATGGGTTGCGATGCCGATATCTCCCCCCTCTTTTTAATTATCGAACGAATTCGTGGATGCGAGCAGAAGAGGAGTGACAAGGGGAATTCGCGATTTTATTTACAGGCCATTTTTTCTTTGTTCTGATATTCGTTCGAATTAATGAGAATAAGGGTGCGCGAATTGATTTAGAAGGGCTCGACTTTGGCTTCCAGAAGAAGGAAGGAGGGAACAAGAATAGACGTTATTGTACAAGTGAACATTATCCCTGAATTCACGGTGAAAAGTTTTTGATGTGAATGGGTTTAAATTGGTCAACAATATATATTTTATATTTAAATTCCGATATGAATTTTATTGCGTTTAACTATCGTATGCTCACTCAACAACTTCAAATTTTACGAAAATTGAAATCCGATAATAATACAATATTACGGACCCAATGGAACTGGTTTCGTCAAATTCCGAGACTGTGCCTCGGAAGGCTATTTTAAAATTCATTTTAAACGATATAAAATTTCAAAACATAACAAACCATTTTTAAAACTGATTTCAACACTTCTATCCACTTCAGTATTATCTATATAAATTTTATAAGTCTTCGAATTATTTTTAACAGGCTTAAAGCTCCAGATTCAATAATTTACCAATTTCGATAATTTAAATTCAACAATTACTTGTCCAATAAATAATGATATTTGATATTAAGGTTAATAATTATCTTTTGAATATTTAAAATTAATTAAATATTCCTATTTCAAATGCTCAAAAATTCCGGGTCGTCACATTCCTCCCCCCTTAAAAGAATTTCGTCCCCGAAATTACCAGTTAAGAGAATGATACAATACCCATTACTATTTTCCAAAACCAAACAGTTTTAACAAAACCCAAACAATCTTTTATTAATGATACACTAATCATCTTTTAACTTCCCAAACTTATTCATAAGTTCAACCCATACCACCTACTTATCCATTCAAATTTAAATTTGAATTCAAATTTTAACTTATCAAAATTTCTCAAAATTTTCTAACTCCGTAAATTTTCGAAAAATTTCGCCAGCGTCTCCTTTGCGCGGCTAACTCGGTACTACTACAAAATGGCTCTACGGCCTCCCAATCTCAAAAAGAAAACAAAAAGCCAAGTGGCTGGATCAAAAACCCAATCAAATTTCATATAGAAATTCAAATACATACCTTTTTGTCGGGCCATTAAATTTCATCTTCTAAAATCAAAAATCCCAATTTATCCATTGCTTTTATACACCTGTATATCCTACTAAGCAATAATATTCAATCACAATTCCAAAGTCATTTTATACTTTCCTTTACAAATTTTCAATATTTGCTTTACTTAAGCCCGTACGATGCAGATATATCATCCGTATGCAATATCACATTCGATCGCTCAATCGATCACACAATTTCACTTCCGAACTAGTATCGTCCACCCGACTTCCTAGTGCGGACTCAGATCTGGTTTCTTGATCAGAAACCGTCATTCTCCTTGCATAGTCACAAACTATGATAGAGAATTTCCAGAATCAATCAACAATCCATATCCAGGCTCGCCGTCGAAAATCGAGTGAAAAATTCCAACTCGGATCGATATATCTATCTCGAAATTCTGTGTTCGACATCTGGACCAAATAGCTATGCGAATAAAATAATATACGTACATCTTACGTATAAATTCCAATTGATTATCAGTTATATCAATTCTCTTTTATTCACATTCATTTTGATTGTTATTCACTTATCCACAATCATCCATTTCACAACTTCAGTTTTAGTCTTCATTCAACTATTCACTTAGTATATATATATTTTTTTTTCCAAAATTACTAAGTATATTTCCAATACCAGTTTTCTTAAGAATTTCATTCTCCAATTCTTAAGTTCATATAAATTTTCTTATATTTATTTACTACTTCACCACTGAAGTGTATATATTCAAATTGAACTCCCATTTCATGTGAATTCCAACTTACTTCAATTTACTACTTCATTTCAAATTTTTTTCCTTAAATTCAATTCATCTCCAACTTCTGAATATTGAATTTTATTTAGCTCGAAAAAAATCCAAGTTAATTCATTCAATAACTATTTCTCAACTTATTTAAACCACTCCTCTGTTGAGTTCAGTTTCCATTCAACATTTACTTAAGTCAATAACTTAAGTTTATTTTCCATTTAACCAACCCTTTAAAGTTTTATTTCCATCTTTCATTTGATTCTTATTTAATCAAATTCCATCCATTTATTTATTTAATATAAGTGGTTCATTCACTCAATCATTATGAATTTTATTTTTCCATACTCAATTCATCTGGGATTATTTTATTAATAACCAGGTCATTTCCAATTTATTTTCACTTATTTGGATTCCATTCGCAATCCAAACCATCACTATGTTAATCCAATTTCATTAACTCACAATTCAATTTCATTAACTAATTTATTATCTCATTAGTTCCTCCGCTGGTTAAAATTAAATACTTGCTTTTTAATTCCAAATATCACTTCACTTAACTATCTTAAGTTTAATTTATTCTATAATTCAAGTTTGGTTTTATTTAAAAATTAAGATTACTCATCTTAGTCGTTTCCATTTGATAATTACAATTTCAAATTATAACTCTTAATGGTTCAAAGAAATGAATTCTCATTTATGACTTACAATTTCATTTCTATTCATAAGTTTTAACTTACTTGCTGAAGACCTGGAACTATTCATTTAAGTCCATTTTCATCCTTACAAATCAAATCTCAAATTATTACACTTAAGAACTTAAGAATATGAATTTCTTTACACAATTATAAGCATTTTACATTACCGTTATATCCAATTCAATTCGACTTCAACTTATTTACATTTAATTCAATTCCAATTCTCCATTCTTATTTAACTTATCTTAAGTTAAATTCAAATATATTTTATTCACCCTCATATACTCTAATTCTTTTATCTACCAACTTATATTACTCATTGAGTTATTTTCATCTCATAATTATAATCCCAGAATTAAACTTTCATTCCCTTCTTATTTCAATCAACTTCATTCTATACTTTATAGTGTTGATTCATTTAAATTTCCACATTTATATTTTAAATAGAATTCCCAGAATCCAATTGTCCGGTTTTATTTCAAAACCATTTTGAATCCATAAATAACTCATACATATCTGGTATATCACCTCAAATCCCAATTTCCAAAACAATCTGCTTTTACCAAACAATTTTCCCTTTGAATTTTCAAAACCAACCCAGTTCACAATCACTTCCAATTTAAAACAGTTTGGTAGCAATTTCTCTTTGGAAACTTGAAAATAGACATCGATGATGCTGCAGTCATCACCGAAATTATTTTCCAGCGACCGAAAGAGAATTTAATGCTTTTATCACTTTAAAACTTTTCAAATATTTTTAAATCCCCAAACCTCACCAGATTTCAATTCCACCCCAAAATATTTCTGAAATAGTACTACTTATTATTTCTCCAAAATCTTTGAAAACCATTTCCAAATCCCAGGAATTTAAACTTTTCCCGAAAATCCCAAATTGCAATTCCTTTAAATCTACATTCAAACATTCCCTGGAATTTAGCTCATTTCAATTCCAAATGTTTCTATGGAATTCTATTTCAAAATTATAATCACCTTTGTATATGAAGTTTTATTTCAACTTATAAATTACATTTATAATTTATGTTCTCAAATTCCATTTGTTATATAAATTTATTCTTGAACTTTGGTTATAAGTTTTCAATTTCTTATTCAATTTCCTCCTAATGATAATAATTTATTATCATCATCTAACAACCAAACATCCAAATATAACTATAATAATTTATAAAAATTATTTCTTTCATATACAAAAATAATTTGGGTAAAATTATTTCATCTACCCATTTTAAAACAATATTGTGTCGAATTGTTCTATTTAAGTGTTTAGACATCCCTATCAATAACGTTAATTACTCGTATTGACCAGAATCCATAAACTACTCAATAAACCAACCAACACAATATAAAACCATTTTATATTCACTAACAAATACGCGCTCATATCTATTAATACTCTCAAAATTCCCACCAGAGCCAAGGTTATCGCTAGCCTAAGCTCTGATACCACTGTAACGACCCGACTTTCCAGACCCGGAAAATCGAACCATTTTAGTTAAGAAGAAGAGGTAGAAGAAGAAAAATAGAAAACAAAATCAGAATCTAACCATCGCAGCGGAATAAAATATAATATATACAAAATAGATATTTACTCAAATCAAACAATATCTGTTTATACATTACATTTATAGAATACATCATCAGAGTTCATCACATCAATGATATACATCCAAATACACAGCGGAACAATAAACAAATACGGAAGTACGTATCGCCATCCAGCTCGTCTCCTGAGCTCCACAGCTACAATCTGAACCTGTTTATCTCGGTCTGACCCGAGCATCATATAAAACAATACCCGAGTCAGTCTGGAATACCAGCGTGAGAAAATCACACTCAATTGATTATTAAAGTTTCAAAAATTCTTTTGAAAATAAAAGCATCTCGTAAGACCACGCCACAAATAAACATGTCGGGTTTTTACCTTACGATAGCTAAAACACTTTTTAATAAAATCCTCTGATATTATAATAGTGTCTATTCACAAATACTTATTAAAATAGCTGAAATTGTTACATGATTAAATTCCGGCATACTAGCCACAACGTGGGTAATACAAACAAAACTCGTACAAGGCACGTAGGGAGAATGGATTTCCAACGAATGACTAGGCACTGGGGTACCACCTGTCACAGTACGTGGCCTAGATCACAGTACCGAGGAGTACGCCCGCTCCCTGCAACACAAGGCCGGAATCATCCCTTACTGGATAATTCCAAATAAAATCACCCCACGGTTGGGATCAGCAACCGCAACACTAAGCCGAAATAAAGGGACATCTAGACAGGGATGACTTTACTCTCAAGTGGGGGCTACCCACGAAGCCTTGCTGCATAACCCCTGATTTTCAGTCATTCCCGGTTGATGATGCTTGAGGCTAAACGATACCTTTATCAGAACATATCCCTTAGAATGCCCATCGTCCACCTGACGATGTTTCGCAAGCATTCGTCCATACAAGTCCGTCCCGGGTCCGAACGGAACCGAAGGCACTATTCCTACTACATCCATTTTGGAAATATCCTCAGGATTAGTAGCGACTAGCCCTTGCACTTCACTGCTCCATCTTCGACTCCGAAATCGTTACACGAAACGTACAAACCGGATCGAAGTGGTATTCGAGTCTCCAGACCTAGAATCCCGGTATACGGAAACTCGATCCCGGTCTCTTCGAAACGATCAGCGCATTTGGCCAATATTGATAGTCGGTTATTTAACTATCAATCAACATCCACAAGCAACCATCACACAATAAATAATTTCCCACATTATTTATTTGCCCAAATTTCTTTCCAAGATATATTTCTATTTTCAAACTCCTTTTGAAAACAATTTCAAACAGTTTCCGCTTACGGAATACATTTCCCAAATAATTATTTCTCTGAAACACCAAGTACAAAATACTTTAGATTTAAAAATAATTTAAAAGCACTTTACTATAAATATACTTAATAATATTGAAATTTAAAAACTACTTTAATACTTTATTAAAAATATATACTTTAAAATAAACCACTTTATAATATAAACTAAATTTCTCCTTTTAAAACATAATAGCAAATCACTTTTATATAATTACTACAATAATAGATTTTTGAAAATACTTACTTTGGAAATTAACCTTTAGAAATAATCAATTTCCTAAAACATGCCTTTTTACACAAATTAGAACTTTTAACTTATATTAAAAATTGCTTTGAAAACGTACTTGGCTATCCAGAGAAATACACTTCTCATTCCCATCTTTTAAAAATAAATCAACATTTATTTTTAAACCAAATCCATATCCTTTTATAAATTCCCATCTTGAATTTATATTCTCAAATATCCACTGATATTTTATTTTACTTTATAACCCAGTTTATCTCTCCAAAATCTCATTTCTCTTTAAATTTCAAATCCCAAAGTATTTAAATCAATTAACAATTGATTCTCCAATTTAATTTACTTTGAAATAAATTTCCTTACTTAATCCATTTATTTCCAAATTCATTAACTTCCAGATTTTATTTCTCATTATGATTTAAAATCTTTAAACCGAAACACAAGTTTCTGATTTCCAAATTTCCTTCTTTCTTTTTAATTACATTTAAACATTGAATTAAAATAAATTATTTATTCCTTTAAATAATATCACATAAGTTTTCTTTAAATTCAATATTTCTCTGTTTATTCGAAATTTCTCTTTTCCATATTTAATTTATTCGAATTCACTAGAATTACTTAACTTAAATTTACTCTTTTATTTCTTTCCAAAAATCCAATTCAATTGCTTTTGATAACTCATCATACTGGGAAATTCAATCCAACCAGATTATCCAATATAAATCATCACAGGATATCAACAATCATATCACAGAATATTTAAACAAAATTAAATATTTTGAGGAATCCAGTTGGATCCCTCCAACCTGTTTCCCTGCATCCACAGACGTTAGCACAATACCAATTTCACTTCAAAGTGGAATATCGCGGTATATGGGTTTTATAAAATATCATCCGCTATTATGCGGCGCATAGGGTCTCATCCGCTATATAATGCGGGAATATCAACTACTCCAATATATACATATGCCAATATGTATATATTGCTATATACTACTATATATAGCATCATAACAATCAATCCAAACAATCATTCAACCAATTGTTTAAATTTAACTATTTAAATTAAAATTAAAATTCAGCTGAGTGAGATTAACTCACCTTTATCTCCTTAAATTTCAGTTCGATCCAACCCGGCTTGCTTCTATCAGATTTTGACCTTGTCACACATTAAATGATTTTATAAATATTTGAACTAATTGAACAATTTATTTCCATTCAATACATTGAATTTATTAATTATTTAATTTAAAACTAAATTCCTTTTAATACAATACAATTTGTTTTTATAACTTAAACAATTAAATAGATTACTGAACAGATTAATCCTCATAATTATTTTAGAGAAAACTAATAACATTAAAAATGTATCAAATTATTATTATATGTTATATATTTTTACTTTAAAACTACTCTATATCTGTATACTCATAAAAATAAATTATATTGTCATTTAAAATTTCTGCTTTCTAAATATTATTTACATAAACTATCCTCTATTATTTTCTGTATACATACCTATATATAAATCTTGTAATAAGAGTCAATAAATTGTTTTATTTCCTATTGCATAATTTCTGTTAAGTGATAACGATCAACAGTAATTTTCTTTACTTTAAAAACTTTTCTTTTATATATAATTTCTTACAATTTATAACTAAAACTTTTTGGTAATAGAATTAACCAATTAAATTACAGAAGTAAGCTAAGAAATTACCCTTACTCGAGAAAGACCGCAGCTATCACCAACTCACTGCCACCTATGAGTCACGCACAAACCTCGCTACGACTCTAAAGTCTGGTCGTAGTCTCCATCGACGAACCCTTGCCGCTTCACCATCGAGTCTGACCACCATCCAGATGCTACTTCGACCAATCAGAGAAGCCGACCCTCGCATGACCTTTGACAGCATCACTGCTTCGAACCGGCGAGCGCCTTTGGGAGGTGACTCAATCGCGAGGCCCACGTCTCTTCCCCACCCCAAATCGAACGAAGTCGATCGCTCGAACTGCTTCCATCTTTGCGTGCCTTCGCTCCTACCCCAGTCGCGATGGGTTGCGATGCCGATATCTCCCCCCTCTTTTTAATTATCGAACGAATTCGTGGATGCGAGCAGAAGAGGAGTGACAAGGGGAATTCGCGATTTTATTTACAGGCCATTTTTTCTTTGTTCTGATATTCGTTCGAATTAATGAGAATAAGGGTGCGCGAATTGATTTAGAAGGGCTCGACTTTGGCTTCCAGAAGAAGGAAGGAGGGAACAAGAATAGACGTTATTGTACAAGTGAACATTATCCCTGAATTCACGGTGAAAAGTTTTTGATGTGAATGGGTTTAAATTGGTCAACAATATATATTTTATATTTAAATTCCGATATGAATTTTATTGCGTTTAACTATCGTATGCTCACTCAACAACTTCAAATTTTACGAAAATTGAAATCCGATAATAATACAATATTACGGACCCAATGGAACTGGTTTTGTCAAATTCCGAGACTGTGCCTCAGAAGGCTATTTTAAAATTCATTTTAAACGATATAAAATTTCAAAACATAACAAACCATTTTTAAAACTGATTTCAACACTTCTATCCACTTCAGTATTATCTATATAAATTTTATAAGTCTTCAAATTATTTTTAACAGGCTTAAAGCTCCAGATTCAATAATTTACCAATTTCGATAATTTAAATTCAACAATTACTTGTCCAATAAATAATGATGTTTGAAATTAAGGTTAATAATTATCTTTTGAATATTTAAAATTAATTAAATATTCCTATTTCAAATGCTCAAAAATTCCGGGTCGTCACAATACTCTTCTACTTCCTAAGAGCATATATACAATATTCACGATTGTTTTACTTAACCAGAGTATTCAACGAATTTTAATTTTTTTTAATTTACTATCTCACAACTTTAGAAGTTACAAAAACTTAATTCCTTAGTTTCACAAAAGCACTTAACTTCAATTTCTATATACATTCAAGAATTTCCAATTGTCCAAAACCGTCGAAAATTCCATTTCATTTTTAATAAATGAAAATTATCAAACAACGTATCATAATGAGATACATCGACTAAATTATTCTAATGGATAAGGTACAAAAATCTATAGGATAACTTAACTGAAAATTCAAGAATTAAGCACCTAGTTTTTATTATAAATCATATGGAAATAATAATATACATACCCCTTTTGTAAATATCAAACCATACTTTTGGAATTTTTAAATCAAGATCAATTATACCAAAATAACTCTAAACACATTTACTATGGTAGCAATTCCCCACTTAGAAACTCGAGAATGAACACCGATGGTGCTATAACCATCACCGAAATTATTTTCCAACGACCGAAGTGAGTTCAATGCTTTTTGTCCCTTCTAAATCCTTTTACAATAGTTCTATTAATCAATATTTTCAAAATAATACCATTATTACTTTTTCCAAGAATTTGAAAAACGATTTCCAAACACCGGACTTTGAGTTTTGAATTTCTTGGTTTAAATCCATTTTTATTTATAAACCATATTTTAAGAAATTTTTTTTTCCAAATATACTTCAATATAATACTATTATTATTCCTCATAACACTTTGAAAAAACATTTTCAAATCTCTAGGACTTAAGTACTCAAATTCTCAATTTTAAATCCTTATTATTAAACTATATTTATAAATCCTATTTATATTATTTTACTTCTTATATAAGGTCATTTCATAATTGTTTCTCTTTGTATAGATAATAATAGATAACTTTATTTATAATTTATAATTCAACTCAATATTATCATTGAACTCCTTATAGTCAAACTGTGAAATTGAATTCAAAAGGTGTTTGTACTTGAATTCAAACTGTGAAAATAACAACAAATGATAATAATTGAATATTATCATTCTCTAACAACCAAACACACAATATATAACTATAATAATTTCTGAAAAATTATTCTTTTAAATATAAACTATAATTTAGTTAAAATATTTCATTTACCCAATTTTAAAATAATAATGTAGCCTTGTTCAAGTGTTTAGAAACCCCTATCGATAGAGTTGTTCCTTCAGTATCGACAAGAGTTCATAAACACTTAACAAATAAATCAGCATAATATAGACATTTTTATGTCACTAACAAATACGCACTCCTATATATATACACTCAAACTTATCCTAGGGTCATTCTTACCCTATCTCAAATGAGTTAACCCTATTAAAGCCTAGGTGTTCGCTCAACCTGGCTCTGATACTAACTGTAACGACCCGCCTTTTCGACGCTCAAAAGGCGACACCGATACATCCATGGTACTCACGTGCTGAGCATCCTAGTGCTGGAAAGACAGATTGTTTGGGGAAAAAGAAAGAAAAGACAGAACAGAATCTCACAACGTGACGAGCAATTTATAGTATAACAATGATATTTACAAAAGAAAAAAAGAACTATATTATACATATATCAATTAGAGTACCCTAAATAAGTGATCAGCCTAGACATTTATAACAACATGTCCTTGCAATTGCTGATCAATATAAACAACAAATGCAACGGAAAATAGAATATACGTGAATATGACTTGAAGGTATCCAGCTCGTCTCGTGAAGCTCCAAGTATCCAAACAGAATTTGTAAATATGCTCGGTCATACCCGAGCATTATAAGAAAAATAACGCCTGGATCAATCTGGTGAACCAGCAGGAGAAACACACCTCGGTTGAATTTTAATGTTATAAAAATCTTTTGAAAATAAAGGTATCTCGTAAGATCACGCCGCACATAAACATGGACGGGTTTTTACCTTTCAATAACCAAAACATTTCTATAGAAAATCTAGTGATATTATAATAATATCTAGGATACATATACGTATTAATCATAGCCGAAATTGTTACATTATTAAATTACAGCATAATAGGTATAAAATAAAATCTGAAGGCCCATATTGGAGAATAGATTCCAACTAAGAAAGGGTAAGGATCTACCCATCGAATCCCTACACCTCTAAATAAAATGTACGAGAGGCTACAACACGTTGCACCTCCGCTACTCAGGACCGGCCCTACCCCTTATGAAAGAGTTATATATTTCATAAAATTTCTTATTTAATTAAAATAAAAAATTTCCTTAATTACAGTCATTAGCACTTAACCTAATCACGGTTTAAACAAACCAGGCCTACTAATCTCTCGTCTCTGAAGTCCAAACATGCCAAATCGAAACCAAACATCTTCGTCCATCACCTTTGCTCCACATCACCGCCGACCACCGCGTTCTGGCCGATGAGAGCCGCAACCTCGTCCTTGCCAATGCCACCAATAGCTCCTCCCCGTGGTGCCACAAATCGAAGAGGATGACCAAAAACTACCTCGCCATTCATGGCGAATTCTTGCCGCCACATTTATCTTAGGCGATCTCCACCATTGAATCACCTCGTCTGCTCTAGCACTTTCCTATTTGACACCCTCGGCCAATAATGCCCCTAACGGCTTGGATGAACTACAATAGTTGGACGATGGACTGTTAATGGCGGCTAGGGTTTGACGAATTTGTTTTGGGCAAAATAATGAGACTAGGGGTCCTTATATAGACATATACCTGATATTATTCATGCTCGAAGATATTCGAACTCCAATCAAGGCATGCTCATTGGCATTTTTAGCTAAATACCCACATTCCAAACCCAATGGAACTATAATCGAGACCCAATTCTATCATATACAGAAGTTAATCGTTAAAATCAAATTATATTATAATTAATTCCTAAAATTAGTCACTACATGTTTCGAGCTCACACGACCACACAATACATTTGATCGTCCTGAAACACGTGTCGTACAACAATTTATTATTCTAGATCTAATGATGCAAGTTTTGTCAAAATTCGAGACAGTGCCTCGGAATGACAACTTCACATTAATTAAAAGGAATTATTGTTAAAAAAAATTCAATCACTTTAATTATAAATTACAGTATACTCTAACCATTTATTATTTAAAAATGAACTTAAATAATCTTTCAAAATAAATTTATTCAAATTAAATTCAAGATTCAATTATTTAAATAATTCTGATATTTAAATCATTATTCCAATATTAAGTTCATAATTCACATATTTTAAACAATCCCTATATTTGAATTCAAGTTTAAAACTTTAAACCTAATTATTCTAATATTAAAAAATAGTTATATAATCAAAATCAAATGACTAAAATTATGGGTCGTTATATGGACAAATGAGTCTGGTGTTGTTTAAATCGCAACAACTAAATTCAGTCACATTACCAATATACAATTCATATCTGTAGCATCTAGCATGTGCACTATATTTTATAAGTGTATTTGATACAGTTATAAAATAAAAACTTATAAAAAAATTTAAGAAAATAAAACAAAATATAGATTTTATTTAAAATATTTTTGATCTAAAACTGACTTTAGACTTCATAAGCTCAATAGGTCTAAAATAAGAGAACAAATTTGAAATCTACCAATTTCACCTACTTCTAACTGGCTCAGTTACTTTATAAAAATTATCAATGCAAAGATTCCTTCATATTATGTGATATATTAGAATTAATAACGTCGAATGCATAATCTTTTATTTAGGATGAGCTCAACATATAATTTTTTTTAGCAAAGCTAGCCGGCTTTACAGTGGGCCATGCCACTATATAAATAATGGGAAAACAGGTGTTCTGCACATGCACAGAACAGCTAAACAGGCTCAAAGAGCAAAAACCAAATAGAAAAATACAGAACTGGAGCTAGGCAGAAAGAGCCTAGACTACAAAAATAACTAAGACTACACACCGTCCGTTGAGGAAATGCCAGAACCAACAACAGACGACGGGCCCATAACATGAACATATCTAGAGTAAAGAGCTGCCAGGTTCGGAATGTAGCCCTCAGAAGAAGGCGAGTAAATAAAACTTCCTATCCCAAACGACGTCATAAAACTTACTTTTATCAAGCTCGCCAATCTCACCAACCCTAGTAAGGGACAGACCCTTATCCTCAATATGGTATATAAGAAATCGACTCTCACCCTCAATATCACTGATAAATGCGTAGAAGGTATCACCCTCCTGGGAGTACCACATCTTAGAAGGCGTATGGATCCAGGCCCTCTCCTTGGAGTTCCAAGAAACAGAATCAGGTAGAACAGAAGAAGCATATACACCATGGGTCCCACCAATAGAGGCATCAACAAAAGGAGATGTAGCAGGAGCAACAGGTGCATCAACAACAGGAGCTACACATGGAGTAATAGGTACAGGGATAGGGGTAGTGGGAGCAACCTTCGGAACCCACCTTCTGACAGGAGGACGAGGAAGTGGATTCCGATCTGATAATGGAACCGGGGTAGCAGAGGAAGATCGAGAAAAAGCTTCTGAAAGATGGGCAAAGGACTGACATGACGCATAGATATCTGGTTTCCAACTATAGCGAACCCTAACCTCAGCAAAAAGGCCCTCATCGAGTTTGACTTTTAACATAGAAGGCAATGGTTTGGAAGGGGATTAAAACCACGTTTGTGGGATTAAAACCATGTTTGTTGCAACAGGACGAAATTGAATTGAATTTAGGTTGATTAATTATTAAGATTGAGTTGTTGTATTCTAACTTCTTTGTTTTTATATTTTAATTTTGCAGTTGTTTTTCTAAATTTGTATTCCTTATATTTCTATTTTTAGTTGTTTTCAGATTCATACATAGTGTGTTTAATATAAGTCTTTAGTTCATAGTCATTTTTGTTAATTGTTAAGTTATTATCAATGGTGAATACAAATTATTGTTTATTAATTACAAACTATTAATAATTAATTATTAATAATCAATAATCAAATATAACATATTAACTAAATTTTATTATTTACAATTTATTAATTACCTATAATTCACGTATAATTTTTATTCTAATTAATTATTTAACTAGTAATATCAAATTAATTCAATAGGATAAAAAATAAATTTTTACATCCAAAGGCAGCTCAATTGAAAGTGTTCAAGGATGCAAATTCAACAAGACATCATTTATTGAACCATCATTCGTGGATCACCATTCACTCAACTCTTGTCTATGAGTGAACCTATAACACATTATTTTCTGCTTCCAACATCTTATGTGTCCTTTGTGTAGATGTTATGGATGACAAATTTAAGTCATATCTAGTCTAACGGAGTTGAAATTTTCAAAATATTCATCTCTTACATGCTATGTCTTTCGAGACAGAGTGGAGCGCTAGGCACTATGAATGTCTTCAGAATCAAGAGGGAGTCCATGTGAAGCTTGGCAAGAATAAGCGCTCATCGCATAATTTGGTACAAATAAATTTTGCATTGAGTAGCTATAAAAACATTAACTATAGAAAGTGTGAAACTCGACATGTATTGATACGATCGTCACTATTTATTATTTTAGGTAAATTTTATATGAATCCACAATTTTAATCACCTAATCCACCCAAATAATAGCATTTTGACCTTTTACATAATTTTAAAAAAAGATTAGTTTATCCACCATGTATACTTCTTTCTTCTCATCTTATAGGATACGACATCCTTTCTTTTCGACTACAACAATAAAGTTAAATCAAATATACTACCCTAAATAATTTAATTCTCAACTACTCCATTGATCATATGAGGTACTTTTTGTGCCATCAAGTGTGTCTCTAATCTTTGATTTAAACTAATAATCAAGATTAATTATAAACATAAAAAAATTGTCCAACTCATTATACTTTTTATGTGTAAGGAAAATATGTTTGAGAAGAAAATTTCAAGTGATCTATAGGTAATTATTAATCGTACTATGAGTCAAAATGAAGGATGTCTAGGATTTTATTCGAGGATGATGAATGATGAAGAAGAAGATGAGTGGTTGATTGAAGCCTTAAAAGAAGAAGACAAAAACATCAAAGGTGATTTTAAGCAAAGTTTAGACCGTCCTGAAAGATTGAATTCTAATATGGTAACCATAGTAATTATGCATTTACTTTACATATTTATACAACTTTATCTCTTTTTTGCAATTTTATTTTCACTCTGATTAGTGATATACCATGTTTAGAAGATTAAAAACTAAAATGGGATTGAACATTTGTATTTAGAAATAATATGGTACAAGATTTTTTTTTCACGTAAGCGATAATGTTACTTATGGGATTGAAGAGCACTCGATTTTTTATATATGATTAAGGTATTCCATTCGCGTGATGAAAGTATAGAATGGTGCAAAATTGCAGGGAAGTCTTATGGGATAGTTGCTACTATCAAGCAAAGTGAAAATCCAAAAAATGATCAAAGAGGACGAATGTCATATTGGTGCAAAAGAAGTGGCATATATGTTGAGAAGAAAGAAAATAAAACGATCAATAATTAGATAAATTCTATAAAGATGGGAACTAAAAAATATGGATGCCCTTTTTTTACTGAAAGGAGTTAAACTACCAATGTTGGATTAGTGGAGAGTGGAGGTTGTTTGTAGACTTCATAATCATTTATTGGAAAAAAATATGAACTTCAAAGGGCATTTATATTTTGAAAGACTTTCAAAAAAAGAAGAAGAAGTTGTAATGAAAACAAGCACATGTTGTGTAAAAGCTAGAGGAGTACTTCGCGTTATCAAAGTAAACTACCCAAACAATGCTTCGACAATCCAAACCACTTACAATTTCAAGGCATGGAAGACTGTTAAACTAACCATGATAGAAGAACTACATTCACAGAAGGAACCATACAAGAACTTATTAGGCGGTGAGAAAGGTTATGTACAAGTTGGATAAGGAAAATTTTGGACCGTATGTGGGCAAAAAATATTGGTTGAGTCTGCCAAAGATGGGATGCTTATTCACGATGACATTTAGCTGCATACTTACTATTTATTCTCCTAAAGAGAGTATGACATATTTCCCTTTAAGGCTGTGTCAAACAATTGAACACAGAGCAATACCAATTGTTTTTATGGGTCAAACCCATTTTATAATAGTTCATTTAAAAGAAGAAGCACCATTACCTCATACTTATCCTAGTTGGGAGAAGGTATGTTATCCTGATGCCCACAAATGGTTTGAAGTGGTTCAATATAACATTAACAAGTGGGAAAGAGTCATGAACTATGTATGTACCATTATTACTTTCATTAACATGAATAAAATCGTCAGATTTATTCTTCTCATTTGCTTAATCAGGTAACCGTTGATGTACTATTATGTTTGATATTAGTCTTGTGGTACCATTATTTGCACTATATTTAATGTGATTGTGTAATTGAGTTTGGTAATGGAAATGTGCATGTGTACAATTATTAGCCATCTTATTGTTGCTTTTGTTTGTTCTTGCTTCCTGAAATAATTACATGACAATTTTATTTATGCTTCAAACCATAATTGCAAGTTTGTTTATATGAAGTGATTTTGTTTGTAATGATGTGGTTGACAATTGTTAGCTGAAAATAAGAATAGTGTTTAGCTATAACTTTTGTTTTTGATTTTTTTTCTAGTTGATGTGTCATGGTTGAAAAGTAGAATACAGTTTAGCTATAAGAGAATAAATAAAGTATATACATCCTGAAAACAATTCAAGCTTATAAGGATATGTAAATTGTAATGACCCGCAAATTTACCACTATGATAAATTATATTTATTTTTAAAATATTCAAATATAAGCTTTCAATATAGATTATGTTGTATTAAACAATAAATATTAATAGTAATCATATTTTGAATATGTATTTACAAAAATATATACTTTGGAAAAATATCGATAAAATGACAAAAAACCGTTTTATCAATAAGCAGCTCTATAATTATCAATAGTCACGCACGGAGCTGGATACATACACTTATTTATCCATTTAAACAAGAATATGGAATAAAATTGTTTATCTTATTTTTGGCAATAAAATGTATTTGTGACATCATCAATAGCGATATCATATTTAATAATTTATTTAGGAATTTAAATTTAGATTTAATAATTATTATAATTATTCAAATTATTACTTTTAAATGGTAATAATTCATTTTAATTAGCTAAGAAGTGATCATAAATCATTTATAACAGTTTTATAAAGAGATATACTTGATTTGAAAATATAAGAAAATTTGTATCGCTTTACCGATATAACAGCGCTTTTTGTAAACAATTATTTAATATTAATTTATATGGTTTTATAATTCAAATGTGATATTTTTAATTAGTTAAAAATGATAAGGCATTTGTTTTCAAGTTTTGTTTACATTTATATGTAAATTAATTTATAAGTGAAAAAGTGACAAGGAATCGCCTTCCTTATTTTCAACGATTTAACTAACGGAAGTTGTTCAAAGTTGTTGCAACCTTGTTTATATCACTTGTGCACATATACAATATACACATGCATATCCTTATATATATGAACACATATATACATACAAATATACTTAGCATTTACATTAGAATTTACTATAGTAAAAATTACAAATATCCCAGATATTTTCTACATTAAAAAGCAAACATCAACTCACTTACACACCATCATCATCACATACATGGAACTACAAGGGGGTGGCCTTGTCGTGCATGTTGATGGGATGGAGGGGGTATGGGCAAGGGGCAAAAGTGTAATTATGCATTTAGATATTTATTTCCAAAAAAATTATATAAATACCCACCATTCTCTTCATAATTTTACACATTATTCTACATCATCTTCTTCCTCATTCTCAAGCTTTTCCATAGCTACCTACAGTAAGGAAATTATGAAGAAAAATATTGCAAAAAGAAATTAAATTTATATAAGTATATATACATAAGCAATCTACTTCAAATCCAAGGAAAATCGCCTCCTTTCTTCACTTAAACCCCACGATCACCACCTTCTACCACCAAGGCCAAGAGCTCCACCTCTTTAAGCATAGGTCATACCCTTCCTAAGGTCCAATGCTTGATTTTGTAGGCGTTAATTCAACCGTAGCGAAGCTATAGCAAATTTTCGAGAAATTAGAAACCAATGAAAGTGAGAAACTCTATTTATATATATATTTATAAATATGATGATGTGATATGATTGCTATGGTTGTCTACTATGTTTGATCATCAAGTTTGGATGTTGATTATATGTTTATTTTGATGTTGAAATGATTCATGTTTAATATACGTCGAATCACAATGGAAATCACTTTCCTTTAATAAATAAAACGATGCATATGAGATTGTTAAACCTCTTTAAAATGGTTTAAATTATTTATAAATGTTTTATAAATTCTAAAATCCAATTTGGTGAAGTTTGGACAAGTTACGAAAAATGAGTCAAAATTAGGTGCATCGCGTAACGGTAGTTCGCAATTTCACGTCATAGAAAGTCAAATCAATTTATATGACGGATTCAGAGTCGGAAAATTTTTTTTCCAAATATACTTCAATATAATACTATTATTATTCCTCATAACACTTTGAAAAAACATTTTCAAATCTCTAGGACTTAAGTACTCAAATTCTCAATTTTAAATCCTTATTATTAAACTATATTTATAAATCCTATTTATATTATTTTACTTCTTATATAAGGTCATTTCATAATTGTTTCTCTTTGTATAGATAATAATAGATAACTTTATTTATAATTTATAATTCAACTCAATATTATCATTGAACTCCTTATAGTCAAACTGTGAAATTGAATTCAAAAGGTGTTTGTACTTGAATTCAAACTATGAAAATAACAACAAATGATAATAATTGAATATTATCATTCTCTAACAACCAAACACACAATATATAACTATAATAATTTCTGAAAAATTATTCTTTTAAATATAAACTATAATTTAGTTAAAATATTTCATTTACCCAATTTTAAAATAATAATGTAGCCTTGTTCAAGTGTTTAGAAACCCCTATCGATAGAGTTGTTCCTTCTGTATCGACAAGAGTTCATAAACACTTAACAAATAAATCAGCATAATATAGACATTTTTATGTCACTAACAAATACGCACTCCTATATATATACACTCAAACTTATCCTAGGGTCATTCTTACCCTATCTCAAATGAGTTAACCCTATTAAAGCCTAGGTGTTCGCTCAACCTGGCTCTGATACTAACTGTAACGACCCGCCTTTTCGACGCTCAAAAGGCGACACTGATACATCCATGGTACTCACGTGCTGAGCATCCTAGTGCTGGAAAGACAGATTGTTTGGGGAAAAAGAAAGAAAAGACAGAACAGAATCTCACAACGTGACGAGCAATTTATAGTATAACAATGATATTTACAAAAGAAAAAAAGAACTATATTATACATATATCAATTAGAGTACCCTAAATAAGTGATCAGCCTAGACATTTATAACAACATGTCCTTGCAATTGCTGATCAATATAAACAACAAATGCAACGGAAAATAGAATATACGTGAATATGACTTGAAGGTATCCAGCTCGTCTCGTGAAGCTCCAAGTATCCAAACAGAATTTGTAAATATGCTCGGTCATACCCGAGCATTATAAGAAAAATAACGCCTGGATCAATCTGGTGAACCAGCAGGAGAAACACACCTCGGTTGAATTTTAATGTTATAAAAATCTTTTGAAAATAAAGGTATCTCGTAAGATCACGCCGCACATAAACATGGACGGGTTTTTACCTTTCAATAACCAAAACATTTCTATAGAAAATCTAGTGATATTATAATAATATCTAGGATACATATACGTATTAATCATAGCCGAAATTGTTACATTATTAAATTACAGCATAATAGGTATAAAATAAAATCTGAAGGCCCATATTGGAGAATAGATTCCAACTAAGAAAGGGTAAGGATCTACCCACCGAATCCCTACACCTCTAAATAAAATGTACGAGAGGCTACAACACGTTGCACCTCCGCTACTCAGGACCGGCCCTACCCCTTATGAAAGAGTTATATATTTCATAAAATTTCTTATTTAATTAAAATAAAAAATTTCCTTAATTACAGTCATTAGCACTTAACCTAATCACGGTTTAAACAAACCAGGCCTACTAATCTCTCGCCTCTGAAGTCCAGACATGCCAAATCGAAACCAAACATCTTCGTCCATCACCTTTGCTCCACATCACCTCCGACCACCGCGTTCTGGCCGATGAGAGCCGCAACCTCGTCCTTGCCAATGCCACCAATAGCTCCTCCCCGTGGTGCCACAAATCGAAGAGGATGACCAAAAACTACCTCGCCATTCATGGCGAATTCTTGCCGCCACATTTATCTTAGGCGATCTCCACCATTGAATCACCTCGTCTGCTCTAGCACTTTCCTATTTGACACCCTCGGCCAATAATGCCCCTAACGGCTTCGATGAACTACAATAGTTGGACGATGGACTGTTAATGGCGGCTAGGGTTTGACGAATTTGTTTTGGGCAAAATAATGAGACTAGGGGTCCTTATATAGACATATACCTGATATTATTCATGCTCGAAGATATTCGAACTCCAATCAAGGCATGCTCATTGGCGTTTTTAGCTAAATACCCACATTCCAAACCAAATGGAACTATAATCGAGACCCAATTCTATCATATACAGAAGTTAATCGTTAAAATCAAATTATATTATAATTAATTCCTAAAATTAGTCACTACGTGTTTCGAGCTCACACGACCACACAATACATTTGATCGTCCTGAAACACGTGTCGTACAACAATTTATTATTCTAGATCTAATGATGCAAGTTTTGTCAAAATTCGAGACAGTGCCTCGGAATGACAACTTCACATTAATTAAAAGGAATTATTGTTAAAACAAATTCAATCACTTTAATTATAAATTACAGTATACTCTAACCATTTATTATTTAAAAATGAACTTAAATAATCTTTCAAAATAAATTTATTTAAATTAAATTCAAGATTGAATTATTTAAATAATTTTGATATTTAAATCATTATTCCAATATTAAATTCATAATTCACATATTTTAAACAATCCCTATATTTGAATTCAAGTTTAAAACTTTAAACCTAATTATTCTAATATTAAAAAATAGTTATATAATCAAAATCAAATGACTAAAATTATGGGTCGTTATATGGACAAATGAGTCTGGTGTTGTTTAAATCGCAACAACTAAATTCAGTCACATTACCAATATACAATTCATATCTGTAGCATCTAGCATGTGCACTATATTTTATAAGTGTATTTGATACACTTATAAAATAAAAACTTATAAAAAAATTTAAGAAAATAAAACAAAATATAGATTTTATTTAAAATATTTTTGATCTAAAACTGAATTTAGACTTCATAAGCTCAATAGGTCTAAAATAAGAGAACAAATTTGAAATCTACCAATTTCACCTACTTCTAACTGGCTCAGTTACTTTATAAAAATTATCAATGCAAAGATTCCTTCATATTATGTGATATATTAGAATTAATAACGTCGAATGCATAATCTTTTATTTAGGATGAGCTCAACATATAATTTTTTTTAGCAAAGCTAGCCGGCTTTACAGTGGGCCATGCCACTATATAAATAATGGGAAAACAGGTGTTCTGCACATGCACAGAACAGCTAAACAGGCTCAAAGAGCCAAAACCAAATAGAAAAATACAGAACTGGAGCTAGGCAGAAAGAGCCTAGACTACAAAAATAACTAAGACTACACACCGTCCGTTGAGGAAATGCCAAAACCAACAACAGACGACGGGCCCATAACATGAACATACCTAGAGTAAAGAGCTGCCAGGTTCGGAATGTAGCCCTCAGAAGAAGGCGAGTAAATAAAACTTCCTATCCCAAACGACGTCATAAAACTTACTTTTATCAAGCTCGCCAATCTCACCAACCCTAGTAAGGGACAGACCCTTATCCTCAATATGGTATATAAGAAATCGACTCTCACCCTCAATATCACTGATAAATGCGTAGAAGGTATCACCCTCCTGGGAGTACCACATCTTAGAAGGCGTATGGATCCAGGCCCTCTCCTCGGAGTTCCAAGAAACAGAATCAGGTAGAACAGAAGAAGCATATACACCATGGGTCCCACCAATAGAGGCATCAACAAAAGGAGATGTAGCAGGAGCAACAGGTGCATCAACAACAGGAGCTACACATGGAGTAATAGGTACAGGGATAGGGGTAGTGGGAGCAACCTTCGGAACCCACCTTCTGACAGGAGGACGAGGAAGTGGATTCCGATCTGATAATGGAACCGGGGTAGCAGAGGCAGATTGAGAAAAAGCTTCTGAAAGATGGGCAAAGGACTGACATGACGCATAGATATCTGGTTTCCAACTATAGCGAACCCTAACCTCAGCAAAAAGGCCCTCATCGAGTTTGACTTTTAACATAGAAGGCAATGGTTTGGAAGGGGATTAAAACCACGTTTGTGGGATTAAAACCATGTTTGTTGCAACAGGACGAAATTGAATTGAATTTAGGTTGATTAATTATTAAGATTGAGTTGTTGTATTCTAACTTCTTTGTTTTTATATTTTAATTTTGCAGTCGTTTTTCTAAATTTGTATTCCTTATATTTCTATTTTTAGTTGTTTTCAGATTCATACATAGTGTGTTTAATATAAGTCTTTAGTTCATAGTCATTTTTGTTAATTGTTAAGTTATTATCAATGGTGAATACAAATTATTGTTTATTAATTACGAACTATTAATAATTAATTATTAATAATCAATAATCAAATATAACATATTAACTAAATTTTATTATTTACAATTTATTAATTACCTATAATTCACGTATAATTTTTATTCTAATTAATTATTTAACTAGTAATATCAAATTAATTCAATAGGATAAAAAATAAATTTTTACATCCAAAGGCAGCTCAATTGAAAGTGTTCAAGGATGCAAATTCAACAAGACATCATTTATTGAACCATCATTCGTGGATCACCATTCACTCAACTCTTGTCTATGAGTGAACCTATAATACATTATTTTCTGCTTCCAATATCTTATGTGTCATTTGTGTAGATGTTATGGATGACAAATTTAAGTCATATCTAGTCTAACGGAGTTGAAATTTTCAAAATATTCATCTCTTACATGCTATGTCTTTCGAGACAGAGTGGAGCGCTAGGCACTATGAATGTCTTCAGAATCAAGAGGGAGTCCATGTGAAGCTTGGCAAGAATAAGCGCTCATCGCATAATTTGGTACAAATAAATTTTGCATTGAGTAGCTATAAAAACATTAACTATAGAAAGTGTGAAACTCAACATGTATTGATACGATCGTCACTATTTATTATTTTAGGTAAATTTTATATGAATCCACAATTTTAATCACCTAATCCACCCAAATAATAGCATTTTTGACCTTTTACATAATTTTAAAAAAAGATTAGTTTATCCACCATGTATACTTCTTTCTTCTCATCTTTTATAGGATACGACATCCTTTCTTTTCGACTACAACAATAAAGTTAAATCAAATATACTACCCTAAATAATTTAATTCTCAACTACTCCATTGATCATATGAGGTACTTTTTGTGCCATCAAGTGTGTCTCTAATCTTTGATTTAAACTAATAATCAAGATTAATTATAAACATAAAAAAATTGTCCAACTCATTATACTTTTTATGTGTAAGGAAAATATGTTTGAGAAGAAAATTTCAAGTGATCTATAGGTAATTATTAATCGTACTATGAGTCAAAATGAAGGATGTCTAGGATTTTATTCGAGGATGATGAATGATGAAGAAGAAGATGAGTGGTTGATTGAAGCCTTAAAAGAAGAAGACAAAAACATCAAAGGTGATTTTAAGCAAAGTTTAGACCGTCCTGAAAGATTGAATTCTAATATGGTAACCATAGTAATTATGCATTTACTTTACATATTTATACAACTTTATCTCTTTTTTGCAATTTTATTTTCACTCCGATTAGTGATATACCATGTTTAGAAGATTAAAAACTAAAATGGGATTGAACATTTGTATTTAGAAATAATATGGTACAAGATTTTTTTTTCCACGAAAAGGCACGAGTTCCACGAGTGGGCATACATTTTGAATTTGAACATAGTTTATTTTGCTTTTGCTATTGGTTCTCTTTGTCTTCGAGTTCGCAAGCACCTCAATCCACTTACACGGGGACAGGATTTGAACCTGTGACCTCAAGGTTATGAGCCTTGCGAGCTACCAAACTGCTCTACCCCGCAACCTGAATAAGACGTTGTACTAACTTTGACACGTAAGCGATAATGTTACTTATGGGATTGAAGAGCACTCGATTTTTTATATATGATTAAGGTATTCCATTCGCGTGATGAAAGTATAGAATGGTGCAAAATTGCAGGGAAGTCTTATGGGATAGTTGTTACTATCAAGCAAAGTGAAAATCCAAAAAATGATCAAAGAGGACGAATGTCATATTGGTGCAAAAGAAGTGGCATATATGTTGAGAAGAAAGAAAATAAAACGATCAATAATTAGATAAATTCTATAAAGATGGGAACTAAAAAATATGGATGCCCTTTTTTTACTGAAAGGAGTTAAACTACCAATGTTGGATTAGTGGAGAGTGGAGGTTGTTTGTAGACTTCATAATCATTTATTGGAAAAAAATATGAACTTCAAAGGGCATTTATATTTTGAAAGACTTTCAAAAAAAGAAGAAGAAGTTGTAATGAAAACAAGCACATGTTGTGTAAAAGCTAGAGGAGTACTTCGCGTTATCAAAGTAAACTACCCAAACAATGCTTCGACAATCCAAACCACTTACAATTTCAAGGCATGGAAGACTGTTAAACTAACCATGATAGAAGAACTACATTCACAGAAGGAACCATACAAGAACTTATTAGGCGGTGAGAAAGGTTATGTACAAGTTGGATCAAGAAAATTTTGGACCGTATGTGGGCAAAAAATATTGGTTGAGTCTGCCAAAGATGGGATGCTTATTCACGATGACATTTAGCTGCATACTTACTATTTATTCTCCTAAAGAGAGTATGACATATTTCCCTTTAAGGCTGTGTCAAACAATTGAACACAGAGCAATACCAATTGTTTTTATGGGTCAAACCCATTTTATAATAGTTCATTTAAAAGAAGAAGCACCATTACCTCATACTTATCCAAGTTGGGAGAAGGTATGTTATCCTGATGCCCACAAATGGTTTGAAGTGGTTCAATATAACATTATCAAGTGGGAAAGAGTCATGAACTATGTATGTACCATTATTACTTTCATTAACATGAATAAAATCGTCAGATTTATTCTTCTCATTTGCTTAATCAGGTAACTGTTGATGTACTATTATGTTTGATATTAGTCTTGTGGTACCATTATTTGCACTATATTTAATGTGATTGTGTAATTGAGTTTGGTAATGGAAATGTGCATGTGTACAATTATTAGCCATCTTATTGTTGCTTTTGTTTGTTCTTGCTGCCTGAAATAATTACATGACAATTTTATTTATGCTTCAAACCATAATTGCAAGTTTGTTTATATGAAGTGATTTTGTTTGTAATGATGTGGTTGACAATTGTTAGCTGAAAATAAGAATAGTGTTTAGCTATAACTTTTGTTTTTGATTTTTTTTCTAGTTGATGTGTCATGGTTGAAAAGTAGAATACAGTTTAGCTATAAGAGAATAAATAAAGTATATACATCCTGAAAACAATTCAAGCTTATAAGGATATGTAAATTGTAATGACCCGCAAATTTACCACTATGATAAATTATATTTATTTTTAAAATATTCAAAAATAAGCTTTTAATATAGATTATGTTGTATTAAACAATAAATATTAATAGTAATCATATTTTGAATATGTATTTACAAAAATATATACTTTGGAAAAATATCGATAAAATGACAAAAAACCGTTTTATCAATAAGCAGCTCTATAATTATCAATAGTCACGCACGGAGCTGGATACATACACTTATTTATCCATTTAAACAAGAATATGGAATAAAATTGTTTATCTTATTTTTGGCAATAAAATGTATTTGTGACATCATCAATAGCGATATCATATTTAATAATTTATTTATGAATTTAAATTTAGATTTAATAATTATTATAATTATTCAAATTATTACTTTTAAATGGTAATAATTCATTTTAATTAGCTAAGAAGTGATCATAAATCATTTATAACAGTTTTATAAAGAGATATACTTGATTTGAAAATATAAGAAAATTCGTATCGCTTTACCGATATAACAGCGCTTTTTGTAAACAATTATTTAATATTAATTTATATGGTTTTATAATTCAAATGTGATATTTTTAATTAGTTAAAAATGATAAGGCATTTGTTTTCAAGTTTTGTTTACATTTATATGTAAATTAATTTATAAGTGAAAAAGTGACAAGGAATCGCCTTCCTTATTTTCAACGATTTAACTAACGGAAGTTGTTCAAAGTTGTTGCAACCTTGTTTATATCACTTGTGCACATATACAATATACACATGCATATCCTTATATATATGAACACATATATACATACAAATATACTTAGCATTTACATTAGAATTTACTATAGTAAAAATTACAAATATCCCAGATATTTTCTACATTAAAAAGCAAACATCAACTCACTTACACACCATCATCATCACATACATGGAACTACAAGGGGGTGGCCTTGTCGTGCATGTTGATGGGATGGAGGGGGTATGGGCAAGGGGCAAAAGTGTAATTATGCATTTAGATATTTATTTCCAAAAAAATTCTATAAATACCCACCATTCTCTTCATAATTTTACACATTATTCTACATCATCTTCTTCCTCATTCTCAAGCTTTTCCATAGCTACCTACAGTAAGGAAATTATGAAGAAAAATATTGCAAAAAGAAATTAAATTTATATAAGTATATATACATAAGCAATCTACTTCAAATCAAAGGAAAATCGCCTCCTTTCTTCACTTAAACCCCACGATCACCACCTTCTACCACCAAGGCCAAGAGCTCCACCTCTTTAAGCATAGGTCATACCCTTCCTAAGGTCCAATGCTTGATTTTGTAGGCGTTAATTCAACCGTAGCGAAGCTATAGCAAATTTTCGAGAAATTAGAAACCAATGAAAGTGAGAAACTCTATTTATATATATATTTATAAATATGATGATGTGATATGATTGCTATGGTTGTCTACTATGTTTGATCATCAAGTTTGGATGTTGATTATATGTTTATTTTGATGTTGAAATGATTCATGTTTAATATACGTCGAATCACAATGGAAATCACTTTCCTTTAATAAATAAAACGATGCATATGAGATTGTTAAACCTCTTTAAAATGGTTTAAATTACTTATAAATGTTTTATAAATTCTAAAATCCAATTTGGTGAAGTTTGGACAAGTTACGAAAAATGAGTCAAAAATAGGTGCATCGCGTAACGGTAGTTCGCAATTTCACGTCATAGAAAGTCAAATCAATTTATATGACGGATTCAGAGTCGGAATTCTTCGTAATAAGAATTTTCACAATTGTTATAATCATAGTTTTCAAACAAAAGAAATAAAATCAAGATTTTGTTTAGTAGATTTTGAAATGTGAGCAAATCAAGTTTTCAAAATAGTCGCACTTTGACAGTTTGGAAACCAAAGCGATAAATTCTCAAAAATGATATTTTTAATTCTTTAAAAATATGGGATAATTTTTTTAATCTTTTTATAAAGTTTTAAAAGAGATTTGAGTTATAAAAATTGATTTCTAAATGATAGGAAAGTTGTTTTGATCAAATAAGCTTAAAAGCTCAATTCACAGCACTATTCGCAACACGTTTTCCTGCACTTGTAATAACTTTTGAAATATGGCTTTAAACTTAAGTAATTTTTCCTAAATCTTTTATAAAAAATTTCAAATAAATAACTAGGTATTTTAAAGATGATTTTAATATTTTATAATTTATTTTAAAAAGTTTAAATAAATGAATTAAAGAAAAGCTGTTATAATTAAGTGATTTAATCTTGGCTATAAAAGCCGATGAGTAGACTGAATTTTTCTATTCATGAGATTTGGATGGGAGGTGCTTAAACTAAGGGTATGTTCAGGAGTAACCAGTGTCCTGGCTCACCTAGCCTCTTTCCTGGGCGAGGAATAGATAAGGTTGAAATGACGGAAACGGGGCAAGTATAAAAAATTTAATTTTTCCAAATTTAATACAACTTGGATTGTATAGAAATAATCTTCTTATACTTGATATTAAATTCTAAGGAGGGAACCCGTACTATCTGTGTGAATTTAAAAGGTGTTTTCGCCGGCATTCGGCGGATAGTAATGGTTGAATACGGAAATTGATCATGAGTAGAATTAGTATAAATTTCTATGGATTCGTTTTACTTTAATACCAACTAATTCGGATTTTCCATCTTAGAAAACATGGTTTCAAACTATTAAAAAGATATGTATTGGAAATAAGAAATCTTTGGTCGAGATTTAAATAAATGATTTGGAACTATTTTAATTCATATGGATCATTTTACTTAAAATTAATTGTTTTAGGTTTACAGTAAATGATATCTGAAATAACATTGTTTTTGACCCATTTAAAAGTTATGATTTGGAAATATTTGTTAAGATTTAAATAAATGATTTGGATATATTTTCCTAAGTAAAGGATGAAATGATTTGGAATTATTCTAGATTTAAAAAGGTTTTAATTAAACAAAGATTTGATAAATGAGGTTTAATGATTTCGTATATACTGAAAAGAAATGTTTTAAAGATATATATCTCTAGAAGATATTTTTGATAAAGAGAAAGGTAATAAATCAAATAATTAGCACCTGTTTACTTAAAATCTTTTTATTGATGATTGGTTCGAAGGAACAGGGGTTGGATTTAGGGCGTTCCCTATCCGGAAACCACTTCGAACCAATTTACGAGTTTGAAAGAGAAGACGTGTTAAAGACAATGAAATTGAAGGCGGGGATCTTCGTTATGGAAGAACTGCTTTTTGGTAATTTCAGAGTAGCTCCTGAGATAAATAAATAGAAGTGGTCCCTTCGTTCTGGGATCTTCGTATGCAAGGACTACTCGCTACTAATCCTAGGAGTAATTCCCGACAAGATGTGGTAGGAGAGTGACTTCGGTTTGTCCTATTCCTGGACAACCTGTATGGGTGAATGTCTGACATTGCATTTCTACGATCATAGTGGATTAATCTCTATAAACATACATCTGTTTGTGTGGTGTAGGAGGTAATTGTCTTATACTTAACACCCTTCCTTGAGACATACGAGCTCAAAGGTTGTACTTATGCGGAAATCAGTAGTATGTTGTTGGAAATGGCAATGTCGCATTTTAAGTGAAAATGTTCTAAGAAAGGTAAACGTTACCTCAAGCCTCACACCTGTGGAATTGTGAAACAGGGGTTGCTTTAGGGCTATGTGGTTCGCTACCATTAGGGTATGATATCACCTTTCTAGATTTTTTTTGCACCCGCTATGACGTCGAGTAAAAAAATAAGTGTTGTATGGTATGAGAGCTCTCGGATAGGTCGGAAACTGTAACAACCCAAAATTTAACCCGTAATAATTAATTTGTTAATTAATTAAATTATAAAATAATTTTGTGAAATTATCAGAATTAAGCCATGGAAGTTGCACCATTGTGTCCGTGGTAATTTTCTGTTCATTTTCCATATATAGAACGTCAGAAACCGAGCTAATATGACCAAGTTATAAAATAAACAAAATAAGCAGAAATAAAACGAAAAAAAAATGGTCAGGTCGACCGGCCGGTCGACCCGTCTTGCACTTGGGCATGCGAACGAACGTTAATTCATTCGAATGAATTAGCGGCCACCGAACACATCATTTGCATCTATATTTCGATCTGGTCCCTCCGTTTCTACATCCGGTGGCCCATATTCATCCTATGACGTGGTTGCATCCTATTCAATCTCCAAATCCAATGGTCCGAGATCCACTTCTACACCTATAAATAGACCCCTAGACCTAACACTTTTTCTCATTCTAGGTTTTCTCCAATTGGATTCACCTTTCTAGGAAGGACCCTAAACGGAATAATTTTCCAAAGGAGAAAATCTTTATAAATTAAATTATTTTACAACTCCAAGTGGATCCGGGAAGACCAAAGGAAAAGCTTAGGACCGGAGGTGAGTGATTGTAATTATTTTAAGATTCTTTAAGTAGTTTAAAATAATAGGGTTTCCAATAGTTGTAGTTCTACTACGATTTTTGGAATAACCTTTTTAGTAGTTATTTATAGTTTTTAGAATTATTTTCTGTCTATGTCCTTTCAACTGTTCTTTTCAGTAATTTTAGTATTATTTCAGTTAATTTTAATTTATTATTGTTAAGCATATATTTTTATTGATTTACAGTTTATTTACACTATTTAAGTTTATTTACTGTTATTTATTTCTTATTTACATCTTTTTCGACGTTTTGGATTTTATGTAAGCGTCTATTCTCTTCATCCCCCTTTTCTACGCGTATGGATTAGAATAAATTAAACGCGAATATGGATTTTATAAGTAAGAATATTGAATGAAGAAAATAAGATATAAATTATAAAGACTGTAATTGTGACGACCCGACTTTCCACGCCCGGAAAATCGCATCGACAGTAAGAAAGAAAGGGGTGAGAAGTAGAAAAGAGAAGAAGAGAAATGAAAACAACAACAGATACTCACAGCGGAAACGAAACAAAATATAATATATCACATAAATATTACATAGTATCATATACAACACTTATCAGAGTTACACAGATTACACATCACATACTAGGCGGTTATAAACATCTGTCTAGTTATTACATCTCAATACAAAACAGAGATCAATGCAAAATCAACACAACGGAAACTACTATCTATATCTACAACGCTGAAGCCTCCTGCTCCATTGCTCCTCCAGATTACTCGTCAAATCTAACCTGAATCCCTTGGCTACTCGTAAAAATTTGAGTACCCAAGAGTTTATATAAAAGAAATAAACAACTTGGGTCAGACATGGGTCTGGTGTGAGTAACAGGTTAAACTTGCTTAACTTCAAAACCTTTTTGAAAGAAAAGGTATCACGTAAGACTCCCCACAAATAAACATGGGTAAGTTTTTACCTTACACTAACCAAAACATTTGATAGGAAATCCGATTGTATTATAATAGGTCTAGAGTTTTCAAATAAATATGAAATAGCTGGAATGCTTACATCTCACGTTCCAACATAGTTGGGCACAACTAAATCGTACGGCACTTATTGGAGGTTGGATTCCATACAATGGCAGAGCTACCGGGGTACCGCTCATCACAGTACGGGGCCTAGATCACCGTACCGAGGATCACTCCCAATCCCCTACAACACAAGGCCGGAATATCCCTTACTGGATAATTCCCGCACAAGATACCCCACGGTTGTCATGATTCAACCGCACCACTAAGTCGAAAATAGAAAGGGACATCTAGACAAAGGTAATCTTGTCCTACTTGGTTGCTACCCACTAACCTTGCTGCACCTCCCCTGTTTTAGCCATTCCCGGTTTGTGAGGCTTGAGGTCACGATTACCTTTAAATAGAACACATCTATCTTAGAATGCTCATCGTCCACCTGACGATGTTCTGATAGCATTCAATCCATACAAGTTCGTTCCGGGTTCGAACGAAACCGAAGGCATTATCTCGTTACACTCGTATTGGAATCACCCTCAGAGTTAACGACCGTAACCCTTGCACTCTGAATCTTCATCTTCACTTGATTCATGACCTATCGTTAATTTGGATCGATGTGGTATTCGAGTCTCCAGACCTGGAAATCCGGTATACGGAAACCCGATCCCGGTCTCATCGAAATCCAAAACGTATCTTTTAAGGCCAAGTTGTTTTAAAGGTTAAAACAATTCATTTCAATTATCTTTATTCACATAGAAAGATAATTCACAACAGATAATCAACATTATCAATATAACAGATAATCCATATTAACATCCATATCACACAGCATATATCTCATCAGAGATATCAATCAAATGCAAAGCATTCAGTATTATCATCCTTCCATAAGTAATGATTTATATCATCTCTAATTAATTTAAAGTGAATTAAATTAATTACTTCATTCTATAAATCCTTCTCACTTAAACATTAATTAATTACAAATTAATTAATCATCCTTTAATTACCTTTTTCAATTAATCATCTTTGATTAATTATCTTTTAATTACCTTCAAATAATTTATCCTTAATTAATTATTCAAATTAATTAACCTTAACCATTTTTAGTAATTAACCTTTAATTACTTCATTAATTAATTAACTATAATTAATTAACTTAATCAACTATAATTAATTACATTAATTCTTAATTAATCACTTAATTAATCAATCTTAATTACATCATTAATTATATTAATTAATGATCCTTAATTACAAATTAATTATTAATTACTTAATTAAATTAATTACATTAAATAATTAACCTTTAATTAAACAACATTATTAATCACCTTGATTAATCTTCAATCAGTAATTAACTACCCTTAATTACTTTTATTAACTAAATTAATTACTTCCTTAATTAATTTCTTAATTAATCCCTTGATTAATTTACAAGTAATTAAACTTAAATTACTTTCCTTAATACATAACCAATCAATTAATTACCTCAAGTAATTATCTATTATTTACTTCTTAAATAATCATACCTTAATAATTACATTAAGTAATTATTATCAAATCATCTCTTGATTTTTCTAAATTAATTAAACTTAATTAATTAACTTACTAAATCAAATTAACTTAATTAATTACAATAAGTAATTAATTCTTAATTACTTATAGTAATTCCATTTAAAACAAATGCTATAATTGATTATCTTTAAATTAATTAATCTAATTAATTATTAGAATTAATTACATAAATTAATTATTTAATAATCCATAGTTAATGACTTTCATTAACAATTATTTAATTACTTTTCTTAAGTAATTCACTTAGATTAATTATTACTAATTCCAAATTAATAAATCTTAATAACCAATTAATTAATCTCTAATTATTTAATTAATTAAGTGTTAACCATAACTTAATTAATATTTAATTACTCTATTAATTAATTTTTAACCATTAATTAATACTCTAATTTATAATCCTTAATTATAAATTTATCATTCCTAATTAATTAATCTTAATCATTAATTTATTAGTATAAACCTTTAATTGCCTATTTAATTAATCCAAATGATTAATTAATCAAATTAAATTAATTATCCATTAATTTCCTCACAAATCATTAAGTCTTAAGAAAACATTTCCTTATTTATGATATTTATCATTCAAACATATTTGAAACATTTAACTTTCAAATTTCCTTTAAATTCCATTTTAAATATGAGATTTAAAATGAATAAAAATTAAACCTTAACAAACTTTAAAATCCATTTACAACTCTTAAATCATATGGTGGAGAAATACTAATTTTTGTAAAAGAACTTAAGAATTTAAATCAATTTACTTTTAAATTTTACCCTTTAATATCCATTTTAACAATTAAAGTTATTAAACAATTTTGATTTAAAAACCTTCTTTTATTTCAAAACTGAAATACAGATTTAATTCTAATTCCAGATAAAACTTAGATTAAAACTTACTTGCACTTAAAACTTCATCTTTTAAAATTCAATTATCTAATCATTTTAAAGGTTGCTAAATTTTCTAAATTTCAACAACATATTATATATTTTTGAACTGAGATTCAAATTTAACTTAAATCAGTTTTAAACTTAGACTTAAGACTTGTTTAAAACTTTTACTTAACCATTTAAATTTTTGTTTTAAATTTTTAAACAGTTTAGTTCTAAAATCTGGAAACCAGACTTTAACCCGTGACCCCTCAAAATACTTTGAGTCGCACATCAAAAACCCCGAGTCTCCTACGAAACAACTCAAGTACGAACTCGAGTAACCCTCTGTTAAATTCCAGACTTCACCAGAGATACACCCACGATCTCGTGCACGTGCACATCCACCAGCGTCAACTCCGACCATCGCCGCGTATCTCCACAAGTCGATGATCCTTCCTATGCCAGAATCCCATCACTCGATCATCGAAACTAAGTCGAATTCAAAATAGAGCCTAAATCCAAAACCTGGAACAGAAACTACCTACTTCACCCAAACCCGACAACACTTCCCCCACGGCGCTCCATCCACCAGAGAACTTCCACCTCCGGCCATAGCCTCGCCTATGACCAAACTTCCCTCTCTCCAAACCCTAATACACTCGATCCATTAGAGAATCCGTGGTGATCATTTTATCACGACCAGTTAAAACTAGGGTTAAAAACAATGTTGACCTCCTACTATCGCCACCATGAATCGATCATCCATCTGACATTTTTCCCAAGTTCCTTGCCACACCAACCACCTTCAGGCCAAAGCTCGACCAACCACTAGTCGCCGTTTGTCAGAAATTGACAAAACTTCCCATGTTGATCAACTTGAAAATTCATAACAACCCCAAACCTAAAAATCTATATATTCACATCAAAATTCATTATTCCTAAATTCGAATCAGGTTGTAGAATAAAATCAAGAATTCCAGACAATTTTATTCTCTGCCTTGAGTTGATTTTTACTGTATATTCTAGTTTCTACAATAATTACTAAATATAACACCTAAAATTTTATTTTATTTTTAAATATGTTAGTCTTATAACCATTTTGATTTTCTCGTTTTATTTTTTTCTTTCATTTGAAATGTTTTTAACTGAGGAGCAAGAGGAAGGTTGCGTGAAATCAAAGAAGGAGGGGAGGCAAGACGTGATGTTTCCAGAGTATAGGGTGGCCAGTCTGAGAAAATAGAGCGGCCTAGTGGAAAGTAGGGTGCAGATGATTTTGATTTCCCTTCAAATAACGATATTTAAGTTAGATTGATAAATATCGCCTAAGCGTTTAAACTTCGTACGATCACACATAAATTCCGAAAGCTACGAAATTTGAAATCCGGTAATAAAACAATATTACGGATCCAATGGGACTGGTTTCGTCGAATTCCGAGACTGTTTGAAAATTGACTATTTTTAAATATCGGTTCGAACGATTAATTTTCAAACTGAACAATTTACTCCTAAATTCGATTCTGAAGCTTCTGTTATCTTCAGTAATATCAACACGAATTTTAAAAGTTTCCGAAATATTTTTCTTCGGCTTAAAATTGAAGATTCAAATTTTTATCCAGTTTCAATAGATTAAATTCTATAATTTAATCGCCAAATTCCAAGTTATATTCGAGATTCAAATTAAATCATCGTTTAAATATTTAAAATTAATTAAATATTCTCAATTTAATTTGTTCGAAATTCTGGGTCGTTACAGACTTCCCCCCTTAAAAGAATTTCGTCCTCGAAATTACAAGTTAGGAAAAAAGGTCCTTAACTCGTCTACTATCTTTCAACATCCAATAATTTTATCAATTTTTATCATAACAAATCTTTCTACTAAAGATTCGTTATTAGTTTCAACTAACTTTCCTAAACCTTTCATAGTTTCCAAATAACACTGTTTACTTCAAAATTCAAATTTAATTTCAAATTCAAATTTAAACTTTCAAAATTTTCTCAAAAATTTTCTAACGCCCTAAATTTCCGAAAAAATTCGCCAGCGTCTCCTTTGCGCGGCTAATACGGCACGACTACAAAACGTCCCTACGGACTCTCAGATTTCAAAAAGAAAAAGAAAAAGCCAAGCGGCTAGAGAGAAATCATCAAAAACTCATATTATAATTCAAATACATACCTTTTTCGAGCAATTCGAATCATCTGTGAAATCAAATTCAATTCCTTTATACCTGTATATCCTACTATCCATTATATCTAGTTACATATATTCAAACCATTTCGTACATTCAATTACAAAATTTTCAATATAACTGCTTATATCATCATTACTTCACTACTGAAGTTACACCTATTCAATTTTGTTTAATCTTTACATTTCAAACTTCATTTGAATTTACTTTACCATTTCAATTCAATTCAATTTGGATTCTATTTATCTCCTGAATATTGAATTTTATCGATCAGTTTCAATTACTAATTTTAGTTTAATACTTCACAATCCAATTCAAATTCAGTCTTTGTAACGACCCGTATTTTTACGGATCGACAAGTTCGTCAAAATCTGGAATTTTTGCATTTTTAAGTCATTTCAGATTTTTGTGGAAATTTGTCTAAGTCCTAGGTCGTGGACGACCTAAGAGCTAAGTCGTGACCGAGTTAAGGACTTCGGCGAGTTAGTGTTAGGTCGTGGGTTAGTTGGAGCGACCTATAGAATTGTGCAACCTAGGATTTAGTTAAGTAATTAGGTCGGCAGGGCGAGTTAACGACCTAAAGACTGACCGACTTAAGGAAGACTAGTTGTTGGCTTTGGTTAGGTCGTAGGCGACCTAAGGGGTTAAGTCGTGACCGACTTAAGAGGTTCTGGCGACCTAAGAAAATGTGTGAGCGACCTAAGTGTTAGGTCGGCAGTTCGAGTTAGCGACCTAGTAGAGTTAACGACTTAGGGAATAAGCGGTTTGCGACCTATAAGAGTTAGCGACCTATGGGATTGACCGACCTAAGTGTTAGCGTAGTTAGGTCGTTAGATCTGTGTTGAGTTAGGTCGTAGACGACCTAAGATGGTTAGGTCGCGTGTGTGTTAGGTCGCGAGTTTGCTGAGTCGTAGGTCGCGTGAGTTGTTAGGTCGCTAGAATAGTTTAAGTGTTAGGTCGCGTGGATCTAACTGTTAGGTCGTATGTTGTTTTAGGTCGACATGTGTTAGGTCGCGTAGGAGCCTAAGTTGTTAGGTCGCAACCCAACTGAGTCGTAGGTTGTTAAGTCGCTTAGATAGTTTAAGTGTTAGGTCGTAGCCTATGCTTTAAGACGAAAGCGACCTAGGAGTTAAGTGTTAGGTCGTAACATCGTTAGGTCGTAAGATGGGGAGGCCTGTTAGGTCGCTAAGCGCGTAAGAGGTTAGGTCGCGCGTGCGATGAGTCGCTGGGTCTGGCTAAGTCGTTAGGTCGGAGAGGCTTAGGTCGGAAACGACCTAGGGAGATAGCCGAGTTACGACTTAGAGCAGTTTTCAGCTATAAATAGGAGGGGTTGTTCTCACTTTTTGGGATCCGGATTTTGAAGCGACGAAGTGCTGCCATTTTGAGAGCTCGACTTCTACACTTCTTCACTTCTTTTCTCCACTCTAATCTAGTGCTTCCATCCATCCAAATCGAAGATCAAGATTGAAGATTCAAGAGCTTGGATTGAAGATCTTCATCTTTTCAAGAGAGATTTCATCGTTTGAAGTGAGATCTTGTCGGATCTAGCTTAGTTCTTCGCTGTCCAGATCTGAAGTTGATATCTTTTGGATTGTTTAGGTGATTTGGTGAGTGGTGATTATCTCTCACACGGATCCAAAGGAGTATATCGGATTGTTGGCTCGTTTTGGTGTTAAAGTAGAGATTTCCATGCATTTTCTTCATCCTATGTGTAGATCCATATAGATCCATTGTTCATGATGATGTTACATCCATTTTATCATATGTTAACCTATGCAAGTTCATTCATCAAGTTTGTAGAGATATAATCCATGTTTTCATGCTTATTGGACTTTCAACTCTTTAATTACGAAAATGCCATTATTGTTATAATTGTCTACTTAGATCATTTTTGAATGCTTGATTGCTTGGATTGATGTTTGATTTGATTGATTGTTATGAACTAGATGATTGATGATTAGATTAGATCGAAGATGATTCAAAAGCTAAGGGAAAGGCTCTTGAATTGGAAAAGCTGCTCGTGGCATATGTAGCGGGATGATGAAGCTCTTATGCATAGATTCGATGATGTGATGATGAGATGAGGCTTTGCGAGGATGTAATGAAGCGAAGCAATCATATGATGAAGACTTGGTCTAATCCAGACGGGATCATTCCAAGCATGTTGATAACTCGGTGATATGATTCGAGTTGAGGATAATGAATGGATATGAGAATAGTCGTCGAGGAGGATGACTAGGAGGCTTGGATAGCATCGTTGTTGAAGGTTCTAGCATGCTCTAAGCAAGGGTACGTTTGGGCAGATTCGATAGTCCCAACGGCCAACTGTTGATGGTCGAGTACTCTGGGCAGATTCGATAGTCCTAGGCACGGGCTGCGACGACGTGCGGGAGTTATGTCTAGAACCGGGGTTTCCATTAACCCTTGACGGACGGCTGAAAGAATGTGCCGGTCATTCAATTAACGGTGATATCGAAGCAATGATAACAGTGATAGCCAGAGTCATGGATGTTTGGTTGTATCGTCATTCGGACTCAAGAGCGGCATTTTCTGGGTGCTTATCTGATTTAGGCCTTGGTACTTGGAAAACATCGCCCTTGACTCGAGTGATAGTAGTTTTACTTTAAATTGTATGCTCTGCTATGTTTGCTTCTGCTTAGTGTGTGTCTGGGGGCTATCACTGTAGAATGAGGTTGGAGTGGGAGGGTTGTATTCCTATTCCTTTTCCTTTATGTTCTTTTGGTATGTTGTTAGTTAATTTACTGCTCACTAAGACTGTTGTCTGACTCAAGGCTTTATGTTTTAATTCTTATTGCCTTGGGCTGTTCGTCCATTTTGGGACGGGCAGACTAGGTAGCAGGTGACAGGTGCTGTTCTCTTCTCACGATGCTGATATCGAAGACGAGCTGGAGGGTTGCATATTATCTTCTTATTATATGTACTGGATATTCCGCTGTTTTGTATTCTCTGAGAGATATGTAGTGAGGCTTGATGTATTGACGATGTGGATGCTTGTATTCAACTATTATGGAGTTTTATATGATGTCATTTTGTTCTGTAAAGCTTCACTATACATATGTTCTATTGTATTTTGTCCATGCGCTGTGAGTAATACGTTAGATTCTTTTGTTTTAAATCTTACCTTGACAATCGTCCATGGTCGCCTGGCACACTTTACAGCGCTTTATCTTTAGATTCGGTGCAGGGGTCATGGGCGGTCGTCACATTTGGTATCAGAGCATTGGTTAATCGATTTTACCCAACGCTCGCTGAAGTAACTACGTATGAGAGACGTAATTGTATTTTGATGGATGATTACTATATATAATATAGTAGTTTGGTAGAGTTTGAGTCCTTTATGCAGTTGTTTCTCTAGATGTTCTAATCATTCCTTTTTATAGATATTGAGAATGAGTCGAAGAGGGAGACCAGCTGCTAGGGAAGGCCGCGCTACTGAAGAGACTGCTGATTATGCAGCCATGTTCGAAGCTATGATGACTTCGATCATGAGAAGGATACCAGTTCCGGGGGCGGCAGTTGATGTTGGAGTTCAAGTCCAAACTCCGAAACCAGTGGATTTTGCTAAGCTGTGCAAGGATTATACTGCTCTTGGAGGGAAGGTTTTCTTGGGAACAGAATCTACCATTGAAGTCCAGAGGTGGATAGATGCTTGTAGAAGGATCTTTGGTGATTTGGGAATTGATGATGCAACTAAGAGGAAGTTAGCATCGAGACAGCTTCAAGGGAGAGCTTCTGATTGGTGGAACTCTATTACCATCACTACTCCGGAAGAAGAGATTACTTGGGAGCAATTCCAAGCTAGATTTGAAGCTAAGTTCATTTCTACAGCTCAGAAGTCTGTTCTGTTCAAGAGGTTTGTGGAGCTCAAGCAAGGTGGAAGATCAGTTCTTGAGTATGTTTCTGAGTTCGAAGCTTTGTCCAAGTATGCCCGGTCGTATATTGAATCTGCTTATCAGAAGAATGAGAAGTTTGTGACCGGCTTGGATAGTTATCTTGGGAGACAATTGGTGGATCATTTGGACGATTCATTTGAGAAGCTTGTGGAGAAAGCTCTTAGGCATGAGAGTTTGTTTCCTAAGGAAGGACCTGTTGTTGCTGTTACCAAGGGAGAATCTAAACCACAGCAGGGTGGAAACCAGAAGAGGAAGCAGCAGCAGCAGAAAGGTAAGGATGGCCAGAAGAAGCCGAAAGGCGAGGTGACTTGCTACAATTGTCAACAGAAGGGCCATTTCTCTAAGGATTGTAAGAATCCGAAGGCGCCGATGAAGTGTCACAACTGTGACAAGCCGGGGCATTTCAGGAAGAATTGTCCAGAACCGAGGAAGGACAGGCAGATTGTGCAAGCCTATGCTTTGGGGGCTGTTCCGTCGTCTTCGAAAGCTCCTACTGTTGAAGAGAAGGGAAAGAGTGTGGTTGTTCAAGGTACTCTTTTCCTATGTGGTGTTCCAGTTAGAGTTTTGTTTGATACTGGAGCTTCGCATTCGTTTGTTTGTAATGAACTAGTAGGCCGGTTAGATTTGAAGCCGGATATTGTTGATAGGCCATTGGTTGTGACTAATCCAGTTGGGGGTTCGTCTTGTTTGTGTATGTTATGCCGTGGTCTAGTTGTATCGAGTCATGGTTGCTCTTTTGTTTGTAATTGCTTTGTTCTGAACTTTGCGGGGTTCGGAATTATTTTGGGTATGGACTGGCTTAGGAAGTATGCGGCTAAGGTTGACTGTGAGAGGCTGGAGGTGACAGTCGAGAATGTGGAAGGGCGAAAGATTGTGATACGATGTAAGCATGAGGAAGGCGTCTTCATGAGCTTCATGTATTCGCTAGTTGTTCCACGGGATGGACTGTCTTTAGTGCCAATCGCAAATAGATTCGAGGATGTCTTTGACGAAGTCAAAGGGTTGCCGCCGCATAGAGAGATCGAGTTTCGTATAGATCTAGTTGAAGGAGCCAGACCTGTTGTGATGCCTCTTAGGCGGATGGCGCCTAGGGAACAGCAGGAGTTGAGGGTGCAAGTTGACGACCTTTTACAGAAAGGATTCATTCGGCGTAGTGTGTCCGAGTGGGGTGCACCAGTTGTGTTCGCAACCAAGGCAGATGGATCATTGAGATTGTGTGTCGATTATCGTGAGCTGAACAAGGTGACTAAGAAGAACAAGTATCCATTGCCAAGGATAGACGACTTGTTTGATCAGCTTCACGAAGCTAAGGTGTTTTCTCAGATGGATTTGGCAACGGGATTTCACCAGTTGAGAGTGGCTAAGGATAGTGTGCCGAAGACTGCTTTTAGGACACCATCCGGGTTCTTTGAGTGGCTGGTAATGCCGTTTGGATTGACTAACGCGCCAGCATATTTTGTGGATCTTATGAATAGAGTGTTCAGAGATCAGTTGAACAAGTTCGTACTGGTGTTCGTGGATGATATTCTGATTTATTCCAGAAAGGAAGAAGAGCACAAGACGCACTTGCGTATTGTTTTGGAGATCTTACGGAAACATCAGCTGAAGGCTAAGTTTTCGAAGTGTCACTTCTGGAAGAGTGAAGTGAGGTTCTTAGGCCATGTGATTTCTGGAAATGGGATAGCGGTTGATCCCGCTAAGGTGGCAGCAATCCAGGATTGGGTTAGACCTAAGAATGCATCAGATGTGAGAAGTTTTCTTGGATTAGCAGGATATTATCGACGGTTTATCAAAGACTTCTCCAAGGTAGCTGCACCGTTAACAGGATTAACGAAGAAGAACCAAGTGTTCAGTTGGGATGCTAAGTGTGAGCAAGCTTTCGGAACCCTGAAAGAGCGACTGACGAGTGCTCCTGTTTTGACTATTCCAAGTGGGAATGATGAGATGGTAGTTTACACCGACGCATGTGGTACTGGACTTGGAGCAGTGCTGATGCAGAGGGATAAAGTTGTTGCGTATGCCAGTCGACAACTAAAGCCGCATGAAAGGAATTACCCGACTCATGATTTGGAGTTAGCGGCGATTGTATTTGCTCTGAAGATGTGGAGACATTATCTGTTGGGAGTTCGATTCGAGTTGTTTACGGATCATAAGTCGTTGAAGTATCTTTTCTCCCAGAAGGATTTGAATCTTCGGCAGCAACGTTGGTTAGAGTTTTTGGCATCGTATGATTTTGGTATAGCTTATACTCCGGGAAAAGGTAACGCAGTGGCAGATGCGTTAAGTCGAAGACATGCAGGATTGGGAGCCATGTTTTCTGAATGGAAGAATCTCGAGTATTTAGCTGGATTTGACTTCAGGCCTAGATGCGAATTGGAACCTGAAATGTTGGCAAACTTATCAATAAGACCCACTCTTGTGGAAAGGATTGGTGAGAGCCAAAAGCGAGATGATAAGCTTGTCAAGATTATCCGTGAGTTGGAATCTGGATTGGATCCAGAAAAGGATAAAGGATTCGAGGTCGATCGAGAGGGTTGGCTTCGGAAGCAAGGACGACTAGTTGTTCCCGATATAGATGAGTTAAGGAGTGAAGTTCTGAAGGAAAGTCATCACTCGAGGTTGACAATTCATCCAGGAGGAAATAAGATGTATCGGGATATGAAGAGAACCTACTATTGGGAAGGTATGAAGAAGGATGTTGGAAATTTTATTTCCAAGTGTATGAACTGCCAGTTGATTAAAGCTGAACAGAAGAAGCCAAGTGGATTGCTTCAGCCATTAGAAGTTCCTACATGGAAGTGGGAACAAGTGTCGATGGATTTCATCGATGGATTGCCTAGAACCAGAACGGGAAATGAAGGGATTTGGGTCATTGTGGATCGTCTGACTAAGAGTGCACGATTCATTCCTGTTCGATCGACTAGGACTGCATCAAAGTTGGCTGAGTTGTATGTGAAGTGGATAGTTCGATTCCATGGTATTCCGAAGAATATAGTGAGCGATCGAGATCCATTGTTCACTAGTGGATTTTGGAAGAGCTTCCAGGAAGTTTTGGGAACCGAGTTGTGTTTGAGTACAGCTTATCATCCCCAAACAGATGGTCAGACCGAGAGAGTCAACCGAGTTTTGGAAGATCTCCTCAGAGCATGTGTTTTGGATTTCGGAGGATCATGGGAAGATCACCTTCATTTGGTGGAGTTTGCGTACAACAACAGTTACCAGTCAAGCATTGGTATGGCACCGTATGAGGCGTTGTATGGAAGACCGTGTAACTCTCCGACATGTTGGTTGGAAACTGGAGAAAAGCTGATACTTGGGCCAGAGATGATTCGACAGACTTCGGATTGCA
Source organism: Allium fistulosum (assembly GCA_030737815.1). Classification (NCBI taxonomy): domain Eukaryota; kingdom Viridiplantae; phylum Streptophyta; class Magnoliopsida; order Asparagales; family Amaryllidaceae; genus Allium; species Allium fistulosum. The sequence goes on from CM060903.1 coordinate 543,840,197, forward strand.
TAGAGATCATTCGGCAACGAATGAAGGCAGCCCAAGACCGTCAGAAGAGTTATGCTGATAAGCGTCGAAAGGATTTGGAATTCGACGTAGGAGATATGGTTTTTGTGAAGATTTCTCCACTGAAGAATGTTATCCGATTCGGGAAGAAAGGAAAATTGACTCCGAGATTTGTTGGACCATTCCCGATTATCGAGCGAATTGGAAAGCTCGCTTACAGATTGGAGTTACCAGAGAAGATGTCGAGTGTGCACAATGTTTTTCATGTATCATATCTACGGAAGTATGTGCACGACTCGAGAACAGTGGTTTCTGCTGATAGCTGTGAAGACTTAGAAGTTGATCCAGTTGATAGAAGACCTCGTAAGCCGCTTCGTGTTGTTGAAACCGACACGAAACAGCTTAGGAGGAAGGTAGTTAAGTTGCTCAAGATACAATGGAGTGAAGATGATAACGACTGTACGTGGGAGGTGGAAGAGAGGATGAAAGCAGCTCATCCTGAACTCTTCAAGGTATGGCCCTAAGGTGTCGTGTCATCTCACGATATTGTAACTTGTTCTAATTTTAGAATTCTGTACGCTAAGTTAGAATTGGATGCATGGTTTGTTGATTGCTATGGATGGTAGGCGTACAGAATAGTTTTGATTGCTTGGAATTTCGGGGGCGAAATTCCTAAGGGGGAGAGAATGTAACGACCCGTATTTTTACGGATCGACAAGTTCGTCAAAATCTGGAATTTTTGCATTTTTAAGTCATTTCAGATTTTTGTGGAAATTTGTCTAAGTCCTAGGTCGTGGACGACCTAAGAGCTAAGTCGTGACCGAGTTAAGGACTTCGGCGAGTTAGTGTTAGGTCGTGGGTTAGTTGGAGCGACCTATAGAATTGTGCAACCTAGGATTTAGTTAAGTAATTAGGTCGGCAGGGCGAGTTAACGACCTAAAGACTGACCGACTTAAGGAAGACTAGTTGTTGGCTTTGGTTAGGTCGTAGGCGACCTAAGGGGTTAAGTCGTGACCGACTTAAGAGGTTCTGGCGACCTAAGAAAATGTGTGAGCGACCTAAGTGTTAGGTCGGCAGTTCGAGTTAGCGACCTAGTAGAGTTAACGACTTAGGGAATAAGCGGTTTGCGACCTATAAGAGTTAGCGACCTATGGGATTGACCGACCTAAGTGTTAGCGTAGTTAGGTCGTTAGATCTGTGTTGAGTTAGGTCGTAGACGACCTAAGATGGTTAGGTCGCGTGTGTGTTAGGTCGCGAGTTTGCTGAGTCGTAGGTCGCGTGAGTTGTTAGGTCGCTAGAATAGTTTAAGTGTTAGGTCGCGTGGATCTAACTGTTAGGTCGTATGTTGTTTTAGGTCGACATGTGTTAGGTCGCGTAGGAGCCTAAGTTGTTAGGTCGCAACCCAACTGAGTCGTAGGTTGTTAAGTCGCTTAGATAGTTTAAGTGTTAGGTCGTAGCCTATGCTTTAAGACGAAAGCGACCTAGGAGTTAAGTGTTAGGTCGTAACATCGTTAGGTCGTAAGATGGGGAGGCCTGTTAGGTCGCTAAGCGCGTAAGAGGTTAGGTCGCGCGTGCGATGAGTCGCTGGGTCTGGCTAAGTCGTTAGGTCGGAGAGGCTTAGGTCGGAAACGACCTAGGGAGATAGCCGAGTTACGACTTAGAGCAGTTTTCAGCTATAAATAGGAGGGGTTGTTCTCACTTTTTGGGATCCGGATTTTGAAGCGACGAAGTGCTGCCATTTTGAGAGCTCGACTTCTACACTTCTTCACTTCTTTTCTCCACTCTAATCTAGTGCTTCCATCCATCCAAATCGAAGATCAAGATTGAAGATTCAAGAGCTTGGATTGAAGATCTTCATCTTTTCAAGAGAGATTTCATCGTTTGAAGTGAGATCTTGTCGGATCTAGCTTAGTTCTTCGCTGTCCAGATCTGAAGTTGATATCTTTTGGATTGTTTAGGTGATTTGGTGAGTGGTGATTATCTCTCACACGGATCCAAAGGAGTATATCGGATTGTTGGCTCGTTTTGGTGTTAAAGTAGAGATTTCCATGCATTTTCTTCATCCTATGTGTAGATCCATATAGATCCATTGTTCATGATGATGTTACATCCATTTTATCATATGTTAACCTATGCAAGTTCATTCATCAAGTTTGTAGAGATATAATCCATGTTTTCATGCTTATTGGACTTTCAACTCTTTAATTACGAAAATGCCATTATTGTTATAATTGTCTACTTAGATCATTTTTGAATGCTTGATTGCTTGGATTGATGTTTGATTTGATTGATTGTTATGAACTAGATGATTGATGATTAGATTAGATCGAAGATGATTCAAAAGCTAAGGGAAAGGCTCTTGAATTGGAAAAGCTGCTCGTGGCATATGTAGCGGGATGATGAAGCTCTTATGCATAGATTCGATGATGTGATGATGAGATGAGGCTTTGCGAGGATGTAATGAAGCGAAGCAATCATATGATGAAGACTTGGTCTAATCCAGACGGGATCATTCCAAGCATGTTGATAACTCGGTGATATGATTCGAGTTGAGGATAATGAATGGATATGAGAATAGTCGTCGAGGAGGATGACTAGGAGGCTTGGATAGCATCGTTGTTGAAGGTTCTAGCATGCTCTAAGCAAGGGTACGTTTGGGCAGATTCGATAGTCCCAACGGCCAACTGTTGATGGTCGAGTACTCTGGGCAGATTCGATAGTCCTAGGCACGGGCTGCGACGACGTGCGGGAGTTATGTCTAGAACCGGGGTTTCCATTAACCCTTGACGGACGGCTGAAAGAATGTGCCGGTCATTCAATTAACGGTGATATCGAAGCAATGATAACAGTGATAGCCAGAGTCATGGATGTTTGGTTGTATCGTCATTCGGACTCAAGAGCGGCATTTTCTGGGTGCTTATCTGATTTAGGCCTTGGTACTTGGAAAACATCGCCCTTGACTCGAGTGATAGTAGTTTTACTTTAAATTGTATGCTCTGCTATGTTTGCTTCTGCTTAGTGTGTGTCTGGGGGCTATCACTGTAGAATGAGGTTGGAGTGGGAGGGTTGTATTCCTATTCCTTTTCCTTTATGTTCTTTTGGTATGTTGTTAGTTAATTTACTGCTCACTAAGACTGTTGTCTGACTCAAGGCTTTATGTTTTAATTCTTATTGCCTTGGGCTGTTCGTCCATTTTGGGACGGGCAGACTAGGTAGCAGGTGACAGGTGCTGTTCTCTTCTCACGATGCTGATATCGAAGACGAGCTGGAGGGTTGCATATTATCTTCTTATTATATGTACTGGATATTCCGCTGTTTTGTATTCTCTGAGAGATATGTAGTGAGGCTTGATGTATTGACGATGTGGATGCTTGTATTCAACTATTATGGAGTTTTATATGATGTCATTTTGTTCTGTAAAGCTTCACTATACATATGTTCTATTGTATTTTGTCCATGCGCTGTGAGTAATACGTTAGATTCTTTTGTTTTAAATCTTACCTTGACAATCGTCCATGGTCGCCTGGCACACTTTACAGCGCTTTATCTTTAGATTCGGTGCAGGGGTCATGGGCGGTCGTCACAGTCTTACATTCTTACAAATTCAAAATGAATCTTAACATTTCAATTTTATTCTCTTGCACTTGCAATTTCAAATTTATTTATTCACACATTCATTCATTTCGATTTGAATCTCATTTTCAATCAAATTTCAAATATTTATAAGTCTTCAACTTACTTACATTCCGATTTATACAATCATTTATACTTTCACTTTACAATTTCGTTCCATTAGAATTCTATTTTCAATCATAAATTCATATTCACAATTTCATTCCATTATTGAATTTTAAATTTTCAATTACCTTCTTGAATTCTATTCCAAGTTATAAATTCATTTACAATTTATATTCACCATTTTATTCATATATGAATTCATCTCTTTATATTTCCAATTCATATTTAAAATTTCATTCGTTAAATGGGTTTTTATTTAAACTTTAAACTTTACAAGTTATCAACTTCATGATATTTCATAAATATTTTTAATAGGATTCCAGAGTTTACCAACATTCCAAAGTCATTTTGAAAACAAATCAAATTTATCTTTTGAATTTTCAAAAACCAAACCCATATTTTCAAACAACTTCCATTTAAAACAATTTGGCAGCAATTTCTCTTTTGGAAACCCGAAAATGAACACCGGTGATGCCGCGGTTATCATCGAAGTTATTTTCCAGCGACCGAAAAGAGTTTAGAGCTTTTCATTCCTCCAAAATACTTTTTCAAAATCCTTGAAATTCATTTCCAACTCCAAAAAGATTTAAACTTTCCAAATCACCAAAATTTTCAAATTCTTTTCAAAACATTTTCAAAAACTTCTCTGGAATTCCGTTTTAAATTACAATTCACATTTATAATTTACATTCTTTAGTTTCATTTGTATACGAATTCCTTTTCTTATCTTTGGAGTTTATAATTTCAATTTCTCATTTAATTTCAGTGATGATAATTCACTATTATTACTTCCTAACATCCATGCAACCATATACTATAGTACTTTATAGAAAAACATTTATTTTCTATACAAAAATAGTTTTGGGCAAAATTATCTCATTCACCCTATTTAAAACAATACTGTGCCGAATTGTTCTATTCAAGCGTTTAGAAACCCCTTCGATACAGTTTTGCAAGACTGTGCCGACGAAGGTTCATATACCACTCAATAAACCAATCATCACAATACAAAACAATTTTATATTCAAATAACAAATACGCGCTCATATCTATTATTACACTCAAACTCATTCTAGAGTACTGCTGACTCTATCTCTAATGAGTAACACCCAACAGAGCAGGGTTGTCGCTTAACCATATGCTCTGATACCAAATGTAACATCCCGAAAATTTTCGACTTTCGAAAATTCAACATCGATACTCACTTTATCGACTGCTGAGCCATCGAATGCCGGAAACCCGAAAAGTTATGGTTTTAAGAAAGAAGAAAAAGGTAGAAGAAGAAGATAGAAGAAAAAGAAAGAAGAACAACAACAGAACAACAGAACAGCAACAGAAAACAATATCAGAAGCTTACACATCGCAGCGGAATAATATACAATAGATAATTACTAGTCTTTTAAAACAAAGAACTATATTAGTTTATATATACATCAATCATCAGAGTCAATATACAACAATGGACAGTTATATAAACTTGTCCTTATACAGAATACACAGCGGAATAAATATATCAGATACAAATACTACGTCTCGCCATCCAGCTTGCTTCCAAAGCTCCAGAATATCCATAATATCCTGATAACATAACTCTAGGCTGCCCGTGTGGAAATTGGTGGGCACCCAGAGTTTAGAAGGGAACAATAAACTCCGAGTCAGTCATGGTGACTGGTGTGAGATCGTAAAACAGTTATTCTTTAAAATAAACAACAGGATAATTTTAAAGTAAATTTCGCAATGCTTTTGGAAAATGAAACTACCATAAGACCTCCCGCCACACACACAATGCAAACGCAGAATTGGAGGAGATTTCTTCTTATGATAGTCAAAGATGCTTACTACGCAAAATCAAATCATTTTTGATATTATTATTAGTGCATAGTGTAGAAATCATTTCGAAAGTAGAATATAAATCTTAGCCAGCATAGGTACCATTATAGTATGCTTGCTATAGCTACCATATTAAATGGCAGGTTCTACAACTAAAACTGTACAAGGCTCGTATTGTTTCTTTGGATTTCCAACAAATGGTCAGGCTAAGGAACTTCCTATCCACGATGGGTACGTCCCTGGAATAGACGACCCGAGAACCTAACGTTACGGTTAGATCTCTGCCAACACAAGGCCGGGTTACCTCTGCAAAAATAGGTAACTACTGACACGCGTATGCCATCCCCCGATCGTCACCGATCTTCCCGAGGATCCCCGATTCGCAACAAACCACATAGATAATAATAATGCAGTAACCACAGAGGTTAAGTATCTGGGCTCCATACCATGATACCACCTTTATCCAGAAGGAATGACATACACTAAGGGGCGCTACTCCCTAGAACCTTGCTGCATTCGTCCTGTTTCGACCATTTCCGGGGTGTGAGGCTCGACGAAGTCTCGTCCACAAAGCTACGCTTTCTTAAAAAGCCCTGCTTCGGGTCAAACAAAATGATCAACCTATGATCACCAAGATATAAGATCAAACAAATGATCATATCACAAATGATCAAACACTGATCATTTCACAGCAACACTCAGTATGCCACGTTACCAAATTGGGATATATCGCTGATGAATTTCAACTACATAACCTCTGAGCTCGTACGTCTCAGAGAAGGGTGTTAAGCTAAGAGAATAAATTCTCCGCCACCAACAGAAATGTATTTGAAAGAAATCAGCTTTATATCTCAAATTGTAACGTCAGACACACAATCCATATAAGTCTGTTCCGGGATCGAACAGAACCGAAGGCACTTCTCACGAAGCCCTTGCATTTCCGGATAAATTTCTAATCACGTCAGGACTTCCCGTCACTAAGGGTGATAAAACCTCTAAATCGAAGATCAGTCGATGTAGAGTAACTCGACGGTAATCCTTCCGTTTTCAAAAATATCCGGTCTTCAACACCGGTCTTCAATTGCGATTCATAACGACGTATCACATATTCGGAATGGGTTATACGACCCCATGGTCCTTTCCCGGTTAACCCGAATAGTGAGCGATTATTCAAAAATAAGTGTGGCATTCAAATTCATCCAATTCACAACAAATACCTATCTAAAGGTAATTATTGATAGTCGGTTATTTAACTATCAATAAAGATGCGCAACATCATCAGATTCCAAATAATTTTCCAAATTTATTTCATCTTCCAAAAATATCTTTTACTAGATATAAAATTCCACACTTCTAAAATAAATCAACATTTATTTTTCTAAACAGTTTCCCTTTCCTTCATAAATTCCATAGTGGATTTATATTTCAAAATATCTACTGATATACGATTTTCAAATCGATTTCAATATTCAATCTCAATTTATCTTTAAGAAGATAAATTCTCAAAACGCTTCATTTCATTTTGGAAAAAATTTCCATACTTATTTAAATAATAAGTATTTCACAATCATTTATTTTCAACACTTGGAAAATATTCGATATACTTAAATCAAATTAAGTATAATTTCATTCTTTAAGGAAATCATTTATTATAACAACATTTATTTGAGTCAAAACGAATGTTACGTAAAACATCGTTACGACGACTCAAAATCACTAGTATAGGGATTCGGATTTTAGATAGATATATAAATCCCAATACTACATAAAACATTTCCTTTCGGAAATCATTTACTATAACAACAGTGTTATAGTCCATCATTTCCTTAAGTTTCTCGAAAACGTCTATTTCAACAATAAATGTTGAAATCTATGATTTCGATATTTAACACGTTTTAAAACATCTTTTAAAACAATTAACTTCATTTATAATATCGCTTTCCCAAACATAACCATTTTTACTTAAAAATATATTCACTGTCCAAAATCGTGAATATACTTCATTTAACCCAATTCCAATCATTTCTACACATTTTCATTTCAATAGGAATTCGCTATCCAAAATCGCGAATATATCTACTCTGATAATCTTCTATATTTAATTCATCAAATTCCATCGTTTTCAAATTTATAAACACGGTTATAAATTCTACTTCTATTTTAATAACACTTAGACTTATAAATCTTCTTTTTATCAACTACTATATTCTACTTATCAAAATAAGTGATTTCGGATTTATAACCAACTTTTATAAATTCCAATTTCCATTTATTAAAACTTCAATACCAAATCAATTTCAATATTGATTTCTAAATTTATTTTTACTACTAAATAAATTCCTTATTTTTCTCAAATTACTCAACATCCTGTTTTTAAATGGATTCTTTAAATTGAAACCATTTGACATTGATTTCACAACTTATTTCAATTTACCAATTAAATTTTAAACTGAATTTCCAACTTATCTTCTTTTAAATAAATTCCTTTTTAAGAAAATAAAATTTCAATCGTTTTCTTTCAATCTATTTAAAAATCCAACTTCTTAAATTAAATTCTTCAATTTATAATCACTATTTTACGAAATCCATTTATTTAACATTTTCACTTGATTCTGGAATAAATTCGATAAGATTATAAAAATTAACTTTTTATACTTTAAAATTCCTTTCTTCGAATTTATTAAATTTCTAAAATCAAATTCATTTAGAAATTTCTATTTTGATTTCCAAAAATTCAATTTCGTTTATTTTTGGAATCCAATGATGTCAAAACATCTATTCAGCTAAATTTTAGCTTTTCAAACAATTTCCAGATATCAATATGATTAATAGCATCACTATAATCATTCACAGATTTATATCACAATAGAAATAAATTCAATCAATGTGAGGGGTCCAGTTGGATCCCTCCAACCTGTTTCCCTGCATCCAAAGATGTTAGCACAATACCAATTCCGCTCCAGTACGGAATTATCGCGGTATATAGGTTTTTATAAATCCGCTTACTAACGGCGCAATAGGGTCTCATCCGCTATACGAGGCGGGAATCATCAATCCAATATATACATATGCCAATATGTATATATTGCTATATATATAGATATATCCTATCATATCTAATACCACATTCAATAGCAATCAAACAGTCAATCAAATCAATAACTGAAAATTTCCACTTTTCAATGTGAGTGAGAAGATCTCACCTTCGCATTTATTTTGCAATCCATTTCCATTTTTTGATCATTTCTTCACGGTTTAACCTTGTATAAATATTTATACAATTCATTAATATTCGAATAAATTGACAATAAATTATCGTCTGTTAATTCTCTTTAAATCAATTCTTTAATTTTTTATCAAATGATTCATTTTTAAACAAATTCCCTATTAACTATTTAAATATACTGAACACTTCATTACTATTTCCTTTTAATAAATTGATTTCATAAGAAAATTTAAATTCAAAATTTATTCTCCTTTAACAAAATTTATTCTAACAAATTATTTTATTCCAACAAATTTTCCTTTCACCTAAATAAATTAAATTTAAACTGAATTTCTATAAATTTTAAACAGATTACTTTTGACAATTTTACCTAAGTAGAATTAAATTTTAAAACTAAATTTAAATACTGGGTTCACATTTTTTTTTCTATATGCATGAATAAATCAAATGAAGAAAATACCTTACTGTGAAAATCGAACCCAGATCGAAATCCAGACGAACCCTAGCCTCACCACTGCTCGCGATTTGCCAGAGTTGCCATCGCAACTCCGTTCGTTCCTCACTGCCACTGCCATCTCCAATCGAACGCCAACACGGCACGCTTCCCATCAACAGCCCCAGCCTCGCGATCAGAAATCCCCCAACCACCATTGTCGACGAACCCAGAGTTTTGATTGCAACTGACCATCCGCCCACGTGCTCACGCGAAACCCCTACCCCAGCCTTCACGTGAGTGTGGTTCGCGATGCGCCGCGATGAGCGCCTCCATACGAGCTCGCGAGCACCACGAACTTCGCGAAACTCTTCGATGCCGCTGCCTCCACGAATCTCGATCATCACCACGCGACATCTTCGCCTGAACTCGATCCACGCCCTCTGCCTTGCGATGTCGAACAAATGCCAGCCGCCTCTGTTCCTTGCCTCGCGGTTGCCCATAAGCTCGGCAGTCGCTTGAAATTCGAACGATCGAATTTGATTTAAAAATTTGGGTTTTCGATTTTTTTATTAGAGGAGTTCGGCTGTGATTGTTGAGGAAAAAATAGGAGGTGGCGGCCATTTTGATTTTCTCGTTTTATTTTTTTCTTTCATTTGAAATGTTTTTAACTGAGGAGCAAGAGGAAGGTTGCGTGAAATCAAAGAAGGAGGGGAGGCAAGACGTGATGTTTCCAGAGTATAGGGTGGCCAGTCTGAGAAAATAGAGCGGCCTAGTGGAAAGTAGGGTGCAGATGATTTTGATTTCCCTTCAAATAACGATATTTAAGTTAGATTGATAAATATCGCCTAAGCGTTTAAACTTCGTACGATCACACATAAATTCCGAAAGCTACGAAATTTGAAATCCGGTAATAAAACAATATTACGGATCCAATGGGACTGGTTTCGTCGAATTCCGAGACTGTTTGAAAATTGACTATTTTTAAATATCGGTTCGAACGATTAATTTTCAAACTGAACAATTTACTCCTAAATTCGATTCTGAAGCTTCTGTTATCTTCAGTAATATCAACACGAATTTTAAAAGTTTCCGAAATATTTTTCTTCGGCTTAAAATTGAAGATTCAAATTTTTATCCAGTTTCAATAGATTAAATTCTATAATTTAATCGCCAAATTCCAAGTTATATTCGAGATTCAAATTAAATCATCGTTTAAATATTTAAAATTAATTAAATATTCTCAATTTAATTTGTTCGAAATTCTGGGTCGTTACAATACCTATAAATAGATTTAGGTTCAATAGGGTAGTTTACTCCCAGGAAAACAAGAACAGAGGGGTTACAGGCATGCATACAAATAAAAATTCACATCAGACATTCATCTATGCAATACACATTTATATTCATCCATACTAGCATGCAACCAATTTTATTTTAAATTTTAAAGTTACTCACCAATTAAAATGGAGACAGAGCCTTATTTTTTTTTTGAAAATCTTGAAACTGGGAACCTTAAACTGGAATGCCTCATTGAATCTTTAAACTAGCATGCCTCACTTGATTTAATAACTGGAGTTGCTGAAGCTTAAATTGCTTTAAATCTACATGCATGCTTGTTTCCATGTTGAAGAATGAATGCAGACAGTTTGAACCGATTCCAGAGATGAAAAATGAAGGCAGGCTTTAAACTTGATTTTGATTACAGATGGAAGAGAATGCAACTGGTTGTTTTGAGATGATTACAGATCTTTTGTTTGAGGAAGATGCTCACTGATTTCGGTTTGCAAACTTGATTCCAGGTTTGCTTTTTGAAAATGAAAATGAATCACAGGCTTTGGTTTGAATTTGTAAAAATGAGATTACAGGGATTTGATTTTTGAGGATGAATTATGGGTTGTTGATTTTGGTTTTTGGTTTGAGGAAGATTTGTTTACTGATCTGATTTGTTTCAGATTTGCTTAGAGGAAAGGTTTTTGAGTTTCTCTTGATTTTAAAAAGAAGAATAGAAAGAATGAAATGAAGAAAAGCAAATGTTTATATACATGTATATTTATGATTTTATAAATTAAAAGAAAATGGAAAATAATTAAGACACTTGTCCTATGAGTTCATCATTTACTTTACACTTGTTAAATTAAAGGCTTCATATAATAACACTTGTCTTTTAAGTATTTATCTTATTTATTTAAACACTTATCTATATATATATTACTTTTTAAAGAAACAAACTAATTATATTTTATAAATAAAAGTTTATACAAATATTCTAAAATCCAAAACAATTTAAATATTTATTCTTTTGAATTTCAAAACTTAAATTCAAATTCAAATTAAATTAAATCCTAAGATTCAATTTAAAAGTTAAGTTATATATATACATATATAATTATTCATTTAATTAAATAAAAATTCCATATTCTTTAAAATCCATTCATATTAATAAAAATAATACATTATACTTATTATTTGAAATTAACATATTTGATATTTAAATAATTTATATAAGAGATTATATTATCAAGTGATATTTTAAAAAGAAACAAAACAAACCATTTTTGTTAACTCTTATATATTTTTAAACTTAAGTAAAAATATCTTAAGCAATTAAAATATTTACCTAAAGTATATTTAAAACTATAAAGTTATTTATTTAAATATCTTTGAAAAGTCCAGATTAAATTAAATCTAAATTTCCAATTTACCAAAGCTTTCTATTTACAATATATACAAATAAATATATATATTCAAATAGAAAATTTCTTATTAACTTTTTAAAAGATAAAATCACCAATTAAATACCCATTTAATCAGATTATTAAATTAAACTCAGATTTTATTATCAAAGATCATCAATATTAATTTAATTATTTAATAGAGTATTAAATTGATATTGTTAAAATTTCCGGGATATTACATTCCTCCCCCCTTAAAATAATTTCGTCCCCGAAATTTAAACAAAGGTAATTTAATAATCTTATTAAAGATTTTAATTCAAAACACAAGCATATACTATCATCCATATGCTAACAACCATAGCAGCCAATCATCCAATCTAACAATTCTAATCATCCAGACAGAAATTCTAGATAGAATTTCCTCGAGTTTCCCCAAGTATATATATACCGGGATACTCGCTCTAAAAACAATCTAAACAATCAATACTACTAAGCTATAGATCTCCTACTCATCTAGATCTACAGAACTAAACAGAATATCAGACTACAAACGAGTCTGACTCAACAACTAAACCTTCCAGAACTGCTGATTCCAAAACCAAGGATAAATCAAATACGTACTTCCTCAGAGATACGTAAAACACAATGAATTCCAGTTATCCAAACTGACCATTCAATCCCGAAGACCAAATACTTATCCAAATTAGAACACAGACGAGATCCAAACATAACCCTACTTCACAACATCAGTAGATTCCAAACTTACTTCTCCTATCCAGAGATATACTCCCAAACTGCTTTCGTTGCTCAATTCTGATCTGAGGTAGAACACAAGCACAGACTGGACAACTCATTCCAGAAATAAGGTTCACTGATCCATAAAGAAAACTCAGATACTCCATCCAAACTTGAGTTGCTTCACCAACTCCATCTCTAGAAAACATCCTTCTACTAGGTTGAACCACCGGTATCACTACTGGACTCCTAGTTGATAAGAAAACTCAATCTCCAGATGCGGACAAACTTCTGACTTCCTTGAAGACATCCAGAAAAAACTTCAACAACCCAAGAGAACACTCAAACTATCGCAAGTCACTTTTGCGATCAACCCAGCCTATTTCCAAAGAAAAACTGTTCTCTCTTAACAAATCAGAACAGCTCATCTTAACTATCCAATCTATCGAAGAAATGGATCCACTCTACTGCTTCTGAACTCCACCTTCAGAAAAACTGCTCAGCCAGAAAACTCCCTGCCAACACAGAATACTCCGAGCTGCACTGCTGACACAGATGCCAAAGAAAAACTCTTCGAGAAACTCGGACTCCAAACCAAACAGAAACACCATACTTAACTCAGCCACAACACCGAAGCAGTCACACTTCCTTAAAATCGTTCCAAAGAAAACATCTTCAGGAACATCCATCGTCACTGTATCTCATCATACAGCTACTACTTCCAGAGGTTACCAAGATACCATCGCTTGCTTCTGCTCAACCTGACAGATCCAACTCCACTCATCCATCTTCAGAGATAGACTCCGAACCATAACAGTCTTCCTTCAGAGATCGATGAAATCCTTCACTACAGCAAAGTTTACTCGAGACGGTATTGGGTCTACAGTCTCGACAGATACACTTCCAACCTCAACATTCAAATTCCAACCATTGGTAGTCATGTTTCACACACTACTACCTTATCTACCTTTATAACTTATATTGGAAAACCTGTACGGGTAACCCAACAGATAGGTAGAATATATATATATATATATAGTTATATAAAAATTACAAATACGCTCTCTCAAGATAGATACCACTCCAGAGCTTAGGTATTCACTCAACCAATAGCTCTGATACCAAATGTGACGACCCGACTTTCCACGCCCAGAAAATCGCATCGACAGTAAGAAAGAAAGGGGTGAGAAGTAGAAAAGAGAAGAAGAGAAAAAAAAACAACAACAGATACTCACAGCGGAAACGAAACAAAATATAATATATCACATAAATATTACATAGTATCATATACAACACTTATCAGAGTTACACAGATTACACATCACATACTAGGCAGTTATAAACATCTGTCTAGTTATTACATCTCAATACAAAACAGAGATCAATGCAAAATCAACACAGCGGAAACTACTATCTATATCTACAACGCTGAAGCCTCCTGCTCCATTGCTCCTCCAGATTACTCGTCAAATCTAACCTGAATCCCTTGGCTACTCGTAAAAATTTGAGTACCCAAGAGTTTATATAAAAGAAATAAACAACTTGGGTCAGACATGGGTCTGGTGTGAGTAACAGGTTAAACTTGCTTAACTTCAAAACCTTTTTGAAAGAAAAGGTATCACGTAAGACTCCCCACAAATAAACATGGGTAAGCTTTTACCTTACACTAACCAAAACATTTGATAGTAAATCTGATTGTATTATAATAGGTCTAGAGTTTTCAAATAAATATGAAATAGCTGGAATGCTTACATCTCACGTTCCAACATAGTTGGGCACAACTAAATCGTACGGCACTTATTGGAGGTTGGATTCCATACAATGGCAGAGCTACCGGGGTACCGCTCATCACAGTACGGGGCCTAGATCACCGTACCGAGGATCACTCCCAATCCCCTACAACACAAGGCCGGAACATCCTTTACTGGATAATTCCCGCACAAGATACCCTACGGTTGTCATGATTCAACCGCACCACTAAGTCGAAAATAGAAAGGGACATCTAGATAGAGGTAATCTTGTCCTACTTGGTTGCTACCCACTAACCTTGCTGCACCTCCCCTGTTTTAGCCATTCCCGGTTTGTGAGGCTTGAGGTCACGATTACCTTTAAATAGAACACATCTATCTTAGAATGCTCATCGTCCACCTGACGATGTTCTGATAGCATTCAATCCATACAAGTTCGTTCCGGGTTCGAACGAAACCGAAGGCATTATCTCGTTACACTCGTATTGGAATCACCCTCAGAGTTAACGACCATAACCCTTGCACTCTGAATCTTCATCTTCACTTGATTCACGACCTATCGTTAATTTGGATCGATGTGGTATTCGAGTGTCCAAACCTGGTAATCCGGTATACGGAAACCCGATCCCGGTCTCATCGAAATCCAAAACGTATCTTTTAAGGCCAAGTTGTTTTAAAGGTTAAAACAATTCATTTCAATTATCTTTATTCACATAGAAAGATAATTCACAACAGATAATCAACATTATCAATATAACAGATAATCCATATTAACATCCATATCTGTGACGCCCCACCTCTATACCCAAGCTAACCAAGAACACTACGATGTAGTGCTGTCAATTAGCGCGGAGAATAAGGCTGTGGAGGAGCGACCATCCATGTAACTTCTTTGTGCGAGCACCGATACGTCAGATAGAATAGAATGCATATCTTTTAAGGAGGAAATCCGACATACCGATACAAACACAAAGCTATCACACGGTGGCTATATATAATCTTCGGAAACAAACATAGAAATAATCATAACATAAATCAGTCACAGACATCCATATCACAAAGGCGGAAGAAGATATGAATAAATATATAACACATGAAAGTGTACATCAGAGTAGTGGTCAGAAAGATCCACGATAATACAAAAGAATAGCATCACGTGCTATACAAAAGAATAAGTACACAACATAGAGTCTATATCTCAAAGGTGTACATCCAAAAACTACTAATCTAAGTAGTTAGCCAAAAGTCAGAATAATCCTGAAGAGAAGTCAAGCAGAAGCACCTGTAACATCTCGGTCTGACCCGAGTATTATTTATAAGAAAATAATAAACGGATCAGTCTAACTATAAATATCAGATGATATGGTATACAGTAAAAGGCATGACATGAACATGTAATAACCATAGCGACATACTACTATAAGTATGTAAATGATAATCAACAAAAGATGAATCAATATCACAAGAATCTTCTCAAAGATCCAAACACATAAAAAGGTAATGACACACGAATTCACCAATACACAAAAACCTGATATCATATCAGTGAAAATCACAAAAGTTGGTGAAGCACTAAATCCAGAAATCAACACACGAAATCCAGAACAAATCCCAGAAATCAACACACGAAATCCAGAAATCACAAAAAGGGGGAAGTCCGACACACGGACGAGAAGTTATCTCATGGAAGCTATCCATTTAAATTTTCCGAACACATGGATGGCCCGAAGGCAAGTCCGACACACGGACGAAGAGACATCGCACATTGCTAGTCTAAATCACAAAAATGATCGTCATGATCATAAGGAAGTGTCAATCACACCAAGCCAGTAAATATATGAGTTTAGCTTCATGTCCCATAACCACTTGCTTAACTTAAATATTTACGAACAAGCTGTAAATCTTCACTAGGAAATTGTCACAAAAAGGGTTCAATCGAACAAGTCCAAGAGCTAACCGACGAAGTGAACGCAAGCGTTTCATACCACTCGTTTTACTAAGTCGTTTAAGTCGATTTCTCATTCGAGTGAAGTAAAGGCTTGTATATACTAGTAGATTGAAAATCGGTTTGAGAAAACGAACTTTTGATACTTAAAATAGTGTTGAAATCGCTTTGATGAAAGAGTTTTGATATTTACTATTAGTATTGAAACCTTCATATATCTTTAAAGTGACAAGTCATAAAACGATTGTGGAACAAATCAATTCACGTTCGAAGACGTGAGTAAAGTCCAAAGAAGTCAATCCCAAAACCATCAAAGTACGACTTAGTGAAGGCAAGCTGTCTCGAGAAGCCAAACCGGTCAAACGACCAAGTACTAACTCGCGAACGACTTACGACTTAAGGGATAAGGTCATACGACCTAAGTGGAGTGCCACGCGAGCTAGCAGAAGAACAGGTCAAACGACCAAGTACTAATCTCGCGAACGACTTACGACTTAAGGGAGGAATGCCACACGACCAAGCAGATAATAGGTCATTCGACCTAAGGGTAAGGTCGGTGGCGACCTACGACTTAACAAAGTCGAGCTACCTACGACTTAACGAAGTAAAGCGACCTACGACGTAGGGTCAAGCGACCTAAGAGAAGCAGCGGGAATGTTAGGTCTGAGACGACCTACGACTTAACGATTTAAAGCCAACGACCTAGGACTTAAGAGTCATACGACCTAGGACTTAAGGGAGGCAAGAGACTTACGACTTATGGGGATAAGGTCATACGACCTAAGTCTTGAACGACTTAACGACTTAAGCCTTTAACGACCTAACGACTTATGCCATTAGCTCCTGAACGACTTATGCCAAGCCAGTAACTCGCGAACGACCTAGCGAAGGCAGAAACGACCTACGACTTAAGGTCATACGACTTAACTGGGCATGCGACCTAACGAGTTAGCAAGGCACGCGACCTAAAGACTTAAGCTTTGAATACGAGCTACGAGTTAGCAAACGAATGTCTTAACGACCTAAGCCTTGAACGACTTAGTGGAACTAACGACTTACGACTTAAGCTCCAATTCGAGCTACGAGCTAAGGTCTATACGACCTAACGACTTATCTCAGTACGACCTAAGCCAGGACGAGATAGCAGAAGGCAACGACTTAAGTCTTAACTCAGGGACGACCTAAGATGTTAACCCGTGGACGACTTAAGGGGTTATCTCGTGGACGACCTATGGCTTAAGATCATACGACTTAACAGTTTAAAAGCCAACGACCTAGGACTTAGGAGCCATACGAGCTACGACTTATCACTTAACTCGCGAAAGACCTAGCGAAGGCAGAACACCCAGAACGACTCAGGGCTTTAACTCGTGAACGACTCAAGGAGTTAACTCGCGAACGACTCAAGGAGTTAACTCGCGAACGACTCAGGCCAGGCGAACAGAAATGCACGCGCGCGACTTAAGCCCTTAACTCGTGAACGACTCACGACTTAGGCTTAACTCGTGGACAACTCAGCGAAGGCCAGAACGACTTAAGGCCAGAAAAATCACCAAAACGCTGAAAATTGAAGTTTTTCGCCAATCCAATCCAAACCAAATGCAAGTGTTGATGCAAATACAATAGGGGATCATTCCCAACAGGCCAAGATAGATATAGGCGAGATGTGAGATCAAAAATCTCACCTTTTCCACGAAATTGATGAAGATGAAGATTGAAAGCAAGGAGAAGCAACCCAAAGCTTGAATCCACCATCTTCTACTTGAATTAGATGTTGAATCTCGGATTTGCAATGGAATTTGTGTTTGGAGTTTTAATTTCCACTTCCCACCACCATTTTTGACAAAGCTTGAAGTGTTTTGATGAAGTGATGAAGAGAAGAGGGGGTTGGGCTGAGTTAGGAAGGTGCAGTCCAAACCAAAGTCTCAAGCGGGAAAAGTGATGAAAATTTCACTATCTCCAAACATATCGAAGTTTACACTCAAAAAGATCGCAAACGTCATTTTGAACTCAATGGGGGTGGTCTCGAGTCCTAATTTGACCGTATGCAAAAAGTAGCTTTTCGGACTAACATCCGACTAACGATAAAATATTTAAATATAGAATTGATAGATATGCGGGTTGTTACAATATCACACAGCATATATCTCATCAGAGATATCAATCAAATGCAAAGCATTCAGTATTATCATCCTTCCATAAGTAATGATTTATATCATCTCTAATTAATTTAAAGTGAATTAAATTAATTACTTCATTCTATAAATCCTTCTCACTTAAACATTAATTAATTACAAATTAATTAATCATCCTTTAATTACCTTTTTCAATTAATCATCTTTGATTAATTATCTTTTAATTACCTTCAAATAATTTATCCTTAATTAATTATTCAAATTAATTAACCTTAACCATTTTTAGTAATTAACCTTTAATTACTTCATTAATTAATTAACTATAATTAATTAACTTAATCAACTATAATTAATTACATTAATTCTTAATTAATCACTTAATTAATCAATCTTAATTACATCGTTAATTATATTAATTAATGATCCTTAATTACAAATTAATTATTAATTACTTAATTAAATTAATTACATTAAATAATTAACCTTTAATTAAACAACATTATTAATCACCTTGATTAATCTTCAATCAGTAATTAACTACCCTTAATTACTTTCATTAACTAAATTAATTACTTCCTTAATTAATTTCTTAATTAATCCCTTGATTAATTTACAAGTAATTAAACTTAAATTACTTTCCTTAATACATAACCAATCAATTAATTACCTCAAGTAATTATCTATTATTTACTTCTTAAATAATCATACCTTAATAATTACATTAAGTAATTATTATCAAATCATCTCTTGATTTTTCTAAATTAATTAAACTTAATTAATTAACTTACTAAATCAAATTAACTTAATTAATTACAATAAGTAATTAATTCTTAATTACTTATAGTAATTCCATTTAAAACAAATTCTATAATTGATTATCTTTAAATTAATTAATCTAATTAATTATTAGAATTAATTACATAAATTAATTATTTAATAATTCATAGTTAATGACTTTCATTAACAATTATTTAATTACTTTTCTTAAGTAATTCACTTAGATTAATTATTACTAATTCCAAATTAATAAATCTTAATAACCAATTAATTAATCTCTAATTATTTAATTAATTAAGTGTTAACCATAACTTAATTAATATTTAATTACTCTATTAATTAATTTTTAACCATTAATTAATACTCTAATTTATAATCCTTAATTATAAATTTATCATTCCTAATTAATTAATCTTAATCATTAATTTATTAGTATAAACCTTTAATTGCCTATTTAATTAATCCAAATGATTAATTAATCAAATTAAATTAATTATCCATTAATTTCCTCACAAATCATTAAGTCTTAAGAAAACATTTCCTTATTTATGATATTTATCATTCAAACATATTTGAAACATTTAACTTTCAAATTTCCTTTAAATTCCATTTTAAATATGAGATTTAAAATGAATAAAAATTAAACCTTAACAAACTTTAAAATCCATTTACAACTCTTAAATCATATGGTGGAGAAATACTAATTTTTGTAAAAGAACTTAAGAATTTAAATCAATTTAATTTTAAATTTTACCCTTTAATATCCATTTTAACAATTAAAGTTATTAAACAATTTTAATTTAAAAACCTTCTTTTATTTCAAAACTGAAATACAGATTTAATTCTAATTCCAGATAAAACTTAGATTAAAACTTACTTGCACTTAAAACTTCATCTTTTAAAATTCAATTATCTAATCATTTTAAAGGTTGCTAAATTTTCTAAATTTCAACAACATATTATATATTTTTGAACTGAGATTCAAATTTAACTTAAATCAGTTTTAAACTTAGACTTAAGACTTGTTTAAAACTTTTACTTAACCATTAAAATTTTTGTTTTAAATTTTTAAACAGTTTAGTTCTAAAATCTGTGACGACCCGGAATTTTTGAGCATTTGAAATTGGAATATTTAATTAATTTTAAATATTCAGAGATTAATTATAAACTTAAATTTCAAATATCGCTGTTTATTGAGTAATTTAATTATTAAATTTAATTTATTTGAAGTTGGGTAAAATAGTAAATCTGGTATTCTAAGCTAATTAAAAATATTTTGAAGGCTTGGAAAATTCATATTAATAATACTAAAGGTAATAGAACTTTTAAAATTGAATTTAAAAGTGTTTTGTTCAGTTTTAAAATATATCGTTTGAATCGATATTTAAAAATAGCCTTCCGGGGCACAATCTCGGAATTCGACGAAACCAGTCCTATTGGATCCGTAATATTGTATTATTATCGGATTTCAATTTTCGTAACAATCGAAGTTGTCGTTTTACCCTGGCAACTCAAAACGCTTTGAATTTATTCGAACCGATTTAATTTAAAAGTGATCGTTTACTTCCGTAACTCGCGTATATGATCAAAATTAGCCTCCGAATCGCGTTCCATCGTGTTCGGAATACGGGTAAAACCTTGGAAACGTCTGTCGAAACGTCCGGTTTGGGGTTCGGGGTTTCGCGTTATGCAATGGACGAGTTGAAGTTTTATAATTTAATTTAAAAATTTAAAGGTACATTGTCAGAGATATTTTCCTACCTCGCGTACACAAGAAGCTAATCCCCGAACTCCATATTTTTATTTCGCTCTCTTTCTCTTATTTCACGAGATGAAACCCAGCCCCTCTTCCCTCATTTTCAAATCGTTTAATAAAAAAAAAAAAAAACACTCAATCGCGAATTGCGATTTCGCGAACCAGGAGACAACGCCTCGAACGAGATGTTGAAGTCGATGAGCATCTGGGCCAGTGACGTCGTGATGGAGGCGCTCGCGCTCGAGCAACTTATGGTGGCGAATCTGGAGGAGGCGAGCTGAGTTGTGTGACTGCGTTCGTTAGTGAGGTCGGTGGCGATCCACGGCAGCGCAGTGGCGTTTGATGGCAACTCCAATGGACGAATGATAAAGGAAGGTCGCGACTTTATCGCGAGGTCATTTCTGAGTGCACGCGACTTCGAAGTACGGTAGGAAGTCTCGACCTATGTCAGAGGTGATGGCGGCAGGTTAGCATGGTGGAAGTCTTCTGGTGTCGAACGAGATGGATTTCCTGGGTTTGTTTTTCCAGTGAGGTATATGTTTTAATTTAAAATTTAATAATACTCATTTATGAATATATGTATATAGTAAAAAGGGAAATAAAATATGTATACATGGGGTTTTTGGACATTGGAAATTATAAGGATTATCTTGTTTAAATAAATTATTTAATTAGTTCCTAAAAATAATCTATTGGAGAAAATTGGTTGAAATTGGGATTTATTCGGGTAAAACCAAATTGTTAATTTAAAATTTAAGTATTAAATGGTAATTGATTATTTAATAAGTTCGAATATTAATAAAACATATAATGGTTGTTACAAGGTCTGGAACCCTGAAGGAATGGTCGAAATGGAAATGGATTGCAAAACCAAAATTTAAAGGTGAGTTAATCTCACTCAGCTGAATTTTTAATTTAAATTTAAATGGTTAAATTTAAATAATTGATTGAATGATTGCATTGATTGGATGTGCTATAGTATATATAGTAGTATATAGCAATATATACATATTGGCATATGTATATATTGGAGTTGTTGATATTCCTGCATTATATAGCGGATGAGACCCTATGCGCCGCATAATAGCGGATGATTTATATAAATCCCATATACTGCGATATTCCACCTTGAAGTGGAATTGGTATTTTATATTGTGCTAACGTCTGTGGATGCAGGGGAACAGGTTGGAGGGATCCAACTGGATTCCTCAAAATTTTTAGATTATTTAATATTCTGTGTTCTGAATATTTGATATCATGTGATGATTTTATTGGATGATGTGGTTGATTTGGATTGTCCAGTATAATAAATTATAAAATCTATGGAATTGAATTTTTGAAAAGAAATAAAGGGATAAAAGTTTAAGTAAAATAATTCGAGGAATTGGGATAAAATTTATAACGAATTGAAATAAAAATAAGGTGATTTGGAATTTTAACAAATATGAAATAAGGGAATTTTGAATCTACAAGGGATAATAAATTCTATACTTAAGTGATATTATTTGAAGAATAAAAGAAGTTATTTTTGAAATTAAGGATTAAAGTAAATTAAAGAATAAATAAGGAGTTTTGGAAATCTGTAATTGATATTGGTAAAAAGGGGTTTAACTCGTAATAAGGAATAAAAATCTAAAGGTTAATGTATTTTGGAATAAATGAAGTAGCAAAGGAAATTTATTTCAAAGTAAGTAGAGTAAATTGGGAAATCAATTGGAAATTGATTTAGTTGTTTAAAATTGGAATTTTAGAAGAGAAATGAGATTTTGAAATTTATAAACTGGGTTTATAAAGTAAAATAAAATATCAGTGGATATTAGAAAATATAAATTCAAGGTGGGAATTTATAAAGGGATGTGAATTGGTTTAAAATAAATGTTGATTTATTTTTAAAGGATGGAAATGAGAAGTGTATTTCTCTGGATAGCCAAGTACGTTTTCAAGGTAGTTTTAAATATAAGTTAAAAGTTTTAATATGTTTTAAAAAGCATGTTTTAGAAAATTGATTATTTTCAAATGTTAACTTTTTAAAGTAAGTAGTTTCAAAAATCTATTATTGTAGTAATTATATAAAAGAGATTTGCCATTATGTTTTAAAAAGAGAAAGTTAGCTTATATTTATAAAGTGGTTTATTTTAAAGTATATATTTTAATAAAGTATTAAAGTAGTTTTAAAATTTCAATGTTATAAAGTATATTTAAATAAAGTGTTTTTAAATTATTTTAAAAATTAAAAGTATTTTGTACTTGGTGATTCAGTGGAAATAATTATTTGGGAAAGGTATTCCGTAAGCGGAAACTATTTGAAATTGTTTTCAAATGAGCTTTGAAAATTTGGAAAAATATCTTGGAAAGATATTTGGGCAAATAAATAATGTGGGAAATTATTTATTGTGTGATGGTTGCTTGTGGATGTTAATTGATAGTTAAATAACCGACTATCAATATTGGCCAAATGCGTTGATCGTTTCGAAGAGACCGGGATCGAGTTTCCGTATACCAGGATTCTAGGTCTGGAGACTCGAATACCACTTCGATCCGGTTTGTACGTTTCGTGTAACGATTTCGGAGTCGAAGATGGAGCAGTGAAGTGCAAGGGCTAGTCGCTACTAATCCTGAGGATATTTCCAAAATGGATGTAGTAGGAATAGTGCCTTCGGTTCCGTTCGAACCCGGGACGAACTTATATGGACGAATGCTTTCGTGACATCGTCAGGTGGACGATGGGCATTCTAAGGGATATGTGCTATAAAGGTATCGTTTAGCCTCGAACCTCATCAACCGGGAATGACTGAAAATCAGGGGTTATGCAGCAAGGCTTCGTGGGTAGCACCCACTTGAGAGTAAGGTCATCTCTGTCTAGATGTCCCTTTTATTTCGGCTTAGTGGTGCGGTTGCTGATCCCAACCGTGGGGTGATTTTATTTGGAATTATCCAGTAAGGGATGATTCCGGCCTTGTGTTGCAGGGGAGCGGGCGTACTCCTCGGTACTGTGATCTAGGCCACGTACTGTGACAGGTGGTACCCCAGTGCCTAGTCATTCGTTGGAAATCCATTCTTCCTACGTGCCTTGTACGAGTTTTGTTTGTATTACCCACGTTGTGGCTAGTATGCTGGAATTTAATCATGTAACAATTTCAGCTATTTTAATAAGTATTTGTGAATAGACACTATTATAATATCAGAGGATTTTGATAAAAAGTGTTTTAGCTATCGTAAGGTAAAAACCCGACATGTTTATTGGTGGCGTGGTCTTACGAGATGCTTTTGTTTTCAAAAGGATTTTTGAAACTTTAATAATCAATTGAGTGTGATTTTCTCACGCTGGTATTCCAGACTGACTCGGGTATTGTTTTATATGATGCTCGGGTCAGACCGAGATAAACAGGTTCAGGATATGATGCTGTGGAGCTCAGGAGACGAGCTGGATGACGATACGTACTCTCGTACTTGCTATTATTTTTCCGCTGTGTATTCAGTTGTATGTTATGGATGATGATGTACTCTGATGATGTATTGTATAAACAGATATAGTTTTTGATTTGTGTAAAGATCTGTTGATATATATTATATTTTATTCCGCTGCGATGGTTAGATTCTGAGGTTGTTTTCTATTTTTCTTCTTCTACCTCTTCTTCTTAACTAAAATGGTTCGATTTTCCGGGGTCTGGAAACTCGGGTCGTTACAGTGGTATCAGAGCTTAGGCTGGCGACAACCTTGGCTCTGGTGGGAATTTTGAGTGTATAAATAAATATGAGCGCGTATTTGTTAGTGAATATAAAATTGTTTTATATTGTGTTGATTGGTTTATTGAGTAGTTTATGGATTCTGGTCGATGTGTGGGACGCCACAACATTGATAGGGATCTCTAAACACTTGTATAGAACAATTCGACACAGTATTGTTTTAAAGTAGGGTAAATGAAATAATTTTACCCAAATTATTTTTGTATAAAAAGAAAGGTTTTGTAAACTATTTCTAGTTAATATATATATGGTTGTTTGGATGTTAGAAGTGATAATATGGAATTATTATCATTAATATATGGAAACTTAACTAGAAATTGAAATTTATAACCAAAGTAAAGAATAAAATTTTATAATAAAATAAAATTTGAGAATATAAATTACAAATGTAATTTATAAGTTGAAATAAACTTTATATACAAACGAGATATGTAAATGTAAACTAAATGTCATATATAATGGGAATTAAGATGAAGTCCTAGAGAAATATTTAAAATTGGAATGGGATAAAATTCCAGAGTAACGATGGATATAAAACTGGATGGGTTTTAAATTTGGAATTTTGTGAAGATTAAAATTCCTTTGAGTTGGAAATGGTTTTCAAAGGGGTTTGGAGAAGTAATGGTGACATTATTGCGGAAATATTTTTGAATTGGATTTGAAATCTGGAGAGATTTGGGATTTAAAAATATTTGGAGGGATTTTAAAGAGATAAAAACATTTAACTCTCTTTCGGTCGCTGGAAAATAACTTCGGTGATGACTGCAGCATCATCGATGTTCATTTTCGAGTTTCTAGGAGAGAAATTGTTACCGAGTTGTTTGAAATGGGATTTGTTTGCGAACTGGATTTGGTTTTGAAAATTCAAAGGAATAGTTGAATTGCCAAAGAATTTTGGGATATAGTTGATTTCAAAGGGAATTTTGAAATTTTCAAAATTTGAAGTAAGTAAGGAAATGAAAATAAGTTAGAATATAAGCCAATAAATTGTAGTAAATTAAAAGAAGTAAACAAATAGAGGGTAAGTAAATTGGGGAACTTATAGAAACTTACAAATTTGAATTGTAATAAATAGATTTCGATGGCTTATTAAATAATTAAAACTAATGGAGAAAAGGTATACATGGCTAAATTAGATGTATAATTCCGAGTTAAAAAGTAAAATGTGAATGGGATTGATTGAAAATAGATGAATGGGAATGTGTTTAATTATAAATGAATGGAAGTATGAAAATGTAAGTATGTGGCTTATAAGAAATTGGAAAGTGAAACAAAAACCAAAATAAGATTTGTTTAGTATATGGGAAAATCCAAACTTGAGAAATAAAATAAAATTGAAATGGTTGCAAATGAATTAAAATGACATTGTTATTGATAAAACAAATTCAATAATAGATTGTGAATTAAAATAGAATTTGAATGTAATGGAAAGAGAATATGTTAAATTGGGGTGGAATTAATATAATTTGAATTGGAATCTATTCGAATAGTTATAAAATGAAGTGATTGTTTAATTGAATGAAATAAAATTCTACTCAAACAAATAAATGAAAAATCCAAACTTGGGATTTGATTAAAAGAAAATGAAATCAAGGATTTGAATGGAAGTTTTTGAATAAAATAAACTTAAGTTATTGGGTGGAATTGTTTGAAGGAAATAAATAACTTAAGTAAGTTGTGTGACGATTATTTGGTGTATTGGATGCTGAGTTTAATAAAATGGTTTGGAATCAAACTCTTTGGGTATGGAAGAAATACAATGAAAGTTGTGAATAAATTTAAAATGGAATAGGTTGAATGTAAATTTAGTTGGATTTAACCTAAATGGTTCTAAAGCTGAAGTAATCCTTTATTCACATTGATATTGTCGAATTGTATTAGAAAATGGATCGTTTGAGGTAAAACGAGGTTAAATAAAATTCTATGAGTTGATAGAAAGGAAATATAATTGATTTTTAAATCAATCATAATAAATATGTATTCATTTGGATTAAAATGAATAGAATGTAAGTAATGTAGTGTAAACCATTTAAATGGAAGCATTTAAATTTGTGTTGGAACCTTATAAATTCACTTATGGAAGTATATAACATGCATTGTTGTTGAATCCATGTTTTAGCAATTTAAATTTTAGTGAAATGTAAATAAACTTTGGATATGTGGCACTTACATGTTGTAATTGAGTTAGTACAGGTTCAGGGAAGCCGGTTGGCTGAATCTGATGGCACAACATGCTAAAATAAATAACCGCTTTGCTTTAAAAATGCTAAAATAAGGTACGCTTACGCAAAAATTCAAAATAGGAGATATGAACTGTATATATTGATATATATTGTGATTTCCGGCCTGAGGCCGATGTATATATATATTTGTGCATCCTGCGATATCGCAGAAGTCCCTCCGTACAAAGGAGACTCTGCCAAAATTTTCCGTAAATTTTGGGAGTTAGAAATTTTTGGAAATTTTCATTAACGATAAATGATTTAAATTTGCTAAGCAAATAAAATTGAAACTGGATATTGAAATCTAATTCAAATGTGAATGTAAAGTGAAGTGAAATCGAAGGAACTAAGGAAAGTAAAGTTTGTAAATAAATTTTAATTGAGATTTAAATTAATTAGTAAGTGTAGCTAATTCAATATTCAAAATGGAAGCCAAATGGAAAACAAATGGAATTGTAAAGGGAAAAAGTGATTTGAATTTAATATGAACTTCAATAGTGAAGTGGAAATAAATGTAAGAAGTATGTAAACTATTTATATTGAACTTAAGAAGTATGGTGAGATTCTTAAGTAAGTTGGTAATAGGAAAATACTGAGTAAATGATTGAATGAAGATTTAAAACTGAAAGTTATGAAACGGGATGATAATTCTGGATAAGTGAATAGAAATCAAAATGAATGTGAATAAAAAGGAAATTGATAAAATGGATAATTCAATTGGGTTAATTACGTAAGGTGTACGTATATTATTTTATTCGCATAGCTATTGATCCAGATGTCGAGCACAGAATTTCGAGGTAATTATGCCGATCCGAGTTAGGATTTTTCGCTCGATTTTCAACGGCGAACCTGGATATGGATTGTTGATTGATTCTGGTAATTCTCTATCATAGTTTGTGGCTATGCAAGGAGAATGACGGTTTCTGATCAAGAAACCAAATCTGAGTCCGCACTAGGAAGTCGGGTGGACAATACTAGTTCGGAAGTGAAATTATGTGATCGAGTGAGCGATCGAATGTGATATTGCGTACGGATGATATATGTGCATCGTACGGGCTTAAGTAAAACAAATATTGGAAATTTGTAAAGAAAAGTATAAAATGACCTTGGAGTTGTGATTGAATGTTATTGCTTAGTAGTATATACAAATGTATAAAAGCAATGGATAAATTGGGATTTTTGATTTTTGAAGATAAAATTTAATGGCCCGACAAAAGGTATGTATTTGAATTTCTATATGAAATTTGATTGGGTTTTGATCTAGCCACTTGGCTTTTTGTTTTCTTTTTGAAATTGGGAGGCCGTAGAGCCATTTTGTAGTAGTACCGAGCTAGCCGCGCAAAGGAGACGCTGGCAAAATTTTTCGAAAATTTAGGGAGTTAGGAAAATTTCGAGAAAATTTTGATAACTCAAAATTTGTATTCAAATTTAAATTTGAACTGATAAGAAAGATAATATTGTTTGGGACTTAGGAGTAAGTTTGAAAGGTTAGAAAGAGGGATAATGTATCTCTATTAAAGGATTTGTTTTGGGAGATGGTTAAACCTATTTGGGTTAAGGAAATAGTTAATGGGGATTGAATCATTCCTCTTAACTAGTAATTTCGGGGACGAAATTCTTTTAAGGGGGGAGGAATGTGACGACCCGGAATTTTTGAGCATTTGAAATTGGAATATTTAATTAATTTTAAATATTCAGAGATTAATTATAAACTTAAATTTCAAATATCGCTGTTTATTGAGTAATTTAATTATTAAATTTAATTTATTTGAAGTTGGGTAAAATAGTAAATCTGGTATTCTAAGCTAATTAAAAATATTTTGAAGGCTTGGAAAATTCATATTAATAATACTAAAGGTAATAGAACTTTTAAAATTGAATTTAAAAGTGTTTTGTTCAGTTTTAAAATATATCGTTTGAATCGATATTTAAAAATAGCCTTCCGGGGAACAATCTCGGAATTCGACGAAACCAGTCCTATTGGATCCGTAATATTGTATTATTATCGGATTTCAATTTTCGTAACAATCGAAGTTGTCGTTTTACCCTGGCAACTCAAAACGCTTTGAATTTATTCGAACCGATTTAATTTAAAAGTGATCGTTTACTTCCGTAACTCGCGTATATGATCAAAATTAGCCTCCGAATCGCGTTCCATCGTGTTCGGAATACGGGTAAAACCTTGGAAACGTCTGTCGAAACGTCCGGTTTGGGGTTCGGGGTTTCGCGTTATGCAATGGACGAGTTGAAGTTTTATAATTTAATTTAAAAATTTAAAGGTACATTGTCAGAGATATTTTCCTACCTCGCGTACACAAGAAGCTAATCCCCGAACTCCATATTTTTATTTCGCTCTCTTTCTCTTATTTCACGAGATGAAACCCAGCCCCTCTTCCCTCATTTTCAAATCGTTTAATAAAAAAAAAAAAAACACTCAATCGCGAATTGCGATTTCGCGAACCAGGAGACAACGCCTCGAACGAGATGTTGAAGTCGATGAGCATCTGGGCCAGTGACGTCGTGATGGAGGCGCTCGCGCTCGAGCAACTGATGGTGGCGAATCTGGAGGAGGCGAGCTGAGTTGTGTGACTGCGTTCGTTAGTGAGGTCGGTGGCGATCCACGGCAGCGCAGTGGCGTTTGATGGCAACTCCAATGGACGAATGATAAAGGAAGGTCGCGACTTTATCGCGAGGTCATTTCTGAGTGCACGCGACTTCGAAGTACGGTAGGAAGTCTCGACCTATGTCAGAGGTGATGGCGGCAGGTTAGCATGGTGGAAGTCTTCTGGTGTCGAACGAGATGGATTTCCTGGGTTTGTTTTTCCAGTGAGGTATATGTTTTAATTTAAAATTTAATAATACTCATTTATGAATATATGTATATAGTAAAAAGGGAAATAAAATATGTATACATGGGGTTTTTGGACATTGGAAATAATAAGGATTATCTTGTTTAAATAAATTATTTAATTAGTTCCTAAAAATAATCTATTGGAGAAAATTGGTTGAAATTGGGATTTATTCGGGTAAAACCAAATTGTTAATTTAAAATTTAAGTATTAAATGGTAATTGATTATTTAATAAGTTCGAATATTAATAAAACATATAATGGTTGTTACAAGGTCTGGAACCCTGAAGGAATGGTCGAAATGGAAATGGATTGCAAAACCAAAATTTAAAGGTGAGTTAATCTCACTCAGCTGAATTTTTAATTTAAATTTAAATGGTTAAATTTAAATAATTGATTGAATGATTGCATTGATTGGATGTGCTATAGTATATATAGT
This sequence comes from Allium fistulosum, assembly GCA_030737815.1. Classification (NCBI taxonomy): domain Eukaryota; kingdom Viridiplantae; phylum Streptophyta; class Magnoliopsida; order Asparagales; family Amaryllidaceae; genus Allium; species Allium fistulosum. The sequence continues at coordinate 543,870,452 of CM060903.1, forward strand.
AGTATATAGCAATATATACATATTGGCATATGTATATATTGGAGTTGTTGATATTCCTGCATTATATAGCGGATGAGACCCTATGCGCCGCATAATAGCGGATGATTTATATAAATCCCATATACTGCGATATTCCACCTTGAAGTGGAATTGGTATTTTATATTGTGCTAACGTCTGTGGATGCAGGGGAACAGGTTGGAGGGATCCAACTGGATTCCTCAAAAATTTTAGATTATTTAATATTCTGTGTTCTGAATATTTGATATCATGTGATGATTTTATTGGATGATGTGGTTGATTTGGATTGTCCAGTATAATAAATTATAAAATCTATGGAATTGAATTTTTGAAAAGAAATAAAGGGATAAAAGTTTAAGTAAAATAATTCGAGGAATTGGGATAAAATTTATAACGAATTGAAATAAAAATAAGGTGATTTGGAATTTTAACAAATATGAAATAAGGGAATTTTGAATCTACAAGGGATAATAAATTCTATACTTAAGTGATATTATTTGAAGAATAAAAGAAGTTATTTTTGAAATTAAGGATTAAAGTAAATTAAAGAATAAATAAGGAGTTTTGGAAATCTGTAATTGATATTGGTAAAAAGGGGTTTAACTCGTAATAAGGAATAAAAATCTAAAGGTTAATGTATTTTGGAATAAATGAAGTAGCAAAGGAAATTTATTTCAAAGTAAGTAGAGTAAATTGGGAAATCAATTGGAAATTGATTTAGTTGTTTAAAATTGGAATTTTAGAAGAGAAATGAGATTTTGAAATTTATAAACTGGGTTTATAAAGTAAAATAAAATATCAGTGGATATTAGAAAATATAAATTCAAGGTGGGAATTTATAAAGGGATGTGAATTGGTTTAAAATAAATGTTGATTTATTTTTAAAGGATGGAAATGAGAAGTGTATTTCTCTGGATAGCCAAGTACGTTTTCAAGGTAGTTTTAAATATAAGTTAAAAGTTTTAATATGTTTTAAAAAGCATGTTTTAGAAAATTGATTATTTTCAAATGTTAACTTTTTAAAGTAAGTAGTTTCAAAAATCTATTATTGTAGTAATTATATAAAAGAGATTTGCCATTATGTTTTAAAAAGAGAAAGTTAGCTTATATTTATAAAGTGGTTTATTTTAAAGTATATATTTTAATAAAGTATTAAAGTAGTTTTAAAATTTCAATGTTATAAAGTATATTTAAATAAAGTGTTTTTAAATTATTTTAAAAATTAAAAGTATTTTGTACTTGGTGATTCAGTGGAAATAATTATTTGGGAAAGGTATTCCGTAAGCGGAAACTATTTGAAATTGTTTTCAAATGAGCTTTGAAAATTTGGAAAAATATCTTGGAAAGATATTTGGGCAAATAAATAATGTGGGAAATTATTTATTGTGTGATGGTTGCTTGTGGATGTTAATTGATAGTTAAATAACCGACTATCAATATTGGCCAAATGCGTTGATCGTTTCGAAGAGACCGGGATCGAGTTTCCGTATACCAGGATTCTAGGTCTGGAGACTCGAATACCACTTCGATCCGGTTTGTACGTTTCGTGTAACGATTTCGGAGTCGAAGATGGAGCAGTGAAGTGCAAGGGCTAGTCGCTACTAATCCTGAGGATATTTCCAAAATGGATGTAGTAGGAATAGTGCCTTCGGTTCCGTTCGAACCCGGGACGGACTTATATGGACGAATGCTTTCGTGACATCGTCAGGTGGACGATGGGCATTCTAAGGGATATGTGCTATAAAGGTATCGTTTAGCCTCGAACCTCATCAACCGGGAATGACTGAAAATCAGGGGTTATGCAGCAAGGCTTCGTGGGTAGCACCCACTTGAGAGTAAGGTCATCTCTGTCTAGATGTCCCTTTTATTTCGGCTTAGTGGTGCGGTTGCTGATCCCAACCGTGGGGTGATTTTATTTGGAATTATCCAGTAAGGGATGATTCCGGCCTTGTGTTGCAGGGGAGCGGGCGTACTCCTCGGTACTGTGATCTAGGCCACGTACTGTGACAGGTGGTACCCCAGTGCCTAGTCATTCGTTGGAAATCCATTCTTCCTACGTGCCTTGTACGAGTTTTGTTTGTATTACCCACGTTGTGGCTAGTATGCTGGAATTTAATCATGTAACAATTTCAGCTATTTTAATAAGTATTTGTGAATAGACACTATTATAATATCAGAGGATTTTGATAAAAAGTGTTTTAGCTATCGTAAGGTAAAAACCCGACATGTTTATTGGTGGCGTGGTCTTACGAGATGCTTTTGTTTTCAAAAGGATTTTTGAAACTTTAATAATCAATTGAGTGTGATTTTCTCACGCTGGTATTCCAGACTGACTCGGGTATTGTTTTATATGATGCTCGGGTCAGACCGAGATAAACAGGTTCAGGATATGATGCTGTGGAGCTCAGGAGACGAGCTGGATGACGATACGTACTCTCGTACTTGCTATTATTTTTCCGCTGTGTATTCAGTTGTATGTTATGGATGATGATGTACTCTGATGATGTATTGTATAAACAGATATAGTTTTTGATTTGTGTAAAGATCTGTTGATATATATTATATTTTATTCCGCTGCGATGGTTAGATTCTGAGGTTGTTTTCTATTTTTCTTCTTCTACCTCTTCTTCTTAACTAAAATGGTTCGATTTTCCGGGGTCTGGAAACTCGGGTCGTTACAGCTGGAAACCAGACTTTAACCCGTGACCCCTCAAAATACTTCGAGTCGCACATCAAAAACCCCGAGTCTCCTACGAAACAACTCAAGTACGAACTCGAGTAACCCTCTGTTAAATTCCAGACTTCACCAGAGATACACCCACGATCTCGTGCACGTGCACATCCACCAGCGTCAACTCCGACCATCGCCGCGTATCTCCACAAGTCGATGATCCTTCCTATGCCAGAATCCCATCACTCGATCATCGAAACTAAGTCGAATTCAAAATAGAGCCTAAATCCAAAACCTGGAACAGAAACTACCTACTTCACCCAAACCCGACAACACTTCCCCCACGGCGCTCCATCCACCAGAGAACTTCCACCTCCGGCCATAGCCTCGCCTACGACCAAACTTCCCTCTCTCCAAACCCTAATACACTCGATCCATTAGAGAATCCGTGGTGATCATTTTATCACGACCAGTTAAAACTAGGGTTAAAAACAATGTTGACCTCCTACTATCGCCACCATGAATCGATCATCCATCTGACATTTTTCCCAAGTTCCTTGCCACACCAACCACCTTCAGGCCAAAGCTCGACCAACCACTAGTCGCCGTTTGTCAGAAATTGACAAAACTTCCCATTTTGATCAACTTGAAAATTCATAACAACCCCAAACCTAAAAATCTATATATTCACATCAAAATTCATTATTCCTAAATTCAAATCAGGTTGTAGAATAAAATCAAGAATTCCAGACAATTTTATTCTTTGCCTTGAGTTGATTTTTACTGTATATTCTAGTTTCTACAATAATTACTAAATATAACACCTAAAATTTTATTTTATTTTTAAATATGTTAGTCTTATAATCATTTTTCTTTTATAACTCATTGTCTAAAATTGATTATGTAAGGAGCAGTTGAATTTTTGTTTTAGTGGCTTTGAGCCTATAATTTAACAGAGATATGTATATAACCATATATAGATATGCATGCAACAACATCTACCTATATACATACATATACAGGTATATTCATACTTAGACAAATATTATTCATAACATACCCAAAATCAATCACAAACATCAATACCTATAAATAGATTTAGGTTCAATAGGGTAGTTTACTCCCAGGAAAACAAGAACAGAGGGGTTACAGGCATGCATACAAATAAAAATTCACATCAGACATTCATCTATGCAATACACATTTATATTCATCCATACTAGCATGCAACCAATTTTATTTTAAATTTTAAAGTTACTCACCAATTAAAATGGAGACAGAGCCTTATTTTTTTTTTGAAAATCTTGAAACTGGGAACCTTAAACTGGAATGCCTCATTGAATCTTTAAACTAGCATGCCTCACTTGATTTAATAACTGGAGTTGCTGAAGCTTAAATTGCTTTAAATCTACATGCATGCTTGTTTCCATGTTGAAGAATGAATGCAGACAGTTTGAACTGATTCCAGAGATGAAAAATGAAGGCAGGCTTTAAACTTGATTTTGATTACAGATGGAAGAGAATGCAACTGGTTGTTTTGAGATGATTACAGATCTTTTGTTTGAGGAAGATGCTCACTGATTTCGGTTTGCAAACTTGATTCCAGGTTTGCTTTTTGAAAATGAAAATGAATCACAGGCTTTGGTTTGAATTTGTAAAAATGAGATTACAGGGATTTGATTTTTAAGGATGAATTATGGGTTGTTGATTTTGGTTTTTGGTTTGAGGAAGATTTTTTTACCGATCTGATTTGTTTCAGATTTGCTTAGAGGAAAGGTTTTTGAGTTTCTCTTGATTTTAAAAAGAAGAATAGAAAGAATGAAATGAAGAAAAGCAAATGTTTATATACATGTATATTTATGATTTTATAAAATAAAAGAAAATGGAAAATAATTAAGACACTTGTCCTATGAGTTCATCATTTAATTTACACTTGTTAAATTAAAGGCTTCATATAATAACACTTGTCTTTTAAGTATTTATCTTATTTATTTAAACACTTATCTATATATATATTACTTTTTAAAGAAACAAACTAATTATATTTTATAAATAAAAGTTTATACAAATATTCTAAAATCCAAAACAATTTAAATATTTATTCTTTTGAATTTCAAAACTTAAATTCAAATTCAAATTAAATTAAATCCTAAGATTCAATTTAAAAGTTAAGTTATATATATACATATATAATTATTCATTTAATTAAATAAAAATTCCATATTCTTTAAAATCCATTCATATTAATAAAAATAATACATTATACTTATTATTTGAAATTAACATATTTGATATTTAAATAATTTATATAAGAGATTATATTATCAAGTGATATTTTAAAAAGAAACAAAACAAACCATTTTTGTTAACTCTTATATATTTTTAAACTTAAGTAAAAATATCTTAAGCAATTAAAATATTTACCTAAAGTATATTTAAAACTATAAAGTTATTTATTTAAATATCTTTGAAAAGTCCAGATTAAATTAAATCTAAATTTCCAATTTACCAAAGCTTTCTATTTACAATATATACAAATAAATATATATATTCAAATAGAAAATTTCTTATTAACTTTTTAAAAGATAAAATCACCAATTAAATACCCATTTAATCAGATTATTAAATTAAACTCAGATTTTATTATCAAAGATCATCAATATTAATTTAATTATTTAATAGAGTATTAAATTGATATTGTTAAAATTTCCGGGATATTACAGTAATAAATAATGGAATTGGACTGAAATTACGCCTAATTATAATTATAATTGGACTAATTAAAGATGATTGGCATAGTTATAACTTGGAATTATAACTGAATAGAGTGAAAGATGAAAGAAGCTTATCTTCACACTTAGACCTTGGGTTAAGTAATAAGCATGATTATAACATAGGTTATCATAAGAAAAAGGACATAATGGAGCTTATTTTAAGGCTGGGATAAATTAATAAGCGTAGAAAGTAAAAATGATAATAAAGGCTTATTTAAATATTTATCTAAGTTAATAAGCAAAGATGAAAGTAGGACCTGTACCAAATAGTATTCCCTAGGGCACGCTTAGCCTAAGAACGGTAGTAATTTGTCAAATAGAAGTCCAAATCATGGGGATTTTGATAAGGGGCGCAACTAGATATTGTTTGGATGAAGGGCCAGTATCAACAACATTTCCCCTATTTTTCTATGGACACACGGTGATCTCGCATTAGCCTGAAGTGAGATGAAGGGCACGTTATGTTGGATGTTGGAGGTAATAAGAAGACCCAATAGGTGCAACAAAAGGTAGCATGGGCATTGTGGCAGTTACGCGTGCGACTTCCATTCGGGTGCTCAGTAATAACTATGAGTTTCAAGCGCTTAGTATGATTGTCTTTAGTAGACACCATTGCCTTCTGTGTAGGGAGCTATATATGTAATGACCCAATATTTTGGACCATTCGCATCCATTATAAGTGTATAGGTAGACACTCATGCCGGAGTTGAATTGCTCAAAATCCCGTGTTGTTAATTTAAATTTGGCAAAACTGAACATATACAGTAAATAAATAATCACATATCACAGACACAGAGTAATAAGTGCAGCGGAAATAAAAGAAATAGTAGTTCATGAAGCTACTATATAAATGTATAAGATACATAAGAGTTTACAACAGAAGAGTAATACGATACATCAGATACAAATCAGAATACATCACTGGAATCATCGAATACTGGAAGCAGAATAGATGGTTGGATCTTCAAGCAAAGCTCCAACTCCAAAGGTGAGTCTCGAATACTGGTACACTCAGTCTGACCCGAGCGTAAAGCAAAACACAAGACACTCGAGTCAGGATTAACATTCTTATATTAATAAATCCAACTCAAGTGAAATAGCAATTGAAATACAAGTAACTCAAAGGATGTTGGAATAACCATCCTTTAAGGATCCGTTAAACTATCTACTAGGTAGTAATGTACGCTAAGTAGATAATGTCTATCAGTAATATAAGAAGATATCAAAATAGTGTTAAGTCATGGCCCATTCCACCCTTAACACATTTTTATTCCCAAAAGCATATACAAGACCGTAGTTTCCCCAAAACCGGAAGTCACCAGAGGGCAATCCATATACTAAAGGTACAAACCAAAATCGTAGTGGTCGCGAATAAAGGGATACAAGTATGACAAGGCACATGAGGCAATACCCAAGGTAGTGATACTACCGTTTGCCTGATACGGACTGGTGAGAACGCAACGCCGCAGCGCCCGCAACACCGTGAAACAACACTCCCAAAATCAAGGGTGCACCAATCGACAACAAGTAATGAGTAATTCGAAGAAGTGTGTCCACTTGAAGTAGCTAATCCTCCATTGGCCCGGCACGGCTCCTGTTTTAGTCATTTCCAATTTGACACAAGTGTCAAGGCTATCCATCATCGTTCTATTTCTTCAGTCAACACGTACATCATTCCAACCACTTCATTCTGGATCATCACTCCACGTATAGTTATTAAAGTGGTTTTCGGTTTAGATAGAGAGTATATCCATAACCGATTCCGGTCTCTTTAATAACTTCCGTAATTATTTCACCGATTGGTCGTTTAATACATTTCGAACCAAATCAATTCAATTTCAATTACAATTTGTAAATCAACATTTCATTTGACTTTCAAAATCAATTTTCAAAATTTACGTTTCAACTTCCAAATTCATTTCAAAATCCAATAATTCAATTTCAAATTTTATTCAAAACAATTTAAGTATTGATTCAAGTTCGTATATAAGTTTCATTTCGGAAACATTTAAATCAATTAAATTTAACATTCAAATCAATTTAAAATCATTTATCGATTTCTTTCCATATTCGTTAAGTAAATTTATCATTCGAAACAATTTTACATTTAAATTTCAATTTATTAAATCAATTACTTAAGTTCAACTTCATTAAATCCAAACTTACAAATTTGAGTTAAATTAAATTCGTCAAATCAATTCTTTCAATTACAAGTCTTACATTAATTCCAAAATATCACATTTTCATTTCTTGTTAAAGAAAATTCAATTTCAATTATTTATTTACTAACTTTAAATTATTTTCCAAAAACTTAATTAATAAAGAAATCTCAATTTCAATTATTTACGAAGTAAAATTCACTTATTCAAAAGTTCAATTTTACTTATTAAAGAATTCAATTCAATTTGATCATTAATAATTCAATCTTATTTAATTATTAATTAATTCAAAGCTTAATCATTAAATAATTTCAAAGTTTAATAATTTCAAACTTAATTATAATTTCAAACTTAATTATTAAATCATTTCAAAGTTTAATAATTTCAAACTTAATTAATTTTTCAAACTTAATTATTAAATCATTTCAAACTTAATTCAATCATTTCTCAAATTAAACAACATTCTTCCATTAATTACATTGTTAATCTTTTGTTTCGGATTATTAAATATTAACATTTTCCTTTCATCAAAATTCAAATTTCAACTTCATTTCAAAACCATATTCCTTTATTCAAATAAAATCTTCGTTTATTTTCAAATCAAATTATTGACCAATCGGGTTTTATTTAATTTCCTATCCTAGGTCAAAGTTCAATTTGGGTATTTATCATTTCAACCCGATTCCAATTCAATTCAAAAATCGAAGCATAACAAAGGGAACTTGCAGTGTGATAACTGGGATGGTGTCAAAGTAAATAAACAAGCAATAACAACAAACAATATCAATCCAAAATCAATTTAAATAATCCCGAAATAACCGTATTAATTCGCATTGTTATTTGTACGAATTAATATTATTATTTCTAGAATCTACACTATCATTTCATGTAGATTAAAGATTATTACATTACGGTTTTCACTTGTCATCTATTTACAATTTCATACATCATCAATTTAACAACATACATTCAGTGGTTCAAGGTGTAATTAAACAAATCCTACGTGTCAATAAATTCAACAGTTAAAGAGGTCATATTTACAATGTCATTAAATCAAATTTAACATTTAACTATCCTATATCAAGTCCAATTGCATACTATTTATCATTTTAACATTAACAATTTAACATCCAATAAAAACATCAACAATCAATAAATTATCAGCCAAACTGTATTATCATCGCATAAATAATTAACAGATAATGGTGTCAGCTGTCACAGGTGAACTGATACAGGTAATAGCATATATAACAGTGTAATTAACTAACAGCAGCATATTTCAATTGTCGTTTCAATTGAAATCAAATTTAATAAATAAAAGAACATTAATCGTGAGTGATTGCTCACCTTTCGAGGTTAGAGAGAAAGACAATGAAGTGGTTACGAAGTCCAGGCACAAAATCTCAACACAAGGCAAGATTGAACTCGAATCGACGAACGAAGCTGATAAATAGGAATTTACGAAATCAAGTCAAATTGGATTGATGATGATAATTGGTATAAGTAAATATATATATATATATATATATATATATACTTATTGAAGTGCAAAATACTCGAATACATGTTATACCTTTTTAAAACTAATAGTAAAAATGAAATTGATATAAACTTACTTTATTTAATACATATAAACCAACATGTATATTATATATTACAAACAACTCTACATATGACAAATGAATATATGCATATATATCCTACTATAAACTGACTTTATATATATATATAAATATATATATATATATACAGAACACATAAAATAAACCAGAAATTTATATGCATAGGGTATTATAATACATGTATTCCAACTTAGTAATATATCATGTTGAATAGATAACAATATAAAGTAAACAGGCTACTATGCAACATTGCAACCCCATTTATATAACTACATACCCTTACCTATATATTATATCTTTAAAATCAATGTTTATAATGTATATATATATATATATATATATTACTTTACACCGTTATGGATTCAAACAGATCTTTATAAACCTCATAAATTTCATATAGATACAATACAAAATAAACATTAATAACAAACAAACTTTCCCTTAAAACAACCATATACATATACACGCAGTCATATATATATATATATATATATATGTATATACAAATATACTATTTTAACATGTTAATGTAACGACCCGTAAAATTTCAACTGTTTAATAACGTAATTAGTTGAAATTTTGCGAAATTTCAAACGATAAAATTTTGAAATAAAAATTTAATATTTGGAATACGTCTAGTTAAACATAGCAACTGGTAAATTTTCGTCCGAAAATATGAAAGTTTATTTCGCGCGTAATTCACTTCAATTTAATCAGTTAAAAAGCAGTGAAAATAAAATGTTTTCAAAACCAAAATATTTTTACATAGAAAAATTCTAAACCATCTTCTGAGCAAGATGTCAGTTCGTCATTTTTCCAAATTCGGACACCTATTGCTCCGTCGTTCTTATTTTCTGCAAAATAGCAATATTCTGGTACCGATATCGATTTTTATCGGATGATCGTACCACTGATTTCTGTATGCCGTTTTGATCGTCTCGACGTGCTGATCCCTGCGGTATATTTAATTCTGTGTTTTGAAATTCGGTACGCAGCGGAATCCGTGGAAACACGATTCCGTATCGGTACCAGTTTGTGCCTTTTGGTTATTTTGTGTCCATTCAAATTTTACGTGAATAACTCAAGGCCTCTGGCTTTAAACGTGTCTATTAATTCGTGCTTGGCCTTTTATTTTCCTGGGAGTAATATCCAACTTTTGCTATTCCATTTGTTGATTTACAAAGTACCGGTTCATATAACATTGCTCTGTCTATCCTTCCCTTTCATTCTGTTCTTCCTTTCTTTCCTAAATAAAATGTTGAAGCATACATCCAAATGGCCTCTCGTCATTTCACCATCATAAAATTAATTTTGTTAAATAATCTTTTCTAAAGGCAAGTTAAAATCTTCAAGAACAACATTAATGGCCTCTTTGGCAATTTGGGCAATTTTGTCTTCTGTCGTTTCTTCTTCTTTCAATCTCGGCTAACATCATTTTTGTTGTGTCCTTCTATCATCCGACCTCCCTCCCTGCTCACAACCGTGCTCCCTCCTCCCTATGCCGAAACACCATCAGTTCTTTCCCCAATAACCCACGTGAGAAGCAATGACTTGAAACCTCGCCATGTCGGCCTCAGCCCCACCACTTCGACCTCTTGAAACCGTCGACCGCCCATAGCCAGCCTTACACTCCTCTGCACCCAAGCCTACCTCAGACCACCACTATGCTCAGCCGAAAGCTCTTCCGCGAGAGCCACCTCCCAGTCTCGGCTTTGCTGTTTCCGCATGTATACCCTCCTTCGCTCACCACGACAGCAGCCCACGACCTAGGCCATCCTCCTCTCGTTCGCCGCTCCTAAGCCTCGCCACCTCTTCAACCCAAGCTCCACCGCGCCATCTTCCTTCACGTCTGGCCACTCGACCTCTCCGAGACCCACCACCCTCCTCCTTCATGCCGAGCTTCTCTGTCTATCTTCATTTAGGTATATTTATATATTTGTACTTTTATGTTATAAAGTATGTATATATACAAATATAAGTTGTTTTATCTGAAATGTTAGTATGTTGCCTATGTACTTATATTAGTTATATAAATTGAGCTATAAGACATAAGTTGCCTTTACATAATTAGTTAGACTACAAGAGTTCACTCTTGCTCCCAGGGTTTTGATACTTGTATTTATATATTCAAAATCTGGAAGCTTTTAATTTTTTTTTTCTTTCCAATCTAAACAGGTTTACTTATTTAGATTTTTTTTTTATCTTGAACAGATTGTGTAATAAATTACTAACATATATATATTCAAGCTTCCAAAAAGTCTTGTCTGTTTACAGTAATATGGTATGTTAGTGTTGATGCATATTTTTTTTTATATAATTCTAAAGTATATAATGTAAGTTATATATACAGTTTGTATAAACATTTCTTATAGTCGATCTGTTAGTTATAATATAAGAACAGTATAAAAAAAAAGACTTATGTTTGTTTGTTGTATATATATGAATGTGTTAGTTTTGTGACAGTTAGTATATATATATGGTTTCAGATTTTAAGTGTATATTATATAAAAAAAAGGAGTTAGAATCTGTGATGAATATATATGATTTTACTATATTATATATCTACAGTAATTTATAATATTGACTTTAATTTTAATATATATGATATAAGTTGTTTGTTGTGTAAATGATGTTATAGTATATATTGATGTTTAGGTGTATATGTTTTGTTTAGGTCCAGTTATTCGATTAGTTTATAAAAGCAGTATTATATATATATATTAGTCGTACTGTTAGATTTTTATAAAGTTTAGTTTATAAAATATGATATGTAAAAAGTTAAGTAATATAAAAAGTTTGAAAGCTATGTATGTTATTATTATATTCATTCAGACTATAGCCATACGTATAACAATACTGATTTTTTTTTAGTAATACATTTGTATTGATTTGAGAAAGAGTATATCATTATGATTTACATTTCGTTTTAACTTATATCGAACTGATTCTAATGGTTCATCGGTTTCTATTTATCAGCTTGACTATCGAATTCGTGCTTATCTCACTTTGTACTTGGATTCGTAACTCGTTTCATCATCGAATCATTTCTAGCCTCGAAAGGTGAGCACTCACTCACGATTAACGTTCTTTTATTTATTAAATTTGATTTCAATTGAAACGACAATTGAAATATGCTGCTGTTAGTTATTTACACTGTTATTACCTGTATCAGTTCACCTGTGACATCTGACACCATTATCTGTTATATATATGAAATGATAATCCAGTTTGGTTGTTAATTGATTGATTGTTGATGTTTATATTGGACGTTAAATTGTTAATGTTAAAATGATAAACAGTATGAAATTGAACTTGATATAGGATAATTAAATGTTAAATTTGATTAACTGACATTTGTATAATATGACCCCTTTAACTGTTAAATTTATTGACACGTAGGGTTGTTAACTACACCTTGAACCAACAATTGTATGTTGTTTAAACTGATGATGTATGAAATTGTAAATAGATGACAAGTGAAAACCGTAATGTAATAATCTTTAATCTGCATGAAATGATAGTGTAGATTCTAGAAATAATTATATTAATTCGTACAAATAACAATGCGAATTAATACGGTTATTTCGGGATTATTTGAATTGATTATTTGATTGTTATTATTCGTTGTTATTGCTTGTTTATTTACTTTGACACCATCCCAGTTATCATACTGCAAGTTCCCTTTGTTATGCTTTGATTTTGAATTAAATTGGAATCGGGTTGAAATGATAAATACCCAAATTGAACTTTGACCTAGGATAGGAAATTAAATATAAAACCCGACTGGTCAATAATTTGATTTAAAAATGAAACGAAAATTTTATTTGAATAAATAATATGGTTTTGAAATGAAGTTGAAATTTGAATTTTATTGAAAGGAAAATGTTAAATTTGAGAAATGATTGAATTAAGTTTGAAATGATTTAATAATTAAGTTTGAAATTATAATTAAATTTGAAACAATTAAACTTTGAAATGATTTGATAATTAAGTTTGAAATTATAATAAAGTTTGGAATTATTAAACTTTGAAATTATTTAATAATTAAGTTTTGAATTATTTAATAATTAAATAAGATTGAATTATTTAATGATTAAATTAAATTGAATTTTTGAATAAGTGAATTTTACTTCGAAATAATTGAAATTGAGTTTCTTTATTAATTAAGTTTTGGAAAATTATTTAAGTAAGTAAATAAGTGAAATTGAATTTCTTTAACAAGAAACGAAAATGTGATATTTTAGGAATTAATGTAAGACTTGAAATGTAAAGAATTGATTTGACGAATTGAATTTAATTCAAACTGTAAGTTTTTAATGAAGTTGAACTTAAGAAATTGATTTAATGATTTGGAAATTTAATAGAAATTGTTTTAAATGATAAAGTAATTTAACGAATATTGAATGGAATCGATAAATGAATTTTAAATTGATTTAAAAGTTAAATCAAATTTATTTAAATGATTTCGGAATGAAACGTATATATAAACTTGAATCAATATTTGAATGGTTTAAAATAAATTTGAATTTGATTTATAAGAATTTTGAAAGTATGAATTTGAAAGTTTTGAAACGTAAATTTTGGAAATTTGTTTGGAAAGACAAATGAACTGTTGGTTTATAAATTGAAATTGAAATTGATTTGGTTTTGAAATAAATAAACGACCAATCGGTGTAATAATTACGAAAGTTATTAAAGAGACCGGAATTCGGTTATGGATATACTCTCTATCTAAACCGGAAACCACTTTAATAACTATACGCGGAGTGATGATCCAGAATGAAGTGGTTGGAATGGTGTACGTGTTGACTGAAGAAAGAGAACGATAATGGATAGCCTTGACACTTGTGTCAAATTGGAAATGACTAAAACAGGAGCTGTGCCGGGCCAATGGAGGATTGATACCTCAAGTGGACACACTTCTTCGAACTACTTATACTTGTTGTCGATTGGTGCACCCTTGATTTTGGGAGTGTTGTCTCACGGTGTTGCGGGCGCTGCGGCGTTGCGTTCTCACCAGCCCGGATCAGGCGAACGGTAGTATCACTATCTTGGGTATAGCCTCATGTGCCTTGTCATACTTGTATTCCATTTATGCGCGACCACTACGATTTTGATTTGTACCTTTAGTATATGGATTGCCCTCTGGTGACTTCCGGTTTTGGGGAAACTACGGTCTTGTATATGCTTTTGGGAATAAAAATGTGTTAAGGGTGGAATGGGCCATGACTTAACGCTATTTTGATATCTTTATATTACTGATAGACATTATCTACTTATCGTACACTACTACATAGTAGATAGTTTAACGGATCCTTAAAGGATGGTTATTCCAAACATCCTTTGAGTTACTTGTATTTCAATTGCTATTTCACTTGAGTTGGATTTATTAATATAAGAATGTTAATCCTGACTCGAGTGTTTTGTGTTTTTACTTTACGCTCGGGTCAGACTGAGTAGTTCAGCTTTCGAGACTCACCTTTGGAGTTGGAGCTTCGCTTGGAGATCCAGCTATCTATCCAGCTTTCAGATATTCGATGATTCCAGTGATGCATTCTGATTTGTATCTGATGTATCGTGTTACTCTTCCGTTGTATCTGGTTTAACTCTGATGTATTGTATTATTCTTCTGTTGTAAACTCTGATGTATTTTATATATTCATATAGTAGCTTCATGAACTACTATCTCTTTTATTTCCGCTGCACTTATATACTCTGTGTCTGTGTTCTGTGATTACTTATTTACTGTATATGTTCAGTTTTGCCAATTTAAATTAACAACGCGGTATTTTGAGCAATTCAACTCCGGCATGAGTGTCTACCTATACACTTATAATGGATGCGAATGGTCCAAAATGGCGGGTCGTTACAGTTGGTATCAGAGCTTTGGTAGCTCTAGGCAAAACTTAACATATAGGGTAAATGTATTTACAGAATCACTCCCATTCGAGTTTCAATCTCTTCCTTTGACTTAATTCCTTTGAATTTTGGAACGTTTCCCTCGGTTCCGAAATTCATTCGTGTCCTTCACTGTTCGTCTTCTTTCAATTCTGGAGCACCCCATAACTCCATTTTGAATGATATCTATAATAGATCGGCGGTCTCGCCAATCTTCGAATGATTCGTAAAGGAGAAACTCCTTTAAAATAGACATCGATTTACCGGAGATTTCCGTATCCTCGGTTTACGGTGCTATCTATCTCCTGCTATACCTGAATCCTATCTCTTGAGATCGAGTGTTGATTTACCTCGGAATTCAACATCGATCTTATTCTTGAAGTCACGGTCGAACCCGGTTAAGGTCGCCCGCGATTTATATAAACTTATCCATCTTTCTATTTCGTTATTTCATCACCTTATCTTCGTTTGAACTTATTTTCGAATCAAAATTCTCTTTGATTTGAGTCCATCAAAAATTTGAATCTCTATCTTTGTTTTGAAATCTATTCTTGTATCGTCGAGGAAAGAAATGTATTTGTAAATTAATATTAAATGTTTTATATATTGTGTTGTTTGAGTTGTTGATGTGATTTGGGTTTCCGATCGATTCGTCTGATCAGCGCTATCGATAGGATCTCCAAAACACTTGAACAGAGCAAACTGACACAATATTATTTTCAAAATTTGGTAAATGAAATAAATTTGTTGATTATATTGTAAAAATATAAGTTAAATTTTCTGGAATTTAATAGGTTAATTAAATTGTTTGTTTGAAATGATAATATTTGATTATCATTTATTATTCTAAATGAATTTATAAATATGGTTTATAAATTGATTTGGAATTTGAAATGAATTTAATTCAGAAATTTGAGAATTTAGTTTCCGGTGATTTCGAACTTTGGTTTTAAAATTTAAAGTATATATTATTAAAAGATTTTCGAATAGAAATGGTTTTCAAAGAATTTTAATTGATTAAATCAGTGCTCTGCTCTTTGTCGCTGGAAAATAATTTCGGTGATGGCGGCCGCATCATCGACGTTCATTTTCGAGTTTCGAAGTGGAGATACTATTCTGTAGCTTTGCTACGGTTTTGTTTTGAAAAAAATTTTGATTTGAATTCCTTCAGTATATTTTGATTTACATATATATAGGTATCTTATTTTAAAATTTAATTTGATTTGATATAAATATATTATATATATCTCTAAACTGTTTAAAGTTAATCGGAAATCTAATTCTTAAATTATGTTAAAGGATGTTTGCAATTATAAATAAAGCTAAAATTTGGAATAAGTATTTAAACTTGAATAATTGAATTGGGAAAATTTTTATTTGTATATTGTTCAACTACATTCTCATACAACTTACCTAAATTATTCAGAAGTTAAATATGTAATTGGATAATATATAAGATAAATTGAATTTATAAATAAAATTTGAGTGTTTATAATGACGTTATACACTAAATTCTGATTATAAAGATGTTAATAGAGTTAGATAGGATAATAAGTAAACTCAGTTAATAATGAAAAAATTTGTTTTGAAAGAATTAATAAATTTGTTTGAAAGAATCAATAAATTGAAATTTGATCAACATATGAAAATACCTTGAATTTAAAAGAAATTAATAAATGTAAATTAATTTAAATCGAAATTTTTATGTTTTAAATTAATTTATATGGGTTAAATATATGTGATAAGATATATTAAGTAGAATAAACTTAACAGTAATTTGGAATAAAGAAGAATTTAAATTTGATTGGAAAAATATGATTATAATAAAAGACTATTCAAATTTATGGTTTTAGAAATTGTAAATTGAAGATAATTGGATAATAAGAAATGAATTTAGAAATAGTTGAGATTGATTTTAGTGAAATCAAATGGATTAAATCAAATTATTGAATATAAATAAATTAATATTTGAATTTATATGGTTTAAAAAAAAATTGTTATTTTGTATTTCAAATCTGTTTTTCTTTCTGGTTGTTTCTATTCTCCTACCTCGTTCCTTTTCGGGGACGAAAAGTTTTGAGTGGGGGAGAATGTAACGACCCGTAAAATTTCAACTGTTTAATGACGTAATTAGTTGAAATTTTGCGAAATTTCAAACGATAAAATTTTGAAATAAAAATTTAATATTTGGAATACGTCTAGTTAAACATAGCAACTGGTAAATTTTCGTCCGAAAATATGAAAGTTTATTTCGCGCGTAATTCACTTCAATTTAACCAGTTAAAAAGCAGTGAAAATAAAATGTTTTCAAAACCAAAATATTTTTACATAGAAAAATTCTAAACCATCTTCTGAGCAAGATGTCAGTTCGTCATTTTTCCAAATTCGGACACCTATTGCTCCGTCGTTCTTATTTTCTGCAAAATAGCAATATTCTGGTACCGATATCGATTTTTATCGGATGATCGTACCACTGATTTCTGTATGCCGTTTTGATCGTCTCGACGTGCTGATCCCTGCGGTATATTTAATTCTGTGTTTTGAAATTCGGTACGCAGCGGAATCCGTGGAAACACGATTCCGTATCGGTACCAGTTTGTGCCTTTTGGTTATTTTGTGTCCATTCAAATTTTACGTGAATAACTCAAGGCCTCTGGCTTTAAACGTGTCTATTAATTCGTGCTTGGCCTTTTATTTTCCTGGGAGTAATATCCAACTTTTGCTATTCCATTTGTTGATTTACAAAGTACCGGTTCATATAACATTGCTCTGTCTATCCTTCCCTTTCATTCTGTTCTTCCTTTCTTTCCTAAATAAAATGTTGAAGCATACATCCAAATGGCCTCTCGTCATTTCACCATCATAAAATTAATTTTGTTAAATAATCTTTTCTAAAGGCAAGTTAAAATCTTCAAGAACAACATTAATGGCCTCTTTGGCAATTTGGGCAATTTTGTCTTCTGTCGTTTCTTCTTCTTTCAATCTCGGCTAACATCATTTTTGTTGTGTCCTTCTATCATCCGACCTCCCTCCCTGCTCACAACCGTGCTCCCTCCTCCCTGTGCCGAAACACCATCAGTTCTTTCCCCAATAACCCACGTGAGAAGCAATGACTTGAAACCTCGCCATGTCGGCCTCAGCCCCACCACTTCGACCTCTTGAAACCGTCGACCGCCCATAGCCAGCCTTACACTCCTCTGCACCCAAGCCTACCTCAGACCACCACTATGCTCAGCCGAAAGCTCTTCCGCGAGAGCCACCTCCCAGTCTCGGCTTTGCTGTTTCCGCATGTATACCCTCCTTCGCTCACCACGACAGCAGCCCACGACCTAGGCCATCCTCCTCTCGTTCGCCGCTCCTAAGCCTCGCCACCTCTTCAACCCAAGCTCCACCGCGCCATCTTCCTTCACGTCTGGCCACTCGACCTCTCCGAGACCCACCACCCTCCTCCTTCATGCCGAGCTTCTCTGTCTATCTTCATTTAGATATATTTATATATTTGTACTTTTATGTTATAAAGTATGTATATATACAAATATAAGTTGTTTTATCTGAAATGTTAGTATGTTGCCTATGTACTTATATTAGTTATATAAATTGAGCTATAAGACATAAGTTGCCTTTACATAATTAGTTAGACTACAAGAGTTCACTCTTGCTCCCAGGGTTTTGATACTTGTATTTATATATTCAAAATCTGGAAGCTTTTAATTTTTTTTTTCTTTCCAATCTAAACAGGTTTACTTATTTAGATTTTTTTTTTTATCTTGAACAGATTGTGTAATAAATTACTAACATATATATATTCAAGCTTCCAAAAAGTCTTGTCTGTTTACAGTAATATGGTATGTTAGTGTTGATGCATATTTTTTTTTATATAATTCTAAAGTATATAATGTAAGTTATATATACAGTTTGTATAAACATTTCTTATAGTCGATCTGTTAGTTATAATATAAGAACAGTATAAAAAAAAGACTTATGTTTGTTTGTTGTATATATATGAATGTGTTAGTTTTGTGACAGTTAGTATATATATATGGTTTCAGATTTTAAGTGTATATTATATAAAAAAAAAGGAGTTAGAATCTGTGATGAATATATATGATTTTACTATATTATATATCTACAGTAATTTATAATATTGACTTTAATTTTAATATATATGATATAAGTTGTTTGTTGTGTAAATGATGTTATAGTATATATTGATGTTTAGGTGTATATGTTTTGTTTAGGTCCAGTTATTCGATTAGTTTATAAAAGCAGTATTATATATATATATTAGTCGTACTGTTAGATTTTTATAAAGTTTAGTTTATAAAATATGATATGTAAAAAGTTAAGTAATATAAAAAGTTTGAAAGCTATGTATGTTATTATTATATTCATTCAGACTATAGCCATACGTATAACAATACTGATTTTTTTTTAGTAATACATTTGTATTGATTTGAGAAAGAGTATATCATTATGATTTACATTTCGTTTTAACTTATATCGAACTGATTCTAATGGTTCATCGGTTTCTATTTATCAGCTTGACTATCGAATTCGTGCTTATCTCACTTTGTACTTGGATTCGTAACTCGTTTCATCATCGAATCATTTCTAGCCTCGAAAGGTGAGCACTCACTCACGATTAACGTTCTTTTATTTATTAAATTTGATTTCAATTGAAACGACAATTGAAATATGCTGCTGTTAGTTATTTACACTGTTATTACCTGTATCAGTTCACCTGTGACATCTGACACCATTATCTGTTATATATATGAAATGATAATCCAGTTTGGTTGTTAATTGATTGATTGTTGATGTTTATATTGGACGTTAAATTGTTAATGTTAAAATGATAAACAGTATGAAATTGAACTTGATATAGGATAATTAAATGTTAAATTTGATTAACTGACATTTGTATAATATGACCCCTTTAACTGTTAAATTTATTGACACGTAGGATTGTTAACTACACCTTGAACCAACAATTGTATGTTGTTTAAACTGATGATGTATGAAATTGTAAATAGATGACAAGTGAAAACCGTAATGTAATAATCTTTAATCTGCATGAAATGATAGTGTAGATTCTAGAAATAATTATATTAATTCGTACAAATAACAATGCGAATTAATACGGTTATTTCGGGATTATTTGAATTGATTATTTGATTGTTATTATTCGTTGTTATTGCTTGTTTATTTACTTTGACACCATCC
Organism: Allium fistulosum; assembly: GCA_030737815.1. Lineage (NCBI taxonomy): Eukaryota > Viridiplantae > Streptophyta > Magnoliopsida > Asparagales > Amaryllidaceae > Allium > Allium fistulosum. The sequence continues at coordinate 543,890,818 of CM060903.1, forward strand.
CAGTTATCATACTGCAAGTTCCCTTTGTTATGCTTTGATTTTGAATTAAATTGGAATCGGGTTGAAATGATAAATACCCAAATTGAACTTTGACCTAGGATAGGAAATTAAATATAAAACCCGACTGGTCAATAATTTGATTTAAAAATGAAACGAAAATTTTATTTGAATAAATAATATGGTTTTGAAATGAAGTTGAAATTTGAATTTTATTGAAAGGAAAATGTTAAATTTGAGAAATGATTGAATTAAGTTTGAAATGATTTAATAATTAAGTTTGAAATTATAATTAAATTTGAAACAATTAAACTTTGAAATGATTTGATAATTAAGTTTGAAATTATAATAAAGTTTGGAATTATTAAACTTTGAAATTATTTAATAATTAAGTTTTGAATTATTTAATAATTAAATAAGATTGAATTATTTAATGATTAAATTAAATTGAATTTTTGAATAAGTGAATTTTACTTCGAAATAATTGAAATTGAGTTTCTTTATTAATTAAGTTTTGGAAAATTATTTAAGTAAGTAAATAAGTGAAATTGAATTTCTTTAACAAGAAACGAAAATGTGATATTTTAGGAATTAATGTAAGACTTGAAATGTAAAGAATTGATTTGACGAATTGAATTTAATTCAAACTGTAAGTTTTTAATGAAGTTGAACTTAAGAAATTGATTTAATGATTTGGAAATTTAATAGAAATTGTTTTAAATGATAAAGTAATTTAACGAATATTGAATGGAATCGATAAATGAATTTTAAATTGATTTAAAAGTTAAATCAAATTTATTTAAATGATTTCGGAATGAAACGTATATATAAACTTGAATCAATATTTGAATGGTTTAAAATAAATTTGAATTTGATTTATAAGAATTTTGAAAGTATGAATTTGAAAGTTTTGAAACGTAAATTTTGGAAATTTGTTTGGAAAGACAAATGAACTGTTGGTTTATAAATTGAAATTGAAATTGATTTGGTTTTGAAATAAATAAACGACCAATCGGTGTAATAATTACGAAAGTTATTAAAGAGACCGGAATTCGGTTATGGATATACTCTCTATCTAAACCGGAAACCACTTTAATAACTATACGCGGAGTGATGATCCAGAATGAAGTGGTTGGAATGGTGTACGTGTTGACTGAAGAAAGAGAACGATAATGGATAGCCTTGACACTTGTGTCAAATTGGAAATGACTAAAACAGGAGCTGTGCCGGGCCAATGGAGGATTGATACCTCAAGTGGACACACTTCTTCGAACTACTTATACTTGTTGTCGATTGGTGCACCCTTGATTTTGGGAGTGTTGTCTCACGGTGTTGCGGGCGCTGCGGCGTTGCGTTCTCACCAGCCCGGATCAGGCGAACGGTAGTATCACTATCTTGGGTATAGCCTCATGTGCCTTGTCATACTTGTATTCCATTTATGCGCGACCACTACGATTTTGATTTGTACCTTTAGTATATGGATTGCCCTCTGGTGACTTCCGGTTTTGGGGAAACTACGGTCTTGTATATGCTTTTGGGAATAAAAATGTGTTAAGGGTGGAATGGGCCATGACTTAACGCTATTTTGATATCTTTATATTACTGATAGACATTATCTACTTATCGTACACTACTACATAGTAGATAGTTTAACGGATCCTTAAAGGATGGTTATTCCAAACATCCTTTGAGTTACTTGTATTTCAATTGCTATTTCACTTGAGTTGGATTTATTAATATAAGAATGTTAATCCTGACTCGAGTGTTTTGTGTTTTTACTTTACGCTCGGGTCAGACTGAGTAGTTCAGCTTTCGAGACTCACCTTTGGAGTTGGAGCTTCGCTTGGAGATCCAACTATCTATCCAGCTTTCAGATATTCGATGATTCCAGTGATGCATTCTGATTTGTATCTGATGTATCGTGTTACTCTTCCGTTGTATCTGGTTTAACTCTGATGTATTGTATTATTCTTCTGTTGTAAACTCTGATGTATTTTATATATTCATATAGTAGCTTCATGAACTACTATCTCTTTTATTTCCGCTGCACTTATATACTCTGTGTCTGTGTTCTGTGATTACTTATTTACTGTATATGTTCAGTTTTGCCAATTTAAATTAACAACGCGGTATTTTGAGCAATTCAACTCCGGCATGAGTGTCTACCTATACACTTATAATGGATACGAATGGTCCAAAATGGCGGGTCGTTACAGTTAAAGTAGTCACTTTATATAAAACTAACATATATAAAAGGTGTTCCTAACATATAATATATTTTTTTATAACAGAGACAACATATATCATTTTAAGCAAGTACTGACCTACCAATATACAACCAGCGTAGCCAACATATTGTACCTTTATATAAACTAATACATGTAAACTGGCGTATATACATATATGTACACTCACGCCCATATATATATAACAATTTAAATCAATATTTAATAAACAACAATATTATCTTTCCAAAATATCTTATATATAAATATACAAAATATGCAGAATTTTTATTATAACATTAGAAATATGAGATATAAATTTCAATACCTACACGACACTATAAATAAACAGACAAGTAAAACATTAGAACATATAGTTTCACATATGACTGACAGCTAAATACTATGTATACTAAATATATATATATATGCAGACTCCTAACGTATATCTCCCCTTTTTTAATAAGAAAACATGATATACACAAGTATAAAATCTGTAAATATAAATATACGGTATAATAGAAGCATAAATATACTAATATTTCTAAAATAAACACCCATACAACTTGTAAACTCTTGCATACATATATACTGATATACTTTACAGCAAATAGAGAATGCCAGACTATGCATATACCCATGTAAACTAGGATATAGAAACACTTAAAACAATATTAATGAAAGTCTAAATAAGCAAATGTGATATACATATATATATATATACTAAATAAACTATATTTAGAACTGTTATAGAAACATGTATACATCTCGCGTACCAATATATATATGTATCACGAAGATGAGCAAGGAGACTACCGGCTGCTAATTGCTCGGAGAGGAAGGGATGTATGGCTGCTCTGGTGGAGGCAAGGTGGAGTAGGATGATGGGTTGCCTGGGCTTTGGGGCGAGATAAAAGTCAGCGTGGAGATGGCCAGAGGGGGAGTGGCTGCTCACGGCTGAGGAGAGCAGCTCGGAGATTGATCAGCCATGTGTGGCTAGTGGTCGAACTGGGGAGATGGGTACTTGGCTGTTGTTTCGGAGGAGAAGGGAATGGTGGCCGCGGGGAGGCTTGGTCGATGGAGAAGAGCTGTCGTGAGAAGGAGGAAAGAAAAAGGATGAAGAGGCCAGAGGAAAGGACGTGAAAGAGCAGATCAATATAAATGAAAATATAACTTGATGAAGAGGAATGCAAACCAAAGAAAAATATTTTGGAAATAAAATTTTGAATGGTAGAATAGTAAGAGTTAGAATTAAATTTTTGGGAATACGAAACAAGTGGCCATTTGATTAACAAAGTAAGAAATGAATGTACAAAGGAAAAACAAATTTGAATACCGATATGGCTGGCTGTTCCGTAGGTTTCACCGTCAAATATTTTCCAAAACTTATAAACGAATATACAGTAGTGATCAGCATGACGAGACGATCAAAACGGTATACATATATCAGTGGTACGATTATTCGATCAAAAGTCGATAATCGGTACCGAAAATGCTACTAATTTGCCGAAAATAAGATCGACGGAGCCAAAATGTCCGAATTTGGAAAAACGACAAACTGACATCTTGCTCAGAAGATGGTTTAGAATATTTCTATGTAAAAATATTTAAGTTTCGGAAACATTTTATTTTCATCGCTTTTTAACTGATTAAATTGAAGTAAATTTACGCGCGAAATAAACTTTCATATTTTCGGACGAAAATTTACCAGTTGCTATGTTTAACTAGACGTATTCCGAATATTAAATTTTTATTTTAAAATTTTATCGTTTAAAATTTCACAAAATTTCGACTAATTACGTTATTAAAACAGTTGAAATTTACGGGTCGTTACACTCTCCCCCACTCAAAACTTTTCGTCCCCGAAAAGGAACGAGGTAGGACAATAGAAACAACCAGAAAGAAAAACAGATTTGAAATACAAAATAATAATTAATTTAAACCATATAAATTCAAATTTAAATTAATTGATATTCAATAATTGATTTAATCCATTTGATTTCACTAAAATCAATCTCAACTATTTCTAAATTCATTATCTTATTATCCAATTATCTTCAATTTACAATTTCTAAAACCATAAATTTGAATAGTCTTTTATTATAATCATATTTTTCAGCAATTTAAATTCTTTTTTATTCCAAATTATTCTTAAATTTATTCTACTTAATATATCTACTCACATATATTTAACCCATATAAATTAATTTAAAACATATAAATTTCCATTTAAATTAATTTATATTTATTAATTGATTTTAGATTCAAGGTATTTCCATAAGTTGATCTAATTTCAATTTATTAATTAACCTTCAAAACGAAATTTATTTTTCAATTATCTTATTATTCTATTTATCTCTATTAACATTTTATATTTAAAATTTAAGTGTATACCATTTATTATAACCACTCAAATTTTATTTATAAATTCAATTTATATTATATATTATCCAATTACATATTCAACTTCTGAATGATTTAGGTAAGTTGTATTAGAATGCAGTTGAACAATATACAAATAAAATTTTCCCAATTCAATTATTCAAGTTTGAATATTTATTCCAAATTTTGGTTTTATTTATAATTAAAATCATCCTTTAACAAAATTTAAGAATTAGATTTCCAATTAACTTTAAACAATTTAGAGATATATATAATATATATTTATATCAATCAAATTAAATTTTAAAATAAGATACTTATATATATATAAATCAAATTATACTGAAGAAATTCAAATCAAAATATTTTTCAAAACAAAACCGTAGCAATGCTACAAAATAGTATCTCCACTTCGAAACTCGAAAATGAACGTCGATGATGCGGCCGCCGTCACCGAAATTTATTTTCCAGCGACAAAGAGAAGAGCACTGATTTCAACATTTTAAAATTCTTTGGAAACGATTTCTATTTGAAAATATTTTAAATACTATACTTTAAAATTTTTGGAAACAAATTATAGTCAAATACCTTGAAATAATGTGCATTTTAAACCTTTAAAACTATAATTTAAAATCATTGGAAATTAAATTCTCAAATTTTTTAATTTAATTTAATTTCAAATCCTAAATCAGTTTATAAACCAATTTTTATAAATTCATTTATCGAACCATAGATGAAAATCAAATATTATTATTTCAAACAACGAAATAATTAACCTCTTTTTTTTTTCTAGAAAAATTTACTTATATATTTATAATATAATCATACAAAATTATTTTATTTACCAAATTTGAAAACAATATTGTGTCAGTTTGCTCTGCTCAAGTGTTTTGGAAATCCTATCGATAGCGTTGATCAGACGAATCGATCGGAAACCCAAATCAACATCAACAACTCAAACAACACAACATATATTAAAACATATATATATTAGTTTACAAATACATTTCTCTGCTTGACGATACAGGAATGAATTTCCAAAATAAGGATAGGGTTTCAAATTTGATGAACTCAAATCAAAGAGAAATTTGATTCGAAGATAAGTTCGGAACAGGAGATAAGATAATTATATTAACAGAATCGGGAGATGGATAAGCTTATTTAATTTACGGGCAACCTTAACCAGATCGACCGTGACTTTAATAATAAGATCGATGCTGAATTCCGAGGTAAATCAACATCCGATCTCGAGAAATAAAATTCAGGTATAGCAGGAGATAGATAGCATCGTAAACCGAGGATACAGAAATCTCCGGTGGATCGATGCCTATTATAAAGGAGTTTTACTCCTTTACGAATCATTCGAAGATTGGCGAGACCGCCGATCTATTACAGATATCATTCAAAATGGAGTTATTGGGTGCTCCATAATTGAAAGAAGACGAATAGTGAAGGACACGAATGAATTTCGGAACCGAGGGGAACGTTCCAAAATTCAAAGGAATTTAGTCAAAGGAAGAGATTGAAACTCGAATGAGGGTGATTCTGTAAATACATTTACCCTATATGCTTAGTTTTGCCTAGAGCTACCAAAGCTCTGATACCAACTGTAACAACCCGATATTTTGGACCATTCGCATCCATTATAAGTGTATAGGTAAACACTCATGCCGGAGTTGAATTGCTCAAAATACCGCGTTGTTAATTTAAATTTGGCAAAACTGAACATATACAGTAAATAAATAATCACAGATCACAGACACAGAGTAATAAGTGCAGCGAAAATAAAAGAAATAGTAGTTCATGAAGCTACTATATAAATGTATAAGATACATAAGAGTTTACAACAGAAGAGTAATACGATACATCAGATACAAATCAAAATACATCACTGAAATCATTGAATACTGGAAGCAGAATAGATGGCTAGATCTTCAAGCAAAGATCCTACTCCAAAGGTGACTCTCGAATACTGGTACACTCAGTCTGACCCGAGCGTAAAGCAAAACACAAGACACTCGAGTCAGGATTAACATTCTTATATTAATAAATCCAACTCAAGTGAAATAGCAATTGAAATACAAGTAACTCAAAGGATGTTGGAATAACCATCCTTTAAGGATCCGTTAAACTATCTACTAGGTAGTAATGTACGCTAAGTAGATAATGTCTATCAGTAATATAAGAAGATATCAAAATAGTGTTAAGTCATGGTCCATTCAACCCTTAACACATTTTTATTCCCAAAAACATATACAAGACCGTAGTTTCCCCAAAACCGGAAGTCACCAGAGGGTAATCCATATACTAAAGGTACAAACCAAAATCGTAGTGGTCGCGAATAAAGGGATACAAGTATGACAAGGCACATGAGGCAATACCCAAGGTAGTGATACTACCGTTTGCCTGATACGGACTAGTGAGAACGCAACGCCGCAGCGCCCGCAACACCGTGAAACAACACTCCCAAAATCAAGGGTGCACCAATCGACAACAAGTAATGAGTAATTCGAAGAAGTGTGTCCACTTGAGGTAGCTAATCCTCCATTGGCCCGGCACGACTCCTGTTTTAGTCATTTCCAATTTGACACAAGTGTCAAGGCTATCCATCATAGTTCTATTTCTTCAGTCAACACGTACATCATTCCAACCACTTCATTCTGGATCATCACTCCGCGTATAGTTATTAAAGTGGTTTTCGGTTTAGATAGAGAGTATATCCATAACCGATTCCGGTCTCTTTAATAACTTCCGTAATTATTTCACCGATTGGTCGTTTAATACATTTCGAACCAAATCAATTCAATTTCAATTACAATTTGTAAATCAACATTTCATTTGTCTTTCAAAATCAATTTTCAAAATTTACGTTTCAACTTCCAAATTCATTTCAAAATCCAATAATTCAATTTCAAATTTTATTCAAAACAATTTAAGTATTGATTCAAGTTCATATATAAGTTTCATTTCGGAAACATTTAAATCAATTAAATTTAACATTCAAATCAATTTAAAATCATTTATCGATTTCTTTCCATATTCGTTAAGTAAATTTATCATTCGAAACAATTTTACATTTAAATTTCAATTTATTAAATCAATTACTTAAGTTCAACTTCATTAAATCCAAACTTACAAATTTGAATTAAATTAAATTCGTCAAATCAATTCTTTCAATTACAAGTCTTACATTAATCAAAAATATCACATTTTCATTTCTTGTTAAAGAAAATTCAATTTCAATTATTTATTTACTAACTTTAAATAATTTTCCAAAAACTTAATTATTAAAGAAATCTCAATTTCAATTATTTACGAAGTAAAATTCACTTATTCAAAAGTTCAATTTTACTTATTAAAGAATTCAATTCAATTTGATCATTAATAATTCAATCTTATTTAATTATTAAATAATTCAAAGCTTAATCATTAAATAATTTCAAAGTTTAATAATTTCAAACTTAATTATAATTTCAAACTTAATTATTAAATCATTTCAAAGTTTAATAATTTCAAACTTAATTAATTTTTCAAACTTAATTATTAAATCATTTCAAACTTAATTCAATCATTTCTCAAATTAAACAACATTCTTCCATTAATTACATTGTTAATCTTTTGTTTCGGATTATTAAATATTAACATTTTCCTTTCATCAAAATTCAAATTTCAACTTCATTTCAAAACCATATTCCTTTATTCAAATAAAATCTTCGTTTATTTTCAAATCAAATTATTGACCAATCGGGTTTTATTTAATTTCCTATCCTAGGTCAAAGTTCAATTTGGGTATTTATCATTTCAACCCGATTCCAATTCAATTCAAAAATCGAAGCATAACAAAGGGAACTTGCAGTGTGATAACTGGGATGGTGTCAAAGTAAATAAACAAGCAATAACAACAAACAATATCAATCCAAAATCAATTTAAATAATCCCGAAATAACCGTATTAATTCGCATTGTTATTTGTACGAATTAATATTATTATTTCTAGAATCTACACTATCATTTCATGTAGATTAAAGATTATTACATTACGGTTTTCACTTGTCATCTATTTACAATTTCATACATCATCAATTTAACAACATACATTCAGTGGTTCAAGGTGTAATTAAACAAATCCTACGTGTCAATAAATTCAACAGTTAAAGAGGTCATATTTACAATGTCATTAAATCAAATTTAACATTTAACTATCCTATATCAAGTCCAATTGCATACTATTTATCATTTTAACATTAACAATTTAACATCCAATAAAAACATCAACAATCAATAAATTATCAGCCAAACTGTATTATCATCGCATAAATAATTAACAGATAATGGTGTCAGATGTCACAGGTGAACTGATACAGGTAATAGCATATATAACAGTGTAATTAACTAACAGCAGCATATTTCAATTGTCGTTTCAATTGAAATCAAATTTAATAAATAAAAGAACATTAATCGTGAGTGATTGCTCACCTTTCGAGGTTAGAGAGAAAGACAATGAAGTGGTTACGAAGTCCAGGCACAAAATCTCAACACAAGGCAAGATTGAACTCGAATCGACGAACGAAGCTGATAAATAGGAATTTACGAAATCAAGTCAAACTGGATTGATGATGATAATTGGTATAAGTAAATATATATATATATATATACTTATTGAAGTGCAAAATACTCGAATACATGTTATACCTTTTTAAAACTAATAGTAAAAATGAAATTGATATAAACTTACTTTATTTAATACATATAAACCAACATGTATATTATATATTACAAACAACTCTACATATGACAAATGAATATATGCATATATATCCTACTATAAACTGACTTTATATATATATATATAAATATATATATATACAGAACACATAAAATAAACCAGAAATTTATATGCATAGGGTATTATAATACATGTATTCCAACTTAGTAATATATCATGTTGAACAGATAACAATATAAAGTAAACAGGCTACTATGCAACATTGCAACCCCATTTATATAACTACATACCCTTACCTATATATTATATCTTTAAAATCAATGTTTATAATGTATATATATATATATATATATATTACTTTACACCGTTATGGATTCAAACAGATCTTTATAAACCTCATAAATTTCATATAGATACAATACAAAATAAACATTAATAACAAACAAACTTTCCCTTAAAACAACCATATACATATACACGCAGTCATATATATATATATATGTATATACAAATATACTATTTTAACATGTTAAAGTAGTCACTTTATATAAAACTATCATATATAAAAGGTGTTCCTAACATATAATATATTTTTTTATAACAGAGACAACATATATCATTTTAAGCAAGTACTGACCTACCTATATACAACCAGCGTAGCCAACATATTGTACCTTTATATAAACTAATACATGTAAACTGGCGTATATACATATATGTACACTCACGCCCATATATATATAACAATTTAAATCAATATTTAATAAACAACAATATTATCTTTCCAAAATATCTTATATATAAATATACAAAATATGCAGAATTTTTATTATAACATTAGAAATATGAGATATAAATATCAATACCTACACGACACTATAAATAAACAGACAAGTAAAACATTAGAACATATAGTTTCACATATGACTGACAGCTAAATACTATGTATACTAAATATATATATATGCAGACTCCTAACGTATATCTCCCCTTTTTTAATAACAAAACATGATATACACAAGTATAAAATCTGTAAATATAAATAAACAGTATAATAGAAGCATAAATATACTAATATTTCTAAAATAAACACCCATACAACTTGTAAACTCTTGCATACATATATACTGATATACTTTACAGCAAATATAGAATGCCAGACTATGCATATACCCATGTAAACTAGGATATAGAAACACTTAAAACAATATTAATGAAAGTCTAAATAAGCAAATCTGATATACACATATATATATATATATATACACTAAATAAACTATATTTAGAACTGTTATAGAAACATGTATACATCTCGCGTACCAATATATATATATATATCACGAAGATGAGCAAGGAGACTACCGGATGCGAATTGCTCGGAGAGGAAGGGATGTACGGCTGCTCTGGTGGAGGCAAGGTGGAGTAGGATGATGGGTTGCCTGGGCTTTGGGGCGAGATGAAAGTCAGCGTGGAGATGGCCAGAGGGGGAGTGGCTGCTCACGGCTGAGGAGAGCAGCTCGGAGATTGATCAGCCATGTGTGGCTAGTGGTCGAACTGGGGAGATGGGTACTTGGCTGTTGTTTCGGAGGAGAAGGGAATGGTGGCCGCGGGGAGGCTTGGTCGATGGAGAAGAGCTGTCGTGAGAAGGAGGAAAGAAAAAGGATGAAGAGGCCAGAGGAAAGGACGTGAAAGAGCAGATCAATATAAATGAAAATATAACTTGATGAAGAGGAATGCAAACCAAAGAAAAATATTTAGGAAATAAAATTTTGAATGGTAGAATAGTAAGAGTTAGAATTAAATTTTTGGGAATACGAAACAAGTGGCCATTTGATTAACAAAGTAAGAAATGAATGTACAAAGGAAAAACAAATTTGAATACCGATATGGCTGGCTATTCCGTAGGTTTCACCGTCAAATATTTTCCGAAACTTATAAACGAATATACAGTAGTGATCAGCATAACTAGACGATCATAACGGTATACATATATCAGTGGTACGATTATTCGATCAAAAGTCGATAATCGGTACCGAAAATGCTACTAATTTGCCGAAAATAAGATCGACGGAGCCAAAAATGTCCGAATTTGAAAAAACGACAAACTGACATCTTGCTCAGAAGATGGTTTAGAATTTTTCTATGTAAAAATATTTAAGTTTCGGAAACATTTTATTTTCATCGCTTTTTAACTGATTAAATTGAAGTAAATTTACGCGCGAAATAAACTTTCATATTTTCGAACGAAAATTTACCAGTTGCTATGTTTAACTAGACGTATTCCGAATATTAAATTTTTATTTTAAAATTTTATCGTTTAAAATTTCACAAAATTTCGACTAATTACGTTATTAAAACAGTTGAAATTTACGGGTCGTTACACTCTCCCCCACTCAAAACTTTTCGTCCCCGAAAAGGAACGAGGTAGGACAATAGAAGCAACCAGAAAGAAAAACAGATTTGAAATACAAAATAATAATTAATTTAAACCATATAAATTCAAATTTAAATTAATTGATATTCAATAATTGATTTAATCCATTTGATTTCACTAAAATCAATCTCAACTATTTCTAAATTCATTATCTTATTATCCAATTATCTTCAATTTACAATTTCTAAAACCATAAATTTGAATAGTCTTTTATTATAATCATATTTTTCAGCAATTTAAATTCTTCTTTATTCCAAATTATTGTTAAATTTATTCTACTTAATATATCTACTCACATATATTTAACCCATATAAATTAATTTAAAACATATAAATTTCCATTTAAATTAATTTATATTTATTAATTGATTTTAGATTCAAGGTATTTCCATAAGTTGATCTAATTTCAATTTATTAATTAACCTTCAAAACGAAATTTATTTTTCAATTATCTTATTATTCTATTTATCTCTATTAACATTTTATATTTAAAATTTAAGTGTATACCATTTATTATAACCACTCAAATTTTATTTATAAATTCAATTTATATTATATATTATCCAATTACATATTCAACTTCTGATTGATTTAGGTAAGTTGTATTAGAATGCAGTTGAACAATATACAAATAAAATTTTCCCAATTCAATTATTCAAGTTTGAATATTTATTCCAAATTTTGGTTTTATTTATAATTAAAATCATCCTTTAACAAAATTTAAGAATTAGATTTCCGATTAACTTTAAACAATTTAGAGATATATATAATATATATTTATATCAATCAAATTAAATTTTAAAATAAGATACTTATATATATATAAATCAAATTATACTGAAGAAATTCAAATCAAAATATTTTTCAAAACAAAACCGTAGCAATGCTACAAAATAGTATCTCCACTTCGAAACTCGAAAATGAACGTCGATGATGCGGCCGCCATCACCGAAATTTATTTTCCAGCGACAAAGAGAAGAGCACTGATTTCAACATTTTAAAATTCTTTGGAAACGATTTCTATTCGAAAATATTTTAAATACTATACTTTAAAATTTTTGGAAACAAATTATAGTCAAATACCTTGAAATAATGTGCATTTTAAACCTTTAAAACTATAATTTGAAATCATTGGAAATTAAATTCTCAAATTTTTTAATTTAATTTAATTTCAAATCCTAAATCAGTTTATAAACCAATTTTTATAAATTCATTTATCGAACCATAGATGAAAATCAAATATTATTATTTCAAACAACGAAATAATTAACCTCTTTTTTTTCTAGAAAAATTTACTTATATATTTAAAATATAATCATACAAAATTATTTTATTTACCAAATTTGAAAACAATATTGTGTCAGTTTGCTCTGCTCAAGTGTTTTGGAAATCCTATCGATAGCGTTGATCAGACGAATAGATCGGAAACCCAAATCAACATCAACAACTCAAACAACACAGCATATATTAAAACATATATATATTAGTTTACAAATACATTTCTCTGCTTGACGATACAGGAATGAATTTCCAAAATAAGGATAGGGTTTCAAATTTGATGAACTCAAATCAAAGAGAAATTTGATTCGAAGATAAGTTCGGAACAGGAGATAAGATAATTATATTAACAGAATCGGGAGACGGATAAGCTTATTTAATTTATGGGCAACCTTAACCGGATCGACCGTGACTTTAATAATAAGATCGATGCTGAATTCCGAGGTAAATCAACCTACGATCTCGAGAAATAAAATTCAGGTATAGCAGGAGATAGATAGCATCGTAAACCGAGGATACAGAAATCTCCGGTGGATCGATGCCTATTATAAAGGAGTTTTACTCCTTTACGAATCATTCGAAGATTGGCGAGACCGCCGATCTATTACAGATATCATTCAAAATGGAGTTATGGGGTGCTCCAGAATTGAAAGAAGACGAATAGTGAAGGACACGAATGAATTTCGGAACCGAGGGGAACGTTCCAAAATTCAAAGGAATTTAGTCAAAGGAAGAAATTGAAACTGGAATGAGGGTGATTCTGTAAATACATTTACCCTATATGCTTAGTTTTGCCTAGAGCTACCAAAGCTCTGATACCAACTGTAACGACCCGATATTTTGGACCATTCGCATCCATTATAAGTGTATAGGTAGACACTCATGCCGGAGTTGAATTGCACAAAAATACCGCGTTGTTAATTTAAATTTGGCAAAACTGAACATATACAGTAAATAAATAATCACAGATCACAGACACAGAGTAATAAGTGCAGCAAAAATAAAAGAAATAGTAGTTCATGAAGCTACTATATAAATGTATAAGATACATAAGAGTTTACAACAGAAGAGTAATACGATACATCAGATACAAATCAAAATACATCACTGAAATCATCGAATACTGGAAGCAGAATAGATGGCTAGATCTTCAAGCAAAGCTCCAACTCCAAAGGCGACTCTCAAATACTGGTACACTCAGTCTGACCCGAGCGTAAAGCAAAACACAAGACACTCGAGTCAGGATTAACATTCTTATATTAATAAATCCAACTCAAGTGAAATAGCAATTGAAATACAAGTAACTCAAAGGATGTTGGAATAACCATCCTTTAAGGATCCGTTAAACTATCTACTAGGAGGTAATGTACGCTAAGTAGATAATGTCTATCAGTAATATAAGAAGATATCAAAATAGTGTTAAGTCATGGCCCATTCCACCCTTAACACATTTTTATTCCCAAAAGCATATACAAGACCATAGTTTCCCCAAAACCGGAAGTCACCAGGGGCAATCCATATACTAAAGGTACAAACCAAAATCGTAGTGGTCGCGAATAAAGGGATACAAGTATGACAAGGCACATGAGGCAATACCCAAGGTAGTGATACTACCGTTTGCCTGATCCGGACTGGTGAGAACGCAACGCCGCAGCGCCCGCAACACCGTGAAACAACACTCCCAAAATCAAGGGTGCACCAATCGACAACAAGTAATGAGTAATTCGAAGAAGTATGTCCACTTGAGGTAGCTAATCCTCCATTGGCTCGGCACGGCTCCTGTTTTAGTCATTTCCAATTTGACACAAGTGTCAAGGCTATCCATCATCGTTCTCTTTCTTCAGTCAACACGTACATCATTCCAACCACTTCATTCTAGATCATCACTCCGCGTATAGTTATTAAAGTGGTTTTCGGTTTAGATAAAGAGTATATCCATAACCGATTCCGGTCTCTTTAATAACTTCCGTAATTATTTCACCGATTGGTCGTTTAATACATTTCGAACCAAATCAATTCAATTTCAATTACAATTTGTAAATCAACATTTCATTTGTCTTTCAAAATCAATTTTCAAAATTTACGTTTCAACTTCCAAATTCATTTCAAAATCCAATAATTCAATTTCAAATTTTATTCAAAACAATTTAAGTATTGATTCAAGTTCGTATATAAGTTTCATTTCGGAAACATTTAAATCAATTAAATTTAATATTCAAATCAATTTAAAATCATTTATCGATTTCATTCCATATTCGTTAAGTAAATTTATCATTCGAAACAATTTTACATTTAAATTTCAATTTATTAAATCAATTACTTAAGTTCAACTTCATTAAATCAAAACCTACAAATTTGAATTAAATTAAATTCGTCAAATCAATACTTTCAATTACAAGTCTTACATTAATTCCAAAATATCACATTTTCATTTCTTGTTAAAGAAAATTCAATTTCAATTATTTATTTACTAACTTTAAATAATTTCCAAAAAATTAATTAATAAAGAAATCTCAATTTCAATTATTTACGAAGTAAAATTCACTTATTCAAAATTTCAATTTTACTTATTAAATAATTCAATTCAATTTCATCATTAATAATTCAATCTTATTTAATTATTAAATAATTCAAAGCTTAATCATTAAATAATTTCAAAGTTTAATAATTTCAAACTTAATTATAATTTCAAACTTAATTATTAAATCATTTCAAAGTTTAATAATTTCAAACTTAATTAATTTTTCAAACTTAATTATTAAATCATTTCAAACTTAATTCAATCATTTCTCAAATTAAACAACATTCTTCCATTAATTACATTGTTAATATTTTGTTTCGGATTATTAAATATTAACATTTTCCATTCATCAAAATTCAAATTTCAACTTCATTTCAAAACCATATTCCTTTATTCAAATAAAATCTTCGTTTATTTTTAAATCAAATTATTGACCAATCGGGTTTTATTTAATTTCCTATCCAAGGTCAAAGTTCAATTTGGGTATTTATCATTTCAACCCGATTCCAATTCAATTCAAAAATCGAAGCATAACAAAGGGAACTTGCAGTGCGATAACTGGGATGGTGTCAAAATAAATGAACAAGCAATAACAACAAACAATATCAATCCAATAATCAATTTAAATAATCCCGAAATAACCGTATTAATTCGCATTGTTATTTGTACGAATTAATATAATTATTTCTAGAATCTACACTATCATTTCATGTAGATTAAAGATTATTACATTACGGTTTTCACTTGTCATCTATTTACAATTTCATACATCATCAATTTAACAACATACATTCAGTGGTTCAAGGTGTAATTAAACAAATCCTACGTGTCAATAAATTCAACAGTTAAAGAGGTCATATTTACAATGTCATTAAATCAAATTTAACATTTAACTATCCTATATCAAGTCCAATTGCATACTATTTATCATTTTAACATTAATAATTTAACATCCAATAAAAACATCAACAATCAATAAATTATCAGCCAAACTGTATTATCATCGCATAAATAATTAACAGATAATGGTGTCAGATGTCACAGGTGAATTGATACAGGTAATAGCATATATAACAGTGTAACTAACTAACAACAGCATATTTCAATTGTCGTTTCAATTGAATCAAATTTAATAAATAAAAGAACATTAATCATGAGTGATTGCTCACCTTTCGAGGTTAGAGAGAAAGACAATGAAGTGGTTACGAAGTCCAGGCACAAAATCTCAACACAAGGCAAGATTGAACTCGAATCGACGAACGAAGCTGATAAATAGGAATTTACGAAATCAAGTCAAACTGGATTGATGATGATAATTGGTATAAGTAAATATATATATATATATATATACTTATTGAAGTGCAAAATACTCGAATACATGTTATACCTTTTTAAAACTAATAGTAAAAATGAAATTGATATAAACTTACTTTATTTAATACATATAAACCAACATGTATATTATATATTACAAACAACTCTACATATGACAAATGAATATATGCATATATATCCTATTATAAACTGACTTTATATATATATATATATATATACAGAACACATAAAATAAACCAGAAATTTATATGCATAGGATATTATAATACATGTATTCCAACTTAGTAATATATCATGTTGAACAGATAACAATATAAAGTAAACAGGCTACTATGCAACATTGCAACCCCATTTATATAACTACATACCCTTACCTATATATTATATCTTTAAAATCAATGTTTATAATGTATATATATATATATATATATATATATATATTACTTTACACCGTTATGGATTCAAACAGATCTTTATAAACCTCATAAATTTCATATAGATACAATACAAAATAAACATTAATAACAAACAAACTTTCCCTTAAAACAACCATATACATATACACGCAGTCATATATATATCTGTATATACAAATATACTATTTTAACATGTTAAAGTAGTCACTTTATATAAAACTAACATATATAAAAGGTGTTCCTAACATATAATATATATTTTTATAACAGAGACAACATATATCATTTTAAGCAAGTACTGACCTACCTATATACAACCAGCGTAGCCAACATATTGTACCTTTATATAAACTAATACATGTAAACTGGCGTATATACATATATGTACACTCACGCCCATATATATATAACAATTTAAATCAATATTTAATAAACAACAATATTATCTTTCCAAAATATCTTATATATAAATATACAAAATATGCAGAATTTTTATTATAACATTAGAAATATGAGATATAAATATCAATACCTACACGACACTATAAATAAACAGACAAGTAAAACATTAGAACATATAGTTTCACATATGACTGACAACTAAATACTATGTATACTAAATATATATATATGCAGACTCCTAACGTATATCTCCCCTTTTTTAATAAGAAAACATGATATACACAAGTATAAAATCTGTAAATATAAATAAACAGTATAATAGAAGCATAAATATACTAATATTTCTAAAATAAACACCCATACAACTTGTAAACTCTTGCATACATATATATTGATATACTTTACAGCAAATAGAGAATGCCAGACTATGCATATACCCATGTAAACTAGGATATAGAAACACTTAAAACAATATTAATGAAAGTCTAAATAAGCAAATCTGATATACATATATATATATACTAAATAAACTATATTTAGAACTGTTATAGAAACATGTATACATCTCGCGTACCAATATATATATATCACGAAGATGAGCAAGGAGACTACCGGCTGCTAATTGCTCGGAGAGGAAGGGATGTACGGCTTCTCTGGTGGAGGCAAGGCGGAGTAGGATGATGGGTTGCCTGGGCTTTGGGGCGAGATGAAAGTCAGCGTGGAGATGGCCAGAGGGGGAGTGGCTGCTCACGGCTGAGGAGAGCAGCTCGGAGATTGATCGGCCATGTGTGGCTAGTGGTCGAACTGGGGAGATGGGTACTTGGCTGTTGTTTCGGAGGAGAAGGGAATGGTGGCCGCGGGGAGGCTTGGTAAATGGAGAAGAGCTGTCGTGAGATGGATGAAAGAAAAAGGATGAAGAGGCCAGAGGAAAGGACGTGAAAGAGCAGATCAATATAAATGAAAATATAACTTGATGAAGAGGAATGCAAACCAAAGAAAAATATTTTGGAAATAAAATTTTGAACGGTAGAATAGTATGAGTTAGAATTAATTTTTTGGGAATACGAAACAAGTGGCCATTTGATTAACAAAGTAAGAAATGAATGTACAAAGGAAAAACAAATTTGAATACCGATATGGCTGGCTGTTCCGTAGGTTTCACCGTCAAATATTTTCCGAAACTTATAAACGAATATACAGTAGTGATCAGCATGACGAGACGATCAAAACGGTATACATATATCAGTGGTACGATTATTCGATCAAAAGTTGATAATCGGTACCGGAAATGCTACTAATTTGCCGAAAATAAGATCGACGGAGCCAAAAATGTCCGAATTTGGAAAAACGACAAACTGACATCTTGCTCAGAAGATGGTTTAGAATTTTTCTTTGTAAAAATATTTAAGTTTCGGAAACATTTTATTTTCATCGCTTTTTAACTGATTAAATTGAAGTAAATTTACGCGCGAAATAAACTTTCATATTTTCGGATGAAAATTTACAAGTTGCTATGTTTAACTAGACGTATTCCGAATATTAAATTTTTATTTTAAATTTTTATCGTTTAAAATTTCACAAAATTTCGACTAATTACGTTATTAAAACAGTTGAAATTTACGGGTCGTTACACTCTCCCCCACTCAAAACTTTTCGTCCTCGAAAAGGAACGATGTAGGAGAATAGAAACAACCAGAAAGAAAAACAGATTTGAAATACAAAATAATAATTAATTTAAACCATATAAATTCAAATTTAAATTAATTGATATTCAATAATTGATTTAATCCATTTGATTTCACTAAAATCAATCTCAACTATTTCTAAATTCATTATCTTATTATCCAATTATCTTCAATTTACAATTTCTAAAACCATAAATTTGAATAGTCTTTTATTATAATCATATTTTTCAGCAATTTAAATTCTTCTTTATTCCAAATTATTGTTAAATTTATTCTACTTAATATATCTACTCACATATATTTAACCCATATAAATTAATTTAAAACATATAAATTTCCATTTAAATTAATTTATATTTATTAATTGATTTTAGATTCAAGGTATTTCCATAAGTTGATCTAATTTCAATTTATTAATTAACCTTCAAAACGAAATTTATTTTTCAATTATCTTATTATTCTATTTATCTCTATTAACATTTTATATTTAAAATTTAAGTGTATAACATTTATTATAACCACTCAAATTTTATTTATAAATTCAATTTATATTATATATTATCCAATTACATATTCAACTTCTGAATGATTTAGGTAAGTTGTATTAGAATGCAGTTGAACAATATACAAATAAAATTTTCCCAATTCAATTATTCAAGTTTGAATATTTATTCCAAATTTTGGTTTTATTTATAATTAAAATTGTAACATCCCGAGAATTTTCGACTTTCGAAAATTCAACATCGATACTCACTTTATCGACTGCTGAGCCATCGAATGCCGGAAACCCGAAAAGTTATGGTTTTAAGAAAGAAGAAAAAGGTAGAAGAAGAAGATAGAAGAAAAAGAAAGAAGAACAACAACAGAACAAGAGAACAGCAACAGAAACAGAACAATATCAGAATCTTACACATCGCAGCGGAACAATATACAATAGATAATTACTAGTCTTTTAAAACAAAGAACTATATCATTTTATACATACATCAATCATCAGAGTCAATATACAACAATGGACAGTTATATAACTTGTCCTCATACAGAATACACAGCGGAATAAATACTATCAGATACAAATACTACGTCTCGTCATCCAGCTTATCTCCAAAGCTCCAGAATATCCAGACTATCCTGATAACACAACTCTAGGCTGCCCGTGTGGAAAATTTGTGGGCACCCAGAGTTTAGAAGGGAACAATAAACTCCGAGTCAGTCATGGTGACTGGTGTGAGATCGTAAAACAGTTATTCTTTAAAATAAACAACAGGAAGATTTTAAAGTAAATTTCGCAATGCTTTTTGGAAAATGAAACTACCATAAGACCTCCCGCCACACACACAATGCAAACGCAGAATTGGAGGAGATTTCTTCTTATGATAGTCAAAGATGCTTACTACGCAAAATCAAATTCTTTTGGATATTATTATTAGTGCATAGTGGAAAACATTTCGAAAATAGAATATAAATCTTAGCCAGCATAGACATTTCGAACTATGCCTACTATAGCTACCATCCAAACAGTGGGGCGCCACCATAAGTGAATGATAGGTTCTACAACTAATACCGTACAAGGCTCGTATTGTTTCTCTGGATTTCCAACAAATGGTCAGGCTAAGGAACTTCCTATCCACGATGGGTACGTCCCTGGAATAGACGACCCGAGAACCTAACCGGATCTCTGCCAACACAAGGCCGGGTTACCTCTGCAAAAATAGGTAACTACTGACACGCGTATGCCATCCCCCGATCGTCACCGATCTTCCCGAGGATCCCCGATTTCCAACAAACCACAAAGTAATAATAATGCAGTAACCACAGAGGTTAAGTATCTGGGCTCCATACCATGATACCACCTTTATCCAGAAGGAATGACATACACTAAGGGGCGCTACTCCCTAGAACCTTGCTGCATTCTTCCTGTTTCGACCATTTCCGGGGTGTGAGGCTCGACGAAGTCTCGTCCACAAAGCTACGCTTTCTCAAAAAGCCCTGCTTCGGGTCAAACAAAATGATCAACCTATGATCACAAAGATATAAGATCAAACAAATGATCATATCGCAAATGATCAAACACTGATCATTTCACAGCAACACTCAGTATGCCATGTTACCAAATTGGGATATATCGTTGATAAATTTCAACTACATAACCTCTGAGCTCGTACGTCTCAGAGAAGGGTGTTAAGCTAAGAGAATAAATTCTCCGCCACCAACAGAAATGTATTTGAAAGAAATCAGCTTTATATCTCAAATTGTAACGTCAGACACACAATCCATATAAGTCTGTTCCGGGATCGAACAGAACCGAAGGCACTTCTCACGAAGCCCTTGCATTTTCGGATAATTTTCAATCACGTCAGGATTTCCCGTCACTAAGGGTGATAAAACCTCTAAACCGAAGATCAGTCGGTGTAGAGTAACTCGACGGTAATCCTTCCGTTTTCAAAAATATCCGGTCTTCAACACCGGTCTTCGAATGCAATTCATAACGACGTATCACATATTCGGAATGGGTTATACGACCCCATGGTCCTTTCCCGGCTAACCCGAATAGTGAGCGTAAATTCAAAAATAAGTGTGGCATTCAAATTCATCCAATTCAAACAAATACCTACTCAAGGTAATTATTGATAGTCGGTTATTTAACTATCAATAAAGATGCGCAACATCATCAGATTCCAAATAATTTTCCCAATTATTTATTTTCCAAAATATCTTTACTAGATATAAAATTTCCACACTTCCAAAAATAAATCAACATTTATTTTTAAACAACTTCCCATTTTTTTTTTTTATAAATTCCATAGTGAATTTATATTTCAAAATATCTTCTGATATACGATTTTCAAATCGTTTTCAATATTCAATTTCAACTTATCTTTACAAAGATAAAATCTCAAAACGTTCATTTCATATTGGAAAAGCATTTCCATACTTATTTAAAAATAAGTATTTCACAAATCATTTATTTTCAACATTTGAAAATATTCGATATACTTAAATCAAAATTTAAGTATAAATTCATTCTTTAAGGAAAACATTACTATAACAACATTTATTTGAGTCAAAACGAATGTTACGTAAAACATCGTTACGACGACTCAAAATCACTAGTACAGGGATTCGAAATTTAAGATAGATATGTAAATCCCAATACTACATAAAAACATTTCCTTTTGGAAATCATTTACTATAACAACAGTGTTATAGTCCACCATTTCCTTATTTCTCGAAAACGCCTATTTCAACAATAAATGTTGAAATCTATGCTTTTGATTCATAATACATTTTAAAACATCATTAAAAACAATTTAACTTCATTTTAAAATATCACTTCTTCAAAAATGAATCCATTTTATTCAATAATATATTCACGGTCCAGAGTTGTGAATATATCTTTTCTTTAAAAATCTTCTATAAAGAAATTTATCCAATTCAATCTATTTCGAATTTATAAACACGTCTATAAATTCCATTTCTATTTTAATAACAACCTCGACTTATAAATCTCCTTTTTATTAACTTCTATATTTTACTTATCAAAATAAGTGATTTCGTATTTATAAACAGCATTTGTAAATTCCAATTTTATTTATAAGAACTTCAATATCAAATCAATTTCAATTATTGATTTCTAAATTTATTTATCACTACTAAATAAATTCCTTATTTTTCTCAAATCATTCAATATTCCATTTTTAAATGGATTCTTCAAATTGAAATCATTTTACATTAATTTCACAACTTATTTCAATTTACCAATTAAATTTCAAACTGAATTTCCAACTTATCTTCTTTTAAATAAATTCCTTTTTAAGAAAATAAATTTCAATCGTTTCTTTTAATCTATTTAAAAATCCAAATTTAAATTAATTTCTTCAATTTAAAATCACTGTTTTATGAAATCCATTTATTTAGCATTTTCACTTTATCCTGGAATTTATTCGATACGATTATAAAAACAACTTTTATACTTTTAAATTCTTTTCTTCAAAATTTCTTCAATTTCAAAAATTGATTCACTTAGAAATTTTCTACTTGAATCTCAAAAATTCAATTTCGTTTATCTTTGGAATCCAATGATGTCAAAACATCCATTCAGCTAAATTTTAGCTTTCAAACAATTTCCAGGCATCAATATGATCAATATAATCATTCACAGATTCATATCACAGTATAAATAAATTCGATCAATGTGAGGGGTCCAGTTGGATCCCTCCAACCTGTTTCCCTGCATCCAAAGACGTCAGCACAATACCAATTCCGCTCCAGTACGGAATTATCGCGGTATATAGGTTTTTATAAATCCGCTTACTAACGGCGCAATAGGGTCTCATCCGCTATACGAGGCGGGAAATCATCAATCCAATATATACATATGCCAATATGTATATACTGCTATATATATAGATATATATCCTACTATATCTAATATCACATCCAAATAGACAAACAATCAAACCAATAACTGCAATACAAATTTAAATCTGAGTGAGGAGATCTCACCTTAGCTTTTAATTTGCAATCCAATCCAATCCTTCTTTTGTTTACTTGACTTTAACCTTGTATAAGCAATTTATATAATTTATTAATACCCGAGATGATCGAACAATTAAATTTCCATTTTAAAATCTTAATTCAACAAATAAATTAAATTTTAAGCTAGTGATTTTATTTTAACGGATTCCTTTTTGACAAATTTATTTAACTAAAAATTTAAAGTTAAAACTAAATCTTCTTTAACAAAAATATTTTTAGTGACTAAAATGATTAAATGGGTAAAGTAAACAAATTAATCATCTACTCCATTAATTTCTTAAAATAATCTATATAAGCTTCAAACATTAAAAATCCCCTTTAATTCTATTTGTAAATGATAACTCCTGTCTGTTAAAAGCTTCTGTTCTAAACCTTACTGTTTTGTAAAATTAACAAAACTAGAAGCACAGAAATCAAATTCATTTATCTTACCCAAAAATTCTGGCTATACTGACTTCGTCCACGTTCAGCTCACTCCGACATGCCTCATCGTCGAACGCGACCCCACTGCTTCAGCCGAGAATCACTATGCCCTCCAGAGATCGCGACTTCAATCGCCTATCCTCGTTCGAACCCCCTGGCTTCATCTCGATCGAATTCGAGATTCCTGACAACCCTACATCTCGTGACTCCCTTCCTTGTCGACGACGTGATGAGCCGAAGCTTCCAGTCCATGGCGTTGCTCCCCATCGCCATCGACCTCCACGCGAAATTGCTCGTTCGAACCCATCGTGAATCGCCTGGTAACCCGCGACATCCCCATTCGATCGCGCTCCTGCCGAGATCGAGAATACCCAGCTCGAATTCGTCGCACTTGCCCTAACTGCTTAATTTTAAAAATGAATGAGGGTGGCCATTGTTTGGATTTCGTTCGAACTGAGATTTTGATTTTTAATGAGAAGCTCGGTTTTGTTTTAAAGAATGAGGGTGGTAATTTAAAATCGAACGAGATATGGCCTGCACGATTTGGTATCGTGATTCTAAGCGTGATTTTAGGCATAATTGAAGGGAGAGAATCGTACTGAGTTTGACCAAGTTTAAAATTTTAAATTTAAATTCGAATTCAATTTAAATTTCAATGCGTTTAACTGTCGTGTGCTCACAGATTAACTCCAAAAAATATGAAATTGGAAGTCCGACAATAATACAATATTACGGACCCAATGGAACTGGTTTCGTCGAATTCCGAGACTGTGCCCCGGAACGTTGTATTTTAAATATCGACTGAACGATAAATTTTCAAAACTGAACGAAACGCTTTGAAATACAATTCTGAAGTTTCTATTATCTTCAGTACTATCAATACGAATTTTAAAAGCTTTCAAAATATTTTTCTTCAGCTTAAAATTGAAGCTTTAATTTTTTTTTATTCAATTCAATAGATTAAATTTTATAATTTAATCGCCAAATTAAAAGTTAAATTGGGGATTCAAATTAAATCGTCGTTTAAATATTTAAAATTAATTAAATATTTCCAATTTAATTCGTTCAAAATTCAGGGTCGTTACAGACTTCCCCCCTTAAAAGAATTTCGTCCTCGAAATTACAAGTTAGGAAAAAATGGTCCTTAACTCGTCTACTATCTTCCAACATCTAAACAGTTTTATCAAATTTTCCAAAACAAATCTTCCTACTAAAGATTCATTATTATTTCAACTAGTTTTCCAAACCTTTCATAGTTTTCAAACAATATTGTTTAACTTCAAAATTCAAATTTAAATTCAAATTCAAATTTAAACTTTCAAAATTTTCTCAAAAATTTTCTAACGCCCTAAATTTCCGAAAAATTTCGCCAGCGTCTCCTTTGCGCGGCTAATACGGTACTACTACAAAACGTCCCTACGGACTCTCAGATTTCAAAAAGAAAAAGAAAAAGCCAAGCGGCTAGAGAGAAATCATCAAAAACTCATATTAAAACTCAAATACATACCTTTTTCGAGCAATTTAAATTTATCTTCGAAATCAAATTCCAATTCCTTTATACCTGTATATCTACTAGCCATTATATCTAGTAACAGCATTCAACCTATTTTGCAAATTCTATTACAAAATTTTCAATATAAACTGCTTATACATTTTTACTTCACTGTTCAAGCTACATATTCATTTTTAAACAAAGCGAATTCAATTTTACATTCCAATTTCATTTGAATTTAATTCATAACCTCAATTCTAATTGAATTCAATTTACTTCTGAATATTAAATTCCATCAACTATCTTTAATTCAACTGCACTATTTCAGATTAGTTTCATTTACTAATTCAATTTCCATTTCTAATTATTCAATTCAAACTCGTTTCAACATTCAGTTTTTTTTATTTCCAGTTTTATTCTTTCGTTCATTTCCAAAATTTATTTACAATTCACTATTTTGGTTTATAACCACCCATATTTAAACTGGATTTCCAATTCCATATGAATTCATTTCACTTTATTTAATTGATTCACTTATACTTAATTTAATTTAACTCCATCCTTTAAATTGAATTTATTCTATCAATTCAAATTGTATAAGTTATCAACTTAATAATATTTCATAAATATTTCTACATAGTATTCCAAAGTTTACCAATATTTCAAAGCCATTTTGAAATCAATTCCAATTATCCTGGAATTTCCAAACAAAACCCAAATTTTTCAAACAACTACCATTTAAAACAATTTGGCAGCAATTCCTCTTCTGGAAACCCGAAAATGAACACCAATGATGCCGCGGTCATCATCGAAGTTATTTTCCAGCGACCGAAAAAAGTTTAGAGCTTTTCATTCCTTCAAAAGAAATTTCAAAACCTTTGAAATCCATTTTCAAATCAAAAAAGATTTAAACTTCCCAAATCTCCAAAATTTTCAAATTCTTTCAATTACATTTCCAAAAACTTCTCTGGAATTCCATTTTAAATTATAAGTCACATTTATAATTTATAATCTCAAATTTCATTTGTATGTGAATTTATTTCTTAACTTTGGAGTTATGATTTGAATTTCTTATTCAGTTTCAATAGTAATGATAACATTTCAATATCATCACTTTCCTAACAACCAAACATCCATATATTATGATAATTCATAGAAAATTATTTCCTTTTTTTTATACAAAAATAGTTTTGGGTAAAATTATTTCATTCACCCTATTTAAAACAATACTGTGCCGAATTGTTCTATATAAGTGTTTAGAGATCCCTATCGATAGAGTTGTACGGACAATACCGACCAGAATCCATATACCACTCAACAAACCAATCATCACAATATAAAACAATTTTATATTAACTAACAAATACGCACTCGTATCTATTATTACACTCAACTCATTCTAGAGTACTACTGACTCTATCTCTAATGAGTAACACCCAACAGAGTAGGGTTGTCGCTTAACCATTTGCTCTGATACCAAATGTAACATCCCGAGAATTTTCGACTTTCGAAAATTCAACATCGATACTCACTTTATCGACTGCTGAGCCATCGAATGCCGGAAACCCGAAAAGTTATGGTTTTAAGAAAGAAGAAAAAGGTAGAAGAAGAAGATAGAAGAAAAAGAAAGAAGAACAACAACAGAACAAGAGAACAGCAACAGAAACAGAACAATATCAGAATCTTACACATCGCAGCGGAACAATATACAATAGATAATTACTAGTCTTTTCAAACAAAGAACTATATCATTTTATACATACATCAATCATCAGAGTCAATATACAACAATGGACAGTTATATAACTTGTCCTCATACAGAATACACAGCGGAATAAATACTATCAGATACAAATACTACGTCTCGTCATCCAGCTTATCTCCAAAGCTCCAGAATATCCAGACTATCCTGATAATACAACTCTAGGCTGCCCGTGTGGAAAATTTGTGGGCACCCAGAGTTTAGAAGGGAACAATAAACTCCGAGTCAGTCATGGTGACTGGTGTGAGATCGTAAAACAGTTATTCTTTAAAATAAACAACAGGAAGATTTTAAAGTAAATTTCGCAATGCTTTTTGGAAAATGAAACTACCATAAGACCTCCCGCCACACACACAATGCAAACGCAGAATTGGAGGAGATTTCTTCTTATGATAGTCAAAGATGCTTACTACGCAAAATCAAATTCTTTTGGATATTATTATTAGTGCATAGTGGAAAACATTTCGAAAATAGAATATAAATCTTAGCCAGCATAGACATTTCGAACTATGCCTACTATAGCTACCATCCAAACAGTGGGGCGCCACCATAAGTGAATGATAGGTTCTACAACTAATACCGTACAAGGCTCGTATTGTTTCTCTGGATTTCCAACAAATGGTCAAGCTAAGGAACTTCCTATCCACGATGGGTACGTCCCTGGAATAGACGACCCGAGAACCTAACCGGATCTCTGCCAACACAAGGCCGGGTTACCTCTGCAAAAATAGGTAACTACTGACACGCGTATGCCATCCCCCGATCGTCACCGATCTTCCCGAGGATCCCCGATTTCCAACAAACCACAAAGTAATAATAATGCAGTAACCACAGAGGTTAAGTATCTGGGCTCCATACCATGATACCACCTTTATCCAGAAGGAATGACATACACTAAGGGGCGCTACTCCCTAGAACCTTGCTGCATTCTTCCTGTTTCGACCATTTCCGGGGTGTGAGGCTCGACGAAGTCTCGTCCACAAAGCTACGCTTTCTCAAAAAGCCCTGCTTCGGGTCAAACAAAATGATCAACCTATGATCACAAAGATATAAGATCAAACAAATGATCATATCGCAAATGATCAAACACTGATCATTTCACAGCAACACTCAGTATGCCATGTTACCAAATTGGGATATATCGTTGATAAATTTCAACTACATAACCTCTGAGCTCGTACGTCTCAGAGAAGGGTGTTAAGCTAAGAGAATAAATTCTCCGCCACCAACAGAAATGTATTTGAAAGAAATCAGCTTTATATCTCAAATTGTAACGTCAGACACACAATCCATATAAGTCTGTTCCGGGATCGAACAGAACCGAAGGCACTTCTCACGAAGCCCTTGCATTTTCGGATAATTTTCAATCACGTCAGGATTTCCCGTCACTAAGGGTGATAAAACCTCTAAACCGAAGATCAGTCGGTGTAGAGTAACTCGACGGTAATCCTTCCGTTTTCAAAAATATCCGGTCTTCAACACCGGTCTTCGAATGCAATTCATAACGACGTATCACATATTCGGAATGGGTTATACGACCCCATGGTCCTTTCCCGGCTAACCCGAATAGTGAGCGTAAATTCAAAAATAAGTGTGGCATTCAAATTCATCCAATTCAAACAAATACCTACTCAAGGTAATTATTGATAGTCGGTTATTTAACTATCAATAAAGATGCGCAACATCATCAGATTCCAAATAATTTTCCCAATTATTTATTTTCCAAAATATCTTTACTAGATATAAAATTTCCACACTTCCAAAAATAAATCAACATTTATTTTTAAACAACTTCCCATTTTTTTTTTTATAAATTCCATAGTGAATTTATATTTCAAAATATCTTCTGATATACGATTTTCAAATCGTTTTCAATATTCAATTTCAACTTATCTTTACAAAGATAAAATCTCAAAACGTTCATTTCATATTGGAAAAGCATTTCCATACTTATTTAAAAATAAGTATTTCACAAATCATTTATTTTCAACATTTGAAAATATTCGATATACTTAAATCAAAATTTAAGTATAAATTCATTCTTTAAGGAAAACATTACTATAACAACATTTATTTGAGTCAAAACGAATGTTACGTAAAACATCGTTACGACGACTCAAAATCACTAGTACAGGGATTCGAAATTTAAGATAGATATGTAAATCCCAATACTACATAAAAACATTTCCTTTTGGAAATCATTTACTATAACAACAGTCTTATAGTCCACCATTTCCTTATTTCTCGAAAACGCCTATTTCAACAATAAATGTTGAAATCTATGCTTTTGATTCATAATACATTTTAAAACATCGTTAAAAACAATTTAACTTCATTTTAAAATATCACTTCTTCAAAAATGAATCCATTTTATTCAATAATATATTCACGGTCCAGAGTTGTGAATATATCTTTTCTTTAAAAATCTTCTATAAAGAAATTTATCCAATTCAATCTATTTCGAATTTATAAACACGTCTATAAATTCCATTTCTATTTTAATAACAACCTCGACTTATAAATCTCCTTTTTATTAACTTCTATATTTTACTTATCAAAATAAGTGATTTCGTATTTATAAACAGCATTTGTAAATTCCAATTTTATTTATAAGAACTTCAATATCAAATCAATTTCAATTATTGATTTCTAAATTTATTTATCACTACTAAATAAATTCCTTATTTTTCTCAAATCATTCAATATTCCATTTTTAAATGGATTCTTCAAATTGAAATTATTTTACATTAATTTCACAACTTATTTCAATTTACCAATTAAATTTCAAACTGAATTTCCAACTTATCTTCTTTTAAATAAATTCCTTTTTAAGAAAATAAATTTCAATCATTTCTTTTAATCTATTTAAAAATCCAAATTTAAATTAATTTCTTCAATTTAAAATCACTGTTTTATGAAATCCATTTATTTAGCATTTTCACTTTATCCTGGAATTTATTCGATACGATTATAAAAACAACTTTTATACTTTTAAATTCTTTTCTTCAAAATTTCTTCAATTTCAAAAATTGATTCACTTAGAAATTTTCTACTTGAATCTCAAAAATTCAATTTCGTTTATCTTTGGAATCCAATGATGTCAAAACATCCATTCAGCTAAATTTTAGCTTTCAAACAATTTCCAGGCATCAATATGATCAATATAATCATTCACAGATTCATATCACAGTATAAATAAATTCGATCAATGTGAGGGGTCCAGTTGGATCCCTCCAACCTGTTTCCCTGCATCCAAAGACGTCAGCACAATACCAATTCCGCTCCAGTACGGAATTATCGCGGTATATAGGTTTTTATAAATCCGCTTACTAACGGCGCAATAGGGTCTCATCCGCTATACGAGGCAGGAAATCATCAATCCAATATATACATATGCCAATATGTATATACTGCTATATATATAGATATATATCCTACTATATCTAATATCACATCCAAACAGACAAACAATCAAACCAATAACTGCAATACAAATTTAAATCTGAGTGAGGAGATCTCACCTTAGCTTTTAATTTGCAATCCAATCCAATCCTTCTTTTGTTTACTTGACTTTAACCTTGTATAAGCAATTTATATAATTTATTAATACCCGAGATGATCGAACAATTAAATTTCCATTTTAAAATCTTAATTCAACAAATAAATTAAATTTTAAGCTAGTGATTTTATTTTAACGGATTCCTTTTTGACAAATTTATTTAACTAAAAATTTAAAGTTAAAACTAAATCTTCTTTAACAAAAATATTTTTAGTGACTAAAATGATTAAATGGGTAAAGTAAACAAATTAATCATCTACTCCATTAATTTCTTAAAATAATCTATATAAGCTTCAAACATTAAAAATCCCCTTTAATTCTATTTGTAAATGATAACTCCTGTCTGTTAAAAGCTTCTGTTCTAAACCTTACTGTTTTGTAAAATTAACAAAACTAGAAGCACAGAAATCAAATTCATTTATCTTACCCAAAAATTCTGGCTATACTGACTTCGTCCACGTTCAGCTCACTCCGACATGCCTCATCGTCGAACGCGACCCCACTGCTTCAGCCGAGAATCACTATGCCCTCCAGAGATCGCGACTTCAATCGCCTATCCTCGTTCGAACCCCCTGGCTTCATCTCGATCGAATTCGAGATTCCTGACAACCCTACATCTCGTGACTCCCTTCCTTGTCGACGACGTGATGAGCCGAAGCTTCCAGTCCATGGCGTTGCTCCCCATCGCCATCGACCTCCACGCGAAATTGCTCGTTCGAACCCATCGTGAATCGCCTGGTAACCCGCGACATCCCCATTCGATCGCGCTCCTGCCGAGATCGAGAATACCCAGCTCGAATTCGTCGCACTTGCCCTAACTGCTTAATTTTAAAAATGAATGAGGGTGGCCATTGTTTGGATTTCGTTCGAACTGAGATTTTGATTTTTAATGAGAAGCTCGGTTTTGTTTTAAAGAATGAGGGTGGTAATTTAAAATCGAACGAGATATGGCCTGCACGATTTGGTATCGTGATTCTAAGCGTGATTTTAGGCATAATTGAAGGGAGAGAATCGTACTGAGTTTGACCAAGTTTAAAATTTTAAATTTAAATTCGAATTCAATTTAAATTTCAATGCGTTTAACTGTCGTGTGCTCACAGATTAACTCCAAAAAATACGAAATTGGAAGTCCGACAATAATACAATATTACGGACCCAATGGAACTGGTTTCGTCGAATTCCGAGACTGTGCCCCGGAACGTTGTATTTTAAATATCGACTGAACGATAAATTTTCAAAACTGAACGAAACGCTTTGAAATACAATTCTGAAGTTTCTATTATCTTCAGTACTATCAATACGAATTTTAAAAGCTTTCAAAATATTTTTCTTCAGCTTAAAATTGAAGCTTTAATTTTTTTTTATTCAATTCAATAGATTAAATTTTATAATTTAATCGCCAAATTAAAAGTTAAATTGGGGATTCAAATTAAATCGTCGTTTAAATATTTAAAATTAATTAAATATTTCCAATTTAATTCGTTCAAAATTCAGGGTCGTTACAAAAATCATCCTTTAACAAAATTTAAGAATTAGATTTCTGATTAACTTTAAACAATTTAGAGATATATATAATATATATTTATATCAATCAAATTAAATTTTAAAATAAGATACTTATATATACATAAATCAAATTATACTGAAGAAATTCAAATCAAAATATTTTTCAAAACAAAACCGTAGCAATGCTACAGAATAGTATCTCCACTTCGAAACTCGAAAATGAACGTCGATGATGCGGCCGCCATCACCAAAATTTATTTTCCAGCGACAAAGAGAAGAGCACTGATTTCAACATTTTAAAATTCTTTGGAAACGATTTTTATTCGAAAATATTTTAAATACTATACTTTAAAATTTTTGTAAACAAATTATAGTCAAATACCTTGAAATAATGTGCATTTTAAACCTTTAAAACTATAATTCGAAATCATTGGAAATTAAATTCTCAAATTTTTTAATTTAATTTAATTTCAAATCCTAAATCAGTTTATAAACCAATTTTTATAAATTCATTTATCGAACCATAGATGAAAATCAAATATTATTATTTCAAACAACGAAATAATTAACCTCATTTTTTTTTCTAGAAAAATTTACTTATATATTTATAATATAATCATACAAAATTATTTTATTTACCAAATTTGAAAACAATATTGTGTCAGTTTGCTCTGCTCAAGTGTTTTGGAAATCCTATCGATAGCGTTGATCAGACGAATCGATCGGAAACCCAAATCAACATCAACAACTCAAACAACACAGCATATATTAAAACATATATATATTAGTTTACAAATACATTTCTCTGCTTGACGATACAGGAATGAATTTCCAAAATAAGGATAGGGTTTCAAATTTGATGAACTCAAATCAAAGAGAAATTTGATTCGAAGATAAGTTCGGAACAGGAGATAAGATAATTATATTAACAGAATCGGGAGACGGATAAGCTTATTTAATTTATGGGCAACCTTAACCGGATCGACCGTGACTTTAATAATAAGATCGATGCTGAATTCCGAGGTAAATCAACATCCGATCTCGAGAAATAAAATTCAGGTATAGCAGGAGATAGATAGCATCGTAAACCGAGGATACAGAAATCTCCGGTGGATCGATGCCTATTATAAAGGAGTTTTACTCCTTTACGAATCATTCGAAGATTGGCGAGACCGCCGATCTATTACAGATATCATTCAAAATGGAGTTATGGGGTGCTCCAGAATTGAAAGAAGACGAATAGTGAAGGACACGAATGAATTTCAGAACCGAGGGGAACGTTCCAAAATTCAAAGGAATTTAGTCAAAGGAAGAGATTGAAACTCGAATGAGGGTGATTCTGTAAATACATTTACCCTATATGCTTAGTTTTGCCTAGAGCTACCAAAGCTCCGATACCAACTGTAACGACCCGATATTTTGGACCATTCGCATCCATTATAAGTGTATAGGTAGACACTCATGCCGGAGTTGAATTGCTCAAAATACCGCGTTGTTAATTTAAATTTGGCAAAACTGAACATATACAGTAAATAAATAATCACAGACACAGAGTAATAAGTGCAGCGGAAATAAAAGAAATAGTAGTTCATGAAGCTACTATATAAATGTATAAGATACATAAGAGTTTACAATAGAAGAGTAATACGATACATCAGATACAAATCAGAATACATCACTGGAATCATCGAATACTGGAAGCAGAATAGATGGCTGGATCTTCAAGCAAAGCTCCAACTCCAAAGGTGAGTCTCGAATACTGGTACACTCAGTCTGACCCGAGCGTAAAGCAAAACACAAGACACTCGAGTCAGGATTAACATTCTTATATTAATAAATCCAACTCAAGTGAAATAGCAATTGAAATACAAGTAACTCAAAGGATGTTGGAATAACCATCCTTTAAGGATCCGTTAAACTATCTACTAGGTAGTAATGTACGCTAAGTAGATAATGTCTATCAGTAATATAAGAAGATATCAAAATAGTGTTAAGTCATGGCCCATTCCACCCTTAACACATTTTTATTCCCAAAAGCATATACAAGACCATAGTTTCCCCAAAACCGGAAGTCACCAGGGGCAATCCATATACTAAAGGTACAAACCAAAATCGTAGTGGTCGCGAATAAAGGGATACAAGTATGACAAGGCACATGAGGCAATACCCAAGGTAGTGATACTACCGTTTGCCTGATCCGGACTGGTGAGAACGCAATGCCGCAGCGCCCGCAACACCGTGAAACAACACTCCCAAAATCAAGGGTGCACCAATCGACAACAAGTAATGAGTAATTCGAAGAAGTGTGTCCACTTGAGGTAGCTAATCCTCCATTGGCTCGGCACGGCTCCTGTTTTAGTCATTTCCAATTTGACACAAGTGTCAAGGCTATCCATCATCGTTCTCTTTCTTCAGTCAACACGTACATCATTCCAACCACTTCATTCTAGATCATCACTCCGCGTATAGTTATTAAAGTGGTTTTCGGTTTAGATAAAGAGTATATCCATAACCGATTCCGGTCTCTTTAATAACTTCCGTAATTATTTCACCGATTGGTCGTTTAATACATTTCGAACCAAATCAATTCAATTTCAATTACAATTTGTAAATCAACATTTCATTTGTCTTTCAAAATCAATTTTCAAAATTTACGTTTCAACTTCCAAATTCATTTCAACATCCAATAATTCAATTTCAAATTTTATTCAAAACAATTTAAGTATTGATTCAAGTTCGTATATAAGTTTCATTTTGGAAACATTTAAATGAATTAAATTTAACATTCAAATCAATTTAAAATCATTTATCGATTTCATTCCATATTCGTTAAGTAAATTTATCATTCGAAACAATTTTACATTTAAATTTCAATTTATTAAATCAATTACTTAAGTTCAACTTCATTAAATCAAAACCTACAAATTTGAATTAAATTAAATTCGTCAAATCAATTCTTTCAATTACAAGTCTTACATTAATTCCAAAATATCACATTTTCATTTCTTGTTAAAGAAAATTCAATTTCAATTATTTATTTACTAACTTTAAATAATTTTCCAAAAAATTAATTAATAAAGAAATCTCAATTTCAATTATTTACGAAGTAAAATTCACTTATTCAAAAGTTCAATTTTACTTATTAAAGAATTCAATTCAATTTGATCATTAATAATTCAATCTTATTTAATTATTAAATAATTCAAAGCTTAATCATTAAATAATTTCAAAGTTTAATAATTTCAAACTTAATTATAATTTCAAACTTAATTATTAAATCATTTCAAAGTTTAATAATTTCAAACTTAATTAATTTTTCAAACTTAATTATTAAATCATTTCAAACTTAATTCAATCATTTCTCAAATTAAACAACATTCTTCCATTAATTACATTGTTAATCTTTTGTTTCGGATTATTAAATATTAACATTTTCCATTCATCAAAATTCAAATTTCAACTTCATTTCAAAACCATATTCCTTTATTCAAATAAAATCTTCGTTTATTTTCAAATCAAATTATTGACCAATCGGGTTTTATTTAATTTCCTATCCTAGGTCAAAGTTCAATTTGGGTATTTATCATTTCAACCCGATTCCAATTCAATTCAAAAATCGAAGCATAACAAAGGGAACTTGCAGTGTGATAACTGGGATGGTGTCAAAGTAAATAAACAAGCAATAACAACAAACAATATCAATCCAAAATCAATTTAAATAATCCCGAAATAACCGTATTAATTCGCATTGTTATTTGTACGAATTAATATTATTATTTCTAGAATCTACACTATCATTTCATGTAGATTAAAGATTATTACATTACGGTTTTCACTTGTCATCTATTTACAATTTCATACATCATCAATTTAACAACATACATTCAGTGGTTCAAGGTGTAATTAAACAAATCCTACGTGTCAATAAATTCAACAGTTAAAGAGGTCATATTTACAATGTCATTAAATCAAATTTAACATTTAACTATCCTATATCAAGTCCAATTGCATACTATTTATCATTTTAACATTAACAATTTAACATCCAATAAAAACATCAACAATCAATAAATTATCAGCCAAACTGTATTATCATCACATAAATAATTAACAGATAATGGTGTCAGATGTCACAGGTGAACTGATACAGGTAATAGCATATATAACAGTGTAATTAACTAACAGCAGCATATTTCAATTGTCGTTTCAATTGAAATCAAATTTAATAAATAAAAGAACATTAATCGTGAGTGATTACTCACCTTTCGAGGTTAGAGAGAAAGACAATGAAGTGGTTACAAAGTCCAGGCACAAAATCTCAACACAAGGCAAGATTGAACTCGAATCGACGAACGAAGCTGATAAATAGGAATTTACGAAATCAAGTCAAACTGGATTGATGATGATAATTGGTATAAGTAAATATATATATATATATATATATATATATATATATATATACTTATTGAAGTGCAAAATACTCGAATACATGTTATACCTTTTTAAAACTAATAGTAAAAATGAAATTGATATAAACTTACTTTATTTAATACATATAAACCAACATGTATATTATATATTACAAACAACTCTACATATGACAAATGAATATATGCATATATATCCTATTATAAACTGACTTTATATATATATATATATATATATATATATATATATATATACAGAACACATAAAATAAACCAGAAATTTATATGCATAGGGTATTATAATACATGTATTCCAACTTAGTAATATATCATGTTGAACAGATAACAATATAAAGTAAACATGCTACTATGCAACATTGCAACCCCATTTATATAACTACATACCCTTACCTATATATTATATCTTTAAAATCAATGTTTATAATGTTTATATATATATATATATATATATATTACTTTACACCGTTATGGATTCAAACAGATCTTTATAAACCTCATAAATTTCATATAGATACAATACAAAATAAACATTAATAACAAACAAACTTTCCCTTAAAACAACCACATA
The DNA here is from genome assembly GCA_030737815.1 of Allium fistulosum. Lineage (NCBI taxonomy): Eukaryota > Viridiplantae > Streptophyta > Magnoliopsida > Asparagales > Amaryllidaceae > Allium > Allium fistulosum. The sequence goes on from CM060903.1 coordinate 543,928,515, forward strand.
CATATACACGCAGTCATATATATATCTGTATATACAAATATACTATTTTAACATGTTAAAGTAGTCACTTTATATAAAACTAACATATATAAAAGGTGTTCCTAACATATAATATATTTTTTTATAATAGAGACAACATATATCATTTTAAGCAAGTACTGACCTACCTATATTCAACCAGCGTAGCCAACATATTGTACCTTTATATAAACTAATTGTTTGCACAAAAAATGGACAAACACCTCAAAGTTGTATGATTTAGTAGATCTTATGTTGTTCTTAGTGATTTGGGTGATTTATGCGAATATATGAAAAACAGGGGCTAAACTGTAAAAAAGACATGCAGATTTATAGTGGTTCAGCCAGAATGTGCCTACGTCCACTTTATATGTTATTTCTCTTCTCTTATTTTGATTACAAGTACAAAGCTTTGATACAAGTAAAAGAAAGTTTTTTGAAAGTTCTCTCCGTGCTTGAGCTCTCAAACTTGTCCCCCATTGTTGTACCCCTGCCCCTCTATTTATAGAGTGAGGCTGGGGGTAGGGGTCTTGGAGGTATATAGCAACTGGCAGGCCTGGGCTGACGCAATCTGGCCTGGTGGAGCTGGTCCGGTTTTGTAATACCCCAAGATTTTGAGGAAAATTCTTTTAATAAATGATTAAAATTCTGGGGGAAAATCAGAATTATTATATAGGTGGGATTTTCAGTGGTGCAAGGTTGTGTGCATGTGTGCACGTGCACACTAGTTATGGCACTAAGAGAAAATCCAGAATTCCTGGATAATAAAACAAGGAAGGAAAACATTTAGATAAAATGTTTTAAATAAAGAAAATATAGACTTAGACATGAGTATTAAAAATTCCTGAGGATGTGTGTATATATATATATATCTATATATATATGCCTATGTATGACTTGTCTGAAAATTTAGACAGAAGAAAACATTGATTTATAATGAATAAGTGAAATTTTAAATAGGTGTAGAAATGCACATAAGTATGCACATGTTTTCTGCAAATAAATGGTTAAAATTAAATTAACACCCATGGTTGTATAAATGTATATATATATATATATATCCAGATATTATGGAGCAGAAAATAAATAAAGGAAGCACTAAAACAGTAAGAACCAAAGTGCAAGAAAGCAAATGTACATAGGCAGAAAAATAGAAAGTCACACCATTATCATGTTTGAGGTAAATATAATAAAAATACTTAAAGTTATCACTTTCTGAAAAGAAAGGAAAATAGGCACAATTTAGTCTTGTTTTAAAATATTGGCCGGGACATTAAGGGTTAGGAGGGAAGGAATGTGCAATGCCAAATGCATGATTCTGGTCTGGGCTAAAATAGGGATTTTGCATCACCCAAAACCCTAGACAGAACCCTTATTTAAACCAAGAGCCCAATCAGAAAACTGCTCTCTCACTAATTAATTAACCTAAGGAAGAAGAGGAAGATTGTCACGACCCTCCCTTCACGACCCTCGAAAATCGACACAAAATACTCAACAGTATAATATGCCGACGATCGAATGCCGGAAAGACAGATTGTAGGAGAATAAGGAAGTAGATAGAAGAAGAAAGAACTAAACAAAATCAGAACCTCACAGTCGCAGCGGAATAAAATATAATATATAGAACAGATCTTTACACAAAATGAAAACTATATATGTTTATATACAATACATCATCATCAGAGTATGTCATAATACAATCATCAAATCCAGTCAATCAATCAATACAACAATCACAACAGCGGAATGATACAAGTACGAGAAATACGTCTCGAACTCCAGCTCCTCTCCTGAGCTCCATAGCATCCTATCCTGTAATATACTCGGTCTGACCCGAGCATTATAATAAAATAACACCCGAGTCAGTCTGGAATACCAGCGCATCATAAATACATCCAAACTGATTATTAAAGTTTCAAAAATCCTTTGAAAACAAAAGCATCTCGTAAGACCACGCCACAAATAAACATGTCGGGTTTTTACCTTACGATAGCTAAAACACTTTTTATAGAAATCCTCTGATATTATAATAGTGTCTATTCACAAATACTTATAAAATAGCTGAAATTGTTACATCTATTAAATTCCGGCATACTAGCCACACCATGGGTAATACAAACAAAACTCGTACAAGGCACGTAGGGAGAATGGATTTCCAACGAATGACTAGGCACTGGGGTACCACCTGTCACAGTACGTGGCCTAGATCACAGTACCGAGGAGTACGCCCGCTCCCCTACAACACAAGACCGGAATCATCCCTTACTGGATAATTCCAAGTAAAATCACCCCACGGTTGTGATCAGCAACCGCACCACTAAGCCGAAATAAAAGGGACATCTAGACAGGGATGACCTTACTCTCAAGTGGGGGCTACCCACGAAGCCTTGCTGCATATCCCCTGATTTTCAGTCATTCCCGGTTGATGAGGCTTGAGGCTAAGCGTTACCTTTATAGCACATATCCCTTAGAATGCCCATCGCCCACCTGACGATGTCACGAAAGCATTCGTCCATACAAGTCCGTCCCGGGTCCGAACGGAACCGAAGGCACTACCCCTACTACATCCATTTTGGAAATATCCTCAGGATTAGTAGCGACTAGCCCTTGCACTTCACTGCTCCATCTTCGACTCCGAAATCGTTTTCGCGAAACGTACAAACCGGATCGAAGTGGTTTTCGAGTCTCCAGACCTAGAATCCCGGTATACGGAAACTCGATCCCGGTCTCTTCGAAACGATCGCGCATTTGGCCAATATTGATAGTCGGTGATTTAACTATCAATTAATGTTCACAAACATCCATACACATCCATCACACAATAAATAATCTCCATATTATTTATTTTCTTCTAATATCTTTCAAAGAGATATTTTCACATTTTCAAAACTCGTTTGAAAACAATTTTCCAAACTCTTCCTTTACAAGGTAAATCTTTTACCCTTTATTCCCATCGGGAATAACCAAGTATAAAACAATTTGCATTTAAAACAGTTAAAAATACTTTATACTGAAATATACTTTAAAATATGAAAATTTCTTCTATTTATTTACTCAAAATATAAATTTAAAATATGTGAAGAAAACTAGTTATTAACACATAAACTTTGATTTAAAAATAAGGGTTTTAGTTTAACTAAATTCAAAATAGCGTTATAAGAAGAAAAATACTAATTTTAACAACTTAAGTTAAAACCAACTTTTAAATAAATCCATTTGTAAAATAATTGCTAATATACTCCCAATTTATTACGGTATTAAAATTATTAATTTATTTCTTTAAAAATAACGATTTCTCAAAAATACTTTTAAAATGATTTAAAACTTAACCTTAGTTAAATAAAATCTTTTTATAAACATTTACTTGGTTTTCCTAGGGAAACACTTTCCCGTTTCTAAACATTCCAAAGTACTCTTTCATATAAATCCACGATTTATTTCAAGTCAATTTATGATTTCAACATAAATTTCCAATTCCATACTTAACTATAACTTCCTCCGAAGTTAAATCACAATTTTTCCCATTTTCGGAAATTCATTTTTTTTAATATAGTTTTAACATTTTTAAATAAACATCTTGGTGAATTTTCAATGGAAGCCAAATTTCCAATTCACTTAGTTAAATTCCAATGAAATACGGCATTTCAAAACATTCTGTTTTTCATTTGAACTTGTTAATTTATAGTCGGAAACTCCATTTTAACATATTTTTAATTTCCGGATAACATTAGTCGTTATTAAAATAAACACCGTTATTTTAAACAATTTATAATTTCATAAATTTAATCTCCAGAAAACTATACTTTCCATTTACCCATTACATAAACTTCCCATTATATTCAAAATCCCAATTTGGCCCAATTTACATTTTTCCTTTCAAATCCGATTTCAAATTTTATTCTTTGAAATTCTAAATTTAACAATTCATTTTATTTCGTAAAAACACTTTTTTAGCCATTTATACTTAAATTCTGTGATTACAATTTATACCACAATGTCACAGAACAACTAAATTTTCAGATTTATCAATCACATCATATAAACAGGTATCACTATCAATTATAAAACAATTGCTACATTGTGAGGAATCCAGTTGGATCCCTCCAACCTGTTTCTCCCTGCATTACAGATATTAGCACATCGCAATATAAATATCAACCAGACTGATAATAACAATTATATTCAGCCATCCACACAGATATTTAAATATTAACTATTTAAAATGCCTAGCATCCAGATGTGAGTGAGAAAAACTCACTTTGAGTTTCGGCGAGCGTTCGAAATTTAAATTAAACCGAACGACGTTCGATTTAACTCAATTTTCTACTTGCCCGGAATGAATCCTGATCTGCACCATCGCATAGTATTCTTTCCTGCGATTCCAACGCATCCAAAATCGTCTCAATCTGACATCGTATGAACTAGATATTATTTTTTAAAGTTTAAATTGAAATTTGAAAACAATTTCCTTTTTATTTTATTTTTCTCTTTATTACCCACGACAAATCCAGGCCGCACGTTCTAGAGTAGAGATCAAGGCTACAGGCTCTTCTTCCCGCTTGCGTGCTCGTTCCAGGAACCACGCGAACCAAAGAACTCATCACGCAACCCTAACTCCGATAGCAGCGCCTCCCACCAGCGATCGGAACCCCATCACCCATGCCACGTCGAAGCCCACAATGATCCCTACCTACGCCCCAAAAATCGACAAGCTCGGTGCCCTACCAGCCGAGAAAACCACGCACGAACGTCCCCCCTTCGAGCCTCCATAGCCACCAATTTACTCCACCATCTCCGATCACAACCGTAGGATCTAAAGCACTCGATGAGATCTTCGATTCGCTAGTTGGAGTTTAAAGCTATGAGTGAGTGGATTGATCGATAATAGGGGAAGAAATTGGATGATTACCGGCCATTAAACGATAAAAGAGGCGGCTGGTTGTTTTAACTAGGGTTTAGAGAATAAAACGTTTATATATATATAAATTTAATATTATTTAATTAATAAAATTCTCAATTAAACAGTTAAAGCACACGACATCCAATTCTCACGTTCCGACAGGCTATCCTGCGGTTTTTCCGCATTCCGGACACAATGGAACAGGTTTCGTAAGCTAATTCGATCGTATGCACGAGATACGGAATTAAACGATCAATTTAAAATTAAATCGGTTAAATCGATTTCGATGCGTTTCGAGCTGCCACGGTCAAACGACAACTCCGATTGCCACGAAAATTGAAATCCGATAATAACTAACTATTACGGATCCAATGGAACTAGTTTCGTCGAATTCCGAGACTGTGCCCCGAAAGGCTATTTTAACTCGTCTATTTAATCAGACGATTTGTCAAATTTAACGAAAACGCGTAAAATTTCATTTTTAAAATTTTGTTAACCTAATAATAAATCATATAAAATTTATAAACACGTCAAAAATCATTCTGGCTCATTCCAGACTAAAATCTGATTAAATTGCATTTTAATAATATTAAATTCATTTTAAAATTAATATAAAATCCCAAATATTAATTTATCAACTTTAAAATCCTTCTAAAATTCCAATAATATTGTTTATAACCAATTGAACTTAAAAATACATTTAAACACCATTTAATAGCTATTTACACCCAAATCCACCTTTTTATCCCAATCCCGAATATTTAATTATTATTTTCCATTATTCAAATTCAACCAGAATTGCTATAATTAAAATTTATAGTTTATTTCATTGATTGAATCTGAATCTATTCATTTTAAAATCAATTAAGAATTCACATTAACATTTAAAACGAATTAAATGTTCAAATTCAATGGCTTAAAAATACGGGATGTTACATTCCTTCCCCCTTATAAAAATTTCGTCTTCGAAATTTGCTAAGGTAAAAATATACTTTCCAACTCATTTACTTATTCAATTTGCTTAGCTAAAGTTTATATTCACTTCCCAAAACTCTTTAGCCCAATCCCGAATATTTGCTTCATTTACATTGAAAAGCTTTAGTTTCACTTTATCTCAAAATAACTTTACTAGTTATTAAAATTTCCAAAACCCCAAAAAAAAATTTCTAACTCCCAAAATTTTTGGAAAATTTTGGCGGAGTCTCCTCTGTACGGAGGAGCTTCTGCGATATCGCAGGATACACAAATATATATACATCGGCTCACACGGCCGGAAACCAAAATATATCACAATATATATATATCATTTTCCAATTATTTTTGCGTAGGCGTACCTTTTTAGTAAATTTTAAAAGCGAGCGGCTAATATAACGCATATACGCGCTCCAACTCTCTCGAACGCCTCCCGTACCTGTACTTACTCAACAAACTCATCAGTTTTCAAAGATATGAGCATTTTCATAACATTTCCAATATAAATGCAAGCCAAACATATCCATTTCATAACCAAACCAAGCAAACTTCATCATTAACAATGTTAACCATATTTTATCAACAATTCAAAGTTTTCAATCACTTTTCAAATTACTTATTCAAGTCCAAACTTCATTCTTTTTCTCTTGAATGACTTGCATTCAAGTTTAATATTCTCAATTCATATTTACATCAGTTTGATTACATGCGTATCACTTGCATCAATTTACTTCAATTCAATTACAAATTGATTCACAATCAAATTCTTATTCTTAAATTTGATATACTTACATTTTCTTTATTTTAACTTACATTCCCAATTTGATTTGCAATCAATTTTTATTTTAAACTTGAATCATTTGCATTTCTATCCATATACAAAATTACTTAATAAAATATCAACTCATTCCAGTTGATTTAAAATCCATTCCATTTGCTACTTTAAATCAATTCACTTGCATTCATTTACAACCTCTTTGAATTGGGTTCCAATCCATATTAATTATGCAAAAATCAATTTCAATTGCTTGTTAAACAACTCAACTCCAAATACAAGCAATTTCATGTCATACAAACAAAATTTATTACCACTTAAGCTTATAACCATTTAAAATTAATTTCAACTCAGATTTATATTAATTTTACTCCATTTTCATGGTTCACAATCCAAGTATCTTTATTCCAATGCAATTTGTTAATTAAATTAAACTTTCCTTACATTTTATTTCACCTCAATAATTAATTAATACAATTACACATGCATTTCCATTTTATTATTTAACAAATTGCATTCAAGATTACTTAATAAAGCCCATTCACACTCATTTTGTTTTTCTTCCAAGTTACTTAAGTTCTTTCACAAAATTTCCATCATCTTCTTATATCAATTTTATTTTATTTTCATTTGATTCTCATTCAAATCAAATTTCAATTCATTTACAACTTTAATGCTCTTTGTTTATTTATCCAATCCATTTTAGATTTATTTTATTAACAAAGAGACCATTTAAATTATTTCTCTCATTTGAATTTTATTTACAATTTAAACCATCACTATTATAAGCTAATTACATTATTCATTCTCACTTCCAACATTTATTGCCAAACTTAAATTCCATCCCAAAACTGGATTTTATTTACCTTTCAAATTTTGACCAAACTATCAAAATTCTATTCATTACCATACACATCCCATTTAATTTAACTAATTCATTTCCAAACAATCATTTTGGATTTAATTGAGTAAGCATTTACTGCATCCAACATCACTTCAACTAAATTAAATTTCCATTTAATTAAATTCTTATCCAAATTTAATTCAAGGTTAACTAGATTATATCTGCATTTTCAATTTAATTCCTTTCCAGAATTAATTCAAGTTCATCTAAATTTTATTTAGCCAACCTGAATTTTATACCATTTCCTTTACTACTTTAAATAAGAATTTAATTACATTCATTTTTATCCATAACACAACTGAATTTTAATATTCAGCTTAACTCTATTTTAGTCGAAGTTAAACCCAATTTATTTTACTTGAATGATTTACATTCAAATTCTCTATATACAAGTTCAAACTTATTTACTAACTTCAGTTCACTTACATCTTTTATATTTTATAATTGCTTCACCTTACCTTGCATTCCATTTAAAATTAAGTTCGAATTCACCATTCCATTTATTATTTCCATTTGTGATTATAATTCCATTTTACTTGAGTTAAAATCAAATCTTCCATTCTCAAGTTCTCCAACTTATTTACTTATAAGTTTATATTGCTCATTTCAAATCAATCCACATTTTTATAATCACAATGTCAAATTTTAACACTTAATAGCTTAAGAATATGAATTCATTTGCACAATCATAAGCATTTACATTTCACCGTTATCTCAACTTCCATTTAATTCCAATTCATTTAGATTTAATTCAATTTCAAATTCTTAATTTTATTTAACTTATCATAAGTTAAATCCAAATATATTCCATTCACCTTCATTTATTCAAAGTAAATTTACATTCCATATATACTCAATTCTTCTTTAAATCAACTTTCCTTTATAAGTTATATAGTTGAATCATTTCACTTTCACATTTTTATTTTAAAATAGAATTCCCAGAATTCAATTTACCCGGATTTATTTCAAAACCAATTCGAAATAAAAATCAACACATTTCTCTTTTGATATTCAAATCAAATACCAAATCCCAAACGACCTGCTTTTACTAAAAAATTTCCTTCTTGAAAATTTCTAAAATTACTTGTTTCTCAAACAAGTCCAAACAATATCATAACCAACTATTTTGGTAGCAATCCATCACTTTAGAAACTCAAAAATGAATTCTAATGATGTGGCCAGCATCATCAGGATTATTTTCCAGCGACTGAAGTGAGTTCAATGCTTTCCACTTCCAAAATTCACTTCAAAACAATTTCTATTAAAAAATATTTCCCCAAAATATACTCCATTCTTACAAATGCTTTTGAAAACATTTCTAACATTTCCACAAAGTCAAACTCCCAAAACTTTGTTTAATTCCATTTGAAATCCCTTTCAAAATTTCCGGGGTCAAAATTCTAGTTTAAATCAAATTTTAATTTTTGTACTTTTCTTATTTAAAACATATCCAGTCAATTCCATTTGGTTATAAACCATTTTAATATTTTAACTTCTTATTTTCTTATATATATCATTTCAAATTTTAGATCATGTTTTAATTTCTTATTTGATTATAGAAGAACAACCAAACAAGCATCCAATACATATAATAATTTAGAAAATTATTTCTTTTTATATCAAAATATAATTTTGGGTAAAATTATTTCATTTACCCGCTTTAAAAACAATACTATGCCGGTTTATCTTGTTTAAGAGTTTAGAAACCCCTATCGATACGGTTGTACTTCCCGCACCGACCAGAATTCATAAGCACTCAACCGATAAGTCAACACAGTACAAAAACAATTTTATAACCACTAACAAGTACGCTCTCATAGATATTATTACACTCAACTCATTATAGAGTACTTCCGACTCTATTTAAAAATGAGTAATTTTCCCACCAAAGCCTAGGTTGTCGCCAATCTAAGCTCTGATACCAACTGTCACGACCCTCCCTTCACGACCCTCGAAAATCGACACAAAATACTCAACAGTATAATATGCCGACGATCGAATGCCGGAAAGACAGATTGTAGGAGAATAAGGAAGTAGATAGAAGAAGAAAGAACTAAACAAAATCAGAACCTCACAGTCACAGCGGAATAAAATATAATATATAGAACAGATCTTTACACAAAATGAAAACTATATATGTTTATATACAATACATCATCATCAGAGTATGTCATAACACAATCATCAAATCCAGTCAATCAATCAATACAACAATCACAACAGCGGAATGATACAAGTACGAGAAATACGTCTCGAACTCCAGCTCCTCTCCTGAGCTCCATAGCATCCTATCCTGTAATATACTCGGTCTGACCCGAGCATTATAATAAAATAACACCCGAGTCAGTCTGGAATACCAGCGCATCATAAATACATCCAAACTGATTATTAAAGTTTCAAAAATCCTTTGAAAACAAAAGCATCTCGTAAGACCACGCCACAAATAAACATGTCGGGTTTTTACCTTACGATAGCTAAAACACTTTTTATAGAAATCCTCTGATATTATAATAGTGTCTATTCACAAATACTTATAAAATAGCCGAAATTGTTACATCTATTAAATTCCGGCATACTAGCCACACCGTGGGTAATACAAACAAAACTCGTACAAGGCACGTAGGGAGAATGGATTTCCAACGAATGACTAGGCACTGGGGTACCACCTGTCACAGTACGTGGCCTAGATCACAGTACCGAGGAGTACGCCCGCTCCCCTGCAACACAAGACCGGAATCATCCCTTATTGGATAATTCCAAGTAAAATCACCCCACGGTTGTGATCAGCAACCGCACCACTAAGCCGAAATAAAAGGGACATCTAGACAGGGATGACCTTACTCTCAAGTGGGGGCTACCCACGAAGCCTTGCTGCATATCCCCTGATTTTCAGTCATTCCCGGTTGATGAGGCTTGAGGCTAAGCGTTACCTTTATAGCACATATCCCTTAGAATGCCCATCGCCCACCTGACGATGTCACGAAAGCATTCGTCCATACAAGTCCGTCCCGGGTCCGAACGGAACCGAAGGCACTACCCCTACTACATCCATTTTGGAAATATCCTCAGGATTAGTAGCGACTAGCCCTTGCACTTCACTGCTCCATCTTCGACTCCGAAATCGTTTTCGCGAAACGTACAAACCGGATCGAAGTGGTTTTCGAGTCTCCAGACCTAGAATCCCGGTATACGGAAACTCGATCCCGGTCTCTTCGAAACGATCGCGCATTTGGCCAATATTGATAGTCGGTGATTTAACTATCAATTAATGTTCACAAACATCCATACACATCCATCACACAATAAATAATCTCCATATTATTTATTTTCTTCTAATATCTTTCAAAGAGATATTTTCACATTTTCAAAACTCGTTTGAAAACAATTTTCCAAACTCTTCCTTTACAAGGTAAATCTTTTACCCTTTATTCCCATCGGGAATAACCAAGTATAAAACAATTTGCATTTAAAACAGTTAAAAATACTTTATACTGAAATATACTTTAAAATATGAAAATTTCTTCTATTTATTTACTCAAAATATAAATTTAAAATATGTGAAGAAAACTAGTTATTAACACATAAACTTTGATTTAAAAATAAGGGTTTTAGTTTAACTAAATTCAAAATAGCGTTATAAGAAGAAAAATACTAATTTTAACAACTTAAGTTAAAACCAACTTTTAAATAAATCCATTTGTAAAATAATTGCTAATATACTCCCAATTTATTACGGTATTAAAATTATTAATTTATTTCTTTAAAAATAACGATTTCTCAAAAATACTTTTAAAATGATTTAAAACTTAACCTTAGTTAAATAAAATCTTTTTATAAACATTTACTTGGTTTTCCCAGGGAAACACTTTCCCGTTTCTAAACATTCCAAAGTACTCTTTCATATAAATCCACGATTTATTTCAAGTCAATTTATGATTTCAACATAAATTTCCAATTCCATACTTAACTATAACTTCCTCCGAAGTTAAATCACAATTTTTCCCATTTTCGGAAATTCATTTTTTTTAATATAGTTTTAACATTTTTAAATAAACATCTTGGTGAATTTTCAATGGAAGTCAAATTTCCAATTCACTTAGTTAAATTCCAATGAAATACGGCATTTCAAAACATTCTGTTTTTCATTTGAACTTGTTAATTTATAGTCGGAAACTCCATTTTAACATATTTTTAATTTCCGGATAACATTAGTCGTTATTAAAATAAACACCGTTATTTTAAACAATTTATAATTTCATAAATTTAATCTCCAGAAAACTATACTTTCCATTTACCCATTACATAAACTTCCCATTATATTCAAAATCCCAATTTGGCCCAATTTACATTTTTCCTTTCAAATCCAATTTCAAATTTTATTCTTTGAAATTCTAAATTTAACAATTCATTTTATTTCGTAAAAACACTTTTTTAGCCATTTATACTTAAATTCTGTGATTACAATTTATACCACAATGTCACAGAACAACTAAATTTTCAGATTTATCAATCACATCATATAAACAGGTATCACTATCAATTATAAAACAATTGCTACATTGTGAGGAATCCAGTTGGATCCCTCCAACCTGTTTCTCCCTGCATTACAGATATTAGCACATCGCAATATAAATATCAACCAGACTGATAATAACAATTATATTCAGCCATCCACACAGATATTTAAATATTAACTATTTAAAATGCCTAGCATCCAGATGTGAGTGAGAAAAACTCACTTTGAGTTTCGGCGAGCGTTCGAAATTTAAATTAAACCGAACGACGTTCGATTTAACTCAATTTTCTACTTGCCCGGAATGAATCCTGATCTGCACCATCGCATAGTATTCTTTCCTGCGATTCCAACGCATCCAAAATCGTCTCAATCTGACATCGTATGAACTAGATATTATTTTTTAAAGTTTAAATTGAAATTTGAAAACAATTTCCTTTTTATTTTATTTTTCTCTTTATTACCCACGACAAATCCAGGCCGCACGTTCTAGAGTAGAGATCAAGGCTACAGGCTCTTCTTCCCGCTTGCGTGCTCGTTCCAGGAACCACGCGAACCAAAGAACTCATCACGCAACCCTAACTCCGATAGCAGCGCCTCCCACCAGCGATCGGAACCCCATCACCCATGCCACGTCGAAGCCCACAATGATCCCTACCTACGCCCCAAAAATCGACAAGCTCGGTGCCCTACCAGCCGAGAAAACCACGCACGAACGTCCCCCCTTCGAGCCTCCATAGCCACCAATTTACTCCACCATCTCCGATCACAACCGTAGGATCTAAAGCACTCGATGAGATCTTCGATTCGCTAGTTGGAGTTTAAAGCTATGAGTGAGTGGATTGATCGATAATAGGGGAAGAAATTGGATGATTACCGGCCATTAAACGATAAAAGAGGCGGCTGGTTGTTTTAACTAGGGTTTAGAGAATAAAACGTTTATATATATATATAAATTTAATATTATTTAATTAATAAAATTCTCAATTAAACAGTTAAAGCACACGACATCCAATTCTCACGTTCCGACAGGCTATCCTGCGGTTTTTCCGCATTCCGGACACAATGGAACAGGTTTCGTAAGCTAATTCGATCGTATGCACGAGATACGAAATTAAACGATCAATTTAAAATTAAATCGGTTAAATCGATTTCGATGCGTTTCGAGCTGCCACGGTCAAACGACAACTCCGATTGCCACGAAAATTGAAATCCGATAATAACTAACTATTACGGATCCAATGGAACTAGTTTCGTCGAATTCCGAGACTGTGCCCCGAAAGGCTATTTTAACTCGTCTATTTAATCAGACGATTTGTCAAATTTAACGAAAACGCGTAAAATTTCATTTTTAAAATTTTGTTAACCTAATAATAAATCATATAAAATTTATAAACACGTCAAAAATCATTCTGGCTCATTCCAGACTAAAATCTGATTAAATTGCATTTTAATAATATTAAATTCATTTTAAAATTAATATAAAATCCCAAATATTAATTTATCAACTTTAAAATCCTTCTAAAATTCCAATAATATTGTTTATAACCAATTGAACTTAAAAATACATTTAAACACCATTTAATAGCTATTTACACCCAAATCCACCTTTTTATCCCAATCCCGAATATTTAATTATTATTTTCCATTATTCAAATTCAACCAGAATTGCTATAATTAAAATTTATAGTTTATTTCATTGATTGAATCTGAATCTATTCATTTTAAAATCAATTAAGAATTCACATTAACATTTAAAACGAATTAAATGTTCAAATTCAATGGCTTAAAAATACGGGATGTTACAAAGATAAGGCTAAAGATTTGAAGGGTTTTCTGGTTTAAGTTTGTGTAAGCACTTAGGTGAGTATCCTCACTCATATACATGGCATTAAGACCTGGGATTAGGCAGCCAAGCTTTTATATGTTATATTTTGCATGTTTTGATTTACAAACTATGTTGGCTGCTGATGGTTTCATGAATGTTTGATGAGATATGATCTGCTATGCTGGATGTTTAACTTTGTTGTTCTATTTTCATCTCTGTATATTATACCAAAACCTTGAGGAACATACATCAGAGTATTTGTAACTAGTTTGAATAATGGCTTAAGACAAAGAATGAAAAGATAAAGAAAACTATGAGCTGCATATACATTGGTATGGTGCTGAGGCTTGAAATAATTGGTTAAGGGTGCAATGGAGTTTTTCTCTATAAGTGCTGAGCCCTAAACTAAACAGAAACTTACAAGCCTAAAAACTATGTTTAAACAAGATTGAAAATCTGACTAAATATAGTTGCTTGAAAAATCAAAATAAACTCAATAGAGCCATGTATTTATTCTCAGTTGCAAACATTCTGGTATATGCTTGAATAGGGTGTTTCTATGATAAATAATGTGAGATGGAATGACTGGGGTGTTATATCTCTAGAAAGTAACCTTTAACTTGCTTGCAATATCATGGCTGCAAGGTAACTAGTATGTTTCATGAGTACAGGTGGTATGTACACCTAGCTATCATTGATAGAATGAACATAAATACACTTAGTGATATAACTAAGGATTTTGTGCCAAGAAGGCTGCTGGAATGCTTGTCCTATTTGAAGTAGACAAGTTGGCACATGGCTTGTTTAAGTCCTGAGATCTTTGTGCCATAATGTTAATTAGTTCATGGCAATGTGTCCCTTTGATTCCTTATAGCAGATGAGGCCAGGAATTTATAAGAAAAAGAAAAAGGCAACCTAGTAGTTCCAGATAAAAGTTGTTTATTGCATATGTTTGCTCTTATGTATTGTACATGATAATACCTGTCAAGTATGCAAAGTACATTTGTGCTGTATCCTTAGCTTAATATCATGGATATGTTAGAAATGCTCACACCAGATCATAGATCTGACCCTTATTGCTCATGGCACATGGGGGTGTCTCATTTATAATGGGGCAGCCACTAATGCTTTTGCAGGTTGTGATGGAGCTAAGTAAGCAAGATTAAAAAGTCATGGAATAGAGGATGCTAAGATAATTAGAAATAAAAGCTAAAATGTGTTAATTGATGCATGTATTCCCTGATTGATATGGCTATCTAAATGTATTAAGTAGGAAGAACTTGTAAGAGACATGTGCTATGTTGTTTCTGGTTATTTCTGATTTGGTATGTACTAAGGATATTGATGTTAAACTGATTTGAAAACCTATTTGCTAAAGTTGTTTTGATTTAGAGGAAAAACCTGGATTTTATAAGTATAATCATTTTATGATGATTTCAATTAATCCTGAGTTCTTTTAAAAAGAATGTAGATATACAGAAAATAATATTGGGAAAACCCAAAAAAGAATTAAACTGCTATATCTTCAATTTATGATATTGACATAAGTCCAGATGCAAGAAAAAGTGTTTATACCTTGAAGATGTATTTTTAAAAAGAGAAGTATGATTAGGAAGAATGATATATATCTGATCACAAAATGACTGATTCATACAAATATATATACATGCTTTTGGAAAAAAAAGGTAACAATGTTTTGTGTATAATCTGGGTTGTAATAATGCAAGTAAAAGAATGGCCAGAGTAACCACATGGTTAGGCCATAGGTCAGGCCTAATGTTTCACTTCAGATCAATGAAGTAAGGGAACATTTGAGCTCAGTTTTCCTGGAAAATGAACAAAGATACAGACATGTATATGTATATCTGTGTACATGTTGATATTGGGCAAAAATATAGATGTAAATTCTTAAAACAGTTGAAAGAATGGGTTTTAAAAATAGTTATGCAAGAAAAATTGTTTTGTATGATAGGTTATAGCCAAAAATTAAATATATATGTACAATTATAGGTAGGTAACAGATTTCAGCCATACAGGAGAAAATAAAAAGAAAAACAAAAATTGTGTTTGAACCGACCAGCATAGTACTCGAACTAGTGACCTTGCATGAATAAGTTAGGCGCGTTTCCATTACGCCTAGATGTTGCTTGTGTTCACTTAGGATCCACTTTCTTTTAACCTGAGTTTGATAATATTCAGACTTTAAGATAATCATCCATATTATAAGCTTGCTTTCCACTGATCATTGCTTGGTTATTTCTTAATTATAATAACAGTCTAAGGTATATATTTCCAGGGGACACTATAGTCAAAAAATCTGGATACATTAAGTTTTAATTTAAAAGGGAATTTATCACATTTATGCAAATTTAAAAAGGATTTCTACTTATTATTATGCTCTGATTCAAGTAGAATATAACATAGATATCTTCATATATGTATGTTAAAAATGATTTAGAATTAAAACAATATTTCTATATTGTGAAAGATCCTGGATATATTTTTGTTTATTAGAGAAAAGAAAATGACCCTGGGAAATATATTTGTAATAGATGATATATCTATATATCATCTCTAAAATATATTTGTAATAGATGATATATCTATATATCATCTCTAAAAAAAAAAAATCACCAATAAAATTAGTGTGTAAATAGGAGGGTCATTTCTTTTGGTATCAGAGCTATGTTTTAATTAACATAGCAAAATGTTTGTATGCTTATGTTTATACTAGGATTGTTTGTATATTTGACTGTTTATAAGTATTCCCTGAATGTATGTATGTGTGTGCATGTGACATACACAATGATTAAATAGGAAAAGATACAATCAATGTAAAATTTAAAGCTAAGTGTTATAAACTAATAAGATGAAATACATATACTTTTAGAAATATGGTAGGAAGAGGGTCTCATCATCAAGGAGGATCTAGCACACCACAAATGCTTGACATGCAGGAATTTGTGAGAGTTTTGAGAGATGGAATTGGGCACAGACCTGAGAACCCACATGAGGAGCTCTCCAAGTTAGTGAAGACTTATACCAACTTGGGAGGCAAGAGCTTTGAAGGAACTGAAAGTGTAATGGAGATTCAAGCATGGCTGAGGACCTTAGAGAGGATCTTCACTGATATGCAACTAGATGACCAAAGGAAGAGGCAAGTGGCCTCAAGGCAATTAAAAGGTGCAGCTTTGAGTTGGTGGGAGGTGATCATAGCTGGCCGGAATGAAAATGATATTAATTGGAATCAATTTAAGGAGATGTTAGAGGCAAGGTTTGTTCCAGCCTCAGCAAAAACCACTTTACTTGAGGAGTTCATCAAACTTAGACAGGGGACTATGAATGTCACAGAATACACCCAGAAGTTTGAGGGATTGTCAACCTATGGGGCAATGTTAGTGGCTGATGAAGCATCCAAAAATGATAGATACATCAAGGGATTGAACCCAGGGCTTAGCAGGGCTATACTACCCTATGCTGACAGAACTTTTGATCAAGTGATAGATTTGGCTCTGAAGATTGAGCAGCATGACAAGGAAAGAGATAAGTTCAGGAACTTCAAAAACAATAGTAACAAGAAGAACAAAGGAAAGTACCATCCTTATGATAAGAAGAAAGGAGAGGAAGATGGTAAGAAGGCAGTAGATGCAAAGCCCAATGAAGCCAAAAGAAAAATAGTTTGCAACCATTGTGGGAAAGAAGGCCATATTAAGCCAAGATGCCCGGAGCTTAAAGGGGGAGCTTTCAAATGCTATCTATGTGGAAAGGAAGGGCATATGAAAAGAAATTGCCCAGAAAACAAGCAACAAGGGAAAGTGGCAAACCTGGAAGGTAGGGGCAAGGCCATAATTGAGGCTAATACTGAAAACCATGGTCAAGTAGAAGGTACACTATTTATTTGTACCATACCTTTAGCTGTAATATATGATACCGGGGCAACCCACTCACTCATTTCCCATGAAATAGTTAAAAGGTTGAAAATGAACTGCAAATTGGCTGAAATACCTCTGTTAATACAAAGCCCTTTAGGAAGTTCTAGTGTATTAGATATGATCTGTGTGGATGTGAATTTGAACATAGGAGGAAACACATTTGTTTCCAATTTATATGTTCTAAATTTCCCAAATATAGGAGTTATATTAGGGGCAGATTGGCTAAGACAATTCAAAGCCATAATTGACCTAGATGCATCCACCATTTCACTACAAAATTCTAAAGGCCAAAGGGTTACAATTCTATGTGAACCTATCAAAGAAAACAGTCTAAATCATTTAATTGAATTAGAAAATAATCCCAAGGAAATAGCTATTAATGAAATCCCCATAGTTAAAGAATACTTGGATGTATTTGGGGAAGTAAAAGGTGTTTCACACCATAGACCTGTTGAATTCCAGATTAACCTTATGCCTGGGGCTAGCCCAGTTATCAAAAAACCTACAAGGATGGGGCCAAGTGAATTAAAGGAGCTAAAGAACCAGCTGGAAGAATTAGAAGCCAAGGGGTTTATAAGGCCAAGTAATTCATGCTGGGGTGCTCCTGTAGTATTTGTTAAAAAGCATGATGGTACTTTAAGAATGTGTATAGATTACAGAGAATTAAACAAAGTAACCATCAAAAACAAATACCCATTACCCAGGATAGATGATCTCTTTGATCAGCTCAGTGGAGCTAAAGTGTTTTCTAGGCTAGACTTGGCATCTGGGTTTCATCAGATGAAAGTTGAGGAATCAAGTATTAAATATACAGCATTCAACACAAGATATGGTTTGTATGAGTTTCTGGTTATGCCATTTGGGCTAACAAATGCCCCTTCTTACTTTGTAGACCTAATGAATAGGATATTCAGAGATTACTTAGACAAGTTTGTTCTGATTTTTATAGATGATATTCTAATCTACTCTAGAACAATAGAGGAACATGAGAACCACTTACATTTGGTCTTATCTAGATTAAGAGAAAAAGATTTGAAAGCAAAGTTCTCTAAGTGTGTGTTCTGGCAAGAGGAAGTACACTTTCTTGGACATGTTGTCTCTGCTAGAGGAATTTCAGTAAACCCCAATAAGATAGTAGCAATCCAAGCATGGAAGAAGCCTAACAATGTTAGTGAAGTTAGGTCATTCATGGGGATGGCAGGATACTATAGGAGGTTCATACAAGGATTTTCTAAAATAGCAATGCCACTCACTAACCTGACTAGGAAGAACCAAAAGTTTATATGGACTGATAAGTGTGAACAAGCTTTCACCCAGATCAAGGAGGCTTTGGTAAAATCACCAGTGTTGAGAGTACCAGAAGGCAATGAGGGATTGGTTGTATATACAGATGCACGTGGGTCAGGGCTAGGGGCTGTGTTGATGCAGCAAGATCAGGTCATAGCCTATGCATCTAGACAACTAAAACCCCATGAAACTAGATATGCAACTCATGATCTTGAGTTGGCAGCAGTAGTTTATGCCTTGAAGCTCTGGAGGCATTATTTATTGGGTGCAAAGTTCATTTTATACACTGATCACAAGGCCTTAAAATATCTCTTTTCACAAAAAGATTTAAATATGAGACAACACAGATGGGTTGAATTTCTTGCTGCTTATGACTTAGATATACTTTATACACCAGGCAAGGCTAATAAAGTGGCAGATGCATTGAGTAGGCAGCATGCAAAAGTGGCCATGTTGATGATGGAGGAGTTTAGAGACTTGACCATGCTCACTGATTTGGAAATAGATGAGAGCAGTGGGATGAGTATGGAAATAATTGAGGAAGAAAGGAGTAAAGGAAGGTTAAGTTTAATTACTTTACAATCAAACTTGGCCTTGAAGGTGGCAAAAATGCAAGAAGAAGATCAAGACTTAGCAGAAAAGAGGTCTCTCCTATTAAAGAAGGAGGAAGTGAAGGATTATCACATAGATGAAAAAGGATACTTAAGGTACAAGGGAAGGATATGTGTCCCAAACATCATAGAATTGAAAGAAGAAATCCTTAATGAGTACCATAGGAGCAAATATTCCATACATCCAGGCAGCACCAAAATGTACCAAAACTTAAAAAGGGACTATTGGTGGAAGGGAATGAAGTCTGATGTAGCCAGACATGTTGCTAAGTGCATGGTTTGTCAACAAATAAAAGCTGAGACCCAAAGACCTTCAGGGTTATTGCAGCCACTTAGCATACCACAGTGGAAGTGGGAAGACATATCTATGGATTTCATAGATGGTCTTCCTAGATCCAAGAGGGGAAATACAAGTATTTGGGTGATTGTAGATAGGCTGACTAAAGTAGCCCACTTCGTACCAGTGAAAGCAGACAGAAATGCACCTAGGTTAGCCCAAACTTTTATGAGAGAAGTGGTAAAACTGCATGGTGTTCCTAAAACTATAGTGAGTGATAGGGATACAATCTTCACTTCAAGATTCTGGAAGAGCTTCCAAGAAGCTATGGGTAGTGAATTGTGCCTAAGCACTGCTTATCACCCCCAATCAGATGGGCAAACAGAAGTGGTAAACAAGATTTTAGAGGATTTGCTTAGAGCATGTGTGTTAGACTTTGGAGGAAATTGGGAGGACCACCTCCATTTGGCTGAGTTCACATACAATAATAGCCACCAAAGCACAATTGGAATGGCACCCTTTGAAGCCCTATATGGAAAGCCATGTCTATCACCTATGTGTTGGGCTGAGGCAGGAGAGAAAGCTATCCTAGGGCCAGAATATGTCAAGGACATCACAGAGAAAATAGGACTGGTGAGAAAGAGGATGGAAGTAGCTCAAGATAGGCAAAAGAAGTATGCTGATGCAAAGAGGAAGTCAGTGGAATTCAAAGTAGGTGATTATGTCTTCATTAAGGTTTCACCAATGAAGAAAGTCTTGAGATTTGGCAAGCAGGGGAAACTCAGACCCGGATATGTTGGACCATACAAGATTTTGGAGAGGATAGGCTCACTAGCCTACAAGCTGGAGCTTCCAGAGAAGATGAGTGCAATGCACAATGTGTTTCATGTGTCACAACTAAGGAGATGGGTACATGACAAGGAGGAAATCTTAGAAAAGCCTACTGAAGTTCAGATTAATCCAGATCTAATCTATGAGAAAGAGCCAGTGGGAATTGTGGCAAGGGAAGAAAAGAAATTAAGAAACAAGACATTGAAGCTTGTAAAGATTCAATGGAGTATAGATCCTAGTGATTGTACTTGGGAGCTAGAGGATAAAATCAGGATGGATTACCCTAGGCTCTTTGCAAAATTTAAAAGGTAAATTCTTAGATTACTAAGAAAATTTGATATGTATGATAGACAGTGACTATTTAAATTGCTCATGCATATTTGAATAATTTTCCTAAGAAAGTAGGAGTACTCAAAGAATATGTTGTAAATTGTGAGGGCACAATTCCTAAAAGGAGGGGTGATTGTAATACCCCAAGATTTTGAGGAAAATTCTTTTAATAAATGATTAAAATTCTGGGGGAAAATCAGAATTATTATATAGGTGGGATTTTCAGTGGTGCAAGGTTGTGTGCATGTGTGCACGTGCACACTAGTTATGGCACTAAGAGAAAATCCAGAATTCCTGGATAATAAAACAAGGAAGGAAAACATTTAGATAAAATGTTTTAAATAAAGAAAATATAGACTTAGACATGAGTATTAAAAATTCCTGAGGATGTGTGTATATATATATATCTATATATATATGCCTATGTATGACTTGTCTGAAAATTTAGACAGAAGAAAACATTGATTTATAATGAATAAGTGAAATTTTAAATAGGTGTAGAAATGCACATAAGTATGCACATGTTTTCTGCAAATAAATGGTTAAAATTAAATTAACACCCATGGTTGTATAAATGTATATATATATATATATATCCAGATATTATGGAGCAGAAAATAAATAAAGGAAGCACTAAAACAGTAAGAACCAAAGTGCAAGAAAGCAAATGTACATAGGCAGAAAAATAGAAAGTCACACCATTATCATGTTTGAGGTAAATATAATAAAAATACTTAAAGTTATCACTTTCTGAAAAGAAAGGAAAATAGGCACAATTTAGTCTTGTTTTAAAATATTGGCCGGGACATTAAGGGTTAGGAGGGAAGGAATGTGCAATGCCAAATGCATGATTCTGGTCTGGGCTAAAATAGGGATTTTGCATCACCCAAAACCCTAGACAGAACCCTTATTTAAACCAAGAGCCCAATCAGAAAACTGCTCTCTCACTAATTAATTAACCTAAGGAAGAAGAGGAAGATAAGGCTAAAGATTTGAAGGGTTTTCTGGTTTAAGTTTGTGTAAGCACTTAGGTGAGTATCCTCACTCATATACATGGCATTAAGACCTGGGATTAGGCAGCCAAGCTTTTATATGTTATATTTTGCATGTTTTGATTTACAAACTATGTTGGCTTCTGATGGTTTCATGAATGTTTGATGAGATATGATCTGCTATGCTGGATGTTTAACTTTGTTGTTCTATTTTCATCTCTGTATATTATACCAAAACCTTGAGGAACATACATCAGAGTATTTGTAACTAGTTTGAATAATGGCTTAAGACAAAGAATGAAAAGATAAAGAAAACTATGAGCTGCATATACATTGGTATAGTGCTGAGGCTTGAAATAATTGGTTAAGGGTGCAATGGAGTTTTTCTCTATAAGTGCTGAGCCCTAAACTAAACAGAAACTTACAAGCCTAAAAACTATGTTTAAACAAGATTGAAAATCTGACTAAATATAGTTGCTTGAAAAATCAAAATAAACTCAATAGAGCCATGTATTTATTCTCAGTTGCAAACATTCTGGTATATGCTTGAATAGGGTGTTTCTATGATAAATAATGTGAGATGGAATGACTGGGGTGTTATATCTCTAGAAAGTAACCTTTAACTTGCTTGCAATATCATGGCTGCAAGGTAACTAGTATGTTTCATGAGTACAGGTGGTATGTACACCTAGCTATCATTGATAGAATGAACATAAATACACTTAGTGATATAACTAAGGATTTTGTGCCAAGAAGGCTGCTGGAATGCTTGTCCTATTTGAAGTAGACAAGTTGGCACATGGCTTGTTTAAGTCCTGAGATCTTTGTGCCATAATGTTAATTAGTTCATGGCAATGTGTCCCTTTGATTCCTTATAGCAGATGAGGCCAGGAATTTATAAGAAAAAGAAAAAGGCAACCTAGTAGTTCCAGATAAAAGTTGTTTATTGCATATGTTTGCTCTTATGTATTGTACATGATAATACCTGTCAAGTATGCAAAGTACATTTGTGCTGTATCCTTAGCTTAATATCATGGATATGTTAGAAATGCTCACACCAGATCATAGATCTGACCCTTATTGCTCATGGCACATGGGGGTGTCTCATTTATAATGGGGCAGCCACTAATGCTTTTGCAGGTTGTGATGGAGCTAAGTAAGCAAGATTAAAAAGTCATGGAATAGAGGATGCTAAGATAATTAGAAATAAAAGCTAAAATGTGTTAATTGATGCATGTATTCCCTGATTGATATGGCTATCTAAATGTATTAAGTAGGAAGAACTTGTAAGAGACATGTGCTATGTTGTTTCTGGTTATTTCTGATTTGGTATGTACTAAGGATATTGATGTTAAACTGATTTGAAAACCTATTTGCTAAAGTTGTTTTGATTTAGAGGAAAAACCTGGATTTTATAAGTATAATCATTTTATGATGATTTCAATTAATCCTGAGTTCTTTTAAAAAGAATGTAGATATACAGAAAATAATATTGGGAAAACCCAGAAAAGAATTAAACTGCTATATCTTCAATTTATGATATTGACATAAGTCCAGATGCAAGAAAAAGTGTTTATACCTTGAAGATGTATTTTTAAAAAGAGAAGTATGATTAGGAAGAATGATATATATCTGATCACAAAATGACTGATTCATACAAATATATATACATGCTTTTGGAAAAAAAAGGTAACAATGTTTTGTGTATAATCTGGGTTGTAATAATGCAAGTAAAAGAATGGCCAGAGTAACCACATGGTTAGGCCATAGGTCAGGCCTAATGTTTCACTTCAGATCAATGAAGTAAGGGAACATTTGAGCTCAGTTTTCCTGGAAAATGAACAAAGATACAGACATGTATATGTATATCTGTGTACATGTTGATATTGGGCAAAAATATAGATGTAAATTCTTAAAACAGTTGAAAGAATGGGTTTTAAAAATAGTTATGCAAGAAAAATTGTTTTGTATGATAGGTTATAGCCAAAAATTAAATATATATGTACAATTATAGGTAGGTAACAGATTTCAGCCATACAGGAGAAAATAAAAAGAAAAACAAAAATTGTGTTTGAACCGACCAGCATAGTACTCGAACTAGTGACCTTGCATGAATAAGTTAGGCGCGTTTCCATTACGCCTAGATGTTGCTTGTGTTCACTTAGGATCCACTTTCTTTTAACCTGAGTTTGATAATATTCAGACTTTAAGATAATCATCCATATTATAAGCTTGCTTTCCACTGATCATTGCTTGGTTATTTCTTAATTATAATAACAGTCTAAGGTACATATTTCCAGGGGACACTATAGTCAAAAAATCTGGATACATTAAGTTTTAATTTAAAAAGGAATTTATCACATTTATGCAAATTTAAAAAGGATTTCTACTTATTATTATGCTCTGATTCAAGTAGAATATAACATAGATATCTTCATATATGTATGTTAAAAATGATTTAGAATTAAAACAATATTTCTATATTGTGAAAGATCCTGGATATATTTTTGTTTATTAGAGAAAAGAAAATGACCCTGGGAAATATATTTGTAATAGATGATATATCTATATATCATCTCTAAAATATATTTGTAATAGATGATATATCTATATATCATCTCTAAAAAAAAAATCACCAATAAAATTAGTGTGTAAATAGGAGGGTCATTTCAGGTTTGCTCTGGTTCGATGGGAGCAGGTTGGTCCGTTGGTCCTTGGTTCGGTGGAAGGAGGTGAGTAGGTTGGTTCGGTGGTTCGGTGGAAGTAGGTTGGTCCGGTGGTACTTGGTTCGGTGGAAGGAGGTGAGTAGGTTGGTCCGGTGGTTCGGTGGAAGTAGGTTGGTCCGATGGTACTTGGTTCGGTGGAAGGAGGTGAGTAGGTTGGTCCGGTGGTTCGGTGGAAGTAGGTTGGTCCAGTGGTTCGGTGAAATTCTGGTTCGGCTATGGGGATGGTTCGGTGATGCTTGAATAGGTATGGTCCGGTAGAGGCTGGTTCGCTCCTTACTTTCTCCCGGTGGCCCCTTCCTCATCTGGACTTGGTAGTGATAGAAACGTACCCAACATTTAACCCCCAAAGTAGGGCATATGCTGATATATGCCGTGCTTTGTTTCAAGTTACCCAATTTCGACGTTCCCCTTCGACTTCTAGTACCGAACCGGTTGGTCCGGAGGTCCACCTTCGTCTATAAGTACGGAACTAGGGCCTTTGTTATCTCCTACCGAACGAAGCAGTCGAGCCAAATCAGTTGCATAGCCGAATCAAATTTTATCCTTCTGCCGAACCGCTTTAGCCTGCCGAATCAGGTACTTAATATCCCTTCGCCGAATGAAACTTGTGTGTACCGAATGAACTTTAGTTGTGAATGCCGAATGGGCTCGTAGCATGGGTGCCGAATGAACTCTAGTTGTAAACGCCGAATGAGCTTGTAGCATTGGTGCCGAATGAACTCTAGTTGTGAATGCCGAATGAACCTTGAGACTCTGAATACCGAATGACTTTTAACCTTCACCTTACCGAATGACAATAGGAATTTGAGCATTTTGATTTTATGAGTGAAATTCTAGACTGCACACACTCGCTTCTTTACTTCCTTTATTCTAACGACGCACTTCTTTGTGTTTGCAGAAAAATGTCTCGAAAAGCAGAAACTCGATCAGATAAAAAGAAGTCCCAGGGCGAAGGAGAATCTTCCGCAGTGCCCACTGCTCAGCCGGGACCGGAACGTCACGGATCTACCCCGAGATCACTAGTGGACGGGTACGGCCCTCAGGAGCTTCTGAACTCCCCGCCCGATTGCTTTCCCAGCTCCCTTAAGGAGGAGCAGCTCGATGTCATCTCTCGTTCTTTCGGAATTGATAGGGCGCGCATGCGGTTGCCAGGAAGAGACGTTATGCCATATGACCCTCTCGAAGGGTACTTTGCCTATAGCAGATACCACTGCATGTGTGGTGCCATTCCGCCTCTTAATGCTTGGGTAGCCAGCTTCCTTACATATCTAAAGGTGGCCCCATTCCAACTTCAACCCAACTCCTATGCTATACTGGTGAGCCTCTTCGTCATCTTCCAGAGGAAGTATGGTCGTGCTCCTTCCAACCGGGAGATCCGGTACTTATATAATCTGAGGAGCTATAAGAAGGGGTCCCCATACATCAGCTTGGAGTCAGCTGTAACCTTCAAGCCGGTCTTGGATCTGTATTCCAAATTCAGCATGTTCAAGAAGGAGTGGTTCTTCGTCAGGGACGATTCTGTTTCTATTCGGCGTTTTACTTCTGCATGTAAGTCAATGCTTTATTTATAATCTCCATTCAGATTGTGATGCTTCTTCTCATACGTTTTCATTTTTGCTAGTGACAGGTGGCTTTGCGGTTGTGGAGACTGATCGCCTGGTTCAGACGGCGGCTGAGATAGAAGCTATTCCCGGGAGAGATAGATCAGCTGCCTACCTGATCAGAAACGCGACCCTTCTGGAGTGTAACTTGATCCTTCCAGAGGAGTCAGTAGTCAAGCTAAGGGAAACGACGAAGGAGAGGGCGGCTGCTTAGGCTAAGGGAGGTGTCACGATAGAGAGTGGTAAGAGAAAACCTTTCACAAAACCTCCAACCGTCGGAGGTAAGAAACTTAAGAAGTCGGACGGTCCTTCCCCCAGCAATTGTCCACTTACCCAGGGGAAGGAAGATGTGGAGGAGGAGAGAGGTGAGGGTGGAGATGACCGGGAAGGTGATGACGGTGGTGATGGCATCGGGGCCTTGCTTCCTGGGCAAGCAAGCGAGATTCAGGAGTGGACGGATGATGCATTCCACCAAGCTTTCGAGGGGCTGGACGGGGAACCGGCTCTGATAGAGAAATCTGGGAAAGCTGACAAGGCTGGGACTGGTGCAAGCGAGCCTCCTCAGATTATTCCAGCCAAGGTAGCTCCGACGACTCAAGGTGAACTTTTGACTCCTGCGGGCTCCATTTATGATAGGGACTTAGGAATATTTTATGATCCGCTCCCGTCCTGGAATGAAATTCAGGACTCATTGCAGTATCCTACTCCCCCCCAGGGTTTGTACAACCACAGATGTGTTTTCTTTCTTCTTTTAACTTTTAATTTACCGTGTTTTCTCGAATTATGGATCAATGTAAGCTTGTGACACTTGTTCTTCATATCATGAGCAGGTAAAACGACCAAGGCCTCAGATCTTCGGCACAGGCTTGAACAGTACAAGCTCTCCAAAGCTTCCGCCAAGCCGAAGACTCCGACCCACCGTTCCGAGGATGTAATTTACTACCGTCCTCTTCTCGGGGTTATTGAAGAGGGTATTCAGAAGAGAAAGAGGAGTCATCCCTTATCCGAACCTTCACTCGGTCCCCAGCCCCCAATTCAGCCTCTTCATGATATCACAGAGGAGGATACTGAGTTCGCACTCTCTCCGCACCTGTCTGAAAATCCTACCGTCACTCAGATTGATCGTCATGACTTGGTTCGGAATCCATTTGCGGGTCATCCTGACCTGGATCCAAGTTCCCATGATATTACTTTTGACGAGGTTACCGGTGAGCACCTTCTTCCCCGCAATCCCATGGTACGGGTGCTTGATGAGGCTAAGTCCTTAGATCTCGATTTACTTACTACTCGGATAATTACCATGGGAGACGAGGCCAAGGCTAATTTTGATCGGGTGGCGGATGAGACTAGGAAGCTGATGGGGCATCATGCCCGGCTGGTTAAGGCTGGAGAGGAGATTGGGAGTGCCAACATCCGACTACGATTGGTGGTTTCGGATCAGGCCAAACAGCTCGCTGATCAGGCCATTCAGATTTCTCAACATGAGGCTGCTTCTGGACGACTAAAGAAACCATGGAAGAGGCCAGCCGGGCCGAACTGCGGAAAATGGAAGCTACTTGCAAAGAACGGATCGACATGGCTATTGCCACGGTGGACGAGGTTCGGAAAGCGGATCTTGAGCAGGTAGAGGAGTTGTCCGGGAAACTTGAGGCTGCAGAGCTTGCTCAAGCCAAGTTGAGGGAGGAGATGGAGGCAATGCGGGAATACCTTCTGGTTGACTGCTCGAGATACCGATCAGAGAGATATGCTGCCGTTGAAAGGTTGTCGGCTTCCAAGGCCCGGATAAGGGAGTTTGAGGAGAATGAGGGGATGATGGACGAAATGCTTCAGGACATGTACTTCCGAACCTGGAAGCAGGGCAACCTATCCTGGATGGATGATTATCCTAGGATCATGGCTAAGATCTATCTTCGGGCTCTGGAGGAGGCCAAGGCCGATGCGGATAAAGATGGTGGCGTGGCCTTCAGCATGGATGTGGTCACTGCCCAGTTTGCCAAGGGGGAGAAGGTGGCGGTGAAGGAGGGTATGCGGTTGCTTGCTGCTGTGAAGGCAGGGGTGCAAGTAGATGATGACGACCAGGATGGCCAAGAAGCAGATGTTGGTAATTCTTCCTTTTTAGTTTCCCCATTAACTTGGTTGCTTCTCCCTAATGAATCCCTTCTCTGTCTGGACAGGTGGGCAACAGGATAAGGAAAAAACTCCTATGCAGCCGGCCCCTTGATTATACCTGGAAAAGCTCCTTTTGTGGACTTGACAGGGTTGTAGATGTTAGTCTTAAAACAGTAAAGTAGCTTTTAGGTTGTATTATTTTGCTACTTGTAATAAATAGCTCTATTCTTGATGTGTAATTCTTTATCTTAAGCTGATTTTGTCGTCTTCCGAATGTTTGTTGCTATTTTGACATGTCGTATGAGAAATATAGCTATGTATATTCTTGTAATTGAATTGTGTGTGATGTCAGGTTCTGGTTTTAAAACATAATTTCATGACTTGCAATATTAGCGTGTGGTGTGAACAAATTATAGTCATGAATTTGTACACAAAAGAAGAAAATACCGCCTTTCATGTTTTAATCGTAGATGGCAGTTTTGACTATCTTGTATGACCGAGCATGGAACGCAGTCGAATGCCCTGCCATCCAATCGTGAGTCCCTACACCCATTGGCGAGTATCTCCTACTCTGCATCCTGTACTTTAGGGACTGTTATAGAGGATAGGAGAAAAGCTTTTTAAGTAAAATTGAAATATGTGAAAAAGTAAAACTTCCAATCACGGAAGGCCTTCGATGTGCTTATGTTCGTGGCAAACGGGTTTTGTAGTCACTTTCCCTAGCTGTGGGTCTTGGAGACATTTGTCACCCATCTTATGCCTCCGCGGGGAGTTAATTCTTTTTTACCACAGCCGCACTTAAGACACATCGGAGCCGAGATCGCGCACAGTAACACCCGGGCCATTATGGCCCGTAATCATGGGTATTATTCGATTTACTGTGGCCGGCTAGCGTGGGTGCCGATCGTCAACTGTGAACTGCCCCTGGCTGGCCACACCTTATGTTGGGGCTTATAGTCGGTTCACAGTTGCCGGCGAGCCTAACGCTGTAATGAGCTGCCTCGGCTATAGTCGGCCTTCTCGGTGGCTTATAATCGGCTCATTACAGTTGGCTTTAAGGGCCGTCGCGAGCAATGAGTTAACCCGCAGCAGAGGGATGCTGGAGCAAAAGTGTCTCATTGGCGAGGGCATAGATTCGCATAGTACCTATTAGGTTTTGCCCAGGTGAAGTTGCGTCGTGGAGTGCTTTGAGTGGAAATGCTATACGCATAGGATTTTGTTCAACAGAAAAGGATAAAGTTAACAAGTAGCCAAGATATGAAGGAACAAGTTAAAAAAGAGACAAGGTTTTTTAATGTGGTTCGGCATGAAAAGGCCTACGTCCACTGATTCTCTTTGTTAATTCACTTCATATGGGCAGTACAAGTTAAGAAAAGTATCGACGGAGGTGCTGGATGTTCCATGCCCTCTGGAACACCTCTCTGTCCACTGTTGACAAAATATAAGCTCCATTGTGGAGATCTTTATGAATTACATATGGTCCATCCCAGATTGGGTCTAGTGCTCCGGGGCGAGGGAAGATTCGCTTGAGGACAAGATCCCCTTCTTGTAAGGTACGATGCTTGACTTTGGAGTTGTATTGTGCTGCCACTTTCTGCTTGTGGGCTGCTGTTTTAAGGACTGCATCATTTCTTCTCTCCTCAACTAGATCCAAAGACATGTGGAGGAGTTCTTCATTCTCTTCTGGGTTATAGTGGATCCTACGGTGGGAAGGCACAATGGTTTCAACTGGGAGCATAGCCTCCGATCCGTATGCCAAAGAGAAAGGAGTGTGCCCCGTTGATGTTCTGAAAGATGTGCGGTAGGCCCACAGTGCCGTAGGGAGTTCATCCACCCAAGCACCCTTTGACTTTTCGAGCTTCTTTTTTATCAGAGTTTTCAGAATTTTGTTGACTGCTTCGACTTGTCTGTTTGCCTAGGGATATGCTACGGATGAGAAGCTTTTATGAATTCCGTGCTCTCGGCACCAGTTGGCGAATTCCTCGCTGTCAAACTGAAGTCCATTGTCTGATATGATTTTGAGTGGGACTCCGTACCTGCATAGAACATTTTTGATCAAGAAGTCAACAACTTTTGCTGAAGATACTTTATTCAGAGGTTCCGCTTCCACCCATTTGGTGAAATAATCAACTGCCACTATAGCATATTTGGCCCCGCCTCGGCCCATCGGTAGCTCGCCGATTAAGTCAATTCCCCATATTGCGAAGGGCCAAGGGCTGGTCATTTAAGTAATCTCAGTTGTTGGTAGCCGCGGAATCTTAGCAAATTTTTGGCATCTATCACACTTTTTGACGAAATCTAAGGCGTCCTTGCTTAAGGTGGGCCAGAAATATCCGTATCGGAGTATCTTTTTTGCTAATGTTTGCCCTCCGGTGTGATCTCCGCAGCTCCCCTGATGGATGTTGGATAAGATTTTCTTGGCTTCCCTCCCAGCGACACACCTTAATAACGGGTTAGAGAATCCGCGCCGATAGAGGATGTCTTCTTGTATTGTGTAGCGGGATGCTTTCCTCAAGATTTTCTTGACTTCGTTACGCCCGTTGGGTAGTGTGCCACTTTGTAGGTAGTCTCGGATGGGAGTCATCCAAGTTGCTTCTTCGGTTGCAACTATCATATTCACTTGCTCAAAACTTGGGGCCAGTTGCTTTGAGATGGTTACTGCCCCAAAGATGGTGATGTCTCTCACACTTGCTTGCTTTGCCAATTCGTCGGCCTCTCGGTTCTCTTCCTGAGGGATGTGTTTGACTAAGTAGTGGTCCAATCGGCTGAGAAGTAACTTGGTCTTCTTTAGATATGCTATGAGTCGTTCTTCTCGAGCTTGGAATTCTCCTAGTATTTGATAACAATAAGTTGAGAATCGCTATGAAGACACAAAGAATTGGCTCCGATTTCTATGGCAATTTCTAGTCCAGCTATCACTGCTTCATATTCTGCATCGTTGTTGGTGGCAGCGAACTCCAGCCTTATAGCATAGTGCAGTTTGTTTCCCCTGGGAGTGATTATTACCACGCCTGCCCCAGTAAACCTTTTGCTGATGAAGTAAACTAGCCGCTGCGTGCGGTTGTCTTCCCTTACCAAGGCTGCGCTTAAGGCGTGAGATGACACAGCATGGTATAGGTATAATTCTTCGCCTTCGCTTGGAGTCGAGAGTACCGGTGGTTTCTGGAGGTGTTCGATTAGGTTAAGGAAAGCGGTTAAGCATTCGTCAGTCCATTCGAACTTTCCCTTGTCTTTCTTTAGGGCTTCGAAAAAGGGGACGCACTTGTCCGTTGCCTTGGAGATGAATCGGCTTAGAGCGGCCACTTTTCCATTCAAACTTTGCATTTCCTTCCGAGTGGAAGGTATCTTGATATCCCTTAACGCTCGGACTTGTTCAGGGTTTGCTTCTATTCCTCTGGCATGAACGATGAATCCTAAGAACTTTCCTGATGACACTCCAAAGGAGCATTTTAGTGGATTCAACTTCATTCCATATTGTCGAAGTACTTGAAACATCTTGCCTAGGTGGCTTACATGATCTTTGGCTTTCCTTGACTTTACCAGCATGTCATCCACATATACTTCCATAGTTTGACCTATTAGCCCTGCAAACATCTTGTTGACGAGGCGCTGGTAGGTGGCTCCTGCGCTTTTAAGTCCGAAAGGCATTACCTTATAGCAGTATAAACCCCGGTCGGTGATGAAACTAGTGTGGTCTTGGTCGGGAGCATGCATAGGAATTTGGTTATATCCTGAGTATGCGTCCATAAAAGATAGGAGCTCGTGCCCGGCTGTGCTGTCTACAAGTTGGTCGATTCTGGGAAGTGGGAAGCAATCCTTTGGGCAAGCGTCATTTAGGTTGGAAAAGTCAATGCAGGTTCGCCACTTCCCATTAGCCTTTTTTACCAGCACCGGGTTGGCGATCCAGTCCGGGTAGATAGCTTCTCGTATGAAGTCATTGGCGAGTAGATTCTTTACTTCTTCATCGAGGTCTGCTGATCGCTCTGCCCTCATACTTCTCTTTCTTTGTTTTACAGGCGCCTTGGTAGGATCAATGTTTAATACGTGGCATGCTATGTCGGGGGAGATTCCGATCATGTCAGCGTGTGACCAAGCGAATACATCCAAGTTGTGGCGGAGAAAATCGATGAGTTGTTCCTTTAATTCGGCTTTTAGTTGGGACCCAATTTTCAATAGTCTACTTGAGTCGTGCTTGTCTATAGATATAAACTCCATAGCCTCTGCAGGCTCGGCGGTGGCCTCCTCCTCTTTGTCCCTAGGGTCTAATTCATTGAAAGGGTCGCTAGTATATCGAAGAGGAGGGGCTTTCTTTAGTTGCTATGCTTCTAGACTTTTTGTGCAGAGGTCAATCTCTACACCCTTCCCTTTATCCTTCCTATGGTTGTTGCGAAGTTCAGTCACATAGCAGTCTCGAGCAACGTCCTGGTCTCCTTCCACTTCCCCTACTCCATTGTCTGTTGGAAATTTCATCTTTAGGCACCATGGGGCTAGGACAATTTGGAAGTCAGACAAGGCTGGTCTTCCTAAGAAGGCGTTGTAGGCCGAATGGTTTTCTATTAGCACGAACGTCTGCTTCCGTACAATGGAGCGGGGATGGCTTCCAATCTCAACAAAGAGGTCCAGTTGCCCGAGGGGCATCTTAGCATCCCCAGTGAAACCGTGTAGTAGTTTATCGCAGGGAGATACATCCTTCATTGATAGCTTCATTTTGTCGAATGCGTGTTTGAACAGGATGTTTACTGAGCTTCCAGTGTCAACCAGGATTCGGTAAACTTCGGCGGGACCAAGTCGGGCAGAGATGACCATGGGATCCATGTGAGGGTACTGCCTTCATTCTAGGTCACGCTTACCGAATGTGATGTCATTACTTTCTTTCCGCTTCGGGTGGCGCTCTTCTATAACCGAATTGACATAGTCTTTATTGTCTCTAAGCGACTTTCCGTATCTTTCCATCTCTTTCCAGCTTCTGTCTGCGATGTGCGGCCCTCCTGAGATGGTATGGACCACTATCTTCTCTTGACTAGAGCTGCTAGCGTTGCGGTTTCCTCTGTCGGCCCCCGGTGAGGGTAGCCTTGGGTTTTCATTGGCAAGAGCTGGGGTCCTGTCCTAACCTTTTACATAACGTTCCAGTTTCTTCCTTCTGATGTGTTCCTCAATCAGATCTCGGAGATGATGGCATTCGTTGGTATCATGCCCATGAGATTCGTGGAAGCGGCAGAACTTTCCAGACTTCTGTGCGTTATCTGATTCCTTCTTGTATGGTGGGCGTTTGTATCTAACTTCGCCTTGGGTGGCAAGGAAGATATTTTCGACGGTCTCGTTCAAAGGAGTGTAAGTGTCAAATCTTGGTCCTGGCCGATATAGGCGCTTTTCTCCCTTCTTGCCCCCAGCATTGTCTCTGGAATCATTTCTTCGAACATCCCTTGCCACAGCAGGGGCGTTGCCATGGGTTGTCTTATTTTGCTGTCCTGACTGCCCCTCAATGGCAGCATCCTCAAGCCTCATGTATTTCCCGGCTTCATGGAAGAAATCGGGTAAAGTAGCTGGTTTTTCTTTTGTCAACCTTCTAGCAAATTTAGTGTCCGGATGCACACCACTACAGAGGGCCATTAGGATAAGCTTCTCATCGGCATCTTGGACTGCGGCTGCCGTGGCGTTGAATCTGGTTAGGTATTGCTGCAGCTTCTCTCCAGGTTTCTGTTTGACGCTGGATAAGGAATAAGCGTCCTTAGGTTGCTCTACATAAATGCGGAACTGACTAATAAATTTTTCCTTCAACATTTCCCACGAGCTGATGGATCCCTGGGGTAGATGACAGAATCAGGAGGTAGCAAGATCTGCTAAGAAGAGCGGAAATCATTTGCACAGTACTCCCTCTGTCGCCCCACTCATGAGCATATGTTGTGTGTACCTCTATAAGTGTACAACGGGGTCGGAGGTCCTTTTGTAGGGTTCCATTGTTGGCTTCTTCCATTCTCGGGGGGTGATAGCAATTTCGATATTGTGGGCGAAAGGGCTGGTTACCCTAGCGCCTATCCCTCGATCTCTTTGCTCCCGTTGCACACACTCTATGAATAAGCGTGCCATCCTTTCATCAGAATTTGGAGCAGATAGAAATGAGTTTGGTTCTGTCCTGTGGGATTGATTCCATCTAGATGACCTGTAGGGATGGTATCATCTATCATTCCTCATATTTTCCAGTGACTGCCTTTGATCTTCTGGGAGCATGCTAGGGTCAGCTATAGTTGGCCCTTGCCTTGATCTTCCCCTGCCGGGTTCTGATCTAAGCACTTCCTCGGGTCCAACTTCGGGCTAGACTCTAGCTCCGCCCCGTTCACTGGCGTTTCCGTGGTTAGGTAGTATGACAAGCTCAGCTACAGTTGACCTCCGTCCGGTACCTCCCCCGTTGGGTTCGGTACCAAACGTTTCCTCAGGCCTAACTTCGGGCTGTGCTCGGTCTCGGCTCCTACCATGGCTATTTCTGCCGTTAGCTCCTTCGAAAAAGGAAGATCTTTGTTGTCTCTGAGATTCTCCAGACTAGGACTCGCCCCATGATTCAGTGTTGCGGTTGGATTCTTCAGCGTCCCTTAAGCGTGACATGAGATGGTCCACCAAGGCTTCCTGCTGGGACGTGAAGCGGTTAGTTACTTCAACCACAACTCTGTCCAAATCTGCCCTAGTAATTGCTGTAGGCTGTTCTGTGGCAGGAGTGGTTGGGTTAGCCTGTCCTTCATTTGTTACTGTTGCTGGAGGAGGACGATTTACTTGATTCGTGACAGCTGGATCTGGAAGACTGCTGGATGCGATGTTTTTTCCTTTGTTAACATCTTTTCTCTGTTTGGGAGGCATGTTTTCCAAGTGGCGGACGATGCTGTTAGGAAAACTCGTTAAGTGGATGAAGCTGAAGCTTCGAGCTTCTACCCTCTCAGTGAAAGTACCAAAAATGTTTGCACAAAAAATGGACAAACACCTCAAAGTTGTATGATTTAGTAGATCTTATGTTGTTCTTAGTGATTTGGGTGATTTATGCGAATATATGAAAAACAGGGGCTAAACTGTAAAAAAGACACGCAGATTTATAGTGGTTCAGCCAGAATGTGCCTACATCCACTTTATATGTTATTTCTCTTCTCTTATTTTGATTACAAGTACAAAGCTTTGATACAAGTAAAAGAAAGTTGTTTGAAAGTTCTCTCCGTGCTTGAGCTCTCAAACTTGTCCCCCATTGTTGTACCCCTGCCCCTCTATTTATAGAGTGAGGCTGGGGGTAGGGGTCTTGGAGGTATATAGCAGCTGGCGGGCCTGGGCTGATGCAATCTGGCCTGGTGGAGCTGGTCAGGTTTGCTCTGGTTCGATGGGAGCAGGTTGGTCCGGTGGTCCTTGGTTCGGTGGAAGGAGGTGAGTAGGTTGGTCCGGTGGTTCGGTGGAAGTAGGTTGGTCCGGTGGTACTTGGTTCGGTGGAAGGAGGTGAGTAGGTTGGTCCGGTGGTTCGGTGGAAGTAGGTTGGTCCGGTTGTACTTGGTTCGGTGGAAGGAGGTGAGTAGGTTGGTCCGGTGGTTCGGTGGAAGTAGGTTGGTCCGGTGGTTCGGTGAAATTCTGGTTCGGCTATGGGGATGGTTCGATGATGCTTGAATAGGTATGGTCCGGTAGAGGCTGGTTCGCTCCTTACTTTCTCCCGGTGGCCCCTTCCTCATCTGGACTTGGTAGTGATAGAAACGTACCCAACACTAATACATGTAAACTGGCGTATATACATATATGCAGAATTTTTATTATAATATTAGAAATATGAGATATAAATATCAATACCTTCACGACACTATAAATAAACAGACAAGTAAAACATTAGAACATATAGTTTCACATATGACTGACAGCTAAATACTATGTATACTAAATATATATATATATGCAGACTCCTAACGTATATCTCCCCTTTTTTAATAACAAAACATGATATACACAAGTATAAAATCTGTAAATATAAATAAACAGTATAACAGAAGCATAAATATACTAATATTTCTAAAATAAACACCCATACAACTTGTAAACTCTTGCATACATATATACTGATATTCTTTACAGCAAATAGAGAATGCCAGACTATGTGTTGACGCTAAAATGTGAACGCCAACACCCAGTGTGTGTAGTAAGATCGTGAAAGCACCACCCGTGTAACGGGAACAGAAATCAAGCAGAAAAATAGCAGAAATGCAGTAAAAGACAGCAATTTATAGTGGTTCGGCTTGAGATTTAGCCTACGTCCAGCAATTTATAGTGGTTCGGCTTGAGATTTAGCCTACGTCCACTTTGGATCTCTTTATTATTGAATCTGGTTACAAATTGATACAAATCTCCTATGAAAACAGTACAACTCGATCACAAGAAGCAATCTTGACTACTAGCTCAATCTTCGGCGATGAAACTCGATGAATCCAAGTCGGATGTTAGGAATTTCTCTCGAAGTTTGTTGTAGTGTCTTGAATGCTTGGAGGATCCTTGTTTGCTGAATGATTGGAGAGTTCGACAGAGTAACGGCGCTTTAGAAATGAATTGCCAAAAGTCCTCTTCATGTTGGAAGTGGTGGGGTATTTATAGGAGCTGATCTGGACTCAGGAATTTTCTCTAAGTATTTAAGTCGTAACCGACTTATGATAGGTCGGTGGCGGGTTAAGGAATAGGGCTAGGTCGGTGGCGAGTTAAGGAATGGTTGTTGCTGACCCATCCTGTGGCTGTCTTTGACAAGTATTAAGTCGTTGCCGACTTATCAGGCCTTAACTCGTAAACCCACTAAGTCGTAACCCGTTAGGTCGGAACTTTCTTAAGTCGGAGCCTTTCATAACTCGGAATCTCCTTTAGGTCGTAGCTCTCGAGTCACAGATTACCTTAAGTCGGCAGGCTCTTAACTCGGCGTCCTTCTTAACTCGGTCTTAGCTCTTGAGTCACAGATTACCTTAAGTCGGCAGGCTCCTAACTCGGCATACCTCTTAAGTCGGCAGCTCTTCTCAGTAGTTAGATCAGCAACTGTTGGGTCAGATCTCTCCTTAGGTCGGCAAGCACTTTAATTCGGCATACTTTCTTAGGTCGGCAAGCACCTTAACTCGGCGTACTTTCTTAGGTCGTGAGTCGAAAAGGGGATTAACATTTGCCCCTCGAAGTATATGCCTAAGTCATAGGTCGTATGCTTCGATTCTCTTAATTCTTTGGTTAGGTCGGTGCCGACTTAACAAATGCCTTAGGTCGTACGCCGTGCAAGTCGACTCGCCTTCCAGCATATAAATAGTTGCATCCTTCTTCCTCTTCCTCATCTGTTCCTTTTCTCGAATCTTCCATTGAAGCACTTTTAGAGCTCTCAGAGACAAACTCCAACCATCCAATCGCCGATCATCTTCTTGTTATACTTCGTAAGTCGATCTGGTCATCATTCACCCATGCTCGCTGTCGAATCGATAACTCCCCAGTTTTTGACTTCCATTTGTGTTTAGATGCTGCGATTCATTGTGCATAATTTTTTGATTGTTCGTCAATCGCCATCGACCATGTTGTAATTGTAATAGGGCAGTAATACATTGGATTCGCAGCAAATTTGATTCGACTTGAATCGGCTCCTTGGGTGGTCCTATGGTGTGATGGAATGAGGATCGTTGTTGACTGTGAGGCTATTGGGTTAACGGGTTAAGAGTTAGGGAAGAAAATTAGTCGAGGTATTGGCTCGGTCACGACCTAGGGATTTCACACAATCCAGTGGCTTTCATGACTTAAGTCGGAGCCGACTTAGCAGTTTCATGCGACCTAGGTTTTGTGTCGCTTCCGAGTTAGGACTTAGAGGATTTCTGGCTTTGACTCATAGGGAACCTTCCTTAGGTCGTCACCGAGTTAGGACTTAGAGGATTTCTGGCTTTGACTCATAGGGAACCTTCCTTAGGTCGTCACCGAGTTAGGACTTAGACTTTCGGCCACCCAACAGATGATTTTTGAACTGTGCCCGAACTTCGAACTGTTGAACTATGAACTGTGAACTGTGAACTGTTGAACTATGAACTGTGTTGCATGCATTTTACACATTTCTTCAATTTTACAAACAAACAATCCTGCTTAATACAACATTCACAGAATACTGGGACGAATATACTATCACCGACTGCCCACATCGAGTGACGGATTAGTTGCTAACGAGAAAGTTAAATTAAATGAATATGAACGAGATGCTGTACAACAACTAATTCAAGTGAAGTATTAAAACAAAATCGTAATAGTCAAGTGAAACTGACTTGTCTGTATTAACACTGCACTTGATCATTGACAAGTTCTGAAATTTTGTAATCGATTGACTGTCAACTAATTTAATTCCAGTTATGCTTGTCGTTTATTTTCGTTAGTTTTTTGCACAACACTTCACACTTTTAGGGAACGTGCACCTTCACATTTGAACATTCAGCTGATTGTGTAGAATGTCTTCTCCACAAGAAGGAACAGAGCAAGCTGAAGATGTATTTCCAGTTGCTATCCCACTGAACGATCCTCCAGAGAGGACTCCTACCACTTTGAGCCATAAAGCCTTTCGTCAACTATGCATCCAGTTTGGCATTGCTGAGGCTGAGGCTTTGCTTCCCGAAATAAATGATACTGCTGACAGACCGCCCCATGGCTTTGTCGCAGTTAACCGCCAAATGTGCTTGAGCGGGGCTATCCCCCCATTCAATGACTACATTCGAGAACTTCTTCTCCAACTATCTATTTCCCCTTTTCAGTTACATCCCAATGGCTACGCCATCTTGCTGGGACTATGCGTGCTTTTTAGGAGAACACTGGGCCGCTTCCCTACCTTCGGAGAAATTCGCTATCTTTGTACTTTTGCCAAAAATAAAGATCATCCCTCCATCATAGTTGTAAGGAGTGCGAGAAATCGTAAGTTGATCACCGGTCTCCCTGAAAGTGTTCACAGTTTCCTGAGCCCGTTCTTCTATGTTCGCTGCCCTCCTGGGTTTTATGCTATTTGGAGAATAGGGAGTAAGATCACTTGCATTTGTTTCTCATGTTCTTTCAAACTTACCGAAGTTCG
Organism: Allium fistulosum; assembly: GCA_030737815.1. Lineage (NCBI taxonomy): Eukaryota > Viridiplantae > Streptophyta > Magnoliopsida > Asparagales > Amaryllidaceae > Allium > Allium fistulosum. The sequence goes on from CM060903.1 coordinate 543,968,186, forward strand.
GATTATCAAGTGCTAACTTTGCTCTTTTTCCTTTTTCAGCACTTCCTCCTCCTTCTAAAAATCTCAGTCACAAAGTGACTTTCGAGAGGCTTATGGCGGTGCCTGTAGAGGAGAGGAGTATCCAATTTCTATTAGATGATGAGCTTTTGCACCAATTTGGGCTTCTGCACCCTTCCAGGTCGACTCGAATTCATGAAATTCCTAGCTCTGATGCAGAAACATCGGCTGCTTCGGGTTCTCAAGCAGAGGCGTCAAATGCCCCAGTTTCTGCGGAAGAAGCTGCATCAAAAACACTTGTCACGGATACTGCTTTGATAAAGTGCTCTGGATCCACTGATGTTGTAGGATTGGCTGGCAAGTCGGCACTTCCCCCAATTATTGAGGAAGAAGAGAATCCTCGAGCTTTTGAAAAATCAATTGATGTGGAAGTTGAGAAGGAGAAATCTGCCGAACATTTGGGCGACGACACCTTTGATGGCTTGAGTGACATTATGATTACTTCTCAAGAGCTTTTCGGGGATAGCAATCAAAAAGCGACTTCTCCCGTTGTCGAGGCGACTTCTACCCTTAAACAAACCCAGATGCCTACTACGCCAATCGTCTCTGTTTCCACACCAAAGCGTGGTCTGTAATTTGACGCATGTAGTTTGCACGCCACACACACTTAGGACTTTTCAGCACTTATAAGCGTTTATCCTCTTTTTCCTAGAAATTTCTAAATTCTGCCCTTTTTTTTGCTTTCAGGTTCTCCAATGGGACGTACAGGTTCATATTATGACTCATTCAAGTATCGTGGAGGCCGCGGCACCTATGACTTTAGGAAGTACCTTGATACTCCAAAAGAATCAGATGAAGAGAGGGCTCGAAGGAAAGCCCAGGAGAAGCGGGATTACGATCAGTGGCAAAGAAGGAAAGATGCCGAGCGATATGACTCTTCGCATAGGAGTGACTACTCTCATAAGCGGAAGTCTTACGATGATAAGGGAAAAACTCAAATTGCCGACGAACCGAGCAAACGATCTAAACCGATTGAGGCGTCTGAAATTTCTGAAAAGACTGACGCTCCCATTCCTTCCGATATTCTAGCTAGCTCTCCTCCTCTGAAGAAATCTGACATTCAGACTATCATTAACAGACCGCAATATCAAGTCAAGGACGGCCCCCCAACACTTCAGAGTCGTTTTCCAAATTGGTGCCTAAAAGGGGTGCGTTTTGACTTGGACATAGTTCCGATTGATAAGCAGGCAATGCTGAGAAATGTCGACGCTGTCAAGCTTGATATTGAAAGAATGTCTGGATGGCAGAAGTTGGTTGATGAACTTCAAAGGGTCAACCATCTTAACCTTGAGGCGATGATGACGATGGAGAATGATAAAGCAGAATGGGACAAATGGCGTAAGCAGCATGACGCGGAAATGACGAGTATTGCAGATGACAATGCGAAGCTTGCGTCTGAAGTTAAGCAGCTTAAGGAAAATCTCGCTTCTTCTTCTGCGTCATATACTCAAAAAGAAGAAGTCTTTCAGAAACAAGTGCGGGACGCACATGCTGCACAAAGAGATGTAGAAATGAAGCTTGCCGCCGAACAGCACGTTAATGAGAAGTACCGCACAGAAAACGCCGAACTGCGGGAAAAGGTCACCTCCCAGAACGTGGAGATCGAGTTACTAAAGTCTCGACTTGCTAAAGTTGAGGTAGAGCGTGATGAGGCTACCGCTGGCCGGATCGCTGCCGTTGCCGAAAAGGAAGCGGCTGAGCAATCACATGAGGCGACGAAAGCAGACGTCAGCTCTACCTTATTTGACTTTTATTTACACAGCGTTCTGGGTCGTGGGAGCCTCTCTTTTCTTGGTCCTGATTATGAAATTACATTGGCTGAAGTGTGGGAAGTTGCGATGGATATGCTTGGCGGGGCTGGCTATAATGAGCTGGAACTTGAGGAGCGCTACCTCAATGATGAGGATCGCGCCGCTCTTGTTAAGGGGAAGGAGCTACTTGCCAAAGTACGAGCTGAAACAGCGGGAGAAGAGCCTCCAAAAGAAGAAGCTCCTTTAACTGCCCCCGTTCAGACTTCCACTTCAGCCGACGTTAACATTATAGATTCCAGCCCTCATTCTCTACATTTAGCCAAAGTTGCCCAGGAGACTGCAACTACTCCTACTGAAGATGAGGCGCTGGATGATATTGAAGCCGAGAAGTTCGAGGTGGATCTTGTAAAGCCAACTCCTCCAGGTACTCTTGGTGTCATCTCGGGTCTAATGAACCAGTCATTTGACTTAGCCGAATTCGATGATCTTCTTACATGTTACTTAAACTTTGATGAATCGATGCCTTCTTTATTTTCGGGGGATGCTGATTTTAACTTCTTTTCTTCTACAGCGGAGGCACCAAGCACAACACAAGCTTTCACTCCTTCGATTGCCGTTCCTCTGTCTTCCCAAATTACTCCTCCCTCTGCTTCCCAACCGGGATCACAGGCAGAGAAAATCGAAGCTCTTCAAGGCTTGGATGATCCGGCTGCTTCTCAGGAACAGAAGGCGGAGGATTTTGAAGACATCGAGAAGACCCCGGAGCGGTCTCTTGACGACGATACAAAGCTTTCAACATTGCTGACTACTCCGGGGAGTGAGTCTTCTTCAAAGAGGAAGGGGAAGCGTGCTGTAAGGAGAAAGAAGAAGACTTCCACTGAAGAGGAAGCAGTAGTTGATCCGGCTGTACCGCTTTCTCCTTCTGCCCCTGCCCGTTCTCAACGACTTCAAAAGCTAATCATCAGACCGGGAAAGAGTTCCAAGGGTGGTGAGAAGAAGGAATAATCAAGCTGGATTTTCTACTTTTTATTTTTTGCTCTTTGCATGTATTGACCGGGGATTGTGCGGGCACCGGTCCCCGCTTTTGCTTTTTGAGATATCTGCATATGTAAAGAATTTTCATAGTACTAAATAAAACAATTATTTTACTTGTACAAATTCTTGTGTATGTGAGAATGATCTATCTTTTATTTTAAGTGTAGAACAAACGATTCTTCTTACTTGTGCAAACCTTTTGTCTGCGTTTGAGAATGCATTTATTCCACATCTGTTTTCCGTGATATTGCAACGGACTTGTGGCATGTTGCTTTTATTAATATAGTTGAATTGTACAGTATTGCCCCCATGCCATAAGTGCATTGCAATTATTCTAATACTCTTACTTCAGAGGACAATTATTCCGCTTTTAAGGGGAGAATTATTCTGCTCTTAGTAGAGTATATCCAGTCTTTAGAAGGATTTTTTTTTTTTTTCTGAAGAACGCTTTTAACTCTCGGGGATAACCACTTTTATTTATCGAGAGGTGAATTTCCCTATGAGATGAAATGAACTTCTTCTGAAAGAATTTTGCAGCCTTTTTCAACCCCTTTTTATTTTTATTTTTAGGAAGAACTTTTCTAGATGAACAAGTTAGTCCTTTCTTTAGGAGTTGAACTGTGCTTTTGGACGATGCTTTTTGTTCAAGCATTTTATTTTGGGGCATGCCTCCGGAGAGGGCTCCTCTTAAAGAGTTGTGCCTCCGAAGAGGTCTTGTGCCTTTGAAAAAGGGCTTGTGCCTCCGAGGAGGGCTTGTGCCTCCGAAGAGGGCTTGCGGTGCCTTGGGAAAGGGCTTTTGCCTCCGAAGAGATCATATGCCTCCGAAGAGGGCTTGCGGTGCCTTGGGAAAGGGCTTTTGTCTCCGAAGAGATCATATGCCTCCGAAGAGGGCTTGCGGTGCCTTGGGAAAGGGCTTTTGCCTCCGAAGAGGTCATGTGCCTCCGAAGAGGGCTTGTGGTGCCTTGGGAAAGGGCTTTTGTCTCCGAAGAGGTCATGTGCCTCCGAAGAGGGCTTGTGCCTCCAAAGAGGGCTTTTGAGTGCCTGGGAGTTACTTTCTCATGGTCGGATGGGTTCGTGGGGCAGGCGTAAGTTGTTTGATTGGATCTTTGTTTGTGCAGACGACCGCAATCAATTAACAAGATGCCCCTTCGGTAGTCCCACCGATCTTTTTGGTTGAGAAAAGCACTCCCATTTATCGGTGTGCCTCGTTAGAGGGCTTTGGTTGGTTGGCAAGTTTTTCTCATCATCTGCCTGTTAGCGCTCTCTTATTATCGTTTCCAAGCACATCTTCTTCTTTTCCTCTTACAAGTAAATTGCTTTATCCGAAGAAGTGGACTTCACTGTTGAACGACTTCACGAGACAAACACAAGTTATCTAGTCGGATGTCTATTTATAACGGCAATCTCAACTAGTGAACAAAGGTTTGTCACAGTGGAGTCGCCAACTTTTTATGTGAAGTTTTCCTTGCTTGGGATTTGAATTTGGACAAAATTTTTGCGGCTTGGTTTTCGTGTAATAGCTGATTTATGAAAGTTGCTTAGCTTTGTGATGAGCAAGCCTTGCTATAATGTCCTGCAATTTTGAATTGATATTTTAGCGATACATTTAAAGTGTTTACATATCAAAATAAAACAGGAATCATGAAATAGTAAAGAACACAAGATTTATAGTGGTTCGGCCAAAAATCGGGCCTACGTCCACTTTATATCTTTCATTCATTTACACTGATTTACAATGTTTCACAATACAACTGATACATTCATCATCATTTTACAATTTTGAGCTGAGCTCTTTTCAGGTAAAATAAGGACGCAAATGGTTGCTGTTCCAGGCCCTTGGAATCGGATCCCCTTCAACAGTTATGAGTTTGAAAGTGCCATCGAGAAGTTTAGTGCTTATGACATATGGTCCTTCCCAGTTTGGCCCAAACACACCAGTTGCTGTCATGATCCTTTTCAAAACCAAGTCTCCGACTTCAAAGCTGCGTTGGCGAACTTTGGAATTGAAATACCTGGCTATCCTCTGCTGATGAGCTGAAACTCTGAGCCTAGCTTCTTCTCTTCTCTCATCAAGAAAATCAAGCGCTTCAAGTTGCAGTTTTTCATTTTCGATTTCATTGAAATGAACTCTTCTATGTGAAGGAACCTCTACTTCTACTGGAATCATTGCCTCAGATCCGTATGCCAGTGAAAATGGAGTGTGCCCAGTCGCAGTTTTGTGAGTTGTTCTGTATGCCCATAGTGCTAATGGAAGCTTATCAACCCAACCACCTTTTGCTTTTTCAAGCTGCTTTTTGATAGTTGACTTGATGATCTTGTTAACTGCTTCCACTTGCCCATTTGCCTGCGGATGAGCCACTGCTGAGAAGCTTTTTCGAATTCTGAACCGTTTGCAAAAATCCTGGAATTCTTCACTTTCAAATTGAGTGCCATTATCGGTGATTATCTTCTGTGGCACACCATATCTGCAAATGATATTCTTCGTCACAAAATTTATCATCTTTTTAGAAGTGATGGTGGCCAAAGGTTCAGCTTCAGCCCACTTGGTGAAATAATCAACGGCAACAATAGCATATTTGATTCCTGATTTGGCGATCGGTAATGGTCCAATTAGGTCTATCCCCCAAATGGCAAATGGCCACGGACTGACCATTTGCGTGAGTTCAGTGGAGGGTGCTCTTGGGATTTTTGCAAATCGTTGGCATCTGTCACATTTCCTGGAAAAAGTTGCAGCATCTCGATTGATATCTGGCCAGAAGTATCCATATCGGAGAATTTTCTTTGCAAGTGTTTGACCACCTGAATGGTCTCCACATTCTCCTCCGTGCACCTCTGTTAAGATTGTCTTGGCTTCTTCTTTAGTTACACATCGGAGTAGTGGGGTTGAAAATCCCCGTCTGTATAATCGGCCATCTTGAATTATATACCTTGATGCTTTTCTTAATAATTTCCGACGTTCCTTAGAACTCTCTGGCAGGGAACCACTGAGTAAGTATTCTTTGATTGGAGTCATCCATGATTCATGCTCTTGAGACGTAGTCATAATCCAATCGACATCCATTTCATCAATGCTTGGAGCTGACAGAACTTCTACAGGGAATAATCCTAGTAATTGAGCTTCTCCGGAACTTGAGTACTTTGCTAAAGAATCCGCCTTCATATTTTCCTCTCTGGGTATGTGGCTTATTGAGTAGTGATCTAAATCATTGAGGAGTTTGGAAGTTTTTGTCAAATATGCAGGTAAATTCCCTCCCTTGGCCTGAAATTCCTTCTTCACCTGGTAGACAATAAGCTGAGAATCACTGAAAATCTGTATCACTTTGATATTCAATTCCTTGGCGATCTTCAACCCGGCAATAAGGGCTTCATATTCTGCTTCATTGTTTGTCGAAGGAAACTCCAGCCTCAATGCATAACATAGTGATCGTCCTTCGGGAGTTTCGAGCACAATTCCTGCCCCAGAACAATAATCGTTCCTTGAGCCATCAACATACAACTTCCATTGTATCGGAATACAGTCAGTGGTTTCTTCCTTACTGTCACCTTTGTCAGTGGATTCTGCAATGAAATCTGCTAAAGCTTGTCCGTTAATTGCTCTTCGGGGATGGTAAGTGACGTCATATTGGCTGAGTTCTATGTTCCACTTCAAGAGACGACCCGAGGTTTCAGGACGATACAGGACTTGCTTCAAAGGCTGATCAGTCAGGACCTTGATAGGATGAGATTGAAAATAAGGCCTCAACTTTCTGGAAGCGATTAGCAGACAATAAGCAAGTTTTTCTATCTTTGAATAATTCATTTCAGCCCCAGCGAACCGTTTGCTGATGTAGTAAACCGGACGTTGTATTTTCATATCTTCTCGTACGAGTGCTGCACTTAAAGCATGGGATGAAATTGCCAGGTAGATGAAGAGGTCTTCACCATCACTAGGCTTGGAAAGGACCGGAGGAGTTCTCATATGATGAATCAGTTGATCGAAAGCATTCTGGCATTCAGGAGTCCATTCGAAATTATTCTTTCCTTTCTTTAGAGCATCAAAGAAGGGAATGCATTTGTTTGTGGCCTTGGAAATGAAGCGACTAAGAGCGGCAACCTTTCCATTGAGACTTTGCAGTTCTTTCTTTGTTCTAGGGGCTTTAACATCTCTTAAAGCTGTGATCTGAGAAGGGTTGGCCTCGATGCCCCTAGCGCTCACAATGAAACCCAGGAATTTCCCAGACTCTACTCCGAATGAACATTTCAACGGATTAAGCTTCATTCCGTACTTCCGAAGAATTGAGAACATTTCTGCTAGGTGATCCATGTGGTCTACTGCTTTCTTTGACTTTACTAACATATCATCAACATAGACTTCCATCGTTTTGCCAATCTGAGGCTTGAACATAGCGTTGACAAGTCTTTGATATGTTGCCCCAGCATTCTTTAAACCGAATGGCATGACTTTGTAACAGTAGAGTCCCACATCTGTAATAAAGCTTGTGTCCTCCTGATCTGGTTCATTCATCATAATTTGATTGTATCCGGAATAGGCATCCATAAAAGATAACAACTCATGTCCAGCCGTTCCATCTACTAGTTGATCGATTCTAGGCAACGGGAAGCAGTCTTTGGGGCAAGCTTTGTTCAGATCTGAGAAATCAATGCATACTCTCCACTTTCCATTTGCCTTCTTAACCAGTACTGGATTCGAAACCCAATTTGGATAAGTGGATTCTTTGATGAAATTATTCTCTAAGAGGCGATCTACTTCTTCCTTTAAAGCTGCTGATCTTTCTGGACCTTGAGTTCTTCTTTTCTGTTTCACTGGCGTGAATTTCGGATCGACATTCAGGGTGTGAACAGCAATTGTAGGAGATATTCCGCACATATCAGCATGACACCAAGCAAACACATCTAGATTGGCTTTTAAGAATGATATCAGTGTATTTTGAACTGTTATACTTAGTTGTGAACCCACATTGAGTACTTTATTTGGGTCTTTCGGGTCTACAGATACTGGTACCGTTACCTCCACGGGTACCACTCTATTCTCCCCTGTACTGGCTTTCCTGGGATCCATTTCTTTCCTTGCATTGCTGTGTTCGCCAGTACAGGGGCCGCTCCGTAGTTGCTACAGGGTCGGTTCCTTGATGCGGAGCGGAGCTGCCGCATCTTTCCCCATTTCTTTTCTCCTAGCCTCTCGGAGTTCTACAAGATAACATTCTCGTCCTGCGTTTTGATCTCCCTTGATAACAGCAATCCCATTATCAGTAGGAAATTTCATTGTTAAGCACCAAGGAGCGAGGACGGCCCTGAAAGCTGCAAGAGTAGGCCGGCCCAAGAAAGCGTTATAGGCAGAGAATCCGTCCACAATTACAAAGGTTTGCTTCCGAACCAATTTCTTGGGTCCTTCACCCATTTCAACAAACAAGTCCACTGTTCCGATCGGCTTTTTCAGCTCTCCTGTAAATCCAGCGATCTTGTGTGAAGAAGCATGTACATCAATCATCGGAATTTTCATTTGGTCAAATGTCCTTTTAAAGAGGATGTTGCATGAGGCACCACTATCAACTAACACTCTTCTGACAATAGCCGGCCCAATACCGACAGAGACAACCATGGGGTCCTCAGTAGGAGCTTCCACATTAACAGAATCCCTGGCTCTGAACATAATATCATCATGGAAAGTTTTTTGCTGCTTTAGAGGTGAAACATCTTCCAGGATTAAGACACTTTCTTCGGTTGGTGCATACTTCAAAGCTTTTGCATACCTTTCCATTTCACCCCAACTCCTGCCAGCCGGCTGAGGCCCCCCTGTGATTACATTAATAACGGGTCTTTCCTTTCCAGCTGGCCTCTCTCCTGAATCAGATGAGTTAGTTGGAGGTAACTGCCCTTGGCTGGATGAAGATGGGTCCTTTCTATTCCTCTTGACGTATTGCTGCAACTTATTCTCTCTTAGCAATTCTTCAATCAGACTTTTCAAATGGCGGCACTCATTGGTATCATGCCCTGGTTGATTGTGAAACTTGCAAAATCTTCCGCTCTGAACAGCATTCTTCCCAACTTTCACGGCCGGTGGTTTTGGAAATTCAACAGCATCCTTAGTGGCGATGAAGATATTTTCCGGGGTATCGGTCAGAGGAGTAAAGTCTGATGGTTTAAGAAAACGGGGCTTTTTGAAGTCTTTCTGCCTTTTCCCACCATTACTTTCCCTTTTCTGATCTGCCGGTTCTTTCTTGCTTTGAGTAGTTGCATTATTTTCCGCCACCGTTGTCACAACTTTAGCTGGTGCGGAAAGATTTTCTAGGCGTATAAATTCATCAGCCTTTTTGTAGAATTTCTCGAGCGAATTTGGCTCTTTCATCTTCAGCCATTTCCCAAATTCGCTCGATTTGTCAACGGCACGCATCAAATAGGTCAAGATCATTCGTGGCTCGGCATTATCGACTTCTGCCAGAGCTAAGTTGAAGCGGTTCAAAAATGACTTAATAGGCTCTCCTGGATTCTGTTCAAGACTGGACAGTGACATTATATCTTTTGCCCTTGAAGCGTATAGCCTGAATTGCTCTTTGAATTTTCGGATGAGATCGGAAAACTGATCTACAGATCGGACTGGAAGCTTGGTAAACCAGAGAAGCGCCACCCCTTCCAAATAGACTGGGAAATATCGGCACTTTATCTCGTCGGTTGCCCTTGCGCCGGTCATATGCCAATCATATTTATACAAGAACTGATTTGGATCACTTGTCCCCCGATAAGCAGGAATAGTGGGGGGAACAAACTTTCTAGGAAATTCAGCCTTCAGAATCTTTTCGGTAAACGGAGTTCTACTTGGTGCGAATCCCCATTCGCTTTCGTCTTCATCTCTTTGCATGCTCTCTTTCATTATTTGCTTGATCATACCAGAGAGATATTCCTCATTGTTCAGAGATTTCGCAGAGTAGGCCTCAGCCATCTTTTCAGGAGTATGTCCAGGTAAATGCTCATGAAGAACTGGTGACGGCCTAGATCCTTCGGCCTGGAGGGGTGCCCCTTCGGCAGCACCTGATCCCCCGTGAGGAATATTTCTTCCCTCGGAATTGGGAGCAGCATTAGAAAAGTTTCCATCATTATTTACTGGTCTTTGACTCGTACCAAATAGAGCATTCAGCCTTTCCATCATCAGGTTATTCTGAGTTTCAATCTGCTGGTACAGTCCGGATACAGCAGCATCTAACTCCTGTCGCGTAACACCGATGCTCGGAGCCGCTTGATTTGGAGAGAGAGAAGTGGCAGTATTGTCACGGTCATCATCAGTTCTGACAAACTTTCGTTTCCTTCCGGGAGCCATTATGTCTGATAAACTTCTGATTTTGTGGGAAATTCTTTCAGCAAATTTCTGAGAAGCAATGGTGAGTAGCAGCCTGAGTTGGATTCTCAGTGAAAGCACCAAAATGTTGACGCTAAAATGTGAACGCCAACACCCAGTGTGTGTAGTAAGATCGTGAACGCACCACCCGTGTAACGGGAACAGAAATCAAGCAGAAAAATAGCAGAAATGCAGTAAAAGACAGCAATTTATAGTGGTTCGGCTTGAGATTTAGCCTACGTCCACTTTGGATCTCTTTATTATTGAATCTGGTTACAAATTGATACAAATCTCCTATGAAAACAGTACAACTCGATCACAAGAAGCAATCTTGACTACTAGCTCAATCTTCGGCGATGAAACTCGATGAATCCAAGTCGGATGTTAGGAATTTCTCTCGAAGTTTGTTGTAGTGTCTTGAATGCTTGGAGGATCCTTGTTTGCTGAATGATTGGAGAGTTCGACAGAGTAACGGCGCTTTAGAAATGAATTGCCAAAAGTCCTCTTCATGTTGGAAGTGGTGGGGTATTTATAGGAGCTGATCTGGACTCAGGAATTTTCTCTAAGTATTTAAGTCGTAACCGACTTATGATAGGTCGGTGGCGGGTTAAGGAATAGGGCTAGGTCGGTGGCGAGTTAAGGAATGGTTGTTGCTGACCCATCCTGTGGCTGTCTTTGACAAGTATTAAGTCGTTGCCGACTTATCAGGCCTTAACTCGTAAACCCACTAAGTCGTAACCCGTTAGGTCGGAACTTTCTTAAGTCGGAGCCTTTCATAACTCGGAATCTCCTTTAGGTCGTAGCTCTCGAGTCACAGATTACCTTAAGTCGGCAGGCTCTTAACTCGGCGTCCTTCTTAACTCGGTCTTAGCTCTTGAGTCACAGATTACCTTAAGTCGGCAGGCTCCTAACTCGGCATACCTCTTAAGTCGGCAGCTCTTCTCAGTAGTTAGATCAGCAACTGTTGGGTCAGATCTCTCCTTAGGTCGGCAAGCACTTTAACTCGGCATACTTTCTTAGGTCGGCAAGCACCTTAACTCGGCGTACTTTCTTAGGTCGTGAGTCGAAAAGGGGATTAACACTATGCATATACCCATTTAAACTAGGATATAGAAACACTTAAAACAATATTAATGAAAGTCTAAATAAGCAAATCTGATATACATATATATATATACTAAATAAACTATATTTAGAACTGTTATAGAAACATGTATACATCTCGCGTACCAATATATATATATCACGAAGACGATCAAGGAGACTACCAGCTGCTAATTGCTCGGAGAGGAAGGGATGTACGGCTGCTCTGGTGGAGGCAAGGCGGAGTAGGATGATGGGTTGCCTGGGCTTTGGGGCGAGATGAAAGTCAGCGTGGAGATGGCCAGAGGGGGAGTGGCTGCTCACGGCTGAGGAGAGCAGCTCGGAGATTGATCAGCCATGTGTGGCTAGTGGTCGAACTGGGGAGATGGGTACTTGGCTGTTGTTTCGGAGGAGAAGGGAATGGTGGCCGCGGGGAGGCTTGGTCGATGGAGAAGAGCTGTCGTGAGAAGGAGGAAAGAAAAAGGATGAAGAGGCCAGAGGAAAGGACGTGAAAGAGCAGATCAATATAAATGAAAATATAACTTGATGAAGAGGAATGCAAACCAAAGAAAAATATTTTGGAAATAAATTTTTGAATGGTAGAATAGTAAGAGTTAGAATTAAATTTTTGGGAATACGATACAAGTGGCCATTTGATTAACAAAGTATGAAATGAATGTACAAAGGAAAAACAAATTTGAATACCGATATGGCTGGCTGTTCCGTAGGTTTCATCATCAAATATTTTCCGAAACTTATAAACGAATATACAGTAGTGATCAGCATGACGAGACGATCAAAACGGTATACATATATCAGTGGTACGATTATTCGATCAAAAGTCGATAATCGGTACCGGAAATGCTACTAATTTGCCGAAAATAAGATCGACGGAGCCAAAAATGCCCGAATTTGGAAAAACGACAAACTGACATCTTGCTCAGAAGATGGTTTAGAATTTTTCTATGTAAAAATATTTAAGTTTCGGAAACATTTTATTTTCATCACTTTTTAACTGATTAAATTGAAGTAAATTTATGCGCGAAATAAACTTTCATATTTTCGGACAAAAATTTACCAGTTGCTATGTTTAACTAGACGTATTCCGAATATTAAATTTTTATTTTAAAATTTTATCGTTTAAAATTTCACAAAATTTCGACTAATTACGTTATTAAAACAGTTGAAATTTACGGGTCGTTACAATATATGTCTTCCGGATCCACAAGAGTTGCTCTATGAATCTTCCGTAGATACCATTGGTTGCTGTGTAGGGATTTCTATAGCGGCTGGTCCGCAGTAAGGTCTATGGAGTAGCATGCCGATCAAAAAGGATAGAATTATGGTCACATCCAAATTACAGGATTAGGAATTCAACCTAATTATATCAAAACAAGTGCAAGCAATCAAAATTAACCTATCTTGAGGAATATTTAATCGTATTTATTTCCAGTTTATCTCTTTCCTATTTCCTTTGTTATCCTTATTTATGCTAGAACTGTTGTAGAGTCTGTTACTTTTATCTTGCTTAAAGACTCTAGTAATTACTATCATTCACCGGACTTTTAGTCTGACCCACTCCTCTATTTTCCCCTTTTTCCCCCTTAGGCAACCAAGGGAGAAACTAGTAGATTGATGCAGCTTGGTGTTCTTCTTGGAGGAGATTTCCTCTATGTACTTCTTTTATTTTCAGCTTCTGTTCTTGTATGCACTGGTTTATTTATGAGGGATATTACGTACTCTGATTTTGAGACTATGAATTTTTATTGCATAAGACATGATGGGTTTTGAGGTATGGATGTTGTATTTGGAATTTGACTTATTTATGAATTAATTATGAAGCTTTGTTTTAATTAAATACTTATTTAGTTCCGCTATTTTTACCTATTTCTGTCTTGTGAATCTTAGTCTTTGTTAGTTTCAATTATACCTACAATGCACCATGCCTTTTAATGTGTCCTTTAGGGTATATTAGGGGTGTGGGTGTTTCAGGAACGACTAGGGTGATATCATATTCAGTCCTATCTGTATTTAGATGAGTCTACGGATAGGCCGATCTTAATTCGCAGAGGTTTCGAAGATGTCGAGCCTCGATACATTCCTCTAGAAATGTACTGTACGGGAGGAACTCCTTACCTCGCTATTCATTGGAAATTCAAATCTCCAATAAGTGCCTTTGGTTCTAGTTGTAAATCCATTATGCTGGAATTTAATCATGTAACAATTTCGGCTATTTAAATATGTTTATTTGAATGGTTTAAATGTATTAAAAATAATATCGTTGGATTTTGCATAGAATGATTTGTTACCATAAGGTAAAAACATGTTATGTGATTATGTGCGGCGTGGTCTTATAAAATACCCTTTGTTTTCCAAATACTCCTATTTTGAGTTTCTCGTTATTAATCAACGGAATTTCTATCGGATTAGAAAACCGTCGATAAATTTCAAATTAAAATTTACCGCAAGCGCACGGCGTACACTTTGTAGTACGTGGCTAATACGGGTCGATCCATAGGGAGTTGTGAGAGATTAAAAATCTATTCAATCAAATTAGACCAAAGTGAGATGAAAGTTGTTAGCTACAAAAAGAAGCTAAAGCTAGAATTAAAATATGATTTAAAAACTATTGAACTAGAGAACAATTTAGAGGCAAATTGACTCTCATATTTTTTGTAAATCAACAAACAAACAATTTGTGATCTCTAGCTTTTGATATTAAGTGAAATATTGTTGTATTTATCATAAGTATGGTTTGTTTATGTTAGTAATTAACATAACTCAAACCATCAAACTATAATACAACAAATAAACCACTTATAATTCTCATGAAAATGAAGCCAAAGCAAAAGCTATTTTAAGTATGATCTATTTTCTATTGTAACTAGTAATATAGATCATCAAATTTCATTTTTACTCTAATTTCACAATCAAAAATGGATTAGCAAATGATGATGCAACTTGTGTTTATGTTGAATAAGAATAGCTCATTTGCATAAGCAATATAAGCTATCAAACCCACTTGTATAAACTTGCATCAAAATTCACTTTCATTAAGCACAAACAAAGAGATCATAAATCATAACAAATGTTGAAATTACATAATATTTGAGAGCTTCAATACCCCTAAATTGAAGGGGTTTAGCTACTCATTTGTGGCATTGAATCAACACAACTAAATTTCAACATTAAAAAGAGAAGAAAATAGAAAAATAGCAAAGAAGAGAATGTAATTAAACTACTTACAACAAAAGGAATTAAGCTACACTACTTGCATGAATGTAAAACTACTCTACTCACAAAGAAAAGAAAAGAACATAAATAAAAGCATTAACATGAAAACAAAAGGAAGCATGTAGAAAAGAGAGGAAAAAGAGGCTTGGAAGCCATTTTTATTTCACATAACATTGAGCTTACAATTTGATCTCTTAATTTCCTAAGTAAAATGAAAGAGTAGATGATAGTTTCATGTACATAAGAGGATTATTTATACAAGCATAAAACCCTAATTCTATTTTTAGGGGGCTTCCCAAAATACCCTTTAGGAAGTGTGGAGGCCAAGTAATCATTAGCTTCTACTAATCATCATTTAAGTGTACATGAAGCCATTAATTCCATAAGCATGTTCATTAGCCTCTAATTTGTACATTAAGGTAGGTGGGTAGGTGGGGTCCTCCATGATCTTCACTTTGAATTATTTCCCTCTTCTTTCCTTTGTATTCATTTTTGGATGCATGTATCTTCATATAAGCCTCTTCCATATGCATCCAAATTCCTATAAAAATCATCAAAAATGTCCAAGTAAAAATTCTCAAATTTAGACATGCACAAAAATGACCATTTTTCCCTTGAATGAAGATGAAAATATGATGGTTTGAAAATAATTGAATTTTGGTTTTAACATGTAAAAATGCCCAAATATGATGTTTATTTAAAAAAAAGGAGATAAAATATGGATGTAAATATATGCACATTAACGTGCATATCAAATACCCCCACACTTATCTTTTTATTTGTCCTCGAATAAAGGAAAACTATGATAAATCCGTTTTCGTAGGGAGCACGATTGCATTGAGCATATGCAACAAGCCGTTAAACCTCTGGGTGTCCCCAGTAGGACGAGTGTTGTCTCGTGAGGGTTTCAGCGGATACTACCCACAAAATCCAAGTGCAAAGTGAAAATATTTACAAAGTGCCAGATTTATTTACAATGGGATGAATGCAAGTTTTTGAAAATATTTACAAATGAAGGATTCACTTTCAATTCGACACTCATAAGTTAAATATAGGTTTTGGTCATTGTCTTGAAAATTTAAGTCATTTGCTCATCAAAACTTCCAACAAAAATCAAGTTATCATAGCAAATAGACAATAGTTTAACTTGTTGTTTCGGTTGATAATAAAGTGTAACTATGAAATGGATCCTTAGTTGATTATCAAAGTTTATCAAAGTGGTACTTTCATTTCTTTTCAATAACAAGTTAAATCAAATAAGTAAAAATAGTGCTTGGATTTCAATTGCTTATTCTCTCTTATTTGAAAATTTTATTGATATTAACAATATTTACATATGCCTAACTCAGGTAAACCGAGGCCAGAAATATTACCCATGGACTACCTTGCGGGCTGATGTGAGGGGAATACAGAGCGTGGCGAGTGAACACACAAGTGTGAACACTTATCGACTGTAGGCATTATTAAAAAGAGTTTTTATATACATACACCTAACTCAGATAAACTGAGGCCACATATACCGATCATGCACTACCTTTCGGGCTTACGTGAGAAGGGTACAGAGCATGGCGAGTGAACACACGAGTGTGAACACATGACTCTAGGTGTTAAATATATATATATATACATACAACAAATGTTTTTTTTCTTTCTTTTTTTTCTTCTTTTTTTTTAGAAAGAGAGAGTTTTGAAAAATCATCTTAGCACCATTTAACTTAGAAGATAAATATGTTATATCCTTTACTTTAAATTTACCATTTTTATAAACAAAGATTTCCAATTAGAACATACTTCATAATTAACACATATGAACCTTCCTATATACTAGTTAAACCATTGTTATTTGTAATCAAACTTCATTTTTTGTTAAGACAAATAAATTTTCAAAAATTTCAATTTATTAACCAAAACTTATACTTATCCCATAGTGTTTCCTCGAAAATAAATCAAAATGCTAAAAAGAAAATGTTTTTGAGATTTTGAAATTTTGAGATATTTTTTAAGTTAGAAGAAAATTGAAAATTCAAAAATGCCATGAAATTAAAAAATGAACATGAGACTCCCCCCACACTTAATTTTGACTGTGTCCCCACAGTCAATGCATGATATAATGAGTGTAATGGGGAAAAATATGTTCATATTTACAAAAGAGGGTTAACATTCTTACTAGACGTAGCTTGGCTCATGAAGAATCATGAGCTCCTCCTCTTGGTTACCGGGTAATTCCAAGAAAGGTTTCAGACGATGACCTTTGACTTTGAAAACCGATCCATCCCTGAGGTTTTCTATTTCTATGGCACCATGTGGAAAAATAGTTCGTACCACAAATGGTCTGGTCCATCTCGATTTAAGTTTCCCAGGGAATAAATGAAGTCTTGAGTCATATAAAAGAACTTTTTGGTTA
The DNA here is from genome assembly GCA_030737815.1 of Allium fistulosum. Lineage (NCBI taxonomy): Eukaryota > Viridiplantae > Streptophyta > Magnoliopsida > Asparagales > Amaryllidaceae > Allium > Allium fistulosum. The sequence continues at coordinate 543,985,080 of CM060903.1, forward strand.
TGCGAAAACATTTTCCTTAAAATTGACTTGTCATGAAAAACTTTGGTTTTTTCTTTGTAAATTTTCTCGTTTTCATACGCGTCGTTCCTAAGTTCTACTAGTTCGTTGAGTTGTAGTTTTCGGTTTTCGCCAGCTTTCTCAAGATCAAAGTTTAAGTTCTTAATTGCCCACAATGCTTTGTGTTCGATTTCAACTGGTAAATGGCAAGCTTTACCGTAAACTAAACGAAATGGAGACATCCCAAGGTTAGTTTTAAAAGTAGTACGGTAAGCCCAAAGCGCGTCGGTTAATTTCTGAGACCAATCTTTTCGATTTTTATTGACAGTTTTCTCCAAGATTTGTTTTATTTGTCGATTTGAAACTTCAACTTGGCCACAAGTCCGAGGATGATACAGAGTGGATAACTTGTGGGTTATTGAGTATTTTTTCATTAACGTTTCAAAAGAACGGTTGCAAAAATAGGTCCCGTTATCACTGATTATTGTGCGAGGTGTGCCGAACCTCGAAAAGATGTTTCCTTTGAGAAATTTCACAACAATTTTATGGTCATTGGTTTTGCAAGGAACGGCTTCGACCCATTTTGAAACGTAATCGACAGCGAGAAGGGTATACAAGTTTCCAAAAGAATTGGGAAAAGGTCCCATAAAGTCGATACCCCAAACATCAAAGATTTCGATCGTAAGAATGGGGTTTAGAGGCATCATATCTCGTCGAGAAATTCGTCCAACCATTTGACATCGATCGCAAGTTTTGCAAAATTAGAATGAGTCTTTGAAAAGAGAAGGCCAATAGAATCCACATTGAAGCACTTTTTCGAGGACCGAAATGTCCACCGCATGCTTGATCGTGGCAAAACGAAAGAACACTCCTTATCTCATTATCCGGAATGCAACGTCAGATGATTTGGTCGGGACAAAATTTGAACAAGTATGGATCGTCCCAATAGAAATATTTCACTTGGGACATGAATTTGCATTTGTCTTGTTTGGACCATGATGAGGGAGTTTTTTAGTGACTAAGTAGTTCACTATATCAGCGTACCATGGGTCGATAGAAATTGAAAGGAGTTGTTCATCGGGAAAGTTTTCATTGATTGGCAAAGAAGATGGTGCGTGCGGAAGATGAGACAAGTGATCGGCTATGACGTTATCGGATCCTTTTTTGTCTTTAATTGTAAGGTCAAATTCTTAAAGTAAAAGGATCCAACGAATCAAACAGAATTTAGCATCCTTTTTAGCGAAGAGATATCAAAGCGCAGAGTGGTCCATGTACACAGTAATGTGTGAACCTATCAAGTATTGTCGGAATTTTTTGAGAGCAAAAACAACAGCTAGAAGCTCGTTTTCGGTTGTTGTGTAGTTGAGTTGAGCGTCGTTCAAAGTCATACTCGCGTAGTAAATGACGTGAAGGATCTTGTTGATGCGTTGTCCTAGGACAGCATGTAACATCCCACTATTTTGGACCATTCAAATCGACAATAAATCCACACATGTCGGACTTGAATACTTCAAAACAGTGGATTGTCAAGAAAATTTGGAGCAAATAAAATCAAACACAGAATCACAAACACAGAATATCAGAATAACTCGCAGCGGAAATAAAATACCATAGTAGTTCATGAAGCTACTATATACAAACTCTTAAAACATATACAAAATCTCGTAGTCAAAATAAATAAAATAGAGGTCAGGATACATAAGTCAATAATACAGAGACAATACTGAATAGGAAATAACTGGAATAGAAGTTGATGAACCAATAGACAAATAAGCTCCAACAAATCTCTAGCTCCAGAAGGTGAATCCAAAGCTGTGATTCTCAGGCTGACCCGAGCGTAAAGTAAAACACAAACACTCGAGTCAGGACATACATACTTATACAATGTAAACCAACTCAAGTGAACTGTAAAAGCAATGCACAAATTGTTAGCACCAAAATTGGTCACTAACCTCGTTGAAAAAGATTGTGTAGAGATGTAAGTGATGAAGTTAAATTAAACAAGGAAGAATATGCTAATTTAAATGCAGAAAGTAAGAACACCGGATTTATAGTGGTTCAGCGTAACTGCCTACATCCACTTTGAGTTTTGATCTTTATTTCTTTCATAAGTAGTTGAATACAGATACAATCCATATATTAATGACTTGAATACAAGTTTGAGTTAAAAAGAGGAGAGTATAAAAAATGGCAGAGTCTCCCCATAGTTCTCCCAAAGAAGGTCCCTTTCATTGTGCCCCTGCCTCTCTATTTATAGACGAAGGTGGGTTGGACTTCTCTGGTGGGCCTGGTAGCTGTATAACTCGGTCCAAATAGTGTAAGTCCTATGCGCCGAACCAGATAGGCTGAACAACAGAATGCCGAGCCTCCCCCTTTATGCCGAACGAGGTGAGGCTGGACACTCTGAATGCCGAACATCCATTTGTACTGAATGACCTTGGATGACGAGCTACAGGTGATTGCCGAACGAGATACGTACCGAAAGAGATGTGGTGTTGAGTGAGGGATGCAGGTCGAATGAGGCTAGAATGCCGAACAGTCCGGGAATGCCGAGCGTACCTTGTAGGCCGAACGTTCATGGATGCCGAACGATTTTATGCCGAGCGTTCTTCCTTGGCCGAACGGTATTCACTACCGAACGTTTCTTGATGTCGGACGCTCCTAGATGCCGAACGCTATCCCATACCGAACGCCCTTTAGATGCCGAACGCTGTGCTCGTGTCGAACGGTCTTAACATGCCGAACGCTCATTATTTAACTGATCGATGGGGAGGCCGAGTACTAAGTTGCCTGGTCAATTCCCCAGGAAACACTTGCCCCCCAAAGTGTATTACGTGACCGAACGTGATACACTTTGAATTACGTATCCTCCATGCTCTGCTTCGAACCTTGGATAGCCCTTCGTGGGAAATAAGTGATATCGAATTAGCTTAGTTCGATATTCTATTTAAATAGTCTTTCAGACGTCTCAGGTCATTGTATGCCCTGTCGCAACGGCTGGTAGGCATAGACGTTGATGGGGTGAGCCTAAAAGTAAGAGTGGAGCTTTCATGATGAAATCAATAGAGATTGTGCTAGCTTTTGTAGCTTCGGGTTGATATCCAATGCATGGCTCGCGATAGTTAATGAAATCACATATGCATGTCAGAATGGGTCCAAGGGAACATATAATCATTTATTCAGAAAAATCCAACTAATTCTTTTATCATCACTGCACTGAGCTGTGATCCGATATTCAGCACCCGAAAAGGGTCGCCATGGCTGGCTGTAATGTCGACCGTCAGCTTAGCAGGTGCCATCACAAATTCTTTGAGTAAAGAGGTAACTATTGTGCATAACATTCAATGTAAAATATGGTTGGGACGACCAATGTTGATGGTTACTCTAGTCGAATCCTAGAGTCTTGTCATGAGTTATTGAGTCTAATAGCGAAGGGCTCTGAATGCTCTAATAGATTGTCAACAAATGGCCAAAAATCAAGCTTAAAAGCGCATTAAAGGAAATGTCGAGTGGGGGTCAGCCTCGAGTGGAATGCAACTGTATAGCTGGATCTTGCTATGAGTTTGAATTTGCTTGTGCATTCGAGTAACGCACTTTCTATTCAATGCATTCATGATTCTTTACCCGTCCTTTGGGTTGGAGTGAAAGTCAATTGCCCATGAGCTAAGGTATCGATTTAACGATTCTATCTCTAGGCATCCTTTCGGTCATTGCCTTGAGTAGCTGTAAGCACTATATATAAGTTTTAATACTGAGCTATCGTAGCCAGTTTTTAGATGACCACTCGAGTCAGGACATACATACTTATACAATGTAAACCAACTCAAGTGAACTGTAAAAGCAATGCACAAATAACTTAAAGGATGCTTGGGATCGCCCATCCTTTAAGGATCAGCCAAACCATCAATTAGGTAGAAATAAACGCTATCAGAGAAATGTCCATATTAAAATAAACAATGCAAATAATAGTGTTAATGTGACTAGGGTAGTGCAGAGCTGCAGTAATCGCAAACCTCTAACCACACTCTCAAATCAAAGTGTGCATCCAAATAAATCACAAGGAAATAAAATAGCATACAGAGAAGTGTTCCCGTGGTTATAGATTTCAAAATGGTTTATAATTTCGAATTAAAATCATTCATTTAAACCATTAAAAGTGATGTCAATCTTCCCTCAAATCAAATATTCAATTCCCAAAAATTTTGCCTTTTCTAAGTTCGTTTATTCACTTAATTACTTTAAAATATTCAAATTTCAGCTTTCACAGCATTTAGAAAATTCTGTGGTTAGTTACATTTGAAAACAATTCAATTCAGCAAAGACAGCATTTAAAAACTACTGTAATAGTTCAGTTTAGTTGGAAAAAAATAGTTCAATTCAGAAAAGACAGCATTTACAAAACTACAGTAATATTTCAGGGTTCAAATTTAAAGATTTAAATCAGTTCAACAAAGACAGCGTTTAAAAAATGCTGTAATAGTTCAATTATATTCAAAAGTCACATTTCAGCCAACTGCAGCACTTAACAAGTGCTACCATAGCTCTTTCATTAGTTTCAGTTTCATGTTTAGTTCCTGCAACTACAACACTTACAAAGTGCTGTCATGGCCTTAGTTAACTTTAGCCTTTTAGTTCACTTCTGCTACTACAGCACTTATAAAGTGCTGCAGATTCTACTTAGTTCAGATAGTTCATTTCCAGAAACGATAGAATTTCTGAAGTGCTACTAAATGATTTCCAGATTTTAAATAGAATTCTAGCCATAAATAAACTTCAATTTAAATCAATTTAATTGTATAAAAATCATATTTTTCCACTTTAAAATGGTCATTTAAATACCCTTTAACTTATGATTTTTATAAAGTAAATTCAACAAATAAATATCAAAATTTTCATTTCTTCACTTATTAAATTCAAGTGTACAATTTTCCTATTCATTACATTCACTTAACACTTTAATTTAATTTATAATTTCACAAATCAAACTTAATTTCCATTTTATTTTCTTTTACTTAAATTTCCATTTTTAAAACCAAATCTCACAATTCCAAGTCAAGTAAAATTCCAAATTTCCATTTTTAGCATTTATTTATTTAACACTTTTAACTTATAGAAAAAATCGCTAACCCTTTATTAAATCATTTTAAATTCAATTAAAATCAAATTATCATAATTTACATTTTTAAAATACTTTAAAATATCCAGAAAAAATATATAAAATAACCACGGGTCTGTATATTATTTTCTAACCTAAGACAAGGGATACGGATAATATATCATTTCAATCCGTAATTTACAAAGAAAAATCCAGGTTATATCATTTCAAACCCGCAATCCCAAGTCAAATAAAATAATTAAAAATCACCCAGGCCTATCATTTCAGCCCGTAATGATTTTTCCCTATTCTAAAGTCCGTTCGGGTATGTATCAATTCAACCAATAGTGATTCAATTATACAGGAAACTTGTAGTGTGACTAACATAAATAAATAAACAGTAAATTAAAATAAAATATAACAGATGATGTGACAAGTTAATAACAAGGTTTAACATCATATAATTTACATCACTGGTTGGTATAACATGATATAATAGTTTACACATTCACTTGTTGTCACTTCACAATGTGTGAATACCTCTTTAAGCTGGAGTTATCGATTCAAACACAAAGATAATTTCCAGAAAGCACGATACAGCACGATTAGATTAAAGTGGAAAGAGAGAGAGCCAAGATATTAGTCTTGTATACAAATTAAACAAAGCAAAGTATAAATATAAATACAATACAAAATCATATTGAAACGATTATGGAAATAGAATTAAACAAAGACATCACCAAGCTTCCTATTTAATTTTTCTTGACCTAAACTTCACATATGCTCAGCCACACATGTTATTTGGCTCGACCACAACATTATTTCAGGTGGAATGGATCTGGTTTGGACTGGAAATGCAAGGCTAGGCTTGAGAATGCAAAGGGTTTGAGTGTTACAAAGTGAGGAAGGTCAAAAGGCAAGGCTAGAAAGGGTTCTGGTTCAACTTGGGCTCGGTCAAAGGCATATTTGGGCTTAGCCAGAGGCTGCTACAGGTCAGGTTAGAGGTTAGTGATGGTGTTCAGAGGTGGTGCTTGCTAGTGGTGGTGGCTAAGGAGGTGGCTGTGGCAAGCAATGAAGGTGGTGTTGCATATAGGGCTCGGTTAGGCATAGTTTCAAGGATTTTTGCAACTTTTTGTGGAGTTTTTGTTCAAGGGAGGTCACGACCAGTATAGGTCAGCGAAGGAGGTTGATTTGCCGCTTTGGATGATGGGAAGGAAGTGGTGGTGGTCGGTGGTGGAGATGGTGAGGTGATAGGCCGAGCAAACATGTGTGAAGTCAAGGCAAAAATCAAGGCAAAATTCAATGGAAAAGGCAAGGGAAAATGAAGAGAAGATGGAAGCCATTACCAAAATGTTTTTCAGAGATGATAGGCCGAAATTTTGCTGGAATGAGAAGTAAATTTCACGTGAAAAGAAAATAAGAAACTCACGGCAACAATAAAGTGTTGAACGGTCCAAAAAGTGAAGAGTCTAGCACATGAAAAGTCATTGTTTTAAAGCTTTTGTCCCTTCGAATTTCCAATATCTTTTATACAAAATAAATAAAATAAAAATCAATAAATAAAATAAAAACAAACTGAAATAATGTGAAGAAAAGAAAATAAATAATTTGTTTTAGGAAAAATAGGAAAATAAATAAAGAAAATAGCTTATTATATTGAAACTAGCTTTAAAAATTGCAAACAAAATACAATAAACTTAGGAAAATTATAACTCAACAAATTCACATAATTAAATTCAAAGTCCAAAACAAAATACAAGATGGCAATTAGAATAGCAAAATGAATAATACAATACATATAAAATTTTGCGTGTAAATGCTGAATTTATCAAAGTTTAAAACGGAATTCGATGAAACGAAAAACAAAACAGATATCAAAACCAATTACTGTTCCAAAAAAAGATTGAAATTAAAAGTCAAAGTTTGACAAAATATAACATTTCCGGAACGTCAATATTTAATTATATTTGGAAGAATAAAAATAGAAACAAAAATCCAAAATCTCTTGGAAAAAATTCCAAACTTCAATTTAAAATTATTTAAAAATCAAAGTTTCAAAATAAAAATTAATTTAAAAATATTTATAAAAATTATGGGTTGTTACACTCTCCCCCCACTCAAATCTTTTCATCCTCGAAAGGAAGAAGATAGGGGAATAGGAATAGCCAGTAGGAAAAATGGTGAATCGGGATAGCTAGGAGGGAAAATAGGTAGAAAGACATGGATGAGCCTTTAATTTAAAACCATATAAATTCAATCAGAATTCTTTAATATTTAGTAACTTGGTTAAATCCATTTTATTATATCCATAAAAGTCATTTAATTCAAATTGTTAGTTAAAGAGGTAAACAATATTTAAAACACTTAAAAATCCTTTAGAAAGGAAAATAACTGATCAAAATATCCTTTATATAATACTTTATCAAAATACTTTTATAACTCGATGTCTTAACAAGTTTATCCTCATTCCTGCAGACTCTGGCAGTGCGTTGATCAGGCCCAAAGCTAGAATTCTCCAGGTATTTAGTAGACCTGTTTCAACGCCCAGTGAAAATAATGGAAAAACTTTTTAAAAACAGATATGGAAAGTACAATCCAAACAAAACTACCAAAACCTTTGTCTAACCATGTATTGCAGATACATAATGGTTACGCCTGGATTCCCTAGGAAACAATCCATATCCGTAAGCTTTCTCAGCCCTGCGAGTTACGCCATGATGACTAGTAGAATGCAGGATACACAATGGTTATGCCTGGATCCCCGAGGAAACAATCCGTACCCCTGGGCCATCTCAGCCAGACAGTTTCGCTACTAATGCGACCTACATAGATTGCTGGATACACAATGATTACGCTTGGATACACCAAGAAACAATCCGTACCCCTAGGCCATCCAGCCAGGTGAATTATGCTATGCAGTCGCATTCGTAAGACCATGGGTAACGCCATGGAATTCGATGGAAACTCGAGTATCATATCCGGAAAACCAAAATTTAGAGAAATATCGATAGAATGAATCCACAATGTGGCCACAAAGAGGATATCAATCAGAAGGAACTTTCCATATCTTTACTTTGAAAATATGTATCATATAGTACCTTTTCAAATCACTTTCTGTTTGCGCCAAAATTGGTCACAAACCCCAAATGTTGTGAAAGCACCAGTGTATGAATATAAATCAACAATATTCACACACAAATCTCAAATATAAGCAAACAGAGTATCACAATTCAGAAATAATGAACAGAAACACGAGATTTATAGTGGTTCGGCGATCTTGCCTACGTCCACTCTGAAGTTGATGATTTTATTGATATTCGCTTGATGATTACAATTTCTTCTGATGTAATACAACTGATTTTAAGATTAGAATCTGAATCTAGGGAAGCAGTGGTGATTCTGAGTAGATCTGGCAAAGTCTGGGCGCTATTTAGCTCTTAGAATTCTCCGACCCCTTTTTTGAATGACCAGGGGCTCTATTTATAGGTGTAGGAGGCTGATATTTCGCCTAGATTGAAGAGAGACCAGTTCTGGCACGTGAGGGGGCCCACATGCCCGCTTTCTGGAAATCCGGGCCCACTTTGGGATCGATTCGAAGCTATGTTCGAATCGATCAAGAAATTGTCCAATCGAGCTGAAATTTGGCATGAACATTCTTCAACATGTGCTCAAGCTACTGTGAAAATTTCATAGAATTTGGACTTGTAGATCTCAAGTTATGATCGATTCAATGTTGTGTTCTTCGTCCTATGGATTCGATCGAATCGGTAGGGTCGAATCCATATGTTTGGCCTATGGATTCGAACTGAGGCTTGTTCTATGGATTCAAACTAAGGCTTGTTCTATGGATTCGAACTAAGGCTCGTTCTATGGATTCGAACTAAGGCTCGTTCTATGGATTCGAACTAAGGCTCGTTCTATGGATTCGAACTGAGGCTCATTCTATGGATTCGAACTAAGGCTCGGCCTATGGATTCGAACTGAGGCTCGGCCTATGGATTCGAACTAAGGCTCGGCCTATGGATTCGAAGCAAGGTCATAGGATGGATTCGAAGTAAGGTCATAGGATGGATTCATAGGATGGATTCGAAGTAAGGTCATAGGATGGATTCGAAGTAAGGTCATTTTCTCTATCTTGAATCGATTATATCTTGAGCATACGAATTCGGATTGACTTGAAACTTGGAAAGTTGGTTTGCATGGCTTCACTTGTCATGTCTTATCAATTACAGCCTGATCTGGACTCGTACAAAAATCATTGATATCCAGGGTGAAACAGTGTATAACGAACTTTCACGACGAACTGTCTTTAGTTTTCCAGTCAACTTTTTGGTGTCACGGCCTTGCCAAAAGGCGGGATAACATTTGCCCCCCAAAACATGCCTTGCGATAGGAAGGTGTGTTTTGTAATGCCATAAGCTGGATGTTCATATCCCGTTGATGACCTGTAAAGAAATTGATAGGTTTAATCTGACCATGAATGACGATCGTTCACGACCGTATGTCATTTGAGGTAATATGGGACCGTTCGAGGTTGGATGCTGTTCGCGGCAAGTAAAGAAATGGGACCGTTCACGGTCGGATGTCGTTCTAGAAGAATTGTGAGTGTTCGAAGTCGGATGTCGTTCTAGACGGATTGTGACTGTTCGAAGTCGGATGTCGTTCTAGACGGATCGTGATCGTTCGCGATCGAGTATCATACGAGGGAAAATTCGATCGTTCGCGATCGGGTGCCGTACGAGGCAATATGTGGTCATTCACGATCGAATGTTATATTAGATGAAGTGTGACCTTTGGCGGTCGGGTGCCGTTCGAGGCTAATGGTGACCGTTCGAGGTCGGGTACCGTTCGAGGCTAATGGTGACCGTTCGAGGTCGGGTGCCGTTCGAGGCTTATGGTGACCGTTCGAGGTCGGGTGCCCTTCGAGGCTAATGGTGACCATTCGAGGTCGGGTGCCGTTCGAGGCTAATGGTGACCGTTCGAGGTCGGGTGAGTGTGCCCGAGGGGGACTTAGTATTATCGATGTCAGGTTCACGTTCGGGTGAATTTCTGAATCAACGATTGTGGCGGTTCGTCGCCGTACAAGGTGTGCTTGTGGACCGTTCGCGATCCAAAGCACACGCTAGTAACTTCTTCTTCAGAATTACAAATACCAAATTAACGTTCACATGAATGCCATAACAGAAATATCCAAACAAACAAAGTCTAAGTGTTCAAATCAATATGAAACGAAAGCAAAGCAAGGATGTCGAAGTGTAAATTCCCACTACGAGACGGTCAATAATTATTCAAAGCATGCCTGTGGATCGTTCGCGATCTCATACATGTGTAAATGGTTTGACGTTGTTAGTGAGAAGTTTACGACTCGTTCATCGTTATTCAAATCAATTGATAACCAAACGGTGTCCTGGTTCAGGATCACCCCTAGCTGATGTAGACGGTGGTCGCTCTGGTTCCACCGTTGGAGCTCGCCTCCTCACATACTGAAGTAACCTACCATTCCTGATATGCCCTTCTACCTAATCCTTCAGGTGTCTACAGTCGTTTGTGTTATGTCCATTCAGCTCGTGGAATAAGCAATATTGGTCTGACTTTCTTTCGTCGGTAGTTGGATCCCGTCGCATTGGTCTACGATAGGCGATTTGCTCTCGTGTGTCTCGGTAGATTCGTTCCAAACTCTCATTCAGCTCTGAGTAGGTGGTGAATCGTGGCTCTCTCCGCAGTCACTTTGGCCCGTCACCACTATCCTCAGCCTTTCGTTTTCTTTTATCCTGGTCTGAATCCTTTTCAAAAGGCCTTTTGTCTTTAAGTGCATAAACTTCTATTCCCTCTCCTTCTTCTCTTTCAGCATTAGCATCTTCCAATCGCAAAAACTTTTCTGCCTCGTGATAGAATTCTCCTAGATCCATAGGTGGATCCTTAGTTAATGAATTTTTGAATTCTGTGCCATCAGCTATTTCGGACACAGCTGCCATCATAACCATGGATGGATCGGGCCGATACACGGATGCTGCTGCTGCATTGAACCGCGTCAGGAAATTCCTCAAAGACTCCCCATCTTTCTGCTTTAGCGTTGCCAAACTCATCACATTCTTGGGCCTTGAAATGTGAACCCTGAATTGCCTCATAAATTTCTCAATCAAATCGGTCCATGTTCCAATGGAGCCGCTCTCTAGTTGTTTGAACCATAAAGCTGCTATGTTTGTCAAATACAATGGGAAGCATCGGGCCATGACTTCCTGTGATGCCCCCAACACTTCCATGTGCCTTATATACCTCGTTAGATGGACCGCAGGGTCCGTCCTCCCATCATACCTTTCTACTGTTGGCAGTTTGAATTCTGGTGGGTTCCTAGTTAGCCTAATCGCAGGAGAAAAGGGACTCCTGTTCATGTCTTCAAGATCTCTGTTTACTAATCCTCCTCTCATGGCTCGCCTGACCATCTCTGCCAATCTATCATTGTCTCCAAGTTGTAGTCCTCGTTCACTACCTTCGATCTGCCCCCCGAGTCCTTGTGAGCTTTCGGGTGTCTGCCCCCCTGGCTGAGCGTTCATCCCTCTATCGCTGCCAGGTTGCTCGGATGTGTTAGAACCTCAATTGTTGGATTTTAATGACAACAACTATACAATTATGTCAAAGAATCTCTAAGCTATTTCGCAGGTACATGAGCATCAAAAAGAGATAATCAAATACGTTCAAAATGAAGATACACAGTACAAAAGGATGAAAGAATGTATATGGAGATACAAGAAGAGATATATACGATAGAGACAAGACGAAGGTGACAAACAAAGTATTATTAGTCATAGAGTGTCTTGTCTAGAGTTTACAAATGTTAAAATCTTCTCAAAATGATATACACACATATACATTCATATTTTAAATGAAAAATCAAGTTTTCAAAAATTGCATGGAGCGGGACTCAAACCCGGGTCACTAGTTCAGAAGGCAAATGCTCTAACCATTTGAGCTATGGTAATTTTTAGTTACAGGCTAAATTCAGACGTCTGAATAACTTCATTCAGACGTCTGAATGCTGAAACCTGAATATTGTTTCACAATATTCAGACGTCTGAATGAAAATATTCAGACGTCTGAATCAGGTCAAAAATAGCCTATTTACTCTCTGTTTTGCACGCTTCAAATTTCAGAAGTTTGAAATTTATTTTCAGACGGCTGAATTTATAAAACTGCTATTTTTCTGAAAAGACACTTCTCTTCACCAAAGAGAAACTCTTTCAAAATCAATGGTTGCAACTGTTCTTTTCAATATAGCTTTTCATCTAAAGTTGCAACTCTATATACACTATAAATAGATTACAGAATTCAACAAACAATTAACCGAATCTAATTCTAATATTCTTGAATTCTTATCTATTCTCTATTTTCAAACTGCACTCAAACTGCTTACATTCTCTTATCGTTGATCACTCTATCTTCCACTATTCTCAAAGCACATCACACTATATATCATAAAGGAGAAGATTATAGGAAGGTTGTACTATCAAGAGACAAATCCGTGTTATCAAGAACACACTGTGTCAAATACTCTTTGTATAAGTTGAAGTCCTGTTCTGCTGCTCAGGCGTGTGAAGTCCTCTTCGGCTGTTGAGGCAAAATCCTGTTCTGTTGCTCAGGTCCCTTGTTCGGCTGTTCAAGGGTTGTTGTAAACCTGTTCCTCCGGGTTAAGTGAGGATTGTTGTTAGTGAAATTCCAGAAGGAATCTGGGACTGGACGTAGAACGGGAAGTTCGAACCAGTATAAAAATTCCTGCTGTGCTCGTTTATTATTTACTATTATCTGCTAATTGTTCTTTTATTCCGCACTGCTTTTATACTATTCCATATTGCACGATCCGCACCATACTTTCAGGATGCCCTTGTCTCTCTTCCCGGGTTCGGATCAACATGTCCTAAGTGTGTGCCCCCCAGCTCCGGCGCTGCGTTGGATGGTCCTGCTTCGTTCTGGACTCCGGTTGTTCCTTGATTTTGCGCTCCAAGTTGCCCAATCTGTTGAAGCAAGTTTTGTATCATTTCTTCTTGTCTTCTCATCATTGCCTCTATCTCGTCCCTGGTGACGAAGGCTGAAGCTTGGTTTGCTCCTGAGGAAGCCTCTTGACTTCCTTCGTGCTGACTTCTCTCAGCTCTTTGCCTTCTACTTGTTTGTTGAGTCATTGTCTTTCAAATTTTCAAATCTTGTGTAGCGGGTGCTAGTCCTTCTCAGTGAAAGCACCAAAGTGTTTGCGCCAAAATTGGTCACAAACCCCAAATGTTGTGAAAGCACCAGTGTATGAATATAAATCAACAATATTCACACACAAATCTCAAATATAAGCAAACAGAGTATCACAATTCAGAAATAATGAACAGAAACACGAGATTTATAGTGGTTCGGCGATCTTGCCTACGTCCACTCTGAAGTTGATGATTTTATTGATATTCGCTTGATGATTACAATTTCTTCTGATGTAATACAACTGATTTTAAGATTAGAATCTGAATCTAGGGAAGCAGTGGTGATTCTGAGTAGATCTGGCAAAGTCTGGGCGCTCTTTAGCTCTTAGAATTGTCCGATCCCTTTTCTGAATAACCAGGGGCTCTATTTATAGGTGTAGGAGGCTGATATTTCGCCTAGATTGAAGGGAGACCAGTTCTGGCACGTGAGGGGGCCCACATGCCCGCTTTTTGGAAATCCGGGCCCACTTTGGGATCAATTCGAAGCTATGTTCGAATCGATCAAGAAATTGTCCAATCGAGCTGAAATTTGGCGTGAACATTCTTCAACATGTGCTCAAGCTACTGTGAAAATTTCAAAGCATTTGGACTTGTAGATCTCAAGTTATGATCGATTCAATGTTGTGTTCTTTGTCCTATGGATTCGATCGAATCGGTAGGGTCGAATCCATATGTTTGGCCTATGGATTCGAACTGAGGCTTGTTCTATGGATTCGAACTAAGGCTCGTTCTATGGATTCGAACTAAGGCTCGTTCTATGGATTCGAACTAAGGCTCGTTCTATGGATTCGAACTAAGGCTCGGCCTATGGATTCGAACTGAGGCTCGGCCTATGGATTCGAACTGAGGCTCGGCCTATGGATTCGAAGCAAGGTTATAGGATGGATTCGAAGTAAGGTCATAGGATGGATTCATAGGATGGATTCGAAGTAAGGTCAAAGGAGGGATTCGAAGTAAGGTCATTTTCTCTATCTTGAATCGATTATATCTTGAGCATACGAACTCGGATTGACTTGAAACTTGGAACGTTGGTTTGCATGGCTTCACTTGTCATGTCTTATCAATTGCAGCCTGATCTGGACTCGGACAAAAATCATTGATATCCAGGGTGAAACAGTGTATAACGAACTTTCACGACGAACTGTCTTTAGTTTTCCAGTCAACTTTTTGGTGTCACGGCCTTGCCAAAAGGCGGGATAACACTTTCAAATATCATACTTATATAAAGTCCATTATATATAAGATTTTATGTTCAAATCAAATACCTTTCCAAAATCAAAAGTATATCAAATCACACTTATATAGACTTCAATTATATAAGATTTCACTTTTCAAATTGAGTACCTTTTCAAATCCATAGTTTTCGAATCAATTTCATACTTATACAAATCAATTTTATATAAGTTCGATAACTCCCAAATAAAGTATTTAGTAACACAAGGTTCTCAAATTTCAATTTGTTTCAATATCAGTTCAGTTTCAAAATCATATACAATTTCACCAAATTATTCTTCCAAATCAAATATCTTCAGTTTCAAAGTTTCCAAAATATTAAATTTAGAAAATAATCCAAGTTTCTAAATCAATATAATTTAAGTCAAACAATTTATTTCCAACATCAATGGTTTTCAATATCATCTTATATTTAAATAAAGTCCATCTTATATAAGGATCAAAATTTTCAAAAATAAATTTCGCTGCATGAAGAGCCATATGGGATTGAACATCTTTGTTTACTAAAAGGTTTTAAATTTAGAATAATTTTTGTAAAATAGTTTTGTATATAGAATAGTTTTGTAAGTAAAATAGAATAAAATAGTTTGTTTAAGAAAAGTAAAAGAAAGTAGTTTTAAAAAAAATGGTTTTAAATTGATAGTGGTTTTGCATAAAAGGAAAATTTCCAATTAAACTACAAAGATATCCAACCCAACAACTTCCAATTTCAGCGCCAAAATATATCAATGATATTAGAACATAAGATGTACATACGTCATCATTTCGCAAAATCACATTCGATCACTCGCTCGATCACACAAGTTCGCTTTCGAACTAGTATTGTCCATTCGACTTCCCTAATGCGGATTTCGATATGGTTTCTCGACCAGAAGCCATCAGTCTCCTTGCATAGCCATATACTATGATAGAGAATTCTAGAATCAAGCCCAAAATCCATATCAAATATTCGCCATCAAGAATCAAATGAAAAATCCTAACACGAAATGGTGTAATTCACCTCGAACTTGTGTACTCAAACCTGAATCAAATTAATTATGCGAATAAAACAGCATACGTACAACTTATGTATTTATTCCAACTTGTTCAATATACAGTTTTATAAAGATGTTACCCAATTAAAACATTTAAACTAAATTTTATTCAAAATATTTTGAAGACCAAATTATTTTCAAAACATTTCAAATATAAATTTCATATTAGAAAAAATCAAAATAGCCATATTCATTTACTTAACAAAACAGTTTCAACTTATTTAAATCATATCACTACATACTTTAAACATACATACCAAACTTATATACTTTATACTTTTCAAAATTACTTAGCTTTGAAAAGTTAACCTTGATTTGGAAGTGCTCGAACCTTCAAAATAATCGAAGAAATCATAATTTCAATCCAAGAGTTGGAAATCGCCAACAAATCAGTACATCAATTCCAAAAGATAGGGTTATATCAAATCAAATCCAAAACTCAAGGACTGAACACCGGCTCATCTCAAACTATTGAAATATATATACATATATCTTTTGAATATCACATCACACTTCGGAATTTGAAATTAAAAATTAGTTTCACAAATCAATCGCATAGCAAAGCTACCGAAGTGGCCTCTCCCCCTCTCTGAAACTCGAAAATCAATGTCGATGATGCATGCATTCATCACCGAAATTATTTTCCAGCGACATAAGTGGGTTCTGGACTTCTATTTTCTCGAAAACTTCTTTTGAAATTTCTTCAAAATCTTTTGAAACCCTTTAAAATCACTTGAAACATTTCTTATACGGAAAATACTTTCAAATCATATTATTCATTATTTCAAAATCTTAAAACCAGTTCCAAAATGCCAGAGTTCAATCACTCAAATTCAGATTCAAAACCTTCAGTTATAAATTATTTTATATCAAACCATTCCTTATATAAATTTCAAAACTTCAAATTCTCATTTTAAAAGGGTATATAATCCTTATCGAAAACATTTCACTTATATATATATAAAATATGGTCATCCTTATCAAAATAACAATTTCGATGTATACACAAATTTGAAAATACAATCAACCACAAATTTAACGAGGGATGATTCAAGGATGGATTTCAAAACAAAATAGAGATTCAAATTTAGAGGAACTCTAAATCAAATATAATTTTGATTCGAAGATAAGCTCAAACGAAGATGAGACAATTAAATTACCAAATAGAAGATGGATAAGCCTATATAAATCGCGGGCGACTTTAACCGGTCAACCGTGACTTCAGGAATACAATTGATGAGAAAATATAAGGCAAATCATCCTTCGATCGCCAGAGATAGAATCCAGGTATAGCAGAAGATAGACAGCATCGTAACCGATGATACAGACATCTTTGGTGAATCAATGCCAATTGTAAGGGAGTTTCACCCTTTTACAAATCATTCAAAGATTGGAGGAATCGCCGACCTTTAAGGAGGTCATTTAAAATGGGGTTATTCAATGCTCCAAAATCAAAAGAATACAGATAGGGAAGACAGGAATGGATTTCAGAACAAGTGAGAGCCTTCCAAAGTTTAAAGGAATCCAATTCGATAAGAATCCCAACCAAGCTTAGAGATATACAACCTATATTAACACAAAATAATTCCTATTCAAAATTTGGAAAAGACTCAAATTCATATCAATACGAAAACAGAAGCATAAATATCTTTAGTTTGACAACCTCAGCTAAGCAAAAGATACAATAGATTTCACCTAATGCAACCTAATAAACTACTGATTTTGCCATACCCAAAATAGGTTCCTATCAATAATGAATCTAGATCAAACAAGCTAGAAGTTCAAAATTTAAGAGGATCCTAATCAAATAAATTACTAACAAGGTAGATACGAAAGGAATGAAGTTTAGAAAAATTTTACATTCAAAGCAAGAAAATTTATATCAAAATAATCTTTAAAAATTCTTTGAAAATCATTTGAAAATCATTTTATACTTCGAAAATGCGTTCTCTCACAAAGAAATGATTTTGAGATTGATTTCACTCATTCTAGGGTATTTCTACCCTATCTCTAATGAGTTTTTGCTTCGTAGGCTAAGGTTTGCCTAAAACCAAAGCTCTGATACCAAATGTAACATCCCACTATTTTGGATCATTCAAATCGACAATAAATCCACACAAGTCGGACTTGAATACTTCAAAATAGTGGATTGTCAAGAAAATTTGGAGCAAATAAAATCAAACATAGAATCATAGACACAGAATATCAGAATAACTCGCAGCGGAAATAAAATACCATAGTAGTTCATGAAGCTACTATATACAAACTCTCAAAACATATACAAAATCTCATAGTCAAAATAAATATAATAGAAGTCAGGATACATAAGTCAATAATACAGAGACAATACTGAATAGGAAATAATTGGAATAGAAGTCGATGAACCGATAGACAAATAAGCTCCAACAAATCTCTAGCTCCAAAAGGTGAATCCAAAGCTGTGATTCTCAGGCTGACCCGAGCGTAAAGTAAAACACAAACACTCGAGTCAGGACATACATACTTATACAATGTAAACCAACTCAAGTGAACTGTAAAAGCAATGCACAAATAACTTAAAGGATGCTTGGGATCGCCCATCCTTTAAGGATCAGCCAAACCATCAATTAAGTAGAAATAAACGCTATCAGAGAAATGTCCATATTAAAATAAACAATGCAAATAATAGTGTTAATGTGACTAGGGTAGCGCAGAGCTGCAGTAATCGCACACCTCTAACCACACTCTCAAATCAAAGTGTGCATCCAAATAAATCACAAGGAAATAAAATAGCATACAGAGAAGTGTTCCCGTGGTTATAGATTTCAAAATGGTTTATAATTTCGAATTAAAATCATTCATTTAAACCATTAAAAGTGATGTCAATCTTCCCTCAAATCAAATATTCAATTCCCAAAAATTTTGCCTTTTCTAAGTTCGTTTATTCACTTAATTACTTTAAAATATTCAAATTTCAGCTTTCACAGCATTTAGAAAATGCTGTGGTTAGTTACATTTGAAAACAATTCAATTCAGCAAAGACAGCATTTAAAAACTGCTGTAATAGTTCAGTTTAGTTGAAAAAAAATAGTTCAATTCAGAAAAGACAGCATTTACAAAACCACAGTAACAGTTCAATTATATTCAAAAGTCACATTTCAGCCAACTGCAGCACTTAACAAGTGCTACCATAGCTCTTTCATTAGTTTCAGTTTCAAGTTTAGTTCCTGCCACTACAGCACTTACAAAGTGTTGTCATAGCCTTAGTTAATTTTAGCCTTTTAGTTCAATTCTGCAACTACAGCACTTACAAAGTGCTGCAGATTCTATTTAGTTCAGATTCAAGTTCATTTCCAGAAACGATAGCATTTCTGAAGTGCTACTAAATGAATTTCCAGATTTTAAATAGAATTCCAGCTATAAATAAACTTCAATTTAAATCAATTTAATTGTATAAAAATCATATTTTTCCACTTTAAAATGGTCATTTAAATACCCTTTAACTTATAATTTTTATAAAGTAAATTCAACAAATAAATATCAAAATTTTCATTTCTTCACTTATTAAATTCAAGTGTACAATTTTCCTATTCATTACATTCACTTAACACTTTAATTTAATTTATCATTTCACAAATAAAACTTAATTTCCATTTTATTTTCTTTTACTTAAACTTCCATTTTTAAAACAAAATCTCACAATTCCAAGTCAATTTAAATTCCAAATTTCCATTTTTAGCACTTATTTATTTAACACTTTTAAACCTATAGAAAAAATCACTAAACCTATATAAAATATGGTCATCCTTATCAAAATAACAATTTCGATGTATACACAAATTTGAAAATACAATCAACCACAAATTTAACGAGGGATGATTCAAGGATGGATTTCAAAACAAAATAGAGATTCAAATTTAGAGGAACTCTAAATCAAATATAATTTTGATTCGAAGATAAGCTCAAACGAAGATGAGACAATTAAATTACCAAATAGAAGATGGATAAGCCTATATAAATCGCGGGCGACTTTAACCGGTCAACCGTGACTTCAGGAATACAATTGATGAGAAAATATAAGGCAAATCATCCTTCGATCGCCAGAGATAGAATCCAGGTATAGCAGAAGATAGACAGCATCGTAACCGATGATACAGACATCTTTGGTGAATCAATGCCAATTGTAAGGGAGTTTCACCCTTTTACAAATCATTCAAAGATTGGAGGAATCGCCGACCTTTAAGGAGGTCATTTAAAATGGGGTTATTCAATGCTCCAAAATCAAAAGAATACAGATAGGGAAGACAGGAATGGATTTCAGAACAAGTGAGAGCCTTCCAAAGTTTAAAGGAATCCAATTCGATAAGAATCCCAACCAAGCTTAGAGATATACAACCTATATTAACACAAAATAATTCCTATTCAAAATTTGGAAAAGACTCAAATTCATATCAATACGAAAACAGAAGCATAAATATCTTTAGTTTGACAACCTCAGCTAAGCAAAAGATACAATAGATTTCACCTAATGCAACCTAATAAACTACTGATTTTGCCATACCCAAAATAGGTTCCTATCAATAATGAATCTAGATCAAACAAGCTAGAAGTTCAAAATTTAAGAGGATCCTAATCAAATAAATTACTAACAAGGTAGATACGAAAGGAATGAAGTTTAGAAAAATTTTACATTCAAAGCAAGAAAATTTATATCAAAATAATCTTTAAAAATTCTTTGAAAATCATTTGAAAATCATTTTATACTTCGAAAATACGTTCTCTCACAAAGAAATGATTTTGAGATTGATTTCACTCATTCTAGGGTATTTCTACCCTATCTCTAATGAGTTTTTGCTTCGTAGGCTAAGGTTTGCCTAAAACCAAAGCTCTGATACCAAATGTAACATCCCACTATTTTGGATCATTCAAATCGACAATAAATCCACACAAGTCGGACTTGAATACTTCAAAATAGTGGATTGTCAAGAAAATTTGGAGCAAATAAAATCAAACATAGAATCACAGACACAGAATATCAGAATAACTCGCAGCGGAAATAAAATACCATAGTAGTTCATGAAGCTACTATATACAAACTCTCAAAACATATACAAAATCTCATAGTCAAAATAAATATAATAGAAGTCAGGATACATAAGTCAATAATACAGAGACAATACTGAATAGGAAATAACTGGAATAGAAGTCGATGAACCGATAGACAAATAAGCTCCAACAAATCTCTAGCTCCAAAAGGTGAATCCAAAGCTGTGATTCTCAGGCTGACCCGAGCGTAAAGTAAAACACAAACACTCGAGTCAGGACATACATACTTATACAATGTAAACCAACTCAAGTGAACTGTAAAAGCAATGCACAAATAACTTAAAGGATGCTTGGGATCGCCCATCCTTTAAGGATCAGCCAAACCATCAATTAAGTAGAAATAAACGCTATCAGAGAAATGTCCATATTAAAATAAACAATGCAAATAATAGTGTTAATGTGACTAGGGTAGCGCAGAGCTGCAGTAATCGCACACCTCTAACCACACTCTCAAATCAAAGTGTGCATCCAAATAAATCACAAGGAAATAAAATAGCATACAGAGAAGTGTTCCCGTGGTTATAGATTTCAAAATGGTTTATAATTTCGAATTAAAATCATTCATTTAAACCATTAAAAGTGATGTCAATCTTCCCTCAAATCAAATATTCAATTCCCAAAAATTTTGCCTTTTCTAAGTTCGTTTATTCACTTATTTACTTTAAAATATTCAAATTTCAGCTTTCACAGCATTTAGAAAATGCTGTGGTTAGTTACATTTGAAAACAATTCAATTCAGCAAAGACAGCATTTAAAAACTGCTGTAATAGTTCAGTTTAGTTGAAAAAAAATAGTTCAATTCAGAAAAGACAGCATTTACAAAACCACAGTAACAGTTCAATTATATTCAAAAGTCACATTTCAGCCAACTGCAGCACTTAACAAGTGCTACCATAGCTCTTTCGTTAGTTTCAGTTTCAAGTTTAGTTCCTGCCACTACAGCACTTACAAAGTGTTGTCATAGCCTTAGTTAATTTTAGCCTTTTAGTTCAATTCTGCAACTACAGCACTTACAAAGTGCTGCAGATTCTATTTAGTTCAGATTCTAGTTCATTTCCAGAAACGATAGCATTTCTGAAGTGCTACTAAATGAATTTCCAGATTTTAAATAGAATTCCAGCTATAAATAAACTTCAATTTAAATCAATTTAATTGTATAAAAATCATATTTTTCCACTTTAAAATGGTCATTTAAATACCCTTTAACTTATAATTTTTATAAAGTAAATTCAACAAATAAATATCAAAATTTTCATTTCTTCACTTATTAAATTCAAGTGTACAATTTTCCTATTCATTACATTCACTTAACACTTTAATTTAATTTATCATTTCACAAATAAAACTTAATTTCCATTTTATTTTCTTTTACTTAAACTTCCATTTTTAAAACAAAATCTCACAATTCCAAGTCAAATTAAATTCCAAATTTCCATTTTTAGCACTTATTTATTTAACACTTTTAACTTATAGAAAAAATCACTAAACCTATATTAAATCATTTTAAATTCAATTTAAATCAAATTATCATAATTTACATTTTTAAAATACTTAAAAATATCTAGAAAAATATATAAAATAACCACGGGTCTGTATATTATTTTCTAACCTAAGACAAGTGATACGGATAATATATCATTTCAATCCATGATTTACAAAGAAAAATCCGGGTTCTATCATTTCAAACCCGCAATCCAAAGTCAAATAAAATAAATAAAAATCTCTCAGGCCTATCATTTCAGCCCGTAATGATTTTTCCCTATTCTAAAGTCCGTTCGGGTATGTATCATTTCAACCCATAGTGATTCTATTATACAAGGAACTTGTAGTGTGACTAACAGAAATAAATAAACATTAAAATAAAATATAATAGATGATGTGACAAGTTAATAACAGGGTTTAACATCATATAATTTACATCACGGGCAGGTATAACATGATATAATAGTTTACACATTCACTTGTTGTCACTTCACAATTATATAAGTATAAATGTCATGTGTGAATACTCACCTCTTTAAGCTGGAGTTATCGATTCAAACACAAAGATAATTTCCAGAAAGCACGATACAGCACGATTAGATTCAAGTGGAGAGAAAGAGCCAAGATATTAGTCTTGTATACAAATAAAACAAAGCAAAGTATAAATATAAATACAATACAAAATCATATTGAAACAATTATGGAAATAGAATTAAACAAAGACATCACCAAGCTTCCTATTCAATTTTGCTTGACCCAAACTTCACATATGCTCAGCCACACATGTTATTTGGCTCGGCCACAACATTATTTCAGGTGGAATGGATCTGGTTTGGACTGGAAATGAAAGGATAGGTTTGAGAATGCAAAGGATTTGAGTGTTACAAAGTGAGGAAGGTCAAAAGGCAAGGCTAAAAAGGGTTCTGGTTCAACTTTGGCTCGGTCAACGACATATTTGGGCTTAGCCAGAGGCTGCTACAGGTCAGGTCAGAGGTTAGTGATGGTGTTTAGAGGTGGTGCTTGCTGGTGGTGGTGGCTAAGGAGGTGGTCGTGGCAAGCAATGAAGGTGGTGTTGCATATATGGCTCGGTTAGGCATAGTTTCAAGGATTTTTGCAACTTTTTGTGGAGCTTTTGTTCAAGGGAGGTCATGGCCAGTATAGGTCAGAGGATGTTAGCACCAAAATTGGTCACTAACCTCATGGAGAAAGATTATGTAGAGAGATTAATGAAGAAGATAAAATAGAACTGAAAAATAGTGTAATTCAATGCCAAAAGAACAAAAAAAACGAGAACACCAGATTTATAGTGGTTCGGCGTAACTGCCTACGTCCACTTTGAGTTTTGATCTTTATTGCTTTCACAAGTAGTTGAATACAGATACAATCCATATATTAATGACTTGAATACAAGTTTGAACTGAATAGAGTGAGTCTTGAAAGCGGCAGAGTCTCCCCAGTGTTCTCGAAAAAAAGGTCCATTTCACTGTGCCCCTGCCCCTCTATTTATAGACGAAGATGGGTTGGACTTCCCTCTTGGGCCTAGGAGTAAGATACCTCGGCCCAAAACAAGTAACATCTGTGTGCCGAACCATGAATGCCAAATGGGAACTCTGTGCCGAGCCCCTCGTTACTGCGTCAAATAACCGGTTAACAGAGGAGGAGGATGATTTGCAGCTGTGGATGATGGGAAGGAAGTGGTGGTGGTCAGTGGTGGAGATGGTGAGGTGATATGCCGAGCAAACATGTGTGAAGTCGAGGCAAAAATCAAGGTAAAATTCAATGGAAAAAGCAAGGGAGAATGAAGAGAAGATGGAAGCCATTACCAAAAAAAATTTCACAGATGATAGGCCAAAATTTTGCTGGAATGAGAAGTAAATTTCATGTGAAAAGCAAATAAGAAACTCACGGCAACAATAAAGTGTTGAACGGTCCAAAAAGTGAAGAGTCTAGCACATGAAAAGTCATTGTTTTAAAGCTTTTGTCCCTTCGAATTTCCAATATCTTTTATACAAAATAAATAAAATAAAACTTAGTAAATAAAATAAAAACAAACTGAAATATAGTGAATAAAAGAAAATAAATAATTTGTTTTAGGAAAAATAGGAAAATAAATAAAGAAAATAGCTTATTATATTGAAACTAGCTTTAAAAATTGCAAACAAAATACAATTAACTTAGGAAAATTACAACTCAACAAATTCACATAATTAAATTCAAAGTCCAAAACAAAATAAAAGATGGCAATTAGAATAGCCAAATGAAGAATACAATACAGATAAAATTTTGCGTGTAAATGCTGATTTATCAAAGTTTAAAATGGAATTCGATGAAACGAAAACAGAACAGATATCAAAACCAATTACTGTTCCAAAAAAAGATTAAAATTAAAATTTCAATTAATTTAAATAAAAAGTCAAATTTTGACAAAATATAACATTTCCGAAAAGTCAATATTTAATTATATTTGGAAGAATAAAAATAGAAACAAAAATCCAAAATCCAAAATCTCTTGGAAAAAATTCCAAACTTCAATTTAAAATTATTTAAAAATCAAAGTTTCAAAATAAAAATTAATTTAAAAATATTTATAAAAATTATGGGTTGTTACACAACACCAACGGCAAAGTTCGAAGCATCACACATTATTTCGAAAGGAAGATCCCAATTGGGCGCACAAATGATTGGGGCAGAAATGAGTTCATTCTTAAGACGTTCAAAAGAAGAAATACAATCAGAGTTAAAATCGAAAGGAACGTCTTTTCCGAGAAGAGTAGGTAAAGGATGAGCGATTTTACTAAATTCTTTCACAAAGCGTCGGTAAAAGCCAACGTGTCCTAGAAATGATCGAATGTCCTTAACAGTTTTGGGAATGGGTAGATTTGCAATGACATCGATTTTCGCTTTGTCTACCTCAATGCCTTTATTTGAGATGATATGTCCAAGGACTATGCCTTGTTTGACCATAAAGTGGCATTTTTCCCAATTCAAAGTCAAATGTTTTTCTTTACATCGATTTAGAACCAATTCGAGATGATGTAAACATTGGGAAAAGAATCCCCAAAGATTGAGAAATCGTCCATAAAAACTTCTAGAAAGCGTTCAATCATGTCGGAAAAGATTCCAGCCATGCAGCGTTGGAAAGTCGCAGGAGCGTTACAAAGTCCGAATGGCATACGTCGATAAGCAAAGGTACCGAATGGACACGTGAA
Source organism: Allium fistulosum (assembly GCA_030737815.1). NCBI lineage: Eukaryota > Viridiplantae > Streptophyta > Magnoliopsida > Asparagales > Amaryllidaceae > Allium > Allium fistulosum. Next base: position 544,010,449 of record CM060903.1, read on the forward strand.
AGTCGTTTTCTCTTGATCTTCGGGAGCGATTGGAATTTGGTTATAGCCGGAATAACCATCAAGGAAGTAGTAAAATTCATGGCCGGCTAAACGTTCGAGCATCTGGTCAATGAAAGGAAGAGGGAAGTGGTCTTTACATGTTGCGGCATTTAGTTTTCGATAGTCAATGCAAACACACCAACCCGTTTGAGTACGAGTTGGAATAAGTTCGTTTGAATCGTTCTTGACAACGGTTAGCCTAGACTTTTTCGGTACAACGTGAATTGGGCTAACCCATGAACTATCGAAGATTGGGTAAATGATTTCGTTGTCGAGAAGTTTAAGAATTTACGCACCGCATCTTTCATTTTTGGATTAAGCCTTCGCTGCGCATCACGAACAGGCTTGGCATTATCAATTAAATGGATGCGATGTTGAACAAGAGCGGGACTAATTCCCTTTATATTGGAGATCGACCATCCCATAACTTCCTTGTTTTTCGAAAGAATAGAAAGTAAGGAAGTTTCTTGATCAAGAGAGAGAGAGAGAGTTGCGGAAATTATGACGGGCAATGTTTCGTTATCACCTAAGTATGCATACTTAAGGTGATCGGGAAGTGGTTTGAGGTCTAACTTCGGGATTTTTTCGATCAAAGAGTTGGGTTGAGATTTGGACTCAACTTGAAGTGATTCAAAGGGAAGAGTGTATTCGATCTCATTGGGAATTTCGTGAAACAATTTTTCATACTCGGCCTCGCGTTCATCGTTAAGGTCAAGTGTTTCGTTTTCAAATCTTTCATGAATGGCACTAACTTCTAACGTTTGGTCATGAGGTTCGTTCGATTGGCTTTCGAGATTGAAAATATTAAAATCCTAATTCATGTTTCCAAAAGAGATTTTCATCGATCCGTTACGACAATTGATTAAGGCATTTGAGGTGGCTAAGAATGGTCGGCCTAAAATCAATGGAATTTGACTCAAGGGATTCGTCACTGGTTGTGTTTCGAGAATGATAAAATCAACGGGGAATATGAATTGCCCTACTCCAATGAGCACATCCTCGATTTCTCCCACGGGCTTCTTAATGGAACGACTGGCGAATTGAAGTGTAACTTTTGTGGGTTTGAGCTCACCTAAGCCTAATTGTTCGTACATGGAATATGGAATCAAGTTGACACTCGCACCTAAGTCTATCAAACATTTGTTAACCATCTTATCTCCAATTGTGCATGAAATCGTAGGGCAGCCAGTATCTTTGTATCTAACAAGCATGGATTGGGACAAGACTTCACTCAATCTAGCAGCTAAGAAGACTTTCTTGGGCACTTGAGTGCGTCGCTTTTGGATGCACAAGTCCTTAAGAAATTTCGTGTAAGTGGGGACTTGTTGAACAATGTCAAGAAGCGGGATGTTAACTTTTACTTGTTTAAAAATTTCTAACATCTTTTCCATTTGGTCCGAGTGTTTCTTAGGCCGTAGACGATGTGGAAATGGAACACGATACTCGGTAGGCGGGTCTACTCGAGTAGAAGAAGAAGAATTTTGATTGGCATTCGATTCAACATTTGGCTCCACGTTCTGTTCAGGTTCGTTCGTTGTTTTAGAAGTGTCGAGAGAAGTTTTCGGTAAATCGTTTGGATTAACGACTTGATTATCGATTTGTTTACCGGAACGGAGAGTTGTGATAGCATTCAATTGGGTGACATTGCTATCTTGAACAACATGGGCTTGATTTGAATTTGTGTTTTGATTTCTGGGATTTGGAAGGGACTGGCTTGGGAATATTCCTCGTTCACGTTCGCTCACAGACGTGGCTAATTGACTCATTTGCATTTCGAGTTTTGCAATCGATTGGTTTGTGTTTTGCATATATGAAGTCAATAAATTTTGCAAATTGTTGTTTGATTGAAGGCTTTGAGTAGTTGCTTTAGCCAACGTTTCAAGAGTTTTCACAAGCAAAGTTAAATGCTTATCGTCTTGAGGAGGATGAGCAGAATTTGGTTGAAAATTTGATTGTTGCGGTTGATTATGCGACGGACCCGCAAAGTTTGGTTGAAAATTGTTGGGCTGAAAGGGAGGATTAGAAACATTATTCGAAAATGCTTGATGTAATGACCAACTATTTTGGACCATTCAAATCGACAATAAATCCACACATGTTTGACTTGAATAATTCAAAACAATAGATTGTTAATTTAAATTTGGCAAAACTCAACATATACAGTAAATAAATCAATCACAGAATCACAGACACAGAGTAATACAATAATACGCAGCGGAATAGATAAAATAGTAGTTCATGAAGCTACTATATAAACATCAGAGTTAGAAATAAAATACAACAGGATATCTCAAATGCAGTGAAGTCTCCAGTACGAGCAGATGACCTCGCTGAACAAATCAACATGAAAGGCAGAAAGCTGGGGCGATACTTGGATCTCCAAACGAAGCTCCAAACTCCAAAGGCGAGTCTCAATGTTGTATCACTCGGTCTGACCCGAGCGTAAAGCAAAACACAAAACACTCGAGTCAGGATTAACATTCTTATATCAATAAATCCAACTGAAGTGAAATATCAACTGAAATACAAGTAACTTAAAGGATGTTTTGGATAACCATCCTCTAAGGATCCATGGAACTATCTATAATTTAGAAATATACACTATAACACCGTGGTCATTTCAAATTAATTTATGCTTCAAAACCAAAATATCATTTTCATTTCAAATATATTTATTTTCCAAAATAGTATATATATTAAATAATTTATAAAGTAAAGTTGTAACGACCCGTAAATTTCAACTGTTTTAATAACGTAATTAGTTGAAATTTTGTGAAATTTTAAACAATAAAATTTTGAAATAAAAATTTAATATTTGGAATATGTCTAGTTAAACATAGCAACTGGTAAATTTTCGTCCGAAAATATGAAAGTTTATTTCGCGCGTAAATTCACTTCAATTTAATCAGTTAAAAAGCGATGAAAATAAAACGTTTTCAAAACTCAAATATTTTTACATAGAAAAATTCTAAACCATCTTATGAGCAAGATGTCAGTTTGTCATTTTTCCAAATTCGGACATCTTTTGCTCCGTCGCTCTTATTTTTCAGTGTTTTTCTTGCATTTTCCGCTATTAGAAAATTCGAATTTTTTTTAATTCAATCATACCACTGATTTCATTATACCATTTTGATCGTCTCGTCGTACTGATCTCTACGGTATATTCAAGATCGTCTCGTCGTACTGATCTTTGGAGAAGCAATCCAAAGCTTGAATCCACTATCTTCTACTTGAATTTGGAGTTGAATCTCTGATTTACAATAGAATTTGAGTTTGGAGTTTTAATTTCCACTTCCCACCACCATTTTTGATAAAGCTTGAATGCTAAAACAAATGGTGAATGAAGTGAGGAAGAGGGTTGGACTGAACTAAAGAAGGTGCAGTCCAAACCAAAGTCACAAGCGGAAAAAGTGACGAAAATTTCACTATCTCCAAACATATCGAAGTTTACACTCAAAAAGATCGCAAACGTCATTTTGAACTCAATGGGGTTGGTCTCGAGTCCTAATTTGACCGTATGCAAAAAGTAGCTTTTCGGACTAACATCCGAGTAACGATAAAATATTTAAATAAAATATTTAAATATAAAATCGATAGATATGCGGGTTGTTACAGAAGGGAAAAGGCGAAGGCAGAGCCAAGGCCGTGGGTAGGGTGTTCGGGCGGAGGAGGGTAAGCTAGAGGTGGCGGTTCCAGGACGTGAAAAGGAATTGACGTGATATGTAAAGAAAGGAGGAGAAATGAGAGGAAGAGGCGTATTGATGATAAATCTCGGGCTGATGGAAGGGTTAGGGGAGATGTTGGGAAGGACAGAAACTATATTAAGCTTTTGCAATGAAGTGAAAAACGAAGTTATAAAGGCCAAAATAAATGAACCGTTCGAAAAGAAGAAAAAAAAAGCATACAAGTTTACACGTTTTGACTTCCCAATGATATGGATGGCAACGGCTGGATTTTAGAAATAAATGTAAAAATGCGAACTAGTGGCTATTTTATTCTACAATTTGAAATTTGAATGGCCACAACTATCAAAAGTGCAAAAGCGGTACCGGTGCAGTTAACCGTTTCACGGTTTCCCTCGCATACCGAATGCCGAATCACACAAATGAATATATTACAGAGATCAGCATGACGAGATGATCAAAATGGCATACAAATATCAATGGTACGATCGAGTTATAGAAATTCGAATTTCCGTTACCGGAAATGCTGAAAAATTGCAGAAAATTAGATAAACGGAGCAATGGTAGTCAAAATTTGATGAAACGAAATATGGCATCTCTCTCAGAAGATGATTTACAAATTTTCTATATAAAAATATTCAGGTTTGAAAAACTTTTTATTATTGTTTGTATCAAAAATGGGCACAACACTCTTCGGGAGTTGTTTGAAGAGATAAAATGAAGATTATAAATGTAAAACAGAGATTATCTAACAAAAACTCCAACAAATATGAATGCAAAGTGAACAGACAAGCAGTTTAGAGTGGTTCGGCGTATAGCCTACGTCCACTATGAAGTTTTGATGATTTTATTGATTCTCTTTCAATGATTACAAGCGTTTACAGCGATGAACAGCGGATTACAGTTTGGAATTCGAAATTGACAGCAAAAGTATGATGCAAATCTCAATCCGGCAGAGTCTGGGCGCTTCAGAGAAAAAAGATCCTTTTTCCGTTGATTCTGGGGCTCTATTTATAGGCGTAGGAGGCTTGGATTTCGCTCAAACTCCGGAAGACTTGGCCAGACACGTGAGGGGGCCCATTCGACCACTTCCAGAGAGTTTCAAGCCAATTTGTGATCGATACGAAATCATTTCGTATCGATCAGGATTACTTCCAATTGAGCTCAAAATTGGTGGAGACATTCCTTGTTATGTGTGCAGACTTCAGTTAAAATTTCATGGTGTTTGGATCAGTGGATTGAGAGATATCGTCGATACGAGATGGATTTTAACGCTGGCTGTTCTGCTCGTCTCCATTGCTTCGACTCCATCCTTTCGTCTCGATGACTGCACGCGCTCTCAAGGTGATGTGGTGCGCGCGCCTCGCTTCGATCCGCTCTTCACTCCGAGTTGACCGCGTCGACTCCATATATCTCGGCGCATTCGCATCGAGGGATGACGTGGTGTGCGCTCTTCGCCTCGATCCGGTATTTGCTCCGTGTTGACTGCTTCGACTCCATGTATCTTGCCCCGTTTCCTTCGAGAGGTGACACGTTATCCAAGCTGGTTGACCTGATGGTTTCGAGTAGGACTTCATCCTGGGATACGAGGCAAATACTATCTGATGGATACGAAGTAGGCACTGGCTGATGGATACGAAGTAAGCAATGTCTGATGGATACGACGTATGCATCATCTGATGGATACGAAACTGACACTGGCTGAAGGATACGAAGTCCTTCAATTGCTGGTATGTGTGAAGTCCATCGATACGAGTTCGATGGATACGAAGAAAATCGAGTCGAACCTGGGTACCTCGATGGATCCGGAGCTGATCGATACGAAGCATGATGGATTCGAACTGGGGCTTCGGTGATGGATACGAAATCGCCCAGAGTGATGGATACGAAATCTGGGCTCTTTCCCTCCAATTCGACTCGATCATAATCTTGAGTGTATGAGTCCGGATCGACTTGAAATTTGAGGTGCTGATCTCTATGGCCTTTCTTGTCGTGTCCTATCAATTGTAGCTCACTCTGGGCTCGGACAAAATTCAGTGATATCCATGGCGTGTTACCCTTGTTCTCTAGCCGGCTTCTTGATGTCCTGGCCTTGCCAAAAGGCGGGATAACATTTGCCCCCCAAAGTACGTCTTGTGAAAACATGACGTGCTTTGAAAAGCTGTAGGCCTTCTTCGAATAGCTTTGGAAATCGTACCCCTTAGCCATTCTCTCGTATCGGTCCGCTTACGAGTCGATGCTCAAAGTCAAAAAGCCTTCTTTCGTATCGATGTGGGTTGACTTGATGGATACGAAAACAATCATTCGTATCGATGGTCACAAATGGTGGCGAATCCTGGTTCGAATTGATGATATCTGGTGGATACGAAATGGATGTTCGCATCGATAGATACGGATGGATACGAAATTGACGCTCGTATCAACAGATCTGCTCTGTTTCGAATCGATGGCTCAAAACCCGGATGCTTCGAAACGATGGTGTCTGGTGAACATTTCGTCTCGATGAATGCACGGCTTGATGGATGCGAGAAAAGCGCGTGCGCCTACCCATCGTTTTCACGTAGCCTCCCTGTGCGCTTCGAACTGATAAAGGTTAAGGGGTTCGATACGAATGCTCGCATCGATGCGCTGCTTGACTGGTTGCGACCGGTCAGATTGACTGGGAGTCGAATCGACTCGGTTCCGTCCTAGGCCTTGTATAAATATCTGGGACTTTGCCATTTCTCACTTTTTTACCTTTTACTTTTACTGTTGTCTTCTGCCTTCTCGTATCGATCCACAGACAAGCAGGAGAGAAGAATTATTTCAATCTTCGAATCGATCAAACATCATCTTATAATTTCCCCAAACTCCAATTCGATTCAGGTAAACGAGCAATCACAGCTACACTTGAGCGACGAAGTTCAGATCTCAGATCCATCGTGCCTTTGCCGATTATCGATTATAGTGGTGCCAAGGCCAGATCTGGACCAGAACTTGGTCGAGGATGGCCATGGCCATGCTCGCTTCAAACAGAGAAGAAGGAGTTCTGGAGTGATTGCTTCACCACTAGTTCGTGTCGATCTGGGATAGGAGGATTCGACTCGATCCAGATTTTCATGATTTCGCATCGACTGATGGGTTAAAGGGGATGCAGAGGTTCGCATCGATCTAAGGTGGTAGGGGCTTGTGTTGAACTGAGATGATCGATGTAAGCGCTTGGCCAGCGTGATCGATGCGAAAATCTATCTCTCTTGATCGATACGAAGGCCAAGAGATCTCATCGGTCCCATATCGAAATCCATAGATCGATGCGAAGTTATTGCATTTGGTTGTCTCACAGCCGTTACCCTTGGCCGATGCGAAGTAAACCTACCTGATCGATACGAAATCTCCTCCTCCGGTCGATACGAACTTCCATCGATACGAAAGGTATCGAGTTGACTTGATCGATACGAAAGTATCGATTCGAACCGGATCGATACGAAAGACATCACGCCTCCGAATGAATTTGAACTTGAACTACGATCGATTCCATGCTGAAATTTGACGAACTTAGCGAACTTTTGCATGCCCTTATATTCGACTCCGACGAGCTTCTGCCTTGCATAATTGGACTTGATTACAAGATTGCATATTTGACTGACTTTCGAAGCTCGTCGATGGAACTGCCTTTTAATATAAAAGTACAACGAATTCTTTAACCTGGAATCGATTGTTGTCATCTGGATGGCGCAGTCATGACGGTCAGCGATGACGGTCATGTTTGTTTGACTTCCAGAATCTCGTCGCTTGCACATTTTCTTTAATTCTGCAGAATTTGCTCAAGTCACGCACAGCATTCGCACTACACAACACATTCATGCACGTTATACTGGGGAACGCACGGGCTTTTTGTCATCTAATGATGGTTTCTCGTGAGTTAGCTGGCGATGGAACCGTCAAGTTCGCAGCAGCAAGAAATTCAGAACCCTGTCCTTCCTAGAATTGAGATTCCGGTCATCGAGGCCGAAGTTATTGGCCCAGCTCCGGACGAGTTGCCCAACGCGTCCTTCATTAATAGTCCACCTGATTCCGTCTCATCCAATATCTCCGAAGACATGCTGGGGAGGATATGCTTAAGGCATGGTTTATCTTTGGATGAGGTATTGTTGCCTGGACCGGATGATAGGCCACATAATCCCCCGGAGGGGTATACTGCGTTTAATCGGCACGCGTGCGCAGCCGGCACACTTCCCCCATTCAACGACTATATAAGAGAAGTGTTGGCTTATCTGGACATCGCTCCGCCTTAGTTGCATCCAAACGGATATGCCTCACTCAACAGCTTGTTCATTGTATTCATGGAGTACCTCCATCGTCCTCCCCGTATGATCGACATAAGATACTTGTTTAACTTCAAGAGTCGGACTGACAGCCCATCTTATACGTTCTTGGAGTCTGTAAGGAACTGCCAAGTCGTCGTGGGGTCGTGGACTAGGCTAAGCTATTTTAAGTCGGAGTGGTTCTATGTCCGATGTCCCCCGGGATTTGCCAGAAGATGGCTGTTCAGACGTGAGTATCATCTCTTTTCCCAAGTAATTGTCAGGGCAATTTTCGGAGTGAAATTAAACTTACGTCTTCTCCTCTTTTTCTTTCAGCTATCATCCAGCGGCCTGAGGGTGGCTATTACAAAGAGATAGTTCGGGTCCTCCAAGAGATTCCTAGCGAAGAAAGGAATATTGAGCTGTTACTGACAGATCGGAATCTCAGAGTCCTTGGGCTGATTGGTCGGAGGCAGAGCATAAGACTCGACGGCGCATTAAAGACCGTCTCCAGGAAAAAGGTCAAGCAGATGAAGCCCAGGGTCGTGATAATCGAGGAACCCGACTCCGAGAAAACCCACACTGACGAAGAACCATTGGCCGGACCTGCTAATGCAACCCCAGAGTCCGATGCTAAGAGGAAAGGCAAAGCTGTGGCTTCGAAACAGCCTAAGTCTGGGAGGCGGAAGTCTGTGGTTTTGCACCGCCCTTCGTCAGGAGTTAAGATTACGGAGGCGTCCTCCCCGCAAGCTGAAGATCAATTTGAAGGGCGTACTGACCCTCCAGTCCCTGACATCGAGCCGGAGCAACACGATGTTGGGTCGGGTGGACCGCGACATATCGCCGATGTCAGCGAGTCTGAGTTTGCCGATGCGACTGACACTTCTGGTTGGTCCGGGGGGTTACACATTCACACACTCCTCACGGCACAACACATTTTTCTAACCACAATCAACACATCGCAAACGGTTACTGATTCTTTGTTGTTTTCTTTTCAGGTACGATGTCCGGGAAAGGTTCCGTGCTTGGTAGTTTGCGTAAGCGCCGTTATCACGAGCCACGCAGGAGAGAGGGCGAGAGGGATTATGACGCTGGACACTCTGGTCAGGAGAAGTCTGACAGAGATAGGGGACATGTTCACCGATCCCGATCTCGTTCTCCTCCCCCCAGGACCTCTGCACCTCCTGTGGTCGCCGTTACTCGTCCCTCCGAAACTTCACGGTCTAGGCCGCCTTCCCAAGCTTTGAGGTCCGACCCTCCGCGCAGGACCGAAATAGCCACCTCTTCGGCTACTGTGTCGGTCCCGACCGAGGCGTCTAGCGAGGGAGCGCTCAAATTGGCACAGATGAGGAAGGAATTTCCTGACATCTGTTTTGATGGATATGTCTTTCCCCCGCACCTGAAGAGAATCCCGCCAACCGCGGAAACCACTATCCACGATTATGTCGCGGACATCTTTTTCCAGTATAGGGAGTGGGGACGGGCCGCGAGGAAGGCATCTAAAGTGGCGTTTGAGCGGGGCGTCACCATCGAGAAACTTGAGAAGGAGCTGGGTCGCAACGACCAAATCATAAAAGCGCTTAACTCTGAGGCCGAGTCTTCTCGTAAGTCTGAAATGGAGGCCTTAAAGAAAGTTGACGAGGTGACCGCTGCCATGGCCAGGATGAAGCAAGAACATTACACCGCTATTGAGGACATGGGTCACAGGAACACTTCCATTACGGCCGAGAGGGATGCCGCTCTCAAGGAGCTTAATGAGCTGAAGTCAAAATTTTCAGAGATGGCTAAGGAAAAAGACGCAGCTAATGTCTCTGCGCAGGAAGCCTGTGACCAGGCAGTGACACTTCAAAAGGAGAAAGAGGCGGCCGTACAACAAGCCCGTGAGGCTGAGGCTGGAGTTGAGGAGAAAGTACGGCAGGCGGAGGCCAGGATTGAGGCCGAGGTGGAGGAGCTACTCGTCACTTACAACGCCAATGTGCTAAGGCACCGAGACCTGACATGGCTTGACGATTACCCCACACATCTCTATAACGCCTGGAACCTACTGGTGGATGAGGAGAGATCTGGGCACCCTGATGAAGCCCCTGATGAATTCGAGCTGGAGAACCGCATCCTTAATGCTGACGAAAAGAAGGTTCTCCATGACTCCATGATTTCCCATGACAAGGTGAGGCTTGGTGCTCAGGTCCCGGAAGTCGGAGAGAGCTCTGGTGTGGAACACCATGTTACAAGTTCTGAGATTGTCGTGTCATCTCAGTCTGAGCCAACTTCAATGATCTATTCCCAGCCTATCCCGGCGTACGACCCAGATCAACCGCACTTATCTCCTATTAAGGAACATCCTTCTGAGGCGGTTCAGACGACCTCGAGCCAAACCGAGGAAGGTACTTTGAACTAACTTCCAGTATATTTGGATTGAAGATCCCGTGTTGAAATGTTGCTAATGACATGTCTTTTCCTTTGATCAGTGACAGGAGTTGCACCAGCCGCGCCTCTTACCACCCAAGTACTGAGTCGAGCGCCAGGAGCCATCGTTTCTGAGGCGACCTCCGTCGCAGCAATGGCACCAGTTGGAGTGACGGAGGGGAGCTCACTCTCTTTCGACGAGCAAATGATAAACGAGCTCCTTGGCCGTCAAAGTGATCCTTTTGCGGATTTGCCATTTGGCTTGGGTGGATTCACGGCTACATCTGATACCCTGTCCCAAACTACTATGGCTCCTAGCAAGGCCAGGGCACGGCGGGAAGCGGCGTTGTTAGCTGAGATCAATGCCGAGATGGCGGCTGCGGCGCACGGAGGCGGTGATGCAGATGACGGAGCACCAGCACAGTGCCCCATTCCTCTTATGACTATGTCTCCTGAGGGCACACTTACTGATACTGGTGTACCAGCCCCTCCTCCGGCTGCGGAGTCTGTTCCTCCCACTCCTCCTGCGGGAAGCATCCCTATAGAGTCCAGCTCAGACGAGGACGTTGACATCATGCCTTCACCCGGGGGGAGCCTGCCTAGGGAGAAAGGCTCCAGGCGGAAGGGTACTGGCGGCTCCAGTAGTTCCTCGAAGAAGAAGAAGAAGCTGAGGAAGCAGAAGGAGTAGACATCCTTTCCATAGACAGTTAGGGACTTTTGTTATTTTTTCTGTCTCTTCCCTTTTGTAGGCCGTGTTTAGATGCGGGTTCGGCCCCTGCTAGTAGGAACATTTTAGGAAAGATCTCATGTATGAAGCATTGTTTTTGAGTTTAGTTGGAATAAAATTTTGTCTTTTAGCTTCAGCTTGCGTTCCTTTCTATGCTTGAATATTGCAGTGTCCGGACTTTGGTCCAGTGTATTTGCATTTTTTGATTGCTTCAAGAATAGCTCATTTTTACTTGTTAAGTATGGAACTTTCGGACTCGAGTTGTGATAGGGAATCGCATCGGAGCTGAACATCGTATAGTTTCGGGCAATGACTAACATTTGCTTCTGCCCCCAGCTTCGGGGTCAAGGTGTGATGATCAGCTTGCGATGGTACTGAGCGAGGACCGAGTGGTCGAACTACGCCCGTTCTCTTATGAACCGTTCCATCCATACTCCGGGGATACGCGTCATCTCGTAAGTGGTAGTTCGCACTCTGGGAACATGGAGTTGACTGTTTATATTCCGCTTCGCACTCTGGGAATGCGGAGCTGAATGTCTATACTCCATTCCGCACTCTGGGAATATGGAGTTAAGTGTGTATACTCCGCTTCGCACTCTGGGAATACGGAGTCGAATGTTTATACTCCATTTCGCACTCCGGGGATATGGAGTTAAGTGTTTATACTCCGTTTCGCACTCTGGGAATACGGAGTCGGATGTTCATACTCCATTTCGCACTCTGGGAATATGGAGTTAAATGTTTATACTCCGTTTCGCACTCTGGGAATACGGAGTTAGATGTTTATACTCCATTTCGCATTCTGGGAATATGGAGTTAGATGTTTATACTCCATTTCGCACTCTGGGAATATGGAGTTAGATGTTTATACTCCATTTCGCACTCTGGGAATATGGAGTTAGATGTTTATACTCCATTTCGCACTCTGGGAATATGGAGTTAGATGTTTATACTCCATTTCGCACTCTGGGAATATGGAGTTAAATGTTTATACTCCGTTTCGCACTCTGGGAATACGGAGTTAGATGTTTATACTCCATTTCGCACTCTGGGAATATGGAGTTAGATGTTTATACTCCATTTCGCACTCTGGGAATATGGAGTTGGATGTTTATACTCCATTTCGCACTCTGGGAATATGGAGTTAGATGTTTATACTCCATTTCGCACTCTGGGAATATGGAGTTGGATGTTTATACTCCATTTCGCACTCTGGGAATATGGAGTTGGATGTTTATACTCCATTTCGCACTCTGGGAATATGGAGTTAGATGTTTATACTCCATTTCGCACTCTGGGAATATGGAGTTGGTTGTAGGATTGTCGTGTGTCAATCCTATTAATATCGGTGTCATGGCTTGCCCCCGAGCTCGGGTTTCGCCTAGTGAGTGGCCGGTCGTATCACAGCCACTCTCCATTTGAATAAGTCCCATTGTGTGATGGGATTTAGCTCTTCGTGCATCGTGATGTTGCATATCGTACATAATGAATCACAGCTCTGGCTCGAAGAAGTGGCATTTTATTGCTGAAATAAGAAAATGCGGCAAAGTCAGTTGCCTTATTACAAAATTCAAATTTCGAAATGCAGAAACAAATTGCTAAATAGAATGAAATAAATAAAGCCTGTCATATGTAGTAGCGGCGTAGACTTTCGCTGTTCCAAGCCCTCGGTAAATCGAGACCGTCAACAGTCGACAGCTTGAATGTACCATCTCCGAGCTTTCGTGTAATTACATACGGCCCTCCCCAGTTTGGTTTCATGTGTGAAGGAACTGGGTAAATTCTCTTGAGCACGAGGTCGCCGAGTTCAAAGGTTCGAGGTCGAACTCTGGTGTTGTACAATCGGGCGACCCGACTTCGATGTGCGGCTGCTCTCAAATCAGCCTCCTCCCGTTTTTCATCCAATAGATCCAAAGACTCGGCTAGGAGTATAGCGTTAGTTTTTGGATCATAATAAGTCACGCGATGAGAGAGCACCTCTGTCTCGACCGGAATAACGGCCTCTGAGCCATAAGATAGGGAAAACGGAGTGTGTCCGGTCGCGGTTTTGTGGGTCGTTCGATAGGCCCATAATGCCATAGGAAGTTCATCGACCCACTTGCCCCCAGCCTTCTCTAATCGTTTCTTCAGGATCGATTTTATAACTTTGTTGACAGCTTCAACTTGTCCATTCGCTTGGGGGTGTGCGACAGCCGAGAACTTTTTGCGGATATGAAACCGTTGACAGAAATTCTTGAATTCTGCGCTCTCGAATTGGGTTCCATTATCAGTGATGATAGTATGCGGGAGTCCAAATCGACAGATGATGTTGCGAACCACGAAATTTATCACCTTCTTTGTCGTAATGGTTGCTAGGGCTTCGGCCTCGGCCCATTTTGTGAAGTAATCAACTGCGACAATGGCGTATTTCGCACCGCCTTTTGCTAAAGGCAAAGCGCCGATGATGTCAATGCCCCACATTGCGAATGGCCAGGGACTGACCATTTGGGTTATCTCAGTTGGCGGAGCTCTCGGAATTCGGGCATGTATCTGGCATTTATCGCACTTCCGGGCATAGTTTGCCGCATCTCGGTTCACCGTCGGCCAGTAGTACCCATATCGGAGTATCTTTTTAGCGAGAGCTTGCCCGCCGGTATGATCACCGCACTCTCCTTCGTGCACGTCATGTAGCACTCGCTTGACTTCCTCGTGGGCGATACATCTGAGGAGAGGAACGGAATAACCTCTCCTGTACATGACTCCGTTTTGGATGATGAACCGCGAGGCTTTTCGCTGAATCTGTCTCTTCTCATTTCTAGGTTCAGGTAGCACCCCATTCTCAATGTAATTCCGATACGGAGTCATCCAGGACTCTCTATTGGGAGCGATTTCAAATACAGAGTCCATTTCTATCCGATCGATGCTTGGAGTGGCCAAAGTTTCAACGGGGACAAGTCCCATTTGTTGCGCTTCGCCTGTGCTGGCTAACTTCGCTAGTGAATCGGCTTTCTGATTGTGTTCCCGAGGCACATAATAGATGGCATAATAATCAAACTGGTTTAGGATTTCCTGAACTCGTGTCAAGTAAGCGGCCAGTCTTCGGTCTCTTGCCTGGTATTCTCCTCGCACCTGGCATACCACTAACTGCGAATCGCAATAAATTTCTACAGCGACAATTCTCAAATCTCTGGCAAGCCTTAGGCCGGTCAGGAGGGCTTCATATTCGGCTTCATTATTAGTTGCACGAAAGTCGAATTTAAGAGCATAACATATGGATCGGCCCTCGGGAGTCTCAAGTACAACCCCCGCGCCCGAACACCGGTCATTTGACGCACCGTCAGTATACAGCTTCCAGATGTATTCGGGAGATTCACTGGTTTCGGGTAAGTTTTCCGGGACGGTGAATTCGGCTATGAAATCAGCCAGGACTTGTCCTTGAATGGCCCTCCGCGGAGCGTATGCGATATCAAATTGGCTTAGCTCAATGTTCCACTTGAGTAACCTACCGGACGTCTCAGGCCGCGTAAGGACTTGTCGTAATGGCTGGTCGGTGTACACAGTAAGCGGATGAGCCTGGAAGTAGGGACGGAGCTTCCTTGAGGCAATGACCAGACAATAAGCCAGTTTCTCCAGCCTTGGATAATTTCTTTCAGCTCCTGTTAGTCGCTTACTAACATAGTAGACCGGGTTTTGCACTTTGTCTTCTTCCCGGACTAGGGCAGCACTGATCGCATGTTCTGATACTGCCAGATAGAGATATAATTGCTCGTGGTCAACCGGTTTTTACAAGATCGGAGGCGTGGAGAGATGTTGAACTAATGATCGGAACGCGCCTTCACACTCCGTGGTCCATTCAAAGTTTCGTTTGCCCTTCCGAATCAGGTCGAAAAAAGGAATGCATTTGTCGGTGGACTTTGAAATAAACCTGCTCAATGCTGCGACCTTCCCGTTTAGACTCTGGACTTGCTTTATAGTTCTAGGGGTTTGCAAATTTCTAATAGCCCAGATCTTCTCAGGATTCGCCTCTATTCCTCGAGCGTTGACAATGAACCCAAGGAATTTTCCGGATGCAACGCCAAAGTGACATTTGAGTGGGTTGAGCTTCATCCCGTACTCCCGGAGGATGCTGAACATTGAACCCAAATCTCTGACGTGATCTGTGGAGAATCGGGACTTTACCAGCATGTCATCCACGTAAACCTCCATAGTTTTCCCAATCTGATCAGCGAACATTCGGTTGACTAAGCGTTGGTATGTTGCTCCAGCGTTCTTTAGACCAAACGGCATGACTTTGTAACAATAGAGTCCCAGGTCGGTCACGAAGCTGGTATGTTCCTGATCAGGCAGATGCATGGGTATCTGATTGTAACCAGAATAAGCGTCCATAAAGGATAGTAGTTCATGCCCGGCCGTCGAATCTACGAGCTGATCGATTCGTGGAAGTGGGAAGCTATCTTTTGGACAAGCCTTGTTTAGGTCAGAGTAATCAACACAAGTTCTCCACTTCCCGTTAGGTTTCCGAACTAGTACAGGGTTGGACACCCATTCTGGATACAAGGCATCTCGAATGAACCCATTCGATTGCAGTTTATCAACTTCCTCTTTAAGGGCGGCAGATCTCTCTGGATCCATACCGCGCCTTTTCTGTTTCACCGGGACATGTCGTGGATCTATATTCAGGGAGTGACTTGCAATGCTCGGCGAGATCCCGCACATGTCAGAGTGTGTCCAGGCGAAGACGTCGAGATTCGCCCGAAGAAATTCGACCAACTCCTGCTGTGTCTGCTTGTTTAGTTGGGACCCAACTTTTAGCATTTTTGAATCATCATCCTCACTGATTGGGACGTCCACAGTCAGTTCGGCTGGAGAGGCTTGGCTCTCCGTTGATTCGTCTCTATCCTCGTTGTCCCTGGGGTCCAGGTCTTTCAGGAATTGGTCGTGGTGCCCGGGCCGAGGCCCAGGCACCAATTGTCAATTGTCGATAGAACGGACGCAGAGAGATTCCTCTACGCCCTTACCCTTCTCTTTACGTTGCGCCCCGCGCAGCTCAGCAACATAGCAGGCCCTTCCCGAGGCCTGATCTCCTTGAACAATTCCAATCCCATGATCAGTGGGAAATTTCAGAGTCAGACACCATGGGGCGATCGCCGCCCTGAACTCGGCCAAAGCTGGTCGTCCCAGAAACGCATTGTATGGCGAATCTATCTCTAACACAACAAATTGTAACATGCGGACCCTCCGGCGCTCTCCAACGCCTAACTCGACTGGGAGTTCAGTTATTCCGATGGGTATCGTGGCACTTCCATTGAAACCATGGATTCTGAATAAACAGGGTTTCAAATCCTTTGTCTCCATCTTCATCAGATCGTAAGCCCGTTTGAGCAAGATGTTTACAGAGCTCCCACTGTCAACCAGGATCCTCTTCATCCAAGCAGGACCTACCTGGGCGGATATGACTAGTGGGTCGATAGTAGGGGCTTCAACTTTATCAGCGTCTCGGCTCCTGAACACGATATCATCGGACATTATCTTTTGTTGCTTTGCCGGGGTCCCATCCTCGCAATTACTATAACACTCGAAGTCCGCATGCCTGATAGAACTGGCATACGACTCCATTTCCCCCCAGCTTCTGTCTGCCGGATGGGGACCACCACTTATTGTGTTGATAACTAATCTCCCGCCCGCACGAGCGGGTTCATCCTCTCTTTCCTGATTCTGTGAACGATTTTGATTTGAGGGGCCCGCTCCGCCAGGCTGCGGTGCCCGTACAAACTGATCTAGCTTCCTCTCTCTAATCAGCTTCTCGATGAGGTCCTGTAAGTGTCGACACTCATTGGTATTATGTCCATAGCTCTCATGGAACCTACAGAATTTTCCTGTCTGAATCTGTCTCTCCGATGAGGGCTTCGGAGCAGGCTTCTTATACTGTACGGTGTTGCAAGTCTGCAAGTATACGTTTTCCAATGACGTGTTCAGCGGTGTATAACTGTCAAACATCTGAGCTCTACGTCGTGGACCTCGGTTCTCATCTCTCTTCTTGTTCTGGCCATTGTTTCCTCTCTGCTGGGTTTGCTTGTTTTGTATGTTAAGCTGAACTTTCCCGGAACTCTCGCCGGACTGTTTAACTGCCACATTGCTCTGTATTCCTTCAATGCTGGGCCTCGCATCGTCCTGCCTCCTAGACTGTTTTGCATCCTCCTGCCGCAGGAATTGAGCGGCCTTGGAGTAAAAACGGTCCAATGACGCGGGCGGTTTTCCAGCCAGCCAGTTTCCGAATTCAGAATCAGGATCAATACCCTTGGTCAGAGCCATTAAGATTGAATTATCGTTGGGATTGGTGATCTCGACGCATGCTGCGTGGAACCTCTCCAAGTAACGCCTGAGTGTTTCTCCAGGAGCTTGAGTGACGCTGGACAAGGTGTTGACGTCCTTCGGCCTAGCAACATGCATCCGGAATTGCTCCACAAACCTCTTGGCCAATTGATCGAACGAAGAAATTGATCTAGGTGGTAGGCGGGTAAACCACATTGTCGCGATTCCTCCCAGAGAGATGGGGAAACTCCGACACTTCACTGCGTCGTCGGCCCTTGCAGCGCTCATCGACCATTCATACTTTAGAATATGCTGGTTGGGGTCACTATTCCCTTCATACATCGGGAGAGTCGGCATTCTGAATCGCCTAGGGGGTTCGGCATGTAACACTTCGTCTGTGAAAGGAGTATGACTACGGGAAATTCCCCAGTCATCATTAGTGAGCCCCTGACTTTCGCGGATCATTTGACGTATCATGGTTGATATATCCGAAACAGGCGGATTCGGATCGTGATGAGCTAAGGCGTGGTCGGGTTCCACGGCGCGAGTAGGGATCGGGCGTAGTCGACGACCCGTATCTCGCCTCCTTGTCTCAACGTCTTCTGGGACATAAGGTTCAGGAGTATGTCCTCGCTGTTGATTAATCGGCTCAGATTGATTTCGGGTATCAGCCCTTGTCTCTGCTGCGGCAGTTGTGGCGCGGTTACCGGTGGTGTACTGTGGGGCAGTACCTCCTCGTGTTGAGGGACCGGTTTGAAAACTAGTCGACGGTCTTACCCTCAGTTGCCCAACAGTTAAGGCAGGCTGATATTCAGCAGCTTGAGCGCGATTACCCTCTAGTCGAGGACGGGTAGTCTGGCGGTGGTAATCAGATGAAGCTGAGCTTTCGGTAGACGCTCTGGAGACATCATCTCTCCTGGACCTTCTGTGCCCCCGACGGTTTAGCTGGTTGGTCAGCTCGATATTGGCGCGTAACTGTTCTGCCAACTGCTGACGGCTTTGGGTCAGCTCCTGGAGCAATACCTGAAACTCCTGTCGGGTGACTAGCCCCGTTGAATCTGACTGAGTGGCATTGTCTTGATTGGAAGAAGGCGGCTGTGTTGGATTTTGCCTGTCTCTGCCTTCTTGCTCTGCGGCGGTGGCGCCAGTTCTTGTGCTGACCATTGTCGGTGGTGGAGTCCTTTCCTAGATTCTGAGCAAATCTGAATAGAATGGAAGGATTCCGGGCTGGATATCTGGATCTTCCTCTTGGATTTGTGCAATCCGGTATCGACGGCAGATCCAACGAGCAGGAGAAAAAGCTGGTTTTCTCGGTGAAAGCACCAAAGTGTTTGTATCAAAAATGGGCACAACACTCTTCGGGAGTTGTTTGAAGAGATAAAATGAAGATTATAAATGTAAAACAGAGATTATCTAACAAAAACTCCAACAAATATGAATGCAAAGTGAACAGACAAGCAGTTTAGAGTGGTTCGGCGTATAGCCTACGTCCACTATGAAGTTTTGATGATTTTATTGATTCTCTTTCAATGATTACAAGCGTTTACAGCGATGAACAGCGGATTACAGTTTGGAATTCGAAATTGACAGCAAAAGTATGATGCAAATCTCAATCCGGCAGAGTCTGGGCGCTTCAGAGAAAAAAGATCCTTTTTCCGTTGATTCTGGGGCTCTATTTATAGGCGTAGGAGGCTTGGATTTCGCTCAAACTCCGGAAGACTTGGCCAGACACGTGAGGGGGCCCATTCGACCACTTCCAGAGAGTTTCAAGCCAATTTGTGATCGATACGAAATCATTTCGTATCGATCAGGATTACTTCCAATTGAGCTCAAAATTGGTGGAGACATTCCTTGTTATGTGTGCAGACTTCAGTTAAAATTTCATGGTGTTTGGATCAGTGGATTGAGAGATATCGTCGATACGAGATGGATTTTAACGCTGGCTGTTCTGCTCGTCTCCATTGCTTCGACTCCATCCTTTCGTCTCGATGACTGCACGCGCTCTCAAGGTGATGTGGTGCGCGCGCCTCGCTTCGATCCGCTCTTCACTCCGAGTTGACCGCGTCGACTCCATATATCTCGGCGCATTCGCATCGAGGGATGACGTGGTGTGCGCTCTTCGCCTCGATCCGGTATTTGCTCCGTGTTGACTGCTTCGACTCCATGTATCTTGCCCCGTTTCCTTCGAGAGGTGACACGTTATCCAAGCTGGTTGACCTGATGGTTTCGAGTAGGACTTCATCCTGGGATACGAGGCAAATACTATCTGATGGATACGAAGTAGGCACTGGCTGATGGATACGAAGTAAGCAATGTCTGATGGATACGACGTATGCATCATCTGATGGATACGAAACTGACACTGGCTGAAGGATACGAAGTCCTTCAATTGCTGGTATGTGTGAAGTCCATCGATACGAGTTCGATGGATACGAAGAAAATCGAGTCGAACCTGGGTACCTCGATGGATCCGGAGCTGATCGATACGAAGCATGATGGATTCGAACTGGGGCTTCGGTGATGGATACGAAATCGCCCAGAGTGATGGATACGAAATCTGGGCTCTTTCCCTCCAATTCGACTCGATCATAATCTTGAGTGTATGAGTCCGGATCGACTTGAAATTTGAGGTGCTGATCTCTATGGCCTTTCTTGTCGTGTCCTATCAATTGTAGCTCACTCTGGGCTCGGACAAAATTCAGTGATATCCATGGCGTGTTACCCTTGTTCTCTAGCCGGCTTCTTGATGTCCTGGCCTTGCCAAAAGGCGGGATAACAATTATCATCAATTATTAACTGATATAAATTTAAATAAAACTACACAAGAAAATAATTTCAGTATTATGAAATGAAAATTTACCATTTGCTATGTTTTTAAATACGTATCCCAAATATTATTTTTTTATTTCAAAATTTTTTTTATTTAAAATTTCACAAAAATTCAATTAATTAAATAAATAAAACCACTAAAATTTTGGGTCGTTACACTCTCCCCCACTCAAAACTTTTCGTCCCCGAAAAGGAAGGAGGTAGGAGAATAGAACAACCAGAAAAAAAAGTAGATTGAAAGTCAAGATTAAACAATTAATTTAAAACTAAATAAATTTTCTTGAAATATTCATTTGAAAACTTTATTTGCAATTCAATTATCTTTAATACTTCAAATGTTTTCAAAAACCATTTGTAAAATTTCTTACTTCCTTTATTAATACCATTTATATGTTTAAATAACATATTTATAAATATATGAAACTATTTGAAAACAATTATTTACATAATTACTTATATTTACAAAGAAGCTATTTGAAAACATTAAATCTATAATTCATAAATTTATAAATTCATCTCAAGATACTTTACAAATATTATCAATAATCAATAATCATTTACTTTAAATATGTTTTATTTAATTAATAACTTCTAAAATATTTATAATACTAAAATTTTCTATTAAACCATGTAGTATATAACTAAACAATATTTAAAAAGGATATAGTCAACAAGGAAAAGAAAGAAAAAAACGGATTTGGAAAAACAGAATATAGGTGAATAAATAAAGCTTAGCAGATATGGTAGATTCAAAAGAATGGTATCGGGCATGAATAATTAATTCAAACCATAAGAATTTCAATTTCAAATATTAATCCAGAATTTCTTTGTTGGAAATACTTTTATAATAAATTATTTTTATAACGAAACAAATTTCATTTCGAAAATACTTTTATAACTCGATGTTTCAACAAGTTTATCCTCGTTCCTGCAGACTCTGGCAGTGCGTTGATCATGCGCAATGCTAGAATTCTCCAGGTACTTAGTAGAACTGTTTCAACACCCAGTGAAAATACTGGAAAAACTTTTAAAAACAGATATGGAAAGTACAATCCAAACAAAAAAAACAAACAAAACATGGATCGCAGATACACAATGGTTACGCCTGGGTCCCGCAGGAAACATCCGTACCTTTTAAGCATTCACTGCCTTGCGAATTTCGCCATGATAACAAAACTGTGGACCGCAGGATACATAACAATGGTTACGCCTGGATCCCCCAGGAAACATCCATACCCTTTAAGCAATCTCTGCCTTGCGGATTACGCCACTAACACGACCATAGATCGCAGATACACAATGGTTACGCCTAGATCCCCCAGGAAACATCCGTACCTTTTAAGCAATCACTGCCTTGCGAATTACACAATGCAGTCGAGTTCGTAAGACCATGGGTAACGTCATGGAATTCGAAGGACACTCGAGTATCATATCCGGAAAACCGAAAATCAAAGAGAATAATATCGATAGAATGAATCCAAGATGTGGCCACAAATCGGATATCAAGCTGAAGGCACTTTCCATATCTTTACTTCGAAAATAGGTATCATATAGTACCTTTCAAATTAATTTCAAATATCATACTTATATAAAGTCCATTATATATAAGATTTCATTTTCAAATCCAATACTTTCCAAAATCAATAGTATATCAAATCAGACTTATATAGACTTCAATTATATAAGATTTCACTTTTCAAATCGAGTACATTTTCAAATCCATAGTTTTCGAATCAACATCATACTTATACAGACCAAATTTTTTTATATAAGTTCGCTAACTCCCAAATCAAGTTTTTAGTAACACAAGGTTCTCAATTTCAATTTTTTTCAATATCAATGTATTTTTCAAAATCATATACGCTTTCACCAAATTATTCTTCCAAATCAAATATCTTCAGTTCCAAAGTTTCCAAAATAATAAATTTAGGAAATAAATCCAAATTTCCAAATCAATATAATT
Source organism: Allium fistulosum (assembly GCA_030737815.1). Taxonomy (NCBI): domain Eukaryota; kingdom Viridiplantae; phylum Streptophyta; class Magnoliopsida; order Asparagales; family Amaryllidaceae; genus Allium; species Allium fistulosum. The sequence continues at coordinate 544,032,670 of CM060903.1, forward strand.
AAGTCAAACAATTCATTTCCAAAATCAATGGTTTTCAAAATCATCTTATATTTACATAAAGTCCATCTTATATCAGGATCAAAATTTCAAAAATAAATTTCGTTGTACGAAGAGCTATATGGGATTGAACATCTTTGCTTACTAAAAGTTTTGAATTTAGAATAGTTTTGTATATAAGATAGTTTGAAAAATAGTTTTGTAAATAATTTTTAAATAAAATAGTTTAAAATAGTTCGTTTTAAGAAGAATAAAAGAAAAATAGTTTGAAAATGGTTTTAAATTGATAGTAGTTTTGCATAAAAGAAAAATTCCAATTAAATTACAAAGATATCCAACCCAACAACTTTCCATTTCAGCATCAAGTATATCAATGATATTAGGATATAAGATGTACATGTCATCATTTCGCAAAATCACATTCGATCTGTAACGACCCCGAATTTTATAAATATTTAAAATGATAATTTATTAATTTTTGAATTAAATTTGTGAAATTAATCGATAGATGGAAGCGAGTTTCCCCGATCGAAATAGAATATATATTAAATCATATAAATTTAAAAATATTGTATATATGTGATTTGGATTTAAATTTTGATTAAATGGTTTAAAATATAATAATAAATAATTTAGAATTTAGAATTTGGATTTGAAGCTCAAAATAAATGTTTTCAAATGAATTGGATTTATAAATTATACCTTGGGAAAAAATATTATATGTATGATTAATTATTGAATGCAATATAGATACTAATGTTTAAAATTAAATTCAATTCTATCAATATAAATATAAGTATGCAAATATGAAGATATAAATTTAATATTTGAAAATTAAACTTTAAATAGAAATAAACCTCAAAATTATTTTAGTAAAAATAACATATTGGTACTTTAAGTAAACATATGAAGTACGTATATATCTAAAATGAGTTGTGTATGCAAGAAGATAGATGAAACAAAGTAAATATTTGTATTGGAGAATAAATGAAACAAAGTTGTTATGTACTTATGTACATATAAAGAACAAGTAAACAAAGAAAAGATAATATCTACAAAACAATCAAATGAAGTACAAACAAACCATTTCTAAAGTACATGAATCATCTTCACCCACCATAACAAATATCACTTCAGCCGAAATGAAGATAAGTAGATAACCAAATATAAGTGTGCTTGTAAAAGAAGATAGCAAATATAATATTTAAGTAGAAATGTAAAGTACTTTCATTTAATGCCAATCCTCTCAGCACAAAAGAAGTAAGCCTATACTAGTAAAAACAATATAATACCCTGTAACATCCTTTCTTTATATCATCTTTGCATCTCAGTTCGTTCATCCCTTCAAAACTGAGAAAACAAAAGCAACTATCATCATAGTAACTTAAACAAAATCAACAACTCAATTTAACATAACTCAAATCAAACCAGAGATCAGAAGATCAAGCCTGCAGTGTTTCATACATAGAGGAACTCTGTTCATATTTCTGGAAGAAACCATAGTGAGCAACTTCATTCTTTTTTATGCTTAAATATATCTCTGGATGGTTGCTTGATTTAAAATCTGTGAGTAACTTCATGTTTAAAATATCCTAAGTTTAATCTAGTGTATGATGACTATCAGGTACATTGTTGTATGAAATATATGCATTCCATTAAGTTTTGACAAGATGAAGCCTGCTGCTCATCTTCTTTTCTGGATGATGCTCTGTTCAAAAATTTTAGAGGCCTGAGTTGCTTAATAAAAGAAAAAAAAATCATTATTGATCAATCCATTGATTGTTAGAGTAAAGTATATAAACAAATTATGTTTAGGTGAGCACAAAGTAAATTTTAAAAATTAAATTTTTGCCAATAAAACTGAATTGCTCTGGTAATAAACATAAAACAGTACAAAGTTAGCATAAGTGATGTTTCAATCATCACGAATTATTGTTCCAGGTTTACCAACTGTTTGCTAAACCAAAAATAGGATTTTTAAAGCTCAATTCATATTTTTTTTGAAATGGGTAGAATGTGTACTGCGGTGTTGATCATTTTGGGAAGATGGGGTTGCCCCGGACAACACACTTGATCGGAGAAGTCGAGATTGGCTCGGAGGTTAAAGGAGTGATCATGGAAGTTTAAAAAAATATTGGATCGAAGAATTTAGCTGTGTGGGTTGTGGAATTTGGGTTTGAAAATTTTTAACCTAGTTTTGGTTGTGAAACTTGTTTGGGTTGGTACGGTCCCTAGGGATGATCGAGTTGATCGGGGCTTTAGGGGTTGGTAGTTTGGTCGTAGGCGAAGACGTGGCCGAAGATTCGTGATCTCTGGTGGTAGAGGCGGCGAGTGCGAGGCGTTTTCCAGACTCGACATTGGTTCCAGTTTCGAGCGCGATGCTCGATTTTGAATCGGGGTTCCTGCTACCGATGTGATGATCGGAATGGTGTTAGGGGAGGGTCGTTGACTTGCGAGGATGATCGCGAGGGGCCGGAGTTGATTGCCGCGGGGGTGCACGTGCACGAGATGGCTGGTATACTCGATCTGTGTTGATTTGGAAAGAAAGCTGGGGGAAGAAGAGAAGGACTCGGGGCGTTCTCGAGTTTTCCGTGTGTGTGACTCGGAGGAAAACGAATCGAAGCGAACAGGGGGGTTACTCGAGCAAGTGGAAGTTTTACGCGGGTTTCTTCTCGAGTTCGCAGAGGGTATTTGTTTAACAGTTTAAACACTTAACTAAATAAAGTCGAATCAAACAAGGAGAAGAGGAGACTCGGGGGGGATTGCTCGGGAAAACATGTAGTGGACTCGAAGCAGGGGTTAGTTGACTCGGGGAGTTCGTGTGGGCTCGAGTTGTTGGCATACTGCAGGTTTTTGGGGAAAGCTATATGTACAGATTTTAAAGCTTTAAGAAAATGATTTTTCAAGGATTAATAAATAAGGATTTAAATGATAAATAAAGATAATCGTTTATCTTTGATTAAATTAGGATCTTGATAAGTTCAAAAGATTCTTCATTAAATAATGTAATTAATTAGGGAAAATTAATTAAAAGATAATTAAATAATTTAAGGTTAATTATCTAATGATTAAAGGTTGATAAATTTATAATTAAAGGTTAATAAATTTATTATTAAAGGATAATTAATAAATGATTAAAGGTTAATTAATTAAAATGGTTTATAATTTATTAATGATTAATTAACCAAGATTTGTAGTTTATTCATAAGTAATGAATCTGGTATAAATTTATTATAATCAGATATTAATTGATTCTACTTATGGATATTTGGATTCTATTGAATGCCTTGATTGTTTGATATCCCTGATATATGATGCTTTGTGATACGTCCTGATTTATGTCGTGATCTGTGATTTCTGTTTCTGTGATATGTTACTATGTGAATATGAAACCCTTGACCCGTAAACGACACTTGAATTTCGATGCGACAGGGAGTCGGATTCCAGTTGGTTATCCGAAACCCACATCGAATTGTAATAGTGAATCTTTATGACCGATAAATTTATTTTATCTATGAATCTGTGAATGAAGATAAGCGTTATCGACTTTACCGCTTATCGATATATCTGTGATGATTGATGTTGCACTATTGTGTGTAAAACCCCTGGACTACACCATACACACACAAATATGGATTTCACGTGGAAATCGGTTAAATCACAGATGATTTAAATTTGATGTTTTTGAAATTGAAATTTTAATTTCAATTGATTTTGAAATTGGAAATTTGGGTTAAAGTGAAAAGCTTTTGAAAGGGAATTTCAAAGATAAAAGTTATTTCGAATAACTTAATGGAGTTTTGAAATTTAAATAATTTGATTTAAATTTGAATTCAAGTTTGAAATTGAATTCTATGATTTGAAACTAGGGATTGAAGATGCTGTATAAGTTATATATGGGTTAAACCATTTTAAATGTATTGATTTGGGAATTTGAATTTAATTCAAGGGTTTTAACTCGTGTAAATATAACTGGATTTTTTTTGAAACGAAATTATTTGTTTTCAAATAGTAAATGCTTTCACAAAAGTAATGAATTTCCAAATTGCGTTGAAAGAATTTCAAGTTTGAAATGGAATTGAAATGTTTTGAAAACTATGAAATGAGTCTTTGATTCAAAGACCGAACGAGTTAATCCAACTTGAAATGGAATTGTTTTAAAAGCTATAAGTTAAATCTTGACTTAAAGATTTAACGAGTTAATTCAATTGAAATGGAAATCGATTTGAAAATCTATGAATGAATCTTTGTGAATGGGGTTAACTTTGTGAAATAAATCTTTTTGTTTAAAAGATTAAAAGTGTGGAAATTGTTTAAACCATCGAAGGTTTTTTTGAAATGAATCTTTTTGTTTAAAAGATTGGAAATGGTAATTTGTTTTACCATTCGAATGAAAAGTTTTAAGCTTTAAGCTGTGATTTAACTGAGATCCCAGTATCCATATGATTTTTAATTGCGCTCGTTATTCGGTTTAGCCGGGAGAGGACCTTTGTGTCATATAACCCATTCCGAATAGTGATACGTCGTATATGGATAGCATTTGAAGACCGGTGGTGAAGACCGGGTATTTGCGAGAGCGATATGATGACCTATCGATTTTCTCTGCTTCATGGCTCTGGTATAGAGATTCCCTAAGTGATGGGAAGTCCGATCGAGATTGTGAATACCCGGATTTGCAAGGGCTTCTTCGGAAGTGCCTTCGGTTCTGTTCGAACCCGGAACAGACTTGTATGGATGTGTGTCTGACGTTACACTTTGAGATGTAAAGCTGGTTTCTATCAAATACATTTCTGTTGGTGGCGGAGAATTTATTCTCTTAGCTTAACACCCTTCTCTGAGACGTACGAGCTCAGAGGTTATGTAGTTGATGGTTACTAGTGATACATTCCCAATTTGGTAATGTGGCATACGAAGTGCTGCTGATCATTTGTTGATCGAAGCGTGGCTTTGTGAAAAAGCATGGCTTTGTGGACGAGACTTCATCGAGCCTCACAACCCGGTAATGGTCGAAACAGGAATGTTGCGACAAAGGTTTGTAGGGGTAGCGCCCCTAGGGTATGTCATTTCCTTCTGGATGAAGGGTGGTATCATGGTATGGAGCCCAGATACTTACTCATGTGGATACACTTTATTTATTATGTGTGATGTTGGTTATCGAGCGCTCGGATAAAGGTCGGTAACGACCGGGGGATGACATGACTCGTGTGTTAGTTACCTAGTTACAGCTCGGTTAGAGCGTGAGGTAGCGTCGGCCTTTTGTTTGCAGAGATCCGGTTAGGATCCGGGGCGTCTTTCCAGAGGCGTTTCTATTTCGGTAAGGAAGTTCCTTAGCCTGATCATTTGTTGGAAATCCAAAGAAACCATACGAACCCTGTACGGTTTTAGTTGTATTACATGCTATGGAATGTGGCGGTAACCTGCTACTGAACGTAGTAGTTACAGTAGACATACAACAATGGTTGTATGTTGGCTAAGATTGATATTATATTTTCGAAATGTTTTTCTACACTATGCACTAGTAATAATATCAAAAGAGTTTTGATTTTGCGTAGTAAGCATGTTTGACTATCATAAGGAGAAATCTCCTCCAATTCTGCGATTGCATTGTGTGTGTGGCGGGAGGCCTTATGGTAGTTTCATTTTTGAAAAAGCATTGCGGATTTCAATGTTTAAAAGCCTTTGTTGCTTGTTTTAAAGATAAACTGTTTTTGTTGCTCATACCAGTCCCATGACTGATCCGGAGTTTATTGTTCCCTTCCTAACTCTGGGTGCCCACAATTTTCCACACGGGCAGTCTAGAGTTGGGTTTTTCAGATATTCAGGTTTAGTGGATTATCTGGGGCTAGTTCAGTTCTTGGAGTTCATGGATTTACGTTGCTTATCTTGGAGCATTCTATTGGAGACATTCTATCCGCTGCTGGTGTTATCTATTTTCTTTCCGCTGCTATTTGTTGTATCATATCTCTGATGTATATAGATATTCATTGTATCATCATTGTATTTGGACATTGTATCAGATGTTGTATATCTATATTCTTTTTCCTTTCCGCTGTGTTGTTTACTTAATGTTGTTATAAGCTCCGGCGAATCGGATTTGAACGGTCTAATCTGCGGCATTCTAGTACAATGTGAAGTACGGATGTTGATTTTCGAACGCGAAAAATCCGAGTCGTTACATGTGGTATCAGAGCTAAGGTTGAACTTTAGCTCAGGAGTATAACACGTTAAGTAGCTCATTAGAGATAGAGTGAAGTAAACTCTAGAATGAGTATCCTCAGATATCCGTTTGAATGCCTCAGTAGATTCTCTTACTATCTACTGATAGTGAGTATGAGTGCAAGAAGAGGATGAGATAGGGGACAGGGAAATACGACTATAAATGGTCAATACTCTGTGACAACAAGGAAATAATCTTTTCTATATCAATCTCTTTTGTTCAGCATCTTTTTCTAAATTCTTTGATAATTTCTGGTCGATCCAGAAAAGAAGATTCGATATATATTAATATGGGACGTAAACTCCGAATTGACCAAAACTGTTTATTTGGATGAATTGGTTGCTTTGTTTGCTATGGTTGATAGGTATAATTTGGTTTCTAAACTGAAAGCTTTGAAATTTTATCCATATATCTATCTATTCTTTGGGTCCCGATATGTTCTACGAATGGTTAGTTATCCCTTTGAACTAACCGATGCCATTGTATACTTCGTAGATCTGGATAACCCGAGTATCTTGTCAGTGTTAAACAGATTCGTTCTTGTATCTATTATCGATATTCTGATTTGGTAAGCCAAATGCAGAATAGATGTTCAGTTTGATTTGATGAAATCTTCTTCATCTATCTTTTTGTGTCTCCTTGGAAATTTCGAGGACGAAATTCTTTTAAGGGGGGAAGTCTGTAACGACGCCGAATTTTATAAATATTTAAAATGATAATTTATTAATTTTTGAATTAAATTTGTGAAATTAATCGATAGATGGAAGCGAGTTTCCCCGATCGAAATAGAATATATATTAAATCATATAAATTTAAAAATATTGTATATATGTGATTTGGATTTAAATTTTGATTAAATGGTTTAAAATATAATAATAAATAATTTAGAATTTAGAATTTGGATTTGAAGCTCAAAATAAATGTTTTCAAATGAATTGGATTTATAAATTATACCTTGGGAAAATATATTATATGTATGATTAATTATTGAATGCAATATAGATACTAATGTTTAAAATTAAATTCAATTCTATCAATATAAATATAAGTATGCAAATATGAAGATATAAATTTAATATTTGAAAATTAAACTTTAAATAGAAATAAACCTCAAAATTATTTTAGTAAAAATAACATATTGGTACTTTAAGTAAACATATGAAGTACGTATATATCTAAAATGAGTTGTGTATGCAAGAAGATAGATGAAACAAAGTAAATATTTGTATTGGAGAATAAATGAAACAAAGTTGTTATGTACTTATGTACATATAAAGAACAAGTAAACAAAGAAAAGATAATATCTACAAAACAATCAAATGAAGTACAAACAAACCATTTCTAAAGTACATGAATCATCTTCACCCACCATAACAAATATCACTTCAGCCGAAATGAAGATAAGTAGATAACCAAATATAAGTGTGCTTGTAAAAGAAGATAGCAAATATAATATTTAAGTAGAAATGTAAAGTACTTTCATTTAATGCCAATCCTCTCAGCACAAAAGAAGTAAGCCTATACTAGTAAAAACAATATAATACCCTGTAACATCCTTTCTTTATATCATCTTTGCATCTCAGTTCGTTCATCCCTTCAAAACTGAGAAAACAAAAGCAACTATCATCATAGTAACTTAAACAAAATCAACAACTCAATTTAACATAACTCAAATCAAACCAGAGATCAGAAGATCAAGCCTGCAGTGTTTCATACATAGAGGAACTCTGTTCATATTTCTGGAAGAAACCATAGTGAGCAACTTCATTCTTTTTTATGCTTAAATATATCTCTGGATGGTTGCTTGATTTAAAATCTGTGAGTAACTTCATGTTTAAAATATCCTAAGTTTAATCTAGTGTATGATGACTATCAGGTACATTGTTGTATGAAATATATGCATTCCATTAAGTTTTGACAAGATGAAGCCTGCTGCTCATCTTCTTTTCTGGATGATGCTCTGTTCAAAAATTTTAGAGGCCTGAGTTGCTTAATAAAAGAAAAAAAAATCATTATTGATCAATCCATTGATTGTTAGAGTAAAGTATATAAACAAATTATGTTTAGGTGAGCACAAAGTAAATTTTAAAAATTAAATTTTTGCCAATAAAACTGAATTGCTCTGGTAATAAACATAAAACAGTACAAAGTTAGCATAAGTGATGTTTCAATCATCACGAATTATTGTTCCAGGTTTACCAACTGTTTGCTAAACCAAAAATAGGATTTTTAAAGCTCAATTCATATTTTTTTTGAAATGGGTAGAATGTGTACTGCGGTGTTGATCATTTTGGGAAGATGGGGTTGCCCCGGACAACACACTTGATCGGAGAAGTCGAGATTGGCTCGGAGGTTAAAGGAGTGATCATGGAAGTTTAAAAAAATATTGGATCGAAGAATTTAGCTGTGTGGGTTGTGGAATTTGGGTTTGAAAATTTTTAACCTAGTTTTGGTTGTGAAACTTGTTTGGGTTGGTACGGTCCCTAGGGATGATCGAGTTGATCGGGGCTTTAGGGGTTGGTAGTTTGGTCGTAGGCGAAGACGTGGCCGAAGATTCGTGATCTCTGGTGGTAGAGGCGGCGAGTGCGAGGCGTTTTCCAGACTCGACATTGGTTCCAGTTTCGAGCGCGATGCTCGATTTTGAATCGGGGTTCCTGCTACCGATGTGATGATCGGAATGGTGTTAGGGGAGGGTCGTTGACTTGCGAGGATGATCGCGAGGGGCCGGAGTTGATTGCCGCGGGGGTGCACGTGCACGAGATGGCTGGTATACTCGATCTGTGTTGATTTGGAAAGAAAGCTGGGGGAAGAAGAGAAGGACTCGGGGCGTTCTCGAGTTTTCCGTGTGTGTGACTCGGAGGAAAACGAATCGAAGCGAACAGGGGGGTTACTCGAGCAAGTGGAAGTTTTACGCGGGTTTCTTCTCGAGTTCGCAGAGGGTATTTGTTTAACAGTTTAAACACTTAACTAAATAAAGTCGAATCAAACAAGGAGAAGAGGAGACTCGGGGGGGATTGCTCGGGAAAACATGTAGTGGACTCGAAGCAGGGGTTAGTTGACTCGGGGAGTTCGTGTGGGCTCGAGTTGTTGGCATACTGCAGGTTTTTGGGGAAAGCTATATGTACAGATTTTAAAGCTTTAAGAAAATGATTTTTCAAGGATTAATAAATAAGGATTTAAATGATAAATAAAGATAATCGTTTATCTTTGATTAAATTAGGATCTTGATAAGTTCAAAAGATTCTTCATTAAATAATGTAATTAATTAGGGAAAATTAATTAAAAGATAATTAAATAATTTAAGGTTAATTATCTAATGATTAAAGGTTGATAAATTTATAATTAAAGGTTAATAAATTTATTATTAAAGGATAATTAATAAATGATTAAAGGTTAATTAATTAAAATGGTTTATAATTTATTAATGATTAATTAACCAAGATTTGTAGTTTATTCATAAGTAATGAATCTGGTATAAATTTATTATAATCAGATATTAATTGATTCTACTTATGGATATTTGGATTCTATTGAATGCCTTGATTGTTTGATATCCCTGATATATGATGCTTTGTGATACGTCCTGATTTATGTCGTGATCTGTGATTTCTGTTTCTGTGATATGTTACTATGTGAATATGAAACCCTTGACCCGTAAACGACACTTGAATTTCGATGCGACAGGGAGTCGGATTCCAGTTGGTTATCCGAAACCCACATCGAATTGTAATAGTGAATCTTTATGACCGATAAATTTATTTTATCTATGAATATGTGAATGAAGATAAGCGTTATCGACTTTACCGCTTATCGATATATCTGTGATGATTGATGTTGCACTATTGTGTGTAAAACCCCTGGACTACACCATACACACACAAATATGGATTTCACGTGGAAATCGGTTAAATCACAGATGATTTAAATTTGATGTTTTTGAAATTGAAATTTTAATTTCAATTGATTTTGAAATTGGAAATTTGGGTTAAAGTGAAAAGCTTTTGAAAGGGAATTTCAAAGATAAAAGTTATTTCGAATAACTTAATGGAGTTTTGAAATTTAAATAATTTGATTTAAATTTGAATTCAAGTTTGAAATTGAATTCTATGATTTGAAACTAGGGATTGAAGATGCTGTATAAGTTATATATGGGTTAAACCATTTTAAATGTATTGATTTGGGAATTTGAATTTAATTCAAGGGTTTTAACTCGTGTAAATATAACTGGATTTTTTTTGAAACGAAATTATTTGTTTTCAAATAGTAAATGCTTTCACAAAAGTAATGAATTTCCAAATTGCGTTGAAAGAATTTCAAGTTTGAAATGGAATTGAAATGTTTTGAAAACTATGAAATGAGTCTTTGATTCAAAGACCGAACGAGTTAATCCAACTTGAAATGGAATTGTTTTAAAAGCTATAAGTTAAATCTTGACTTAAAGATTTAACGAGTTAATTCAATTGAAATGGAAATCGATTTGAAAATCTATGAATGAATCTTTGTGAATGGGGTTAACTTTGTGAAATAAATCTTTTTGTTTAAAAGATTAAAAGTGTGGAAATTGTTTAAACCATCGAAGGTTTTTTTGAAATGAATCTTTTTGTTTAAAAGATTGGAAATGGTAATTTGTTTTACCATTCGAATGAAAAGTTTTAAGCTTTAAGCTGTGATTTAACTGAGATCCCAGTATCCATATGATTTTTAATTGCGCTCGTTATTCGGTTTAGCCGGGAGAGGACCTTTGTGTCATATAACCCATTCCGAATAGTGATACGTCGTATATGGATAGCATTTGAAGACCGGTGGTAAAGACCGGGTATTTGCGAGAGCGATATGATGACCTATCGATTTTCTCTGCATCATGGCTCCGGTATAGAGATTCCCTAAGTGATGGGAAGTCCGATCGAGATTGTGAATACCCGGATTTGCAAGGGCTTCTTCGGAAGTGCCTTCGGTTCTGTTCGAACCCGGAACAGACTTGTATGGATGTGTGTCTGACGTTACACTTTGAGATGTAAAGCTGGTTTCTATCAAATACATTTCTGTTGGTGGCGGAGAATTTATTCTCTTAGCTTAACACCCTTCTCTGAGACGTACGAGCTCAGAGGTTATGTAGTTGATGGTTACTAGTGATACATTCCCAATTTGGTAATGTGGCATACGAAGTGCTGCTGATCATTTGTTGATCGAAGCGTGGCTTTGTGAAAAAGCGTGGCTTTGTGGACGAGACTTCATCGAGCCTCACAACCCGGTAATGGTCGAAACAGGAATGTTGCGACAAAGGTTTGTAGGGGTAGCGCCCCTAGGGTATGTCATTTCCTTCTGGATGAAGGGTGGTATCATGGTATGGAGCCCAGATACTTACTCATGTGGATACACTTTATTTATTATGTGTGATGTTGGTTATCGAGCGCTCGGATAAAGGTCGGTAACGACCGGGGGATGACATGACTCGTGTGTTAGTTACCTAGTTACAGCTCGGTTAGAGCGTGAGGTAGCGTCGGCCTTTTGTTTGCAGAGATCCGGTTAGGATCCGGGGCGTCTTTCCAGAGGCGTTTCTATTTCGGTAAGGAAGTTCCTTAGCCTGATCATTTGTTGGAAATCCAAAGAAACCATACGAACCCTGTACGGTTTTAGTTGTATTACATGCTATGGAATGTGGCGGTAACCTGCTACTGAACGTAGTAGTTACAGTAGACATACAACAATGGTTGTATGTTGGCTAAGATTGATATTATATTTTCGAAATGTTTTTTCTACACTATGCACTAGTAATAATATCAAAAGAGTTTTGATTTTGCGTAGTAAGCATGTTTGACTATCATAAGGAGAAATCTCCTCCAATTCTGCGATTGCATTGTGTGTGTGGCGGGAGGCCTTATGGTAGTTTCATTTTTGAAAAAGCATTGCGGATTTCAATGTTTAAAAGCCTTTGTTGCTTGTTTTAAAGATAAACTGTTTTTGTTGCTCATACCAGTCCCATGACTGATCCGGAGTTTATTGTTCCCTTCCTAAACTCTGGGTGCCCACAATTTTCCACACGGGCAGTCTAGAGTTGGGTTTTTCAGATATTCAGGTTTAGTGGATTATCTGGGGCTAGTTCAGTTCTTGGAGTTCATGGATTTACGTTGCTTATCTTGGAGCATTCTATTGGAGACATTCTATCCGCTGCTGGTGTTATCTATTTTCTTTCCGCTGCTATTTGTTGTATCATATCTCTGATGTATATAGATATTCATTGTATCATCATTGTATTTGGACATTGTATCAGATGTTGTATATCTATATTCTTTTTCCTTTCCGCTGTGTTGTTTACTTAATGTTGTTATAAGCTCCGGCGAATCGGATTTGAACGGTCGAATCTGCGGCATTCTAGTACAATGTGAAGTACGGATGTTGATTTTCGAACGCAAAAAATCCGAGTCGTTACACGATCGCTCGCTCGATCACACAAGTTCGCTTTCGAACTAGTATTGTCCATTCGACTTCCCTAATGCGGATTTCGATATGGTTTCTCGACTAGAAGCCATCAGTCTCCTTGCATAGCCATATACTATGATAGAGAATTCTAGAATCAAGCCCAAAATCCATATCAAATATTCGCCATCAAGAATCAAATGAAAAATCCTAACACGAAATGGTGTAATTCACCTCGAACTTGTGTACTCAAACTTGGATCAATTCAATCATGCGAATAAAATAGCATACGTACAACTTATGTATCTATTCCAACTTGTTCCACATATAGTTTTATAAAGATGTTACCCAGTTAAAATATTTAAACTAAATTTTATTCAAAATATTTTGAAGACCAAATTCTTTTCAAAACATTTCAAATCTAAATTTCATATTAGGAAATTCAAAATAGCCTTATTTGTTTACTAACAAAACAGTTTCAACTTATTTAAATCATATTACTACATATTTTAAACATACATATCAAACTTATATACTTTATACTTTTCAAAATTACATAGCTTGGAAAAGTTAACCTCGATTTGGAAGTACTCGAACCTTCAAAATAGTCGAAGAAATCATATTTTCAAATCCAAGAGTTGGAAATCACCAACAAATCAGTAAATCAATTCGAAAAGATAGGGTTATATCAAATCAGATCCAAAACTCAAGGACTGAACACCGGCTTACTTCAAATCATTTCAAATATATATATACATCTATCTTTCGAATATCAAATCTTACTTCGGAATTTGAAATCAAAATGTTTTCACAAAATCACTCGCATAACAAAGCTACTGAAGTGGCCTATCCCCCACTCTGAAACTCGAAAATCAATGTCGATGATGCGTGCACTCATCACCGAAATTATTTTCCAGCGACATAAGTGAGTTCTAGACTTCTATTTTCTCAAACTTCTTTTGAATTTTCTTCGAAATCATTCGAAACTCATTAGAAGTCATTTGAAACATTTCTTATTCGGAAAATACTTTTAAATCATATTATTATTATATATTTCAAAATCTTAAAACCAATTTCAAAACACCGGAGTTCAATTCTCGAATTTCAAATTTCAAATCCTTCAGTTATAAATCACTTTTAGATAAATCAAATTTCTTATATAATTTTTCAAAATTACAAATCCTTTCGAAACCTCAAATTCTCATTTTAAAAAGGGTATATAATCATTATCGAAAACATTTCACTTTTATATATATAATATAATCATACTTATCAAAATAATAATTTCGATATATAAAACAAATTCAAAATACAAACAAGTCCGATTTTCAAAGGTTGATTTAAAAATGTATTTCAAAACAAGGGTAGAGATTCAAATTAGAGGGACTCTAATCAAATAGAATTCTGATTCGAAGATAGGCTCGAACGAAAATGAGATAATTAATTACAAAACAGTAGATGGATACACTTATATAAATCGCGGGCGACCTTAACCGGGTCAACCGTGACTTCAAGAATATAATCGATGCATAAGTCTAAGGCAAATCGACATTCGATCGCCAGAGATAGAATTCGGCATATCAAGAGATAGCAGCATCTAAACCGAGTGATATATAAATCTTCGGTGAATCAATGCCAATTGTAAAGGAGTTTCACCCCGTTACAAAACATTCAAAGATTGGCGAGATCGCCTATTCTTATAGAGATCATTCGAAGTGGAGTTATGGGATACTCTAGAATCAAAAGAATACAAATAGGGAGAGACAAGAATGAATTTTGGAACCGCAAGGAACGTTCCAAAGTTCAAAGGAAATCAAGTCAAAAGGAAGAGATTCAAACTCGAACGAAAGTGATTCTGTAAATAAATTTACTATATATGCTAAGTTTTGCCTAGAGCCAAAGCTCTGGTACCAACTATAACGACCCACTATTTTGGACCATTCAAATCAACAATAAATCCACACATATCTGACTTGAATAATTCAAAACAATAGATTGTTAATTTAAATTTGGCAAAACTCACCATATACAGTAAATAAATCAATCACAGAATCACAGACACAGAGTAATACAATAATACGCAGTGGAATAGATAAAATAGTAGTTCATGAAGCTACTATATAAACATCAGAGTTAGAAATAAAATACAACAGGATATATCAAATGTAGTGAAGTCTCCAGTACGAGCAGATGACCTCGTTGAACAAATCAACATGAAAAGCAGAAAGCTGGGACGATACTTGGATCTCCAAACGAAGCTCCAAACTCCAAAGGTGAGTCTCAAATGCTGTATCACTCGGTCTGACCCGAGCGTAAAGCAAAACACAAAACACTCGAGTCGGGATTAACATTCTTATATCAATAAATCCAACTCAAGTGAAATATCAACTGAAATACAAGTAACTTAAAGGATGTTTAGGATAACCATCCTCTAAGGATCCATGGAACTATCTACAATGTAGAAATATACACTATAACACCGTGGTCATTTCAAATTAATTTATGCTTCAAAACCAAAATATCATTTTCATTTCAAATATATTTATTTTCCAAAATAGTATATATATTAAATAATTTATAAAGTAAAGTTGTAACGACCCGTAAATTTCAACTGTTTTAATAACGTAATTAGTTGAAATTTTGTGAAATTTTAAACAACAAAATTTTGAAATAAAAATTTAATATTTGGAATATGTCTAGTTAAACATAGCAACTGGTAAATTTTCGTCCGAAAATATGAAAGTTTATTTCGCGCGTAAATTCACTTCAATTTAATCAGTTAAAAAGCGATGAAAATAAAACGTTTCAAAACTCAAATATTTTTACATAGAAAAATTCTAAACCATCTTCTGAGCAAGATGTCAGTTTGTCATTTTTCCAAATTCGGACATCTTTTGCTCCGTCGCTCTTATTTTTCAGTGTTTTTCTTGCATTTTCCGCTATTAGAAAATTCGAATTTTTTTTAATTCAATCATACCACTGATTTCATTATACCGTTTTGATCGTCTCGTCGTACTGATCTCTACGGTATATTCAAGTGTCAATTTCGACGTCCGGTGGACGACGAAATCGGTAAACGTTGGACCGTATCAGTACCGGTTTTTGTGATTTGTGGTCCTTGTTAACTCTAAATATTCCACCGTTCCAAATCAAACAGTCATTAACAATTCTTATTTCAGCTCTTACCTTTTATATCCCACCATTTCAAATTTTCCAACGGTCGAATTCTAACTGCCATTACTTTTATTACTCCCTATATTCAATTCATTATGTTGCTGTCTCTTTATTTTCCTATAACAACCATTCAACCTTTCACTTGCTCTATTCAAAACTCTATAAATATTAGAGTCACTTTCCTACACGTCTTCTTGGACCATTTGGGAAGTTGTATAAAATAAAGGCAATTGCCTGTTCATTTCCAAAGGAATAAATGAAGCATGTAGCCTGTTTTTGGTGAAGCTGTAGCTTGTTTTGGTTTGTATATTTTTGGTGAAGCCTATAGCCTGTTTTGGTTTGCATAGATTATATATTAGGCTGAGATTAAAGTCTATCCTTTTATTTATTTTGGCTGTCTTCCTCCATTACCCACCTGATCAAACCCACCACCTTCCGCCTTTCTCCATACAAGCACGCGACCCGACGCCTACTCTCACCACCTTCCTCGCCATGGCAGCCACAAACTGTTCAAGCACCATCAACTCGACCGCCATTCCCTACCGCACCCCACCACTTCAACAAAGCACAACCATCTCCACTCGTTCTTCTCAATCACCCAGCCCGTTTGCTTCCTCCTCCAAACCATCCTTCCACCTCCAACCCTCTGACTCATCACCTCACTCACCCCGTGCTCCGCCTGGCCTCACCTGCCGAGCGCTGACCTCAGCCACCAGTCGGCAGCAGCCTACACCCCACCACCACCGCTCGGCCACAACCTACGCATTCACCCACCTTGCGCTGCCCTGAACGCCAAGCTCGCCTATGCCTCAGGCCATCAACCACCCTGACTTCGTCACCCAGCCCTTCTTTAGACTGCCGAACACCATATTCTTGTCTTCTGTTGTTTATATAATGGTACGTATATATTTGTTATATATAAAATCAGTGTTGGTGTGTAAATTTTATTGCTTTATATTATATATATGTATAAGTTTCATATAACACGTTTGGTTTATAAGTATATTATCTACAATTGTCTATTATAAAGTTTATAATATTTTAGTTTAAGTATGCTTGATTCCAGAAATTCTTACAGTAAGGTATTTTATATTTATTTTGTTAAAGTGATATTTTACATATATATTGTTATATATATTTTTTGTATGTACGTATATAGGTTATATGTTTTAAATCATGTATATAGTATAGTGTCAGATTTATGAATATAGTATAGATCTAATGTAAGGCGTTGGATAGTATATATTGTTCACTGTTTGTATGTATATCCATTAGCTAATATTTGAAAAGTTGGGTCTACATATTTCCTGGAAGATAATTATATTTGACATATATTTTCTATAGTATTCTCAGTGTTTTCATATAACTGTTTTCTATAGTAGCATGCGATTTTATATTTAGTTATAATTTCATATTTACAACGTCTGTTCCTATATCGCATGTTGATTGTATAAATTTTGGTATATGACCTGGGAAGGAGTTTTGTACACATTTGTTGTATATATTACGGTATAAAAGAAGTATTTTTATAGATTTAATGATGAAAGGACCGATTACTCTTTTTTTTTGAGCTGTCCCCTTACATATTAAATATATATGACTTGTTTAAGGATATGTTTAGTTGCTTTGAAATTTAGTAGATATAATAACTGTTGTGGTTATATGTTGTACGTAGATTTTTCCATTACATATTGTTTATATTAATTTTATAAGAAATATCGATTTTAAATTTATTTATAGTAATAATGTAAGGTTGCGTATAGATGCAGCTTTCTTCTACCACTTGCCTGGGCGTGCTATAACAATATTGATTGTTAAATGTATATATATATATATAGGTTTCATAAGTATGTTACTGGGGGCGTTAGTATAGTATATAGTTTTGGGTTGGTCCTCTTGTATTTGACCATATATATCTTTACACCAGTGTTGATATATTTTACAACATATATTTCTAAAAGTTTATAATGGGAGTTGTATATATATGCTGTTTTTATGTGAGTTTTAAATTAAAACAGTAATTTGGAACTATATATATATTATATTTAGTATATGTGTTTAATTAAAACTAAATTAAATATTGTTTGTTTCTTTTATATATCGAATATTTCTTTATATTTATATATCAAACTGATTTTGATTCCGTTCATCGATTCCTTCTTATCAGCTTTGGTCATTGAAATCGTGCTTGAATCCGTAACTCAAATTTCATTGTCCGTTTTCTCTGTGCATATGTGTGTCATCTTCAGTATTCTCTAGCCTCGGAAGGTGAGAAATCACTCACGATTAACGTTCTTTATTTATTAAATTTGATTTCAATTGAAACGACAATTGAATATGCTGCTGCTAGTTAATTACACTGTTATATATGCTATTACCTATAACAGTTCACCTGCGACATCTGACACCATTATTTGTTAGTTATTTATGCGATGATAATATAGTTTGGCCGATAATTGATTGATTGTTGATGTTTATATTGGACGTTAAATTGTAAATGTTAAAATGATAAATAGTATGCAATTGAAATTGATATAGGATAGTTAAATGTTAAATTTGATTAAATGACATTTGTATAATATGACCCATTTAACTGTCAGAATTTATTGACACGTAGGATTTGTTTAATTACATCTTGAACCACTGAATGTATGTTGTTAAATTGATGATGGATGAAATTGTAATAGATGACAAGTGAAAACTGTAATGTAATAATCTTTAATCTACGCGAAATGATAGTGTAGATTCTAGAAATAATTATATTAATTTGCACAAACAACAATGTGAATTGATACGATTATTTCGGGATTATTTGAATTGATTATTGGATTGATATTGATTGTTGTTATTGCTTGTTTATTTACTTTGACACCATCCCAGTTATCACACTGCAAGTTCCCTTTACTATGCTTTGATTTGAATTGAATTGGAATCGGGTTGAAATGATAAATACCCAAATTGAACTTTGACCTAGGATAGGAAATTAAATAAAACCCGATTGGTCAATAATTTGATTTAAAATAAAACGAAGATTTTATTTGAATAAATAATATGGTTTTGAAATGAAATTGGAAATTGAATTTTAATGAAATTTAAATGTGAATATTTAATAATCTGAAACAAAATATTAATAATGTAATTGATGAAAGAATGTTGTTTAATTTGAGAAATGATTGAATTAAGTTTGAAATGATTTAATAATTAAGTTTGAAATTATAATTAAGTTTGAAATTATTAAACTTTGAAATTATTTAATAATTAAACTTTGAAATTATTTAATAATTAAGTTTTGAATTATTTAATAACTAAATAAGATTGAATTATTTAATGATTAAATTAAATTGAATTTTTGAATAAGTGAATTTTACTTCGTAAATAATTGAAATTGAGTTTCTTTATTAATTAAGTTTTGGAAAATTATTTAAGTAAGTAAATAAGTGAAATTGAATTTCTTTAACAAGAAATAAAATGTGATTTATTGAAATTAATGTAAGACCTGAAAATTAAAGGATTTGATTTGATGAATTTAATTTAATTCAAATTGTAAGTTTTGAAATAAGGAAGTTGAATTTAAATAATGGATTTAATGAATTGGAAATTAAACAGAAATTGTTTTGAATGGCAAATTTACTTAATGAATATTGAATGAAATCGATAAATGAATTTAAATTGATTTGAATGTTAAATTAAATTAATTTAAATGTTTTCGAAATGAAACTTATATTCGAACTTGAATCAATATTTGAATTGTTTAAATAAAGATGGAAATTGAATTATAAGATTTTGAAAATATGAATTTGGAAGTTCTGAAACGTAAAGTATGGTAATTGATTTAGAAAGACAATTGAAATGTTGATTTACAAATTCTATTTGAAATTGAAATTGATTTGGTTTTGAAATTTATTTAAACGACCAATCGGTGTAATAATTATGAAAGTTATTAAAGAGACTGGAATCGGTTATGGACATACTCTCTGTCTAAACTGAAACCACTTTAATAACTATACGCGGAGTGGTGATCCAGAATGAAGTGGTTGGAATGATGTACGTGATGACTGAAGAAAGATAACGGTAATGGATAGCCTTGACACTTGTGTCAAATTGGAAATGACTAAAACAGGAGCCGTGCCGGGCCAATGGAGGATTAGCTACCTCAAGTGGACACACTTCTTCGAACTACTCATTACTTGTTGTCGATTGGTGCACCCTTGATTTTGGGAGTGTTGTTTCACAGTGTTGCGGGCGCTGCGGCGTTGCGTTCTCACCAGTCCGGATCAGGCAAACGGTAGTATCACTACCTTGGGTATTGCCTCATGTGCCTTGTCATACTTGTATCCCTTTACTCGCGATCACTACGAATCTGTTTAATTTGTACCTTTAGTATATGGATTGCCCTCTGGTGACTTCCGGTTTTGGGGAAACTACGGTCTTGTATATGCTTTTGGGAATAAAAATGTGTTAAGGGTGGAATGGGCCATGACTTAACACTATTTTGATATCTTTATATTACTGATAGACATTATCTACTTATTGTACACTACTACCTAGTAGATAGTTTAACGGATCCTTAAAAGATGGTTATTCCAAACATCCTTGGAGTTACTTGTATTTCAATTGCTATTTCACTTGAGTTGGATTTATTGATAAAAGAATGTTAATCCTGACTCGAGTGTCTTGTGTTTTTGCTTTATGCTCGGGTCAGACTGAGTGTACCAGTATTCGAGACTCACCTTTGGAGTTGGAGCTTTGCTTGAAGATCCAGCCATCTATTCTGCTTTCAGTATTCGATGATTCCAGTGATGTATTCTGATTTGTATCTGATGTATCGTGTTACTCTTCTGTTGTAAACTCTGATGTATTTTATATATTCATATAGTAGCTTCATGAACGACTATCTCTTTTATTTCCGCTGCATTTATTACTCTGCGTCGGTGATCTATGATTATTTATTTACTGTATATGTTCAGTTTTGCCAAATTTAAATTAACAACGCGGTATTTTGAGCAATTCAATTCCGGCATGAGTGTCTACCTATACACTTATAATGGATGCGAATGGTCCAAAATATCGGGTCGTTACAAAAGTATTTATAATTTCCTCAAATTGATTCAAATCAACTCAAATTCCAAATTCAAATTCATTCAAAGCTCAATTCATCAATTCAATTCAGTTCTCAATAGACCATTTAAATTTCAGTATATTTCAAAGCTTTAATATTCAACATTTTCAAAGTTAAATTTAACCGTTTCATATAGCTCTTGATTTAACTTCATTATTATTTAATCAGGGAATATTCACTTGATAAATTCAATATCATTTAACTAGCATTAAATTACATTCTACTAAATATTTCCTTAAATTTATTTAAACAAGAAATATTCATTAAATTACTTAAATCAAACCCAAGTTATAAATCATATCTTAAATCTCAACTTCAATAAGTTTCAAATTGGTTTAATTAAATAAAATTCTTTATTGAATACAATTTCAACTAAATTCAAATTATCTTCCCAACCTTAACTTATTCAAATTATTACCAAAATCTATTTTGAAATATATATTTTATACTTAAACATATTATATGTATTAAATCCATCTTAATTAAATTAAATATCATTATTAAATCTATATATATCATTACCATTTTAAGAATCAACATTTATTACAACCATATATTTCTTTCCAAAACCATAGAATTTATTTTCAAAATATTTATATATGGACCGACGGTGTCTGTATATAATTTCCTATCTATGGTCAAGTGATACAGATATTTATCATTTCAATCCGTAAATTTAAATACATACGGGTAGATATCATTTCGACCCGCAATCCCAAATTCAATATAATGAAAATCGCTTGGGTTTATCATTTCAACCCATAACGATTTTCTCCTATTCTACAGATCGTTCGGGTATGTATCATTTCAACCCATAGTGATTCTATACTAACAAGGAACTTGCAGAGTGATAACAGATATGATAATAAAATAACAACAATAACAAGCATATATCATCAATATAAATAACAGATAATGGTGTCAGATGTCACCAGTGAACATATACAGATAATGAAATATGTATAACAATGTAAATAACTAGCAGCAGCATATTTATATTGACATTTCAATTGAAATCAAATTTAATAAATATAAGAACGTTAATCGTGAGTGATTGCTCATTTTCGAGGCTAGATAGATTTGACAAAGAAATGAGTTACGAATCCAATCACGAATCCCAAATCAAAGCTAGATTGGCACGAATTTGGACGGACAAAGCTGATAGATAAAGAAATTGACGAAATAATTAGAATCAGTTTGACAGAAATAGAAAATGTGTGTATATATATATATATCATTTCCTTGAAATCAATATTTAAAACACATATATTAAAATCACATATATATAATAAAATCATTATTTTTAAATTAAAACATATATATTAAAATCAACCATATAATTAAAATAATACATATATATTTATTTTCAAATCAATGTTATTACAAACTTATATACATATATACTAACCAACATATGTACATATATATATAAATATACCCAAACCAACTCAAATATATGTAAACTAATATATTATACTTTAAGATCCATCCTTATTATAAAACCAATGATACATTTAAAACACAACCATATTAAAGTCAAAATCTATATATGTATATACATATGTATATACATATGTATATTTCAAAACTAAATTCACTTTATTTTATATGCTTTAGGATGTATGTTATTAAAACACACCTCATTATAGTGAAAACAGCAGACTCGTGCAACTTCTATGAATTCATACCTACATATGCAGACCCTATATGAAACCACAACTAGGTATACATGTATAGACTAACATATACTATGACGCCCCACTTCTATACCCACGCTAATCAAGAACACTACGGTGTAGTACTGTCAATTAGCATGGAGAATAATGCTGTTGAGGAGCGACCATCCATGTAACTTCTTTGTGCAAGCACCACTATGTCAGATAGTATATAATGCATATCATTTAAGGAGGAAATCCGACATACCGATACAAACTCAAAGCTATCACACAGTGGCTATATATATTCTTCGGAAACAAACATAGAAATAATCATAACATGAATCAGTCACAGACATCCATATCACAAAGGAGGAAAAAGATATGAATATATAACACATGAAAGTGTACATCAGAGTAGTGGTCAGAAAGAACCACGATAATACAAAAGGATAGCTACAAGCTACACAAAACCATAAGTATACATCACGGTGTCTATATCTCAAATGTATACAACAAAAACTACTAATCTAAGTAGTTAGCCAAAAGTCAGAGTAATCCCAGAAGAGAAGACAAGCAGAAGCACCTGTAACATCTCGGTCTGACCCGAGTATTATTTATAAGAAAATATTAATCGGATCAGTCTAGCTATAAATATCATATGATATGGTATGGAATAAAATATATGGCATGAACATATAATAACCATAATGGCATACTACTATAAGTATGTAATTGAAAATCAACAAGAGATTAATCAATATCACAAGAATCCTCTCAAAGATAAAGTGGGGTATCATACCTTAAACTTGTATTCATAACAAGTCAATGACACACGAATTCACCAATGCACAAAAATCGATAAAACGTATCAATGAAAATCACGAAAATTGGTGAAGCACAAAATTCCAGAAATCGTCATAAGAAATCCAGAAATCACATAATTCGGAGCAACGACGTTGTACAGCGTAACGTCCGGTGATCTAGAGACACAATAAATAGGAACAACGACGTCGTACAACGTAACGTCCGATGAACCGAAGCACAGTAAAAAGGAACAACGATGTCGTACAACGTAACATCCGATGAACCAACACATAGGAAAATGGAACAACGATGTCGTACAGCGTAACGTCCGATGATCCAACACACGATAAAAAGGGAACAACGATGTCGTACAGCGTAACATCCGATGAACCAACACGTAGTAAAATGGAACAACGACGTCGTACAGCTTAACGTCGGATGAACCAAATCACGATAAAATGGAACAACGACGTCATACAGCGTAACGTCCGATGAACTGAATCAAAGAGACATCGCTCAATCGCTAGTCTAAATCAGAAAAATGATCGTCATGATCATCAAGAAGTGTCAATCACACTAAGCTAGTAAATATATGAGTTTAGCTTCATGTCCCATAACCACTAGCTTAACTTAAATATTTATGAACAAACTGTAGATCTTCACTAGGAAATTGTCACAAAACGCTCAGTCGAACAAGTCCAAGAATTAACCGACGAAGTAAACGCAAGCGTTTCATACCACCTGTTTTGCTAAGCCGTTTAATTAGATTTCTCATCTGAGTGAAGTAAAGGCTTGTATATACTAATAGATTGGAAAACGGTTTAGGCAAAAGAGCTTTGTAATAAAATAGAGTTGAAATCATTTTGATGAAAGAGTTTTGATATTTACTACTAGTATTGAAACCTTCATATTTTTAAAGTGACAAGTCACAAAGATGATTGTAGGACAATCGGTCATAAAAATTCACACTCGAAGATGTGAATAAAATCCAAGGAAATCAGCCCAAAATGCATCAAAGTGGGAACACTCCGGCGACCTAACGTGGCCGAGCTAAGGAATACAAGCAGGCCGAGCGACTTAAGAAAGTGAGGCTGAGCGACTCAATTGCTTGCGAGCTAGGTCAGGCGACCTAACATGATAACGGTTTAAGGGGTGAGCGACCTAAAACATGGTCGAGTATTGGAATGGCCTAAGGAGTTAAAGCAGGCCGAAGCGTTGCGACCTAAAGTGGTGAGCGACCTATCATGGTTGCCCATGCCGAGCGATCTAACGAAACTGGTCTAACGACCTAAGTATAAAAAGGCGAGCGACCTAAAGGGAAAACAGGTCGAGCGACTTATAAAGGCAATAAGGCGAGCGATCTTGGTTTCAAGCGACCTTGTAACAACCCGATATTTTCAACCATTCGCATCCATTATAAGTGTATAGGTAGACACTCATGCCGGAGTTGAATTGCTCAAAATACCGCGTTGTAAATAAAATTTGGCAAATCTCAGAATATACAGTAAATAAATATAATCACAGATCACAGACACAGAGTAAAAAAATGCAGCGGAAGTAAAAGAAATAGTAGTTCATGAAGCTACTATATAAATATAACAAGGTTACATAAGATACAACAAAAGAGATAGAGTACAACATAAGTCTAAATACAATAACCAAGTACAAGCTGAGTAGATCAACAGAACTGGAATAGATAGGACAAGACAAGCAGATAATCTCCAGCGATTCAAATCTCCAGAAAGTGGAATCTGAATCTGTGAATAACTCAGGCTGACCCGAGCGTAAAGCAAAACACAAAACACTCGAGTCAGGACAATATATACTTATATAATGTAAACCAACTCAAGTGAACTGTAATAAAGGTACAAGTAACTTAAAGAATGCTTGGGATCGCCCATTCTTTAAGGATCCGTTAAACTATTTACTATGTAGTAATATACGCTATATACAGTAGTGTCTAATCAGTAAAGTATAATCATATAGAAAATAGCGTTAAGGGGATGGAGAACCTTAACGCGGTCGGATCTTAAAATCATAATCGTAGTAAAGCTCGATATGGTAGGTGACACGGCACAACTAGGCAATGCCAGGGTAGATATACCAATTACGCACACGGACTGATGGATACGCATAGCAGCCACTACCGTTCCACCTCGAACAACACTTCCAAATCGGAGGATGGCCATCTAATCAATCACAAGTAAGAGTATAATATCGAAGAAATGTGTCCGAGAAGAGGTGCTACCTCACTGGTCCGAGATCGCTCCTGTTTTAGCCACCTTATGCCAACTCACGGGAGTTGGGTCCACGTAACATACCTTAAGAACATCGCCACCATCCTACTTCATTCTGGAATCTCCACCGCGTACACGGTTGTCAAAGTGGTTTTCGGTATCGACAGAGAGTATGTCCATATCCGATCCCGATCTCTTTGCCAACCAATCGTTATTATAACCCGTGGTTATAACTTTTAAAAACAATACTTTACTTAAAAATAAAATATCATTTCAAACCATATCTTTCTCAAAATAAAGATTAAATCAATTCCAAACCATTTCCATATATTTAAATTTTTATATCATTTCAAAACTTCATTTCAAATCATTTTAATATAATAAAATATCATATCCTTACAAAACTTCATTTCAAATAATTTTAATATAATAAAATATCATATCCTTACAAAACTTCATTTCAAATCATTTTAATAAAATAAAATATCCTATCAGTTCAAATCCAAATATTCAACTTTAAATACCTTTTAAATTCAAAGATATCGTTCATTTACTATCATTTCAAATCACCTTTAAATAGTTTATATTCCAATCAAAATAGTTCATTTAAACCTTTTAAAAGTGTAATTATTATATTTTCAAATCAAGTATTCAATTTCCAAAGTTTCAAACCATTCTGAGTTCGTTTACTAAGTCAAAACCCTAATTATTAAAATTTCAGCATTTCACAGCATTTAAAAACAACTGCTATAAGTTATATTTGAAAACATTTTTAATTCAGCAAAGACAGCACTTAAAACAGCTGTTAAAAACTCAGTTTTAGTTGAATTATAGTTCAAAACAGAAAAGACAATATTTCAGAAGTGCTGCGGTAGTTCAGATTTCAAAACAAGGGTTAAATTTTGTTTCAGCAAAGATTGCAGACCATTATAGCATTTCCAGAGAATGCTCTAATAGGCCTGAGTTCAATATTAGCCTATAAGTTCAATTACAGCAACTGCAGCATTTCAGAAATGCTGTAATAGCTCTTTTTACACAATTTTAGTTCAAAACAGAATCTATAGCATTTCTGAATGCTATTAAAAGTAGATTTCAGGTGTTAGTGTATTTCCAGCAATTAAATAACTTCAATTTAAACCTCAAAAACATTTTAAAAATTATATTTTAACATTTAAAATGTTCATTTACATATCATTTAACATGTATCTTTTTCACAATAAATTTCTTATAATTAAATCTAATTTTCAACAATTTACTTAATAAATTTAAGTGTAAAAGTTTCCAATTCTTCACCTTTCAACAAATTACTTAACACTTCAAATTTAAATTACCATTTCACAAATTTAACTAAATTTCCAATTTTATTTAATTAACTTAAACCTTTAATTAAAACCAAATTTCACATTTCCAAGTCAAGTTATATTTTAAAAGATCACTTTTAAACATTCATTTATTTAACCACTTAAATTCATAGAAAAATCAATAATACTTAATAATCACTTAAATTCAAATTTAATCAAATTATCATATTTACCATTTCCAAATAAAATTTAATATCCATTTTATTTATAACTTAAATATCATTTTTAACCAAAATTCCAAATTTCCAACTTAAGTTATATCAGGAAATTATTGTCAAGGACAAATTTTTTTAGCGTTTTTGCCTCAAGGACAAGCCTTCAATATTTTATCCAGAAGGACAACTTTCTTTAGGTATCAGTTTTTAGTCATTGATAGTATCAGTTTGTAGTTATCGGTAGCAGTTTTTAGGTATCAGTTTTTAGCTTGGTAGCAGTTTTGTTGTCCTTATGAATAATTTTGAAAAATATTTGTCCTTATGAATAATTTTTAGAAAAATGTTTGTCCTTATGGTAAAAATATTGAGGTTGTGTCCTTGAGGCAAAAAATATACAAATCTTTGTCCTTTAAATTAATTCCCCCAAGTTATATTTCAAAAATCCAGTTAAACCATTCATTAATTATATTTTTAACACATAGAAAAATCATAATTTCTTTAATTCAAAATATTTCAAAATCTGTTTAAATCAAATTTCATAAATTTATATTTTTAAAATACTTAAAAATATTCAAAACACTTTATAAAATAACCACGGGCCTGTATATAATTTTCTAACCTAGGTCAAGTGATACGGATATGTATCATTTCAATCCGCAGTTAAAAAGGAAAAATCCGGGTTCTATCATTTCAAACCCGCAATCCCAAGTTAAAATAAATTAAATAAAAATCATTCAGGCCTATCATTTCAGCCCATAACGATTTTTCCCTATTCTAAAGTCCGTTCGGGTATGTATCATTTCAACCCATAGTGATTCTAATCTACAGGGAACTTGCAATGGTGATAACAGATATAAATAACAGAATAACATTAAATAATAGTAACATATGATATAATAAGTGTAATAACAGGTGTGAACATCATATGATAATAATATAAATATATATAACATGATGATATACATTACAGATTCAAATGGTGTCGGTTTATCAGTTATATAGGTACATATTGTCTGGTGAGCATAACTCACCTGTTTGTGCTGGAGATATCAAAACCAATGACACAATGGAACAAAAGCACGATGACAAGACTACGGACTTGAGTGGAGAGCAAGATCCAAAGCTACAACTCTTGTATTACAACCCAAAACATACATCAAAACAAACACAATTTCAATGCACTTGAAATGGAATAACTTTTAAACGAAAAGAGATTTGAATGTCAAATCTTTTGCCTTGCTTTCTCTATCCTTTTGCATGACCTAGGGAATGTTTTGGTTCAGGTTTGGACATGGTTTGGGTCTGGTTTGGACCAAGGGATGCACGGCTACAAGCTAGAGATGATGGGGAAGTTACAACATAGGCATGTGAAGAGTTTTATGCAATATGGTGGAGTTTTGGTTCATCTTTGGCTCGGTCTACATGGTCCTAGGCTTGGCCATGACTTGCTACAGGTCTGGACAGAGGAGATGGTGATGTGTAGTGGTGGTAGCAAGGTGGTGGTGGCGGGTAGAGGTGGTGTCCAAGGTGGTGGGCGAAGGTATGTTGCAACTAGTGGTGGCTATGCATTGTTTTAAGGGATTTGTGCAAGGTTTTGTGTGGTTTTTAGTCAAAAGGAGTGCATGGCCTGTCATGGTCAGAGGAGGAGGGGGTTTGGTCGTGGATGGTGTGGGGAAGGAAGTGGTGGTGGTCGGTGGAGGAGATGGTGGAGGTGTTAGGCCAAGCAAAGCAAGAGAAACATGGCAAAAATCACTGAAAATGAAGAGAAAAGAAGAAAAAGAAGGAGAGGCCATTACCTATTTTTGGATGAAGCCATGAGAAATGAGGAGCTGATTTGTTTTCATGTGAAAAGATGAGAAACAAAAAGTGGCGGCTACACTAGGGTTTTAGATGGCTAGGGCAAAATTTGAGGAGTTAAAGAAAATGAAGGGTTTGGACAAAAAAGGGCTTAAGTTTCAAAGTGTTTTACAACCTTTCATATTTCTTTTCTTTTTAATCTTTATATAAACAAAAATATTCAGAAAAATAATTTACAAACCGAAATCAATTATAAATATGAGAAAACAAATAAGAAATTTTGGAAAAATATAAAAAGAATGAAGAAAATTACTTAAAAATCCCAAACAGTGTTCAAAAATTATAAATAAATCACTGTCAGTCTTGAAAAACTATACACTTCATTATAAAAATATTATGAAGTGAAAATTTGAATTAAAATAATTTATTTATCATTTTCAAAATAAAATAGATAATTAAATTGGAGAAAATAGAAAAGGATTAAAGAAAAATGTTTAAAATTTACAAACAGGGCATGGAAATTTGCAAGAAAAATACTACTAACTCTGGAAAAATTCCTACCTTACTTTAAAAATATTTAAAAGCCAAAATATATTTTATATAACATAAATGTACAAATTAGAATAAAATATATCAAATAAAAATGTCATTTATATAATTTTAAAATAAAGAATATTGCTGAATAACCCAATATACACACAATATTGAAAATAGTATAACTTTTGCAATTTAAACCCGTTTGCAACGAAACGAAAAGCAGTATTCAAGTTATTAAATCTATTTTTAAAATAAAAGATAAAATTCATAAATTTCAAACATTTAAATTTTCAAGTTAAAAGTCGAAGTTTGACTATTTGACCAAAATTCACATTTTCTGGAAATATTAAATTTAGTCATATTTGGAATTCAAATCCACATACAAATTCAAAGTTTTTTTATATTTACAATAACAACATTTATTCTTTTCATAAATAAAGCTCTTAAATTTGGAAAAATCAAATTAAAATTAATTGTAAAATACAGGGTTGTTACACTCTCCCCCACTCAAAACTTTTCGTCCCCGAAAAGGAACGAGGTACGGGAAAGCACCTAAAAAGATAGAATGAATAGAATTAAGACAAGATGATAAGAATATTGGAATTACACCTGATAACTATTGTTATAGGCAAGTTTAACAAGTTGGCGGTGATCAAATTAAGAACACAAACACGAAAAAGATCCTCTAGAGTCTGAATCACCCCTTTCACTTGACTGACGGTCTATGAATGGAAAAACAGTGTTCAGATCCAGATGAGTAACAAAGATTTCAAAGATTATAAAAAGATGTCTAAACAGACTGGTATAAGCAATAGCCTTCCCATTCTGTAACAAGATAAGAGAAATAAGGACAACCAAAAGATAGTTAAAAAAAACAAAATAAGATAATAAATGTGAAACAATAACGCTTTGAAATCATAACAAATTAGAGATGTTTATCATTTGGAAATCACACAACTAAAACCATAACACTTTGGACAAGTTATTCTTTTTTTAAAAAAAAACATAATACTTAGAAAATCATAGCACCCTAAAAAAATCTTCATTTAAACCATTTTAATTCAAGGTCAAATAATATTTAATTTAAAGTTGTAACATTTCTAAGTTCATTCAATTATAAAAATTTCCAAAACATTGTATTTTCAAAACAGCAGCACTTATAAAATGCTACAGTAAATATATATATATATATATTTCAAATCAGTTTTATTCTAGAATATTCATTTGGATATCATTTAACTTATGATTTATTAAAGCAAACTTTTATGAATGGAATATCCAAATTAAACTATACTTCGTTTATTAAGTCAAAATTTCACTATTTTACTTAACTCTTAATTTAACACATAGCCTAACTCTTTATTTAAAATACCCATTTCATAAATAGATATTCCTTTAATAAGTTACACTTAAAATTTCCATTTGAAAACCAAATTCTCAATTATCAAATTTAGTGATGTTAAAATACATTATAACTATCATAATTATCCATTTTTCAAGACATATCAATTTCATAAATAAAATATTTATCATAGAAAATATAACAATCAAATTTCTTTACACATTTATTCATTTAGACATCAATTAAACTATGAATTCAAGTTAAATAAACTTTATTACAAAATGTCCAATTCCAATGTATTTTATTTTATCTATTCAAAGATACATTATTTATTATACAACATATTCATTTCAGGAAATAACCATTATTAAAATTCCTAGGTTAGACTTAAGGTTCCATATTAAATCAAATTTGATTATCAAGTTATTTAAATAAAATCTCTTTAAATTCCTTTTTCACTATTTACCTCTGTAAATCTTTTATAACTAAAATTTAGGTGTATAAAATTTATTATAACCACTCAAATTTTATTTAAAAAATCCTTTTTATATTGTATATTATCCAATTACATATTCAACTTTTGTGAAATTTAGGTAAGTTATCTTGGAATGAAATTGTGTTATACAAATAAAACTTTTCAATTCAATTATCTCAAGTTTGAATCATTTATTCAAAAAATTTAATTTTTCTTTTTATAACTGAAATTATTCTTTAAGATGAAATTTAAGAATTAATTTTCCGGTTTCCTTCAAACCAGTTAGAGATAAATAAATATATGTACATAATATGTCAAATCAATTTAAATCATATATCTATATATATTATAAATCAAATCATATTTAGAAATTCAAATAAATTAAATCTTTCAAAACAAAGCTGTAGTAAGACTATAGAACGGTCTCTTCAGTTCAAAACTCGAAAATGAACGTCGATGATGCTGCAGTCATCACCGAAATTACTTTCCAGCGACAAAGAGAAGAGCACTTAATTTTTAAACTTTAAAATCCTTTAGAGACAAATTTTTTATTCAAAAATACTTTAAATTATATCCTTTTAAAAATTTTAAACACAATGTTTGAAATCCATCGGAAACTTGAATTCTCAAATTCTTGATTCAAATTCATTTCAGTTCCCAAATCAATTTATAAACAACTATTTATAAATTCATTTGTAGAACAATAAATGATAAATCAAGTATTATCATTTCAAATTATCAATTTAAATCAATTTATTAAGTTCCATAAATTTACTTATATATCAAAATTTTATTTCATTAACCAAATTTAAAATAATATCGTGTCAGTTTGTTCTGTTAAAGTGTTTTAGAAATCCTATCAATAGCGTTGATCAGACGAATCGATCGGAAATCCAAATCAACATCAACAACTCAAACAACACCATATATAAAATAAAACATAGATTTACAAGTACAATTCAAAATGTTTGGAGATAGTTTAGAAACAAAAGACAAGATGGTTAAACAGAGTAGAGAGATGGGTAAGCTTAGGTAAATCGCGGACAACCTTAACCGGGTCAACCGTGACTTAAAGAATAAGATCGATGTGGATTTTTCTGGGATAAATCTACGTTCGATCTCAAGAGATAGAGTTTGGAATAATAAAAGATATTAGCATCTAAACCAAGGATAGATAAAATCTCTGGTGAATCGATGCTGACTGTAAAGGATTTTCACCCCTTTACAAGAAAATTAGAATATTGGCGAGATCGCCAATTCACTATAAAGATCATTCGAAGTGGAGTTATGTGATACTCCAAAATCAAAAGAAGATGAATAGTGAGGGACAAGAATGAATTTTGGAACCGTAGGAAACGTTCCAAAATTCAAAGGAAATCGAATCAAAAGGAAGAGATTCAAACTCGCACGAAAGTGATTCTGTAAATAAATTTACCATACATTCTAAGTTTTGCCTCAAAGCCAAAGCTCTGATACCAACTGTAACGACCAAATATTTTCAACCATTCGCATCCATTATAAGTGTATAGGTAGACACTCATGCCGGAGTTGAATTGCTCAAAATACCGCGTTGTAAATAAAATTTGGCAAATCTCAGAATATACAGTAAATAAATATAATCACAGATCACAGACACAGAGTAAAAAAATGCAGCGGAAGTAAAAGAAATAGTAGTTCATGAAGCTACTATATAAATATAACAAGGTTACATAAGATACAACAAAAGAGATAGAGTACAACATAAGTCTAAATACAATAACCAAGTACAAGCTGAGTAGAACAACAGAACTGGAATAGATAGGACAAGACAAGCAGATAATCTCCAGCGATTCAAATCTCCAGAAAGTGGAATCTGAATCTGTGAATAACTCAGGCTGACCCGAGCGTAAAGCAAAACACAAAACACTCGAGTCAGGACAATATATACTTATATAATGTAAACCAACTCAAGTGAACTGTAATAAAGGTACAAGTAACTTAAAGAATGCTTGGGATCGCCCATTCTTTAAGGATCCGTTAAACTATTTACTATGTAGTAATATACGCTATATACAGTAGTGTCTAATCAGTAAAGTATAATCATATAGAAAATAGCGTTAAGGGGATGGAGAACCTTAACGCGGTCGGATCTTAAAATCATAATCGTAGTAAAGCTCGATATGGTAGGTGACACGGCACAACTAGGCAATGCCAGGGTAGATATACCAATTACGCACACGGACTGATGGATACGCATAGCAGCCACTACCGTTCCACCTCGAACAACACTCCCAAATCGGTGGATGGCCATCTAATCAATCACAAGTAAGAGTATAATATCGAAGAAATGTGTCCGAGAAGAGGTGCTACCTCACTGGTCCGAGATCGCTCCTGTTTTAGCCACCTTATGCCAACTCACGGGAGTTGGGTCCACGTAACATACCTTAAGAACATCGCCACCATCCTACTTCATTCTGGAATCTCCACCGCGTACATGGTTGTCAAAGTGGTTTTCGGTATCGACAGAGAGTATGTCCATATCCGATCCCGGTCTCTTTGCCAACCAATCGTTATTATAACCCGTGGTTATAACTTTTAAAAACAATACTTTACTTAAAAATAAAATATCATTTCAAACCATATCTTTATCAAAATAAAGATTAAATCAATTCCAAACCATTTCCATATATTTAAATTTTTATATCATTTCAAAACTTCATTTCAAATCATTTTAATATAATAAAATATCATATCCTTACAAAACTTCATTTCAAATAATTTTAATATAATAAAATATCATATCCTTACAAAACTTCATTTCAAATCATTTTAATAAAATAAAATATCCTATCAGTTCAAATCCAAATATTCAACTTTAAATACCTTTTAAATTCAAAGATATCGTTCATTTACTATCATTTCAAATCACCTTTAAATAGTTTATATTCCAATCAAAATAGTTCATTTAAACCTTTTAAAAGTGTAATTATTATATTTTCAAATCAAGTATTCAATTTCCAAAGTTTCAAACCATTCTGAGTTCGTTTACTAAGTCAAAACCCTAATTATTAAAATTTCAGCATTTCACAGCATTTAAAAACAACTGCTATAAGTTATATTTGAAAACATTTTTAATTCAGCAAAGACAGCACTTAAAACAGCTGTTAAAAACTCAGTTTTAGTTGAATTATAGTTCAAAACAGAAAAGACAATATTTCAGAAGTGCTGCGGTAGTTCAGATTTCAAAACAAGGGTTAAATTTTGTTTCAGCAAAGATTGCAGACCATTATAGCATTTCCAGAGAATGCTCTAATAGGCCTGAGTTCAATATTAGCCTATAAGTTCAATTACAGCAACTGCAGCATTTCAGAAATGCTGTAATAGCTCTTTTTACACAATTTTAGTTCAAAACAGAATCTATAGCATTTCTGAATGCTATTAAAAGTAGATTTCAGGTGTTAGTGTATTTCCAGCAATTAAATAACTTCAATTTAAACCTCATAAACATTTTAAAAATTATATTTTAACATTTAAAATGTTCATTTACATATCATTTAACATGTATCTTTTTCACAATAAATTTCTTATAATTAAATCTAATTTTCAACAATTTACTTAATAAATTTAAGTGTAAAAGTTTCCAATTCTTCACCTTTCAACAAATTACTTAACACTTCAAATTTAAATTACCATTTCACAAATTTAACTAAATTTCCAATTTTATTTAATTAACTTAAACCTTTAATTAAAACCAAATTTCACATTTCCAAGTCAAGTTATATTTTAAAAGATCACTTTTAAACATTCATTTATTTAACCACTTAAATTCATAGAAAAATCAATAATACTTAATAATCACTTAAATTCAAATTTAATCAAATTATCATATTTACCATTTCCAAATAAAATTTAATATCCATTTTATTTATATAACTTAAATATCATTTTTAACCAAAATTCCAAATTTCCAACTTAAGTTATATTTCAAAAATCCAGTTAAACCATTCATTAATTATATTTTTAACACATAGAAAAATCATAATTTCTTTAATTCAAAATATTTCAAAATCTGTTTAAATCAAATTTCATAAATTTATATTTTTAAAATACTTAAAAATATTCAAAACACTTTATAAAATAACCACGGGCCTGTATATAATTTTCTAACCTAGGTCAAGTGATACGGATATGTATCATTTCAATCCGCAGTTAAAAAGGAAAAATCCGGGTTCTATCATTTCAAACCCGCAATCCCAAGTTAAAATAAATTAAATAAAAATCATTCAGGCCTATCATTTCAGCCCATAACGATTTTTCCCTATTCTAAAGTCCGTTCGGGTATGTATCATTTCAACCCATAGTGATTCTAATCTACAGGGAACTTGCAATGGTGATAACAGATATAAATAACAGAATAACATTAAATAATAGTAACATATGATATAATAAGTGTAATAACAGGTGTGAACATCATATGATAATAATATAAATATATATAACATGATGATATACATTACAGATTCAAATGGTGTCGGTTTATCAGTTATATAGGTACATATTGTCTGGTGAGCATAACTCACCTGTTTGTGCTGGAGATATCAAAACCAATGACACAATGGAACAAAAGCACGATGACAAGACTACGGACTTGAGTGGAGAGCAAGATCCAAAGCTACAACTCTTGTATTACAACCCAAAACATACATCAAAACAAACACAATTTCAATGCACTTGAAATGGAATAACTTTTAAACGAAAAGAGATTTGAATGTCAAATCTTTTGCCTTGCTTTCTCTATCCTTTTGCATGGCCTAGGGAATGTTTTGGTTCAGGTTTGGACATGGTTTGGGTCTGGTTTGGACCAAGGGATGCACGGCTACAAGCTAGAGATGATGGGGAAGTTACAACATAGGCATGTGAAGAGTTTTATGCAATATGGTGGAGTTTTGGTTCATCTTTGGCTCGGTCTACATGGTCCTAGGCTTGGCCATGACTTGCTACAGGTCTGGACAGAGGAGATGGTGATGTGTAGTGGTGGTAGCAAGGTGGTGGTGGCGGGTAGAGGTGGTGTCCAAGGTGGTGGGCGAAGGTATGTTGCAACTAGTGGTGGCTATGCATTGTTTTAAGGGATTTGTGCAAGGTTTTGTGTGGTTTTTAGTCAAAAGGAGTGCATGGCCTGTCATGGTCAGAGGAGGAGGGGGTTTGGTCGTGGATGGTGTGGGGAAGGAAGTGGTGGTGGTCGGTGGAGGAGATGGTGGAGGTGTTAGGCCAAGCAAAGCAAGAGAAACATGGCAAAAATCACTGAAAATGAAGAGAAAAGAAGAAAAAGAAGGAGAGGCCATTACCTATTTTTGGATGAAGCCATGAGAAATGAGGAGCTGATTTGTTTTCATGTGAAAAGATGAGAAACAAAAAGTGGCGGCTACACTAGGGTTTTAGATGGCTAGGGCAAAATTTGAGGAGTTAAAGAAAATGAAGGGTTTGGACAAAAAAGGGCTTAAGTTTCAAAGTGTTTTACAACCTTTCATATTTCTTTTCTTTTTAATCTTTATATAAACAAAAATATTCAGAAAAATAATTTACAAACCGAAATCAATTATAAATATGAGAAAACAAATAAGAAATTTTGGAAAAATATAAAAAGAATGAAGAAAATTACTTAAAAATCCCAAACAGTGTTCAAAAATTATAAATAAATCACTGTCAGTCTTGAAAAACTATACACTTCATTATAAAAATATTATGAAGTGAAAATTTGAATTAAAATAATTTATTTATCATTTTCAAAATAAAATAGATAATTAAATTGGAGAAAATAGAAAAGGATTAAAGAAAAATGTTTAAAATTTACAAACAGGGCATGGAAATTTGCAAGAAAAATACTACTAACTCTGGAAAAATTCCTACCTTACTTTAAAAATATTTAAAAGCCAAAATATATTTTATATAACATAAATGTACAAATTAGAATAAAATATATCAAATAAAAATGTCATTTATATAATTTTAAAATAAAGAATATTGCTGAATAACCCAATATACACACAATATTGAAAATAGTATAACTTTTGCAATTTAAACCCGTTTGCAACGAAACGAAAAGCAGTATTCAAGTTATTAAATCTATTTTTAAAATAAAAGATAAAATTCATAAATTTCAAACTTTTAAATTTTCAAGTTAAAAGTCGAAGTTTGACTATTTGACCAAAATTCACATTTTCTGGAAATATTAAATTTAGTCATATTTGGAATTCAAATCCACATACAAAATCAATTTTTTTTATATTTACAATAACAACATTTATTCTTTTCATAAATAAAGCTCTTAAATTTGGAAAAATCAAATTAAAATTAATTGTAAAATACAGGGTTGTTACAGACCTAAAGTGGTGAGGTCGAACGACCTAAAGGGAGTAAGGTCTAATGACCTAAAGAAATTAAAGTCAGGCGACCTAACAGAATTGAGGTCATGCGACCTAACGACCTAATGGTGCGACCTAAGTGGTATGCGACCTAAGGTGGTACGCGACCTAAAGTGGTACGCGACCTAAAGTGTGCGCGACTTAATAGGGCGAACGACCTAAGGTACAAACGACCTAAGGAGACCGGCCTATTGATGGCGAGCTAGGGAACGACCTAGCGATATTTTAGATTGCCGAGCGACCTAAAGGGTAAACGAGCTAAAGCGAACGACCTAAGCCCTGAACGAGCTAAGTGCAGGCAGAGGCATTCTCACGCGAACCAGCAGGCAAGGCAAAACGACCTTATGCCAGATTTTTGCCAAAACATTAAAATTTGGGGGTTTTCACCAATCCAATCCAAACCAAAGGCAAATGTACATGCTAAAGTGATGGGAATTCGTTCCCAATAGTCCAAGATAGTTATAGTCAAGAATGTGGGATAAAAATCTCACATTTGCACCAAAAATCAATGAAGATGAAGCCTAAAGCAAACAAGAATCAATCCCTCTTCAATCTCAACACAAGAAGCTTGAATCCAATGTCTTCTTCTTGAATTTGGAGTTGAATGATGGATTACAATCGAATTTGAGCTTGGAGTTTTAATTTCCCATTCCCTCCTCCATTTTTGATAAAGCTTGAATGTTAAGCAAATAGAATCAAGTTATGAAGAGAAGAGGGGGTTGGGCTGAGTTAGTAAGTTCAGTCCAAACCAAAGCCATAAGTGAAAAAGTGGAGAAAAATCGACTAACTCCAAACATATCAAAGTTTACACTTAAAAAGATCGCAAACGTCATTTTGAACTCAATGGAGGTGGTTTCGAGTCCTAATTTGACCGTATGCAAAAAGTAGGTTTTCAGACCAAAAATCCGATTAACGATAAAATATTTAAATAAAATATTTAAATATAAAATCGATAAATCTGCTGGTTGTTACATATACGCAGGCTACTCACCACCCATATGCAGACAGAACAACTATATGCGTAGACAAAATACTCACAACCAACATATAATATAACTAATATAATATAAAACTGATATAAGCTTATACTTAAAATAAATGTAAGTACATAGAGATATATGCAGACTGTTCATATATATGAACCAAATGTACGTAAATAGGGATATGTAGACTCATACATAAGCATAAGCGTAAACCAACATATATACCAGATTTCAAATATATATACATAAATTTATCACATATATGAGATACACATTGTAAACTTTTTTTTAGAAGTCAAATCTATATGTACCGTGACTATACAACCTACAAAAGAACTTAACAAAACACAAATCTAGGCTAATATGCAATATTTTATATACGTAATTCATGTTGTTCTTCCCAAACCGGAAAAATATAGGTTGTTTATATACAAATCAACACCTAATATAACTAGTGTATTATAAAACAAATAGATATATTACTGTAAACAAAACAAATGTAGACACAGTTAGCATATAAAATATAAAGTACTCTAACAGTCTTATATAAACCTTATAAGCTATCATGCAACTTTATGACAAAATGTATATAGTTATACATATACAAACTCTTATGACATCTCACATAAACAACCATCTCTAAATTTATATATATACACACAACTCATATAACTTTTATATATAAAACCGCAGATCCAATATGACCAAAATTTTACATACTTCATATAATAAATAAAAATCAATAACAGAATATGACCATATGTAAAATATACTATAATTCATATATATATTATATACCTATCCAGAGAATAGGTGAAGGAGGCTGCTGCTCTTGGGAGGCACGATGGGGTCTCGGTTTGGGATTCGACGGAGTGGGGTTGATGGGTTTCAAGGTCTCGGCCATGGGCTGTCTCAGGTGGTGGTTGCGTGGGTGGCTGTTGAGCTGATGGTGGGGCAAAGCATCCAGGTAGTCAAGGGAAAAGGCGAAGGCAGAGCCGAGGCCGTGGGTAGGGTGTTCGGGCGGAGGAGGGTAAGCTAGAGGTGGCGGTTCCAGGACGTGAAAAGGAATTGACGTGATATGTAAAGAAAGGAGGAGAAATGAGAGGAAGAGGCGATTTGATGATAAATCTCAGGCTGATGGAAGGGTTAGGAGAGATGTTGGGAAGGACAGAAACTATATTAAGCTTTTGCAATGAAGTGAAAAACGAAGTTATAAAGGCCAAAATAAATGAACCGTTCGAAAAGAAGAAAAAAAAAACGTATACAAGTTTACACGTTTTGACTTCCCAATGATATGGATGGCAATGGCTAGATTTTAGAAATAAATGTAAAAATGAGAACTAGTGGGTATTTTATTCTACAATTTGAAATTTGAATGGCCACAACTATCAAAAGTGCAAAAGCGGTACCGGTGCAGTTAACCGTTTCACGGTTTCCCTCACGTACCGAATGCCGAATCACACAAATGAATATATTACGGAGATCAGCACGACGAGATGATCAAAATGGCATACAAATATCAATGGTACGATCGAGTTATAGAAATTCGAATTTCCGTTACCGGAAATGCTAAAGAATTGCAGAAAATTAGATAAACGGAGCAATGGTAGTCAAAATTTGATGAAACGAAATATGGCGTCTCTCTTAGAAGATGATTTACAAATTTTCTATATAAAAATATTCAGGTTTGAAAAACTTTTTATTATCATCAATTATTAACTGATATAAATTTAAATAAAACTACACAAGAAAATAATTTCAGTATTATGAAATGAAAATTTAGCATTTGCTATGTTTTTAAATACATATCCCAAAT
Source organism: Allium fistulosum (assembly GCA_030737815.1). Classification (NCBI taxonomy): domain Eukaryota; kingdom Viridiplantae; phylum Streptophyta; class Magnoliopsida; order Asparagales; family Amaryllidaceae; genus Allium; species Allium fistulosum. The sequence continues at coordinate 544,073,160 of CM060903.1, forward strand.
ATTATATTTTTTTTTCAAAAAAAAATTTATTTAAAATTTCACAAAAATTCAATTAATTAAATAAATAAAACCACTAAAATTTTGGGTCGTTACACATGAAAATTGGGATGAATCGTATTTTTGTTAGGATTGTTTTGGTTCCATGCAAAATTCGGATGATTTCTCCAACCTGGGTTGTATGTTGGAGAAAACGGGTCGTTTTTGGCTTTATTGAAAGCATTGATTTGTTCGACGGAATTGGGAAACTGATCGGCTATATGATTAGGATCGTTGCATTTATAACACATCGGTTGGGAAGTTGATTCATTTGATTCGATGAGAAAATGTTATCGAATTTTTTAATCATTGCGTCGATCTTAGCTTCCAAAGCAACAGAAGATCCTATTGAGTGTGCGCTCGATCGTGAGTAGATTGATTTTTCGTTCGAAAGTTCCCATTGGGATGATTTTTCAGCGAGGTTTTCAGGAAATTCCCACGCATCGTCGTGATGTTCGGCAAGAAAGTTGCCTTGGCACATTGATTCAAGCATAGTACGTGAGCTGTTTTCGAGTCCATCGTATAAAATTTGGCAAATCGTCCATTTTTCAAAGTTATGGTGTGGACATTTTACTAAAAGCTCTTTGAATCTTTCAAAAAAATTTTCCAAATGATTCCCCCTTAAATTGATGAAAATTTACAATTTCGTTTCGGATTCCACTCGTTTTTTCCAACGGGTAGAATTTTTTTAAGAAAGCTTTTACGAATTCTTCCCACGTTTTAATCGAGTTCCATGGTAAGCTATACAACCATTTTTCGGCGTAATCCGTAAGAGCGAATGGAATTAATTGAAGTTTGATACCGTCGTCGGAAAGTTGTTGGAGTTTAATGGTTGCACAAACTTGTTCGAATTTAGTCAAGAAAATGTATAGGTCATCGTGCTCGAAATTGCCAAATTTCGGAAGCGTGGCAATATGGTTCAAATGGATTTCGAAATGGTTACCCGTAGGGGCGGGTAACGTGATGCAAGATGGAATAGAAACTCTATTGGGAAAGATTCTATCCATAAGAGTTCGAGGGGCGTTTTCGTTCGCCATTTCGGGAGGATCGTCTGTTCGAGTCAAACTGTTAGTTGTCGAGTCGCGAGTCCAACGGTTTGTTGTTGTGTCACGAGTCCAATTACTTATGCACAAGTGAAAGTCGAGAAGAGAAAGAAGTTAGAATTGAGTTTAGAGAATGAAAGAGATTTGAAAAATGGGGTGAAATTTTTTTTTTCATAAGGAAGAAAAATATTTACCAAATGAAATTTATTTTCAAAAGAGAAGTTTGATTTTTTTTTCAAATTTTTTATATGTTTTTTTTTGTAATTTTTTATATGTATTTTTGGATTTTTGTTTTTTGAAAAAAAATTTTCAAAGGAAAGGATTTAAAAAAAAACTAAGTTAAAATTTACAGTTTTTTTGGATTTTTAATTTTTTTCTTTTTTAAATATGCATGAACTAATGCAATTAAATGAATGCAAAGGACTTAATTACAATTTTCTATCCTTAGTAGCTCCTAACCCAAAATTGTATAATCACACTTTGTCTTAAATCAACAAAAATATTTCTCAACCAGGTAACGGGCAGGGGTTATCGGTGCACCACGAATCACCGTAGCAATGCAACCGAAGGTTTAAGTACCTTCAGGGGAACAACCAGTATAATATTTACGTATCACCGTAATTTTTATAACTGGTTATTACTCTGCCGTAGCCTAGACACCAAGAAATAAAATTGTTCAAAGAAAACAATTGTGAAGATACAATTAAGCCCTAGATGAGCTCGTGACACCCTTAAGTCGAATGTCTAACCATTATTATTAGTCAAATTCTACGATGAAATGCGTTTGTGGGCTAAGGAAAGGGTGATGAAATCCCTCACCTTATGTGAATTGGGGTATTGCCCTTAGAAAATAAAACAAGATGATATGAATGCAAAATAAAAATTAAACGTGAATTTACAATGCAACTAAAATGAAGTTTGTTTTTGTTTTTGGATTTTGAAATTTATATATATATATATATAAATGCAAATGCAAGCAACCAACAATGCAATAAAAACAAGGGAAAAGTGCACGATACCTGAGCGTGCAGATTATTTAGCAATTTTTTTAGCGGCAATTTTTTAGCAAGGCAAAGCAGTTTGTTTGGGCAAGCACTTCTTCCTTTTGAATTTCTGCTTTGGCAACCTGAAATGAAAAACAAGATATATTCAACAATTTTTTTATATTATTTTTTAGTATGTTTATCAAAGATAAAAAACAAAATAAGCGAAAAACAAAACAATTGAAAAAAAAATAAACGAAAACTAAAACAAATGAAAACAAATGAAAAATGAAAATTAAACAAAGTTGAACTTGTTTTTTTAAGACTAAAACAAATGGGAATCCAAACAAAATAAACAACAATTTGAAAACAAGTGAAAATAGGTATGTTCAATGGCTTCTCTTTTTTTTCCTTTTTCTTTTTTTTTTGGAAAAGGATGGACTAAAAGTAATTTAAACAAAATAAATCAAAATAAAAAAATTCCTTTTTTTTATTAGGATTAAACTTAAGACAAACTAAAACAAAACAAATTCAAAGAATTTTTTTGTTTTTTTTAACTCACAAAGAAAGCACACAAAAAAACTACACAAAGAAAGCAAAAAGACAAAAAAAATTATTAAAATTAAAACACGGCCACAACAATTGGAAACCCACACCCACAAGAATTGCAAACCTGGCCCACTTGAATTAAAAGAACCCCGTTACTCAAATTCCTTTCCAGTATATACGAAGCCTACTAAAAATCTCAAAAACCAAATCAATCTGTGAATTCCAATCTCGTTAAATTCCAATTACCGATGCCGATAAACAAAATCAAACAGTTCTTTCAAAATTCCAATTTCTGATAATCATTGATTCGAGCATTTGGGTTGGGTGCGATTTTGTAGGTGATGCAATTTGAGGGGGGTTGTTGATTAGCTGTGTGGAAACGAAGGCGGTGTTGGTTGTGATGCTGCTGTGGTCGTGGTGGTACGAATAGCAGTGGAACAGTGAATTGTAGAGGGGTTCGTGATTTTGATTTGTGGAGGACACGATTGTCGCGATGGATGATTTAGGTTCGAAATTGGGTTCGTGGATGGTGTGGGTTGCCGTTCACTTTGAATTATAGGCGATTTGGGTGAATTGAAGGGCGTGAATTTCGGTTCGAGCGGCTGTTGTAGTGTGAGAGCAACGTAACAGGCAGAGGAACAGTTTTATTATGGTGATTGTTGGAAGTTGAACAAAGATGAAGTGTGATGGGGGTCAGTTGAAGGTGGAAAGTGGATGTGAACTGCTGTGCTTTGATATGGTGACAGAGAATATGTGGTTGGAAGAGTGAATGGAAGTCGGAGGTGATTGTTTCTCGATTTCGAATTGGAGATGGAAGGTTGGCTGCAGTCAAGTGATGTCGAAGCAGCTCTGGTTGCCATTAGGTCGAGTATAGAGGTAACAGAGAAGTATGGTGATGTAGAAGGGTAGTGGTCAGGTTGGTTTATAGTGAATGTAATTGAAGGGGGTTCTGGTAATGGTTTGTGATGGCAGTTGGGATGGTGAAGTGTTGAAATTGGGTTTGCGGCGTCGCGATTGCTGAGAGGAGTCGTTCACGATTTGTTGAATGGATTAGCAGGCAGTTTAAGGCCGGTGTCAGTTTGTGAAGTAGAGGGGATATGTGATCAGTTATGTTGATTGAGGGAGGAATGTGATGATGGTGGAATTTGCAGTAGGTAGGGATGAACAACAGGTTGATGGTTTGTTTGGGTTGTTTTCAAATGGCAAGCAGTTTGGTGGGTGGCTCTGTGTCAGGTAGAATTGAAAGGGGGATGTATTGGCAGAGACAGGTTGGTGATGTTGTTTAGTTGATGGGGAAAGGTAGTAGAGATTGTTATGCGATTGCATTTGAATGGAGAATTGATGGTAAGGATGATGTTGATCAGGTGGTTGGTTGTTGTAGTTGTTTGGTTGTGATGGTGGTCAGTTTAGTTGCACAGTTGCACGGTGTTTGGTGCTAGCGAGTTGCACTAGAAATTTAGTTGGTTTGTGAGTTGTTTTGATGTATGGAATGGTATGTGTACACTGATGGTTCCAGGCAGTCGACAGTGGTTTTGTGACGGTTGTATGCAAAACAGGGTGGGTTGCTTGGTGAATGGTGTTTGAACAGAGGATGATAGTGTGCAGATGGTATGGCTGTTGTATTTGCAGTGCTGTGACTTTTTGTTGAATTTTGATGGGGTGGTTATGTGGTGGAAATGGTTGAGTTTTGTTTGCAGCCAGTTTTGTGCTGCTTGGTAGTGGATGGCTGTCTGGATGTAATGCACTGATATGTAATGGCAGTTGTATCAGTTTTGAAAGTGGAAAAGCCAATGCAATTGTAAAATGAAATGAAATTGCAATGTAAACAAAATTGAAATGCAATGTTTTTTTAATATAAAGAAGATTGTGTTTTTTTTATAGAAATGCAAATGGAAAATGAAACTAGAAAACAAACAAATGCAAACAAACAGATGCAAATGCAAAATGAAAAGAGAACAACACATCAAATTGAAAGCTAAAAGCAAACAACAACACACACAAATTTTTTATTTTTTTTAAATGCACACACACACAAAACAAAAACACACAAAAAATCTAAAAAAATATCCAAAGAATAGAAAATTAAAATCAAAATAATTCCCCGGCAACGGCGCCAAAAACTTGTTAATCAACGGAATTTCTATCGGATTAGAAAACTGTCGATAAATTTCAAATTAAAATTTACCGCAAGCGCACGACATACAATTTGTAGTACGTGGCGAATACATATCGATCCGCGGGGAATTGTGAGAGATTAAAAATCTATTCAATCAAATTAGACCAAAGTGAGATGAAATTTTTTAACTACAAAAAGAAGCTAAAGCTAGAATTAAAATGTGATTTAAAAACTATTGAACTAGAGAACAATTTAGAGGCAAATCCACTCACATATTTTTTATAAATCAACAAACAAACAATTTGTGATCTCTAGCTTTTGATATTAAGTGAAACATTGTTGTATTTATCATAAGTATGGTTTGTTTATGTTATTAATTAACATAACTCAAACCATCAAACTATAATACAACAAATAAACCACTTATAATTCTCATGAAAATGAAGCCAAAGAAAAAGCTATTTTAAGTATGATGTAACGACTCGTATTTTTACGGATCGAAACATCGTAAAATAGTTGTCATTTGGTCGCATTATTGATAAGTCATCCATAGTCTAAGTCCTAGGTCGTAGAGTAGTTAGGTCAGAGTAGACGACCTAAGAAAGTGGAGCGACCTAAGGTAGTTGGCGACCTAAGGATTTTGGGGATAGGTCGTATAGAAGACAAGTCGTATTGTAGCTTAGGTCGTGGGGTAGGTTAGGTCGGTTGGAGCGACCTATAGGAAGTTAGCGACCTATAGGAGTTAGAGTGACCGACCTAAGAGTTGCCGACCTAAGAGTTAGCGACCTATAGGAGTTAGAGGCCTATAGGAGTTAGAGTGAACGACCTAGTGGTTAGTGACCTAGTGGTTAGTGACCTAGTGGTTAGCGACCTAGGGGTTAGCGACCTAAGGGATAGCGAATTAGCGTAGTTAGGTCGTTAGACGACCTAAGGAGTTAAGTCGTGAGCCTCTGTGTTGATTTAGGTCGTAGGCAACCTAAGTTAGTTAGGTCGTGAGCTTCTGTGTGTGTTAGGTCGTAGGTCACGAGGAAGCGCGTGTGTGTTAGGTCGTAGAGGCGCGCATATGTTAGGTCGTTAGGTCGTATAAGCGCGCATGGGTTAGGTCGTAGGTCGCGTGGATGCACAGATCTGGGTTAGGTCGTAGGTCGTAGAAGCGCATCTGTTAGGTCGTAGAAGCGTGTGTGTTAGGTCGTAGGTCGTAGAGGCGCATTTGTTAGGTCGTGGGTTTTAGGTCGTGGGTTCTTAGGTCGTGGACGACCTAATTACGAGCGAACGACCTAAGTTTTTCCAGCCTATAAATACACGTCCATTTCTTCATTTTTGGGATCCGGATTTCGAAGCGACGAAGTGCTGCCATTTTGGGAGTTCGACTTCTACACTTCTTCACTTCTTTTCTCCACTTTAATCTTGTGATTCCTTCCATCCAAATCGAAGATCAAATCGAAGATCCAAGAGCTTAGATTGAAGATCTACATCCATTGAAGAGAGATTTCATCGTTTGAAGCGGATTTGTGATAGATCGAGTTAGATCCTTCGCTGTCCAGATCTGAAGAGTGTTGCTTTTGAGGTGTTTAGGTGATTTGATGAGTGGTGATTATCTCTCACACAGATCCAAAGGAGTATATCGGATCGTTGGCTTGATTTTGTGTTAAAGTAGTGAAATCCACATTTTCTTAACTCTAAGTATAGATCTACTATTCATGATGATATGACATCCATTTTACTACATGTTAACCTATGCAAGTTCATTCATCAAGATTATAGAGATATTACTCATGTTTTCATGCTTGTTAGACTTTAGACTCTTTATTTACGAAATTGCCATTATTGTTATAATTGTTCATTAGATCATATTTGAATGCTTGATTACTTGGATTAATGTTTGACTTGATTGATTGCTATGAATTAGATGATTGATGATTTGATTTAGACAAGATGGTCGAAGATGATTCAAAAGCTAACGGAAAGGCTCTTGAATTGGAAAAGCTGCTCGTGGCATATGTAGCGGATGACGAAGCTCATATGGATAGATTTGATGATGATGTTGAGATGAGGCTTTGCTATGTTGAGATGAGGCGAAGCATGATATGAGATGGCCTTGGTCTAATCCAGACGGGATCATTCCAAGCATGTTGATAACTCGGTGAAATGGTTCGAGTTTGAGGATAATGGGTTGCTCGAGAGGAGCTTGAGCTAGTATGGAAATAGTCGTCGAGGAGGATGACTAGAAGGCTGAGATCTCATCGTTGTTGAAGGTTCTAGCATGCTCAAAGCAAGAGTACGTTGGGCAGATTCGATAGTCCGTGAAGGCTACTGATTGGTAGTCGAGTACTCTGGGCAGATTCGATAGTCCTAGGCACGGGTTTTGACGACGTGTGGAGTTATGTCTAGAACCGGGGTTTCCATTAGCCCTTAACGGACGGATGAAAGAATGAGCAGGTCATTCAATTAACGATGATATCAAAGCAATGATAACAGTGATAGCCTGGGTCATGGATGTTTGGTTGTATCATCATTCGGTCTCAAGAGCGGTATTTTCTGGGTGCTTATCTGATCATGGTTTAGGCCTTGGGGGTTTTTACTTGGAAAACATCTCCCTTGACTCGAGTGATAATTGCTTTACCTTAAATTGCTTGCTTTGCTATGTTACTTCTGCTTAGTGTGTGTCTGGGGGCTATCACTGTAGAAAGAGGTGGAGTGGGAGGGTTGGATTCCTATTCCTTTTCCTTTATGCTCTTTTGGTATGTTGTTAGTTAATTTACCGCTCACTAAGACTGTTGTCTGACTCAAGGCTTTATGTTTTTAACTCTTATTGCCTTGGGCTGTTCGTCCATTTTTGGGACGGGCAGACTAGGTAGCAGGTGACAGGTGCTGTTCTTGCTTTCCACGATGCTGATGACGAAGACGAGCTGGAGGATTTCATATTGTTTTCTTTTACTATATGTACTGGATGTACCGCTGCTTGTATATTCTCTGAGTGATATGTTGTGAGGCTTGATGTATTGACTATTCAGATGTTTTGTATTCAACTATTATGAAGTTTTATTGATGAGATTCTATTCTGTGAAGCTTTACTATATATATATTCTATTGTATTTTGTCCATGCGCTATGAGTAATACGATAGATTCTGTTGTTTTAATTTACCCTGACAGTCGTCCATGGTCGCCTGGCACACTTTACAGTGCACTATATCTAGGTTCAGTGCAGGGGTCGTGGACGGTCGTCACATTTGGTATCAGAGCTTTGGTTAATCGATTTTACCCAACGCTCGCTGACGTAACTGGGTATGAGAGACGTAATTGTATTTTGATGGATGATTACTATATATAATATAGTATCTTAGAAAAGTTTGAGTCCTTTATGCAATTGTTTCTCAAGGTGTATTAATCATTCCTTTTTATAGATATTGAGAATGAGTCGAAGAGGGAGACCAGCTGCTAGGGAAGGCCGTGCTACTGAGGGGGCTGCTGATTATGCAGCTATGTTCGAAGCTATGATGACTTCGATCATGAGAAGGATGCCAGCTACAGGGCCAACAGTTGATGTTGGAGTTCAAGTTCAAACTCCAAAACCGGTGGATTTTGCTAAGCTGTGTAAAGACTATACTGCTCTTGGAGGAAAGGTTTTCTTAGGAACAGAATCAACCATTGAAGTCCAGAGATGGATAGATGCTTGTAGAAGGATCTTTGGTGATTTGGGAATTGAGGATGCGACTAAGAGGAAGTTAGCATCAAGACAGCTTCAAGGAAGAGCTTCTGATTGGTGGAACTCTATCACTATTGATACTCCGGAGGAAGAGATCACTTGGGAGCAATTCCAAGCCAGATTTGAAGCTAAGTTCATTTCTACGGCTCAGAAGTCTGTTCTGTTCAAGAAGTTTGTGGAGCTCAAGCAAAATGGTAGACCAGTTCTTGAGTATGTTTCTGAGTTTGAAGCTTTGTCCAAGTATGCTCGGTCGTATATTGCATCTCCTTATCAGAAGAATGAAAAGTTTGTGACGGGCTTGGACAATTACCTTGGGAGGCAGTTGGTGGATCATTTGGACGATTCATTTGAGAAGCTTGTGGAGAAAGCTCTCAGGCACGAGAATCTGTTTCCTAAAGAGGGATCTGTTGTTGTTGTGACCAAGGAGGAGTCTAAACCATAGCAGGGTGGAAACAAGAAGAGGAAGCAGCAACAGCAGCAAAAGGGTAAGGATGGCCAGAAGAAGCCGAAGGGCGAAGTGACCTGCTACAATTGTCAGCAAAAGGGCCATTTCTCTAGAGATTGCAAGAATCTGAAAGTGCCGGTGAAGTGCCACAACTGTGACAAGCTAGGGCATGTTAAGAGGAATTGTACAGAACCACGGAAGGACAAGCAGATTGTGCAAGCTTATGCTTTGGGGGTTGTTCCATCATCTTCGAAAGCTCCTACCGCTGAAGAGAAAGGAAAGAGCGTAGTGGTTCAAGGTACTCTTTCCATATGTGGTTTTCCAGTTAGAGTGTTATTTGATACTGGGGCGTCGCATTCTTTTGGTTGTAATGAACTTGTAGGCCGGTTGGGTTTAGAACCGGATATCGTTGATAGACCATTGGTTGTGACTAATCCAGTTGGGGGTTCGTCTTGTCTGTGTATGCTATGCCATGGTCTGATTGTATCGAGTCATGATTGCTCCTTTGTTTGTGATTGTTTTGTTCTGAACTTTGCGGGGTTCGGAATTATTTTGGGTATGGACTGGCTTAGGAAGTATGCGGCAAAGGTTGATTGTGAAAGGTTGGAGGTGACAGTCGAGAATGTGGAGGGGCGAAAGATTGTGATACGATGTAAGCATGAAGAAGGCGTCTTCATGAGCTTCATGTATTCGCTGGTTGTTCCACGGGATGGACTGTCATCGTTGCCAATCGCTAATGGATTTGAGGATGTCTTTGACGAGGTCAAAGGGTTACCACCGCATAGAGAGATTGAGTTTCGTATAGATCTAGTTGAAGGAGCCAGACCTGTTGTGATGCCTCTTAGGCGGATGGCGCCTAGGGAACAGCAGGAGTTGAAGGTGCAGGTTCATGATCTTTTATAGAAAGGATTCATTCGGCGTAGTGTGTCCGAATGGGATGCACCAGTTGTGTTTGCAACCAAAGCAGATGGATCATTGAGGTTGTGTGTGGATTATCGTGAGCTGAATAAGGTGACTAAGAAGAAGAAGTATCCATTGCCGAGAATAGATGACTTGTTTGATCAGCTTCACGAAGCTAAGGTGTTTTCTCAGATGGATTTGGCAATGGGATTTCACCAATTAAGAGTGGCTAAGGATAGTGTGCCGAAGACTACTTTTAGGACACCATCTGGTTTCTTTGAGTGGCTGGTAATGCCGTTTGGATTGACTAATGCGCCAGCATATTTTGTGGATCTTATGAATAGAGTGTTCAGAGATCAGTTGAGCAAGTTCGTACTAGTGTTCGTGGATGATATTCTGATTTATTCCATAACTGAAGAAGAGCATAAGACGCACTTGCGTATTGTTTTGGAAATCTTGCGGAAACATCAGCTGAAGGCTAAGTTTTCGAAGTGTCACTTCTGGAAGAGCGAAGTGAGTTTCTTCGGCCATATTATCTCTGGAAGTGGAATAGCGGTTGATCCCGCTAAGGTGGCAGCAATCCAGGATTGGGTTAGACCTAAGAATGCATCTGATGTGAGAAGTTTTCTTGGATTAGCAGGATATTATCGTCGATTTATCAAAAACTTTTCCAAGGTAGCTGCACCGTTAATAGGATTGACGAAAAAGAATCAAGTGTTCAGATGGGATGATAAGTGTGAGCAAGCTTTCAGAATCTTGAAAGAGCGATTGACAAGCGCTCCTGTTTTGATTATTCCAAGTGGGAATGATGGGATGGTGGTTTACACCGACGCATGTGGTACTGGACTTGGAGCAGTGCTGATGTAGAAGGATAAAGTTGTTGCATATGCAAGTCGACAACTGAAGTCGCATGAAAGGAATTACCCGACTCATGATTTGGAATTAGCGGCGATTGTTTTTGCTCTGAAGATGTGGAGACATTATCTATTGGGAGTTCGATTCGAGTTGTTTACAGATCATAAGTCGTTGAAGTATCTTTTCTCCCAAAAGGATTTGAATCTTCGGCAGCAACGATGGCTTGAGTTTTTAGCATCATATGATTTTGGTATAGCTTATACTCCGGGAAAGGGTAACGCAGTGGCAGATGCGTTAAGTTGAAGACATGCAGGATTGGGAGCCATGTTTTCAGAATGGAAGAATCTCGAGTATTTAGCTGGATTTTGACTTCAGGCCCAGATGTGAATTGGAACCTGAGATGTTGGCAAACTTATCGATAAGACCGACTCTTGTGGAAAGAATTGGCGAGAGTCAAAAGCGAGATGATAAGATTGTCAAGGTTATCCGTGATTTGGAATTTGGATTGGAACCAGAAAAGGATAAAGGATTCGAGGTCGATCGAGAGGGTTGGCTTCGAAAGCAAGGACGACTAGTCGTTCCCGATATAGATGAATTGAGGAGTGAAGTTCTGAAGGAAAGTCATCACTCGAAGGTGACAGTTCATCCAGGTGGAAATAAGATGTATCGGGATATGAAGAGAACCTATTACTGGGAAGGTATGAAGAAGGATGTCGGAAATTTTATTTCCAAGTGCATGAACTGCCAGTTGGTAAAAGCCGAACAGAAGAAGCTAAGTGGATTGCTTCAGCCGTTAGAAGTTCCTACATGGAAGTGGGAGCAAATATCGATGGATTTTATTGATGGGTTACCAAGACCAAGAACGGGAAATGAAGGGATTTGGGTCATCGTAGATCGTCTGACTAAGAGTGCAAGATTCATTCCTGTTCGATCGACTAGGACTGCATCAAAGTTGGCAGAGTTGTATGTTAAGTGGATAGTTCGATTCCATGGTATTCCGAAGAGTATAGTGAGTGATCGAGACCCATTGTTCACTAGTGGATTTTGGAAGAGCTTCCAGGAAGTTTTGGGAACCGAGTTGTGTTTGAGTACAGCTTATCACCCTCAAACAGATGGTCAGACCGAGAGAGTCAATCGAGTTTTGGAAGATCTCCTCAGAGCTTGTGTTTTGGATTTTGGAGGATCATGGGAAGATCACCTTCATTTGGTGGAATTTTCGTATAATAACAGTTACCAGTCAAGCATTGGTATGGCACCGTATGAGGCATTGTATGGAAGACCGTGTAACTCTCCGACATGTTGGTTAGAAATAGGAGAAAAGATGATGCTTGGGCTAGAGATGATTCGACAGACTTCGGATTGCATAGAGATCATTCGGCAACGAATGAAGGCAGCCCAAGACCGTCAGAAAAGTTATGCCGATAAGCGTCGTAAGGATTTGGAATTCGACTTAGGTGATATTGTTTTTGTGAAAATTTCTCCACTGAAGAATGTTATTCGATTCAGGAAGAAAGGAAAATTGACTCCGAGATTTGTTGGACCATTCTCGATCATCGAGCGAATTGGAAAGCTCGCCTACAGATTGGAGTTACCAGAGAAGATGTCGGGTGTGCACAATTTTTTTCATATATCATATCTACGGAAGTATGTGCATGACTCGAATACGGTGGTTTCTGCTGATAGCTGTGAAGGTTTCGAAGTTGATCCAATCGATAAGAGACCTCGTAAGCCGCTTCGTGTTGTGGAAACCGACACGAAACAGCTTAGGAGAAAGGTAGTTAAGTTGCTCAAGATACAATGGAGTGATGATGATAACGACTGTACATGGGAGGTGGAAGAGAGGATGAAGGCAGCTCATCCTGAATTCTTCAAGGTATGGCCCTAAGGTGTCGTGTCATCTAACGACATTGTAACTTGTTCTAGTATTAGAATTCTGCATGCTAAGCTAGAATTGGATGCATGGTTTGTTGATTGCTATGGATGGTAGGCATGCATAATAGTCTTCGATTGCTCTGGTTGTTTGGAATTTCGGGGGCGAAATTCATAAGGGGGAGAGAATGTAACGACCCGTATTTTTACGGATCGAAACATCGTAAAATAGTTGTCATTTGGTCGCATTGTTGATAAGTCATCCATAGTCTAAGTCCTAGGTCGTAGAGTAGTTAGGTCGGAGTAGACGACCTAAGAAAGTGGAGCGACCTAAGGTAGTTGGCGACCTAAGGATTTTGGGGATATGTCATATAGAAGACAAGTCGTATGGTAGCTTAGGTCGTGGGGTAGGTTAGGTCGGTTGGAGCGACCTATAGGAGTTAGAGTGACCGACCTAAGAGTTGCCGACCTAAGAGTTAGCGACCTATAGGAGTTAGAGGCCTATAGGAGTTAGAGTGAACGACCTAGTGGTTAGTGACCTAGTGGTTAGCGACCTAGGGGTTAGCGACCTAAGGGATAGCGAATTAGCGTAGTTAGGTCGTTAGACGACCTAAGGAGTTAAGTCGTGAGCCTCTGTGTTGATTTAGGTCGTAGGCGACCTAAGTTAGTTAGGTCGTGAGCTTCTGTGTGTGTTAGGTCGTAGGTCACGAGGAAGCGCATGTGTGTTAGGTCGTAGACGCGCGCATATGTTAGGTCGTTAGGTCGTATAAGCACGCATGGGTTAGGTCGTAGGTCGCGTGGATGCGCAGATCTGGGTTAGGTCGTAGGTCGTAGAAGCGCATCTGTTAGGTCGTAGAAGCGTGTGTGTTAGATCGTAGGTCGTAGAGGCACATTTGTTAGGTCGTGGGTTTTTAGGTCGTGGGTTCTTAGGTCGTGGACGACCTAATTACGAGCGAACGACCTATGTTTTTCCAGCCTATAAATACATGTCCATTTCTTCATTTTTGGGATCCGGATTTCGAAGCGACGAAGTGCGGCCATTTTGGGAGTTCGACTTCTACACTTCTTCACTTCTTTTCTCCACTTTAATCTTGTGATTCCTTCCATCCAAATCGAAGATCAAATCGAAGATCCAAGAGCTTAGATTGAAGATCTACATCCATTGAAGAGAGATTTCATCGTTTGAAGCGGATTTGTGATAGATCGAGTTAGATCCTTCGCTGTCCAGATCTGAAGAGTGTTGCTTTTGAGGTGTTTAGGTGATTTGGTGAGTGGTGATTATCTCTCACACGGATCCAAAGGAGTATATCGGATCGTTGGCTTGATTTTGTGTTAAAGTAGTGAAATCCATACATTTTCTTAACTCTAAGTATAGATCTACTATTCATGATGATATGACATCCATTTTACTACATGTTAACCTATGCAAGTTCATTCATCAAGATTATAGAGATATTGCTCATGTTTTCATGCTTGTTAGACTTTAGACTCTTTATTTACGAAATTGCCATTATTGTTATAATTGTTCATTAGATCATATTTGAATGCTTGATTACTTGGATTAATGTTTGACTTGATTGATTGCTATGAATTAGATGATTGATGATTTGATTTAGACAAGATGGTCGAAGATGATTCAAAGGCTAAGGGAAAGGCTCTTGAATTGGAAAAGCTGCTCGTGGCATATGTAGCGGATGATGAAGCTCATATGGATAGATTTGATGATGATGTTGAGATGAGGCTTTGCTATGTTGAGATGAGGCGAAGCATGATATGAGATGGCCTTGGTCTAATCCAGACGGGATCATTCCAAGCATGTTGATAACTCGGTGAAATGGTTCGAGTTTGAGGATAATGGGTTGCTCGAGAGGCGCTTGAGCTAGTATGGAAATAGTCGTCGAGGAGGATGACTAGAAGGCTGAGATCTCATAGTTGTTGAAGGTTCTATCATGCTCAAAGCAAGAGTACGTTGGGCGGATTCGATAGTCCCTGAAGGCTACTGATTGGTAGTCGAGTACTCTGGGCAGATTCGATAGTCCTAGGCACGGGTTTTGACGACGTGTGGAGTTATGTCTAGAACCGGGGTTTCCATTAGCCCTTGACGGACGGATGAAAGAATGAGCCGGTTATTCAATTAACGATGATATCGAAGCAATGATAACAGTGATAGCCAGGGTCATGGATGTTTGGTTGTATCGTCATTCGGTCTCAAGAGCGGTATTTTATGGGTGCTTATCTGATCTTGGTTTAGGCCTTGGGGGTTTGTACTTGGAAAACATCGCCCTTGACTCGAGTGATAATTGCTTTACCTTAAATTGCTTGCTTTGCTATGTTACTTCTGCTTAGTGTGTGTCTGGGGGCTATCACTATAGAAAGAGGTGGAGTGGGAGGGTTGGATTCCTATTCCTTTTCCTTTATGCTCTTTTGGTATGTTGTTAGTTAATTTACCGCTCACTAAGACTGTTGTCTGACTCAAGGCTTTATGTTTTTAACTCTTATTGCCTTGGGCTGTTCGTCCATTTTTGGGACGGGCAGACTAGGTAGCAGGTGACAGGTGCTGTTCTTGCTTTCCACGATGCTGATGACGAAGACAAGCTGGAGGATTTCATATTATTTTCTTTTACTATATGTACTGGATGTTCCGCTGCTTGTAAATTCTCTGAGTGATATGTAGTGAGGCTTGATGTATTGACTATTCAGATGTTTTGTATTCAACTATTATGAAGTTTTATTGATGAGATTCTATTCTGTGAAGCTTCACTATATATATATTCTATTGTATTTTGTCCATGCGCTGTGAGTAATAGGATAGATTATGTTGTTTTAATTTACCCTGACAATCGTCCATGGTCACCTGGCACACTTTACAGCGCACTATATCTAGGTTCAGTGCAGGGGTCATGGGCGGTCCTCACATATGATCTATTTTCTATTGTAACTAGTAATATAGATCATCAAATTTCATTTTTACTTTAATTTCACAATCAAAAATGGATTAGCAAATGATGATGCAACTTGTGTTTATGTTGAATAAGAATAGCTCATTTGCATAAGCAATATAAGCTATCAAACCCACTTGTATAAACTTGCATCAAAATTCACTTTCATTAAGCACAAACAAAGAGATCATAAATCATAACAAATGTTGAATTTACATAATATTTGAGAGCTTCATTACCCCTAAATTGAAGGGGTTTAGCTACTCATTTGTGGCATTGAAGCAACACAAGTAAATTTCAACATTAAAAAGAGAAGAAAACAGAAAAATAGCAAAGAAGAGAATGTAATTAAAATACTTATAACAAAAGGAATTAAGCTACACTACTTGCATGAATGTAAAACTACTCTACTAACAAAGAAAAGAAAAGAACATAAATAAAAGCATTAACATGAAAACAAAAGGAAGCATGTAAAAAAGAGAGGAAAAAGAGGCTTGGAAGCCATTTTTATTTCACATAACATTGAGCTTACAATTTGATCTCTTAATTTCCTAAGTAAAATGAAAGAGTAGATGATAGTTTCATGTACATAAGAGGGTTATTTATACATGCATAAAACCCTAATTCTATTTTTAGGGGATTCCCAAAATACCCCTTAGGAAGTGTGGAGGCCAAGTAATCATTAGCTTCTACTAATCATCATTTAAGTGTACATGAAGCCATTAATTCCATAAGCATGTTCATTAGCCTCTAATTTGTACATTAAGGTAGGTGGGTAGGTGGGGTCCTCCATGATCTTCACTTTGAATTATTTCCCTCTTCTTTCCTTTGTATTCATTTGTGCTTGCATGTATCTTCATATAAGCTTCTTCCATATGCATCCAAATTCCTATAAAAATCATCAAAAATGTCCAAGTAAAAATTCTCAAATTTAGACATGCCCAAAAATGACCATTTTGCCCTTGAATGAAGATGAAAATATGATGGTTTGAAAATAATTGAATTTTGGTTTTAACATGTAAAAATGCCCAAATATGATGTTTATTTAAATAAAAGGAGATAAAATTTGGATGTAAATATATGCACATTTACGTGCATATCACTCGCACCTATCCCATGACTGACCCAGAGTTTATTTTCTTTCCCTTAAAACTGGATGTTTTTATTTTTCCGGGCATCCTAGTAGTCATGTTTTGTTTAGAGCATTTTGGAAGAGCTCGGAGCATGGAGTTAGAAGATTCTTTTTAAGACTGTTATCCATTTCCACCACACCCATGTCCTATTGTATTCCGCATTTGTAAAGACGGATATTTTATAACTATCCAAGTTGATGTTAAGTTAAACTCTGATAAATATCTTTAAAATTTTCCACTGTAAAGATTATGTATTGAAATAATATATGTTATTCCACTCGTGTGAGATTTTGTTTTCTGCTATGTTCCGTCTTTATTTTCTTTCCACTCTTAATGGTCGGGTTTTCCGGCACTTGAATTTCTGCAGGTGAATACCGCGGTGTTATTAGTGTCGATTTTCGAGGGTCTAAAATCCCATTCGTCACATAGATGGTCCTGAACTTCTAATTTTATTGTAGTCACATCAGGTAGATTATGGATTTGAGTTTTTATATATGCAATAAATGTGTAATCTAATGTAAAAATTTGTATTCCACAAGTATGAGAATATAATTATACAGAACAAAGTAAAAGAGTAAATAAATGAATAAAATCAGAATATAACTGAAAAAACTAGGCGTAAACCTAAGTCATGTCCTCTCCTCCCTCACCCAGTCACATTTTCCCTCTCCCCTTAGATCCTTCCTCTGACCTTCCGCCTCTTGATAACACCACACCGTTCTAGTAGCATTCAACGTTCACCCATAATGATGAAGGATTCACCATAGTCAAACCAAAATGTTGGCGCCGACAACCCCTATTCAACTCTCCCTCATCTTACAACACAACCCTTCCTAAGTCATTATCCTTGGCCAGTATCCTTATGACATCTAATTATGAAGCTTCTACGTCAAACCCTAAAGCACCACATCGATTTGGAACCCTCAATTTATAGTCACCCCCTAGTTTCCCTGCTCGCTCTCCCACTCATCAGATGAACTTTGTCAATTTGAATTATGGACATCATCCTTCTTCTAGTCGTCTTTGGATCGATGTTATTAAGGGTAACCAGATTCCTGTTTGTTCTCCTTTTAAAAAAATTAAGCCTCATGAATTTAATTCCCTTCATTGTACTATGATGAATTTGGATGTCATTTTCGCTGGTAGAAAGCAATGGGATAATGCTTCTATGTTGTTGCCTCCAAACCCCACTTCCCATTTTTCAAAGCCGATATCATAGTGTTTGGAAACCAACTGGTAATTTTACCATATAATCTAAAGAAAATGGTTTCAATGTCATTAAATTTGACAAAAAAGAAGATTTTGATGATGTTTTAGAAGGCAGACCTTACCTCTACGATAGGAAACTAATGATGATGAAAAGATGGACTCCAGGGATGCTCCTAGACAAAGAATTTGTACACTCAATCCTAATTTGGATTCGCCTTACGAATTTACTGCTCGATTACTGGACTAAGGAAGGTATTAGCCGTATTTCTTCAGTTCTAGGAAACCCAATCAAAATGGATAGATTCATGGAAGGGATCGGTAAAATAGCATATGCTCGCGTGCTGGTGGAAGTGTCAAACTCATTCGCATATCCTAATCAAATTCTTATCCTAAATGAGTTCGACCAACTTGTGATGCAACATGTAGAATATGAATGTAAACCCCCTCAAATGTAGTAAATGCCAAAGTTTTGGACATTTTGACACAGCATATCAGTTCACTGAAGTTTAGAAGCCTAAATGTAGCATCCCCATAAATACCCCAAATGTTCAAATGGAAGTTGACTGTAATGAAGAGAATCGATCTGATTTAGTGTCAAACAAACTTCCTAATACTAACCTACCTAACCATACTATAAGTTCATTAGACACGTCTGATGAAACAAAAGTAACAGATACACAACAGAACATAGATAAAACTAAAGAGACTTCTAGCACCGAAAGCAACATCAATTAAAAGTCTATAGTTCATAACAGTGTTACATAGTCCGTCATTATACAAAAATTCCCTCAGAACCCTCGACGGTACACAACCAGCCAATATCTACAGATGCAGAACCAAGCACAATGGATAAATTGAAGCCTGATGCCATTCACATGGAAACAGACCACTCCCTTAGCCATGAAAATAGTCTTCAAGCGCAAGTTGCTATCACAGATCCTTCCTCCTCTGACTCACAATCTCGGAATTCCAATTAAACTCAATCGAAATCTTCGAGAAAACTATGCTCTACAGACGACCCATTTGATTTCGAAGCATCTCTGTCTCAGGATGTTGTTGAGAACCATGCATTGCATTATTTAATATCACAAATGAAGAAGAAAAATAAAAAAAGCAAGAAAAAACTAAGCAAACAGGGGCTGTTACCCCCTTTGAAACTAGTAACAACCCCTCTTCTTCATCTTAATGGAATTCCTTGTATGGAATATCAAGGGTTTAAATTCCCCTGTAAACAGTTTAGTTTACTTCAGCTATTAAAATACAATAAACATTCTTTTGTCGGCTTGGTTGAGAACAAATTATCTACCGAGTATTCTGAAAACTTTGTTTATAAACTATGGTCTATGTAACGACCCACTTTTTTGTACAGTTTAAGCTGACAATAAACCGCATTTGTCAACTCAAATTGAACAAAAAGGTGGATTGTTAGGGGTGAAGAAGAAAAGATAGAAGAAAATAGAAACAACATCATAGAATCTCACAATCGCAGCGGAACAAAACATAATATATAATAACATATTTTTATACAAAAGAATCTATAACTGTTAATATACATACAATTATCAGAGTACAACAATCAATACATCAATATGGACAGTTATCTGCAACTTGTCCTTGCTAGTGTTGATTATACAATCTACACACACAGCGGAATATAATCAAGTACGAGTATACGTCTCTATAATCCAGCTCAACTCCTGAGCTCCATAGTATCCTAGCTTGAATCTATAATACTCGGTCTGACCGGAGCATTATAATAAAATAAGACCCGAGTTAGTATGGAAAATCGGCATGAGAAAAAACACTCAATTTGAATTATTAAATCTATCAAAATCCTTCGAAAAACAAGAGTATCTCGTAAGACCACGTCACATATAAACACGACGGGTTTTTCCCTTACGATAACCAAAACATTTTATAGAAAATCGAATGATAGTATAATAGTGTCTAAGTACAAATACTTATTAAAATAGCCGATATTGTGACATTAATTAAATTCCAGCATACTAGGCTCTACAATCAAAACCGTAAAGGCATGAATTGGAGAATGGATTTCCATACTATGACCAGGTAAAGGACTACCTCTGATGGATGCATCTCTAGAACAATGCATCCGGGTCTGACAAGAACATCCTGTACCCTGCCATACAGAACCGGCCTAGCACTTGACTACTAGTACCAAATATGCACTCTCTTTCCATGCACAACCATTTCAATAATCATAATATATCTGAGGGTATCTAGAAAAGTGATAACATCCACTAATGGGAGCAACCCACTTAGCCTTACTGCATGCCCTGTTTTGGTCATTTCCCGGTTGATGAGGCTTGAGGATACGTTTACCTTTAGAATAGCATTCATACTTGGAATGCTAACACTGCCTTCCAGGCAACAATGCAATGATAGCATTCATCCATACAACTTGTTATGGGTCTGAACAAACCGAATCTCCAAATCACCATCTCCATTATTTTGAGATATACCAATTCGTACGCTCAAACTGGATCAAAATGGTTTTCGGATAATTAAATCTAATCCCGGACTCTTTGAAACGATCAACGAATTTGGTCAGATTTAATAGTCGGTTATTTAACTATCAAATAACATCCATAAGAAGTCACCATGCCTTATTTTATAAATCTTCAAAACATTGATTTCAAAATATCTTCACAAAGATATATATTCAAATTTCTTTCAATATATTCAGTAATTGAAAACAATTCAAATTCTTATATCCACTTGAAATTTCCTTAACCCATTTATAATGGATTCAATAAGTTTCCGAAATTCATTAATTAATCCCCTTTTAAAATCTCCAACATCGATTATACTTATCTATAATCTCAACTACCCATTCCTAGCTTCCTTTTATGAATTTTAATTCTTTCCTGAAATTTCTATATTTAAATACTATGGAAATTTCCTTAAGTTCTCAGAATTTCACTATAAGATTTCTCTTATAAAATCAAATCCTTTAAATAAATCCCGTTAACAAATCTCGAGAGGATTTATAAAAAAAATTCAATCATTTCAAAACTATACATATATAATAAGTATTTTGAAATAATAATTCATTTTTAAAACATATTTTAAGTAATTATTTAAAATATTAAAACACTTTATATAGCATCGATAATTAATTTCCAATTCATTTTTAAATAAACTAATTGATTTACAAGGCTGATTACAAAAATTTGAATTTATTTTAATAAATATTAAATACTTGAATAACTAACTTTTCGAAATATTATAATCTAAATAATAGTTGTTTAAAATACATAGTATAATAAATAAAAATCTCATTTCAAAACGATTTTAATTTCTCGACAAAAATCTATTTAAAATCGAATATTCCAGTTTCAATTTATAAATCTCTCTCAACTCATACCACATCGACTACATTTAAATTTCAAAATCATTCTCACATTCCCAAAATAGATTCCTCTATTTTTCCAAAAACCGATTTCCATATCTTGATAGAAATTCACATTGTAAATTCATATATACAATTCATCAACAGATATCACTTTTTCTTATTTATAAACATCATTTATAAATTTATACACCCCTTTGAGTTTCACTTATTTATAAAACTAATCCCATTTATACGATCTCATTTTTATAAATCCCTTTCTTAATAAATTCCATTTATATTTCAAATCTATTTCAAATATCGATTTTAACATCTTTTCCATATTTTTCAGAATATCATTTCCAAATATATTTATATAATTTATTTTAAAAATCTTTATTCAAAACAATTTACAAATAGTTAAGTACATCCAAGATCAAATATTTATTTATTTATTTTTCATCCAACTCAATTTCCTTTAAAATAAATCCAAATCCCAACATAAATATTTTTATATCCAAAATTCCTTTTAATTCCTTTAAATTTAAAAATAATATTCATGGTATTTAAAATACCAAAATTAAGGCCAGTGCTACTATAGCATCCAATAATTCAAATCACAACAATAATCTATAACAGTTTATTCACACAAAACATATATCACTTTATATGAAATTAAAATAAACATTTTTGAGGAGTCTAGTTGGATCCCTCCAACCTGTTTTCCTGCATCCATAGATGTTAATACAACATAAAAATACCAATCCCACTTCGAGGGGGATATCGCGGTATATAGTGCCATCCGCTATTATGCGACGCGCATAGGGTCTCATCCGCTCCAATGGCGAGAAGTAATATCCAACTACTAATATATAGTACTATATATATTATATATCATCCAACTGATAATAATTTATAAATTCAACCACGCATCCAAAATTAATTTTAATCGTTTAAAATTAATTGCAGTAATCCAAATGAGTGAGATTTACTTACCTTGATTTTTTTATTTTTTCAAACAAGCCGATTTTAGATTTTTCTAAAATTCCAGCTGCCTCCGAAAAATGCCAAACTAATTCTTATGCATTGATTTTCCAGATACGATCTAAACTTGACTTGTTCTATGGTTTTTGGACCTTGTATAAATTTAATATTAAATAGTGAAATTCCAAATAAATTGATTGATAATTAAATTTAAATTTAAAATTGGTTTTTTCATCAAATTACCTTCCTCCAAGCTCCACCCCAAACCATAGCTTTGTTGAAGCTTCTGCCATCAACGTTCCCCTGATTGTCGCGCCCTCCTTTCTTGACCGGAGCCAGACCCCTCACCACCACGCCAAACCTCATCCCTTGCCTCGCACTCGAAGCCATTACGCGAGCATTCACTGCCCTCGTCTACATCCCACGCGTTCCTCCAATTCGCGCTCTAGTTTTCCCCCATGCTCGATCGACACTGCCACAAACCTTAAAACCCATCGACACGCGCACACGAACGCCGAGCGTCCCATCCTCCACCTGGAGCCGCCACGACCCTACCCTTTCATCGCGATCGATCATGACTCTGACCAACGCGAGCAAGCTTCGCCTCCCATGGCGATCGCGATTTTGTTTTTTTTCTCGTATATGAACTTACTTTGTTCGTTGATTTAAAGAAGAAGAATGAAGATATAATGCGATTTTTCTATCGTGAATCACCTTTTTTTCAAAGCCGAAGAGTTTTTTTTCATCTTTTCTTTCGTTCTGTTCGAATTTGATAAGCAAGAGAAGGGGGAGAGAGGCAAAATTTAAAAGGAAGGGGTATCGTCAAATATAGGTAGGGTGGCTCGCCTCAGAATACGGTGGCTGAAGGGATGTTTAAACGGATGCAATTAATTTGATTTGAAATATATTAATTAAAATTTCAAAATATCTAGCCCTAAATTTTGGATCCCAATCGAGGTGTGCCGTCCGACATACCTAATGTTATAGCCTTATTCCGAACCCAATGGAACAAGTTTCGAAACTTAATTCAATCATATGTGGAAGATAGCTTTTTAAATCGACTATTTAAATTAAATTCGATTAAATTATTTCTATGCGTTTTCAGATCACATGACCAAACGGTAAAATCAAATGCTACAAAATTTGAAATCCGATAATAATACATTATTACGGATCCAATGGAACTGGTTTCATCGAATTTCGAGGCTGTGCCCCGGATCGCTATTTTAACGTGTCGATCGACAATTTCAAAAATTGACAAAATCAGTTGAAATATCAGTTTTAAAATATTACTAACAAAATTATAATCCAAAATCCAATATTTAAACCATTTAAATATTCAAAATTAAATGATTGAAAAATTCGGGTCGTTACATTCCTCCTACCTTAAAAGAATTTCGTCTCTGAAATTGCTAAGGTAGGACGAATGATCCAAACCCATTAAATTATCAAAATCCCACCTAGTTGAAACTCAACATTTCACCTTTCTAATCCTTTAGTTCCAAACAAAACAATTTGCTTTCATCTCTAATTTAAAACCCTTTGTTTTCATTACAATTCAAAAATCAGCTTTTTAGTTACCAAATTTTTTTAAAATTTTCTAACACCCTAAATTTCCGAAATTTTTAGGGAGGGTCACCTTTGTACGGAGAGCCTTTTGCAATATGACAAAAGTGATAAAAATATATACATCGACCCACACGGTCGAAAAACACAATATATAACAATATTTATATCTTTTCAGTATTTAATCCAAAAATGTACCTTATATTAGAGTTTTTAAGCAAGCGAGCTTATTTAATATGCAATTGCGCAACCCAAATCTAGCCCAATAGCCTCTAGGTACATGTACTTGCTCAATTTAAATACGTAAGTCCCAAAAATATGAAATATAACAATATTTCAATCTTTTAACTAGCGCAAACACATAGATTTCACAACTAAACAAGTTATAGCATGAATTTATCAATAATCACAAGGCTCTAACATTCTATTATTTATTTCCATCGATTTATATATCATTTCATTCAATTCGAATGATTTACAACCAAATTTACTTGCATTCACTTCATAATTACACACATTATATTTATATCCATTCCAAATTGATTCTAAATCAATTTATTCGCTTGCCATTGATTCACAGAATTTTATTTACTTCCGTTTTCGTTAACCGACAATATATTCATGCAAATTCGGTAATATTCTTTTAATACAATAACCACTTAAGTTTATAGCTATTTTCAACTGATTCCAAATCAATTTATATCTAATTTTATTCCATTTCAAATCGATTCTTGATCAATTCATTTGCATTCCATTCATATTCACATTCATTATATTCAAATCCATTTTATTCGACCACATTTCCAAATATATTTAATTCACTTACAATTAAGTCGAATTTTATTTATAACTCAAGTTCCACATCCATATTCAATTTCAATCAACAATCCAACTTACTTAACCAAGTTAAGTTCCATTCCTATATTCAATTAACTAATTAATTTATCTAATTAGTTCACTTCAATTTTATAATTTAATATCTGATTTTTATTTCAAAAATCACTTCAATTGTTTTGAATTGAGTTCATATTCATTTTATAATTCAAGTTTAGATTTTTTATTTCTTCACCAACACATCAAACCATTTTTATTTTTTGTTGTTCTATTCCATTTTTTCAATTTTATAAGTTAAATAACTTATTTTTCACATTTCCATAATTTCTATACTCGAGTTTATACCCTATTTTAATCAAATTCAATTTGATTCACCATTCATTTGACTTCCGTAATTCAAGTCTATATTCATTTCATTTAGTCATCTCAATTATACATCCAACTCTATTAAATTCAAGTTTCATTTCAATAATGATAACTTACAGTTATATAACTATTTCACAACTCAAAATTTATATTTTAATTCAATTTGATATCATTCCAATTCCAATTCAATTTTTATTTAACTTAACTCAAGTCAAATTTTATTCATTTTAACTTACTCAAGTTAAAATTTATTTCCAAAACTCAAATTCCATGCTTTTCTTTCTTATTAAAATCATTCTCAATTTATAAGTTCATAAGTTATTTTATAATGTTTTCCAAACATTTATATTAAAATTCCAGAATTCAAACACCCGGTTTTTATTTCAAATCATTTGAAACCATAATATATACATATATAACTCTTTGTTTCAACAAACCATTCTTTAGAATTTTAAACTCAAACTTGGTTTTATCCAAAAGAAATTCTCTTGGAATTTTTAAAACAACATTTGATTTTCAACAAAAAATCTCCAAATCAAATTATTTCGGTAGCAATCCGTCAC
Organism: Allium fistulosum; assembly: GCA_030737815.1. Taxonomy (NCBI): domain Eukaryota; kingdom Viridiplantae; phylum Streptophyta; class Magnoliopsida; order Asparagales; family Amaryllidaceae; genus Allium; species Allium fistulosum. The sequence goes on from CM060903.1 coordinate 544,098,609, forward strand.
TTAGAACTCGAAAATGAATACCGATGATGGTGCACAGTCATCACCAAGATTATTTTCCAGCGACTGAAGTGAGTTCGGTGCTTTATCACTTCCAAAATCCATTTAAAACAATTTCTATTCAAAAATATTCCAAGTAATATTACTATTATTCATTTCAAAATACTTTGGAAAATATTTCCAAAAATCTCCGGGATTTAATTTTCCAATTTCTAGTTTGTGTAGATTTTTAGTTTTAACCCATTTGCAAAATTCATACTTATACAATTTTCAATTTGGTTATATATAACCATTTCAAATTTTATAATCTTGTTTTGATTATAATTATAACAACCAAACACGCCAATATACTATAATAATTTCTAGACTATTATTTCTTTTATATCAAAATATAATTTGGGCAAAATTATTTCATTTACCCGCTTCAAAACCATACTGTGTCAGTTTACCATGTTTAAGTGTTTAGAAACTCCTATCGATTTATTAGCGTCCCACTACTCGACCAGAATTCATAAGCCACTCAATAGATAAATCAACATAATATAAAACATTTTATATTCACTAACAAATACGTGCTCATATATATTAACACACTTGAACTCATTCTAGAGTACTACTGACTCTATCTCTAATGAGTAATCCCCACCGAAGCTAAGGTTCTCGCTTAACCTTCAGCTCTGATACCACTTTGTAATGACCCACTTTTTCATACACTCTAAGCTGGCCATAAACTGCACTTGTCAACTCAAATTGAACAAAAAGGTGGATTGTTAGGGGTGAAGAAGAAAAGATAGAAGAAAATAGAAACAACATCGCAAAATCTCACAATCGTAGCAGAACAAAATATAATATATAATAATAGATTTTTATACAAAAGAATTTGTAACTATTAATATATATACAATTATCAGAGTACAACGATCAATAAATCAATATGGACAGTTATCTACAACTTGTCCTCACCAGTGTTGACTATACGGTCTACACACACATCAGAATATAATCAAGTACGAGTATACGTCTCTGTCATCCAGCTCGTCTCCTGAGCTCCATAGTATCTGTTAACGGTAAAAAGTGAACGCTAACACCCGGTGTGTGTAATAGAATCGTGAAAGTACCACCCGTTGGTACGGGAACAGAATATGAGCTGAAAATAGCAGAAAAGCAGTAAATGAACAACAGATTTATAGTGGTTCGGCCCGTAATTGAGCCTACGTCCACTTTATAGTCTTTTATTGCTGATTCGGTTACAATTCGATACAAATCACTTGTCAAATACAATATAACTTGATCACACAACAATCTAGACTACTAGCTCAATCTTCGGTGATGAATCTTGCTAAATCCGTATCGGATGAATGGAGTTCTTCACGAAGCTTGTTGTAGTGCCTTGAGAGTTGGAAGATCTTTACTTGTTGAGTGAATTTTCAGTGCAGCAAAGCATGGATGCTTGAAGAAATGAATTGCCCAAAAAGTCCCCTCCAAGTTGGAAGTGATGGGGTATTTATAGGAGCTGATTTGGACTTAGGAAATTTCTCTAAGTCTTTAAGTCGTAGCCGACTTAGGGTAGGTCGGTGACGAGTTAAGGGATAGGGTTAGGTCGGTGACGAGTTAAGGGATAGGGTTAGGTCGGTGACGAGTTAAGGGATTGGGTTTCTGGGCCCATCCTGTGGCTGTCTTTGACAAGTATTAAGTCGTAGCCGACTTATCAGACCTTAACTCGTAAGACCTTAACTCGCAGCCTTTAAGTCGAAAACCCACTAAGTCGTAACCCGTTAGGTCGGAACCTTCTTAAGTCGGAGCATTTCATAACTCGGAATCTTCCTTAGGTCGTAGCCTTTAGGTCGCAACACTACTAGGTCGCGGAGTCTTTAGGTCGCAAGCTTCCTTAGGTCGCGACTTCCCTTAGGTCGTGACATTCCTGTAGCCTTAGGTCGCAAGGTCTTCTGTAGCCTTAGGTCGCTGGGCAAGTTAAGTCGCTGAGTCCTAGGTCGTAGACATTTTAGGTCGCAGACTCCTTAACTCGCAGGCACTTTAACTTGTACATTGTTAGGTCGCGATGTCCTTAGGTCGTGAGGTCCTGATGAGTCGTAAGCCTGATAAGTCGTAAGCTTGATGAGTCGTAAGCCTGATGAGTCGTAAGCCTGATGAGTCGTAAGCCGGATGAGTCGTACAGACCTGATGAGTCGTAAGCCTGATGAGTCGTAGAGCCTTTAACTTGCTGAGTAGTTAAGTCGGAAACCTCTTAACTCTTTAAGTCGTAGACTGTTAAGTCGTAACACACTGTAGGTTTGAGTCTACTAACTCGTGAAGCTTTTAGGTCGCGGAGTAGGCTTGTCTTCAACGGCTAAGTCGTTAAGACCACTTAGGTCGTAAGTCGTTAACTCGTTAAATCATAGCTTCCTGTAGGTTGCCTCAGCAGTTAGGTCGTAAGTCCTCTCTTATCACTAGGTCGTAAGTCGTCGAGTCCCCTTAGGTTTTAGGCTTTTTAACTCGTAAGTCGCTGCTAAAAGGGAGTTAACATTTGCCCCTCGAAGCATACGTCTTGAGTCGTAAGTCGTGTGCTTCGATTTTCCTTAGCTCGCTTCTTGATGATTGCGCTAGATCGTGACCGACTTAAGATGAGTCGTAGGTCGCGAACGACTTAGTATAAGTCGTAAGTCAGATGAGTCGATTCACCTTTCACTGTCCCAGGGCATAAATAGCTTAGGTCGTTCTCTCTTCTCCTTCACCTGTTTCATTTATGCTTTAAGTCGTATCTGCCATTAACAAGATCTCAAGCTTCCAAAGGCGATTTCGACTCGATTTACCTCCAACCACTTCCAGTTACATCGCGTAAGCGTCTTCTCCCTTTTCCCAATCGCTGACCATTGCTATCGACCTTTCTCCATGAATTCTTCCCTCGGTCCTTGCGAATACTGCTGTGTAGGATATTCATGGAATTAAGGTGGCTTGATATGGATTGTAATGATTTGTGATCTGTGGTGGTTTTAGAAATAGGGTTGACGAAGAAGCTAACCGGTGAATGGGTTAACGGGTTGGATAGTTAAGGGTTAGGAGTCAGATGGACTAAATTCTGGATCGACTTATCACTTACAGCAACCAAGCTTTGAGTCGTAGCCGAGTTACGACTTACGACTTAGAGAATTGAAGTCCCCTTTCAATCCCCACGACATATGACTTAGAGAATAGTTAACCCTGGCTCGTAGGAACCATTTGAGTCGTTTGCGACTTAGCACTTGTTCACTTTGCTTGAATGTGTGGTACGATTGGAGAGTTACGACTCAACTTGATTCATGGCATATCTTTTAGACCGTGAACGAGCTAGGACTTAGGAAAATCTGCCCCCCGCTAAGTTGTGATCGAGTTAGAACTTGAGCAAATTTCCCACTGCCTTGAATGCTAAGACTTGAGTTGTTTGAACTTTGGACTCTAGAATTTTGTTGCACTCTTTTATAGATTGTCAATAATTCTAACTGCCTGTTATAACATTTACAAAAAACTGGGACGAATATACTGCCACCGACTGCCCATATCGGATGACAGATTAGTTGATAAAGATTAAAATTAAATGAACTGTATGAGTGAAATGCTACACAATAACCAACTCAAATGAAGTATTAAAGCAGAATCGTAATGGTTAACTAAAACTGATTTGTCTGCATTAACACTGCACTTGAGTATTAACAAGTTTTGAAATCTCGTAATCGACTGATTGTCAGTTAGTTTAATTCCAGTTATACTTGCTTTTTCTTATTTTCATTAGTTTTGCACAGCACTTTACACTTTTAGGAAACGTGCACCTTCACTATTGAACATTCGGCTGATTGTGTAGAATGGCATCCCATCAAGAAGATTTGGAATCAGCTGGAGAAGCTTTTCCAATTGCTACACCGCTGAACGATCCCCCGGAAAGGATTTCTACCACTCTGAGTCATAAAGTCTTCCGTCAACTATGCACCCAGTTTGGCATCGCTGAATCTGATGCTTTGCTCCCTGGAATAAATGACACTGCTGATAGGCCGCCCCACGGCTTCATCGCAGTGAACCGCCAAATGTGCTTGAGTGGAGCGATTCCCCCGTTTAATGACTGTCTCCGAGAACTTCTCCTTCGATTATCTATCTCCCCTTTTCAACTTCATCCTAATGGCTACGCCATCCTGCTGGGACTGTGTGTGCTTTTTAGGAGAATGCTGGACCGTTTCCCCAGTTTTGGAGAAATTTGCTTTCTATGCTCGTTTACAAAGACCAAAGACCATCCCTCTATCACAGTTGTAAGGAGTGCCAGGAATCGTAAACTGATTATTGGTCTTCCCGAAAGCGTTCCTGGGTTTCTGAGCCAGTTTTTCTTTGTTCGTTGTCCCCCGGGATTCTACGCCATTTGGAGAGTGGAAAGTATGATTATCTATCTTTTCCCTGTGTTTTTCTAAATTCTTTGAAGTCCAAATTGTCAAGTGTTAACTTCTTTTTCTACTATTTCAGCACTTCCTTCCCCCTCTAGGGAATCTCGTCACAAGACTACCTTTGAGAGGCTTATGGTCGTGCCGGTTGAGGAGAGGAGTGTTCAATTTCTATTGAGAGATGAGTTCCTCCACGAATTTGGACTCTTACATCCTTCCCGTTCCACTCAGCCACATGAAGTTCCTGATTCTCCGGCTGAAGAGTCAGATGCCCCTGTTCCTGCTAAAGAACTTTTACAGCAAAATCTTACCGCTGAGACTTCATTGGTAAAGTGTTCTACTTCTACCGACATTGCTGGACCGTCCAGTAAGTTAGCACCTGCCCCGGTTGTTGAAGAGGAGGAAAATCTTCACACTCTTGAAAAGACGGCTGAGGTGGAAGTTGAAAAGGAGAATTCTCCCCTGCACCATGGCGATGATACTTTTGACAGTCTAAGCGACATCATGATAACCTCTCAGGAGCTTTTTAAATATGATGTTTCTAAAGTGGTCCCTCCTGTTGTCGAAGCAACTTCTTCTTTGCAACAAACCACAACGCCTTCCACACAACTTATTGCCATTTCTACACCCAAAAGTGGTTTGTAGTTTGATGCGCGTAGTTTGCACATCACACACACTTAGAATTTTGGCACTTATATGCACTTAGCTTCTTCAACTTGAGGATTTCTAAAACTGGTCTTTTTCTTCAATTTCAGGTTCTTTGATGGGGCGAAGCGGCTCTTACTACAACAAATTCCAGCGTTACGGCAGCCGTGAGGCTTATGACTTTAGGAGTTATATCGGTGCTGTGAAGGAAACTGATGAGGAGAGGGCTGCCAGAAAGGCTCACGAGAGGCGAGCTCATGAAGAGCGTCGTCGGAGAGAAGACGAGGAATACTATGGGAATAGGGACGAGCGACGTGACTCTTCCCGCAGAAGCGACGATCCTTATAAGAGGAAATCTTACGATGATAGGGGGAAGAGTCATACTTCCGATGAGTCCAGCAAACGGGTCAGACTTGATGAGAAAGACACATCTAATATCTTGGAAAAGACTACCGCTTCTATTCCTCCTAATACATCTTCCGGTTCCCCTGACCTTAAGGAATCTGACATCCAGACAATCATTAATAGGCCACAGTACCAAGCTGGAGATGGTCCTCCCACACTCCAGAGCCGATTTCCAAATTGGTGTCTGAAAGGAGTGCGTTTTGATTTGGATTTGGTCCCCATTGATAAGCAGGCGATGCTGAAAAATGTCGATGCTGTGAAACTTGACATCGAAAGAATGTCTGGATGGCAGAAGCTGGTTGATGAACTTCAAAGGGTCAACCATATGAACCTTGAGGCGATGATGACCATGGATAATGATAAATCTGAGTGGGACAAATGGCGTAAGCAGCATGACGCGGAGATGAAAAGCATTAGCGATGGTTATGTGAAGCTCGAAGCTGAAGTTGCAAGACTTAAAAAAGAGCTTGCTACTTCTTCCACTTCTTATTCTCAGAAAGAAGAAATGCTTCAAAAACAAGTTCGAGACGCCCATGCTGCTCAGAGAGACATTGAGGTGAAACTCGAAGCAGAACAACAGGTTACAAGAAAATACCGCGATGATGCCGTTCAACTTCGAGAGAAAGTCAGCTCTCAAAATTTAGAAATTATAAGACTGCAATCTCAGCTACTGAAGGCTGAAAGAGAACGTGATGAAGTTCTTTCTGGTAAAGCTGCAGCCGAAGAATCCCATAAGGCGACCATAGCCACCGTTGACGCGAGTCTGTTCGACTTTTATATGCATTGTGTCCTGGGGCGTGGGAGCCTTTCATTTTTGGGACCAGAGTATGAAGTCACCTTAGCGGAGGTATGGGAGGCAATCATTGACTTATTTGGTGGTGCCGGATATTCTGAAACAGATCTTCAAGCTACCTACTTAAGTGAGAGCGATCGCGCTGCCCTTGCCAAAGGAAAAGAGCAGCTCATCCGAGTGCGGGCCGAGGCGACGGGAGAGAAGCTTCCTAAGAAAGAAACACCTCCTATTGCTCCTTCTTATACTTCGGCTTTAGCTCATGCGGATATTACTGGCTCTAGTTCTCATTCCATGCCTCCCGCTAAGGTTGACAAAGAAACTGTATCCACCCCTACAGAGGAAGAGGCAAATAAGGACTTCCAAGCTCGGGAATTTGAGATCGATCTTGCTAAACCGGCTTCTCCAGGTAACTTTGACGATTCACGGTCTTCTTTTTTCTCGGAGAATACTGATTTTGATTTCTTTTATTATGCAGCAGTCGTGCCGGAAACTGGACCAATTCTTCCTTCTTCAGCTGTCGTTCCTCCTCCTTCTCAAGTTATATCTCTTCCAGCTTCTCAACCAGGTTCACAGGAAGAACCAATAGCAGCCCTTCAAGGTTTAGACGAACCACTTGCTTCCGAAGAACAGAAGGCAGAAGGTCTGGAAGATAGCGAGAAGACCCCGGAGCAGTCTTTTGATTATGACACAAAGCTTTCTACATTTCTTGCTCCGGGGAGTGAGTTTTCTTCCAAGACGAAGGGGAAACGTGTGGTTTCGAAGAAAGGAAAGAAGAGTTCTTCTGCTGCTGGGGATGAGGCAGAGATTGATCCGGCTGAGTCTCTTTCTCCTTCTTCTCCAATACGGCCTACGAAGCTAATTACCAGGCCGGGTAAAAGCTCCAAGGGTGGGAAGAAGGGGAAATGAGTTTGATTTTGCATTTTCTGCTTTTTGTATTGACCGGGGATTGTGCGGATACCGGTCTCCGCTTCTTTTTGTAACCTGTACAATGTAAAAAATTTCTCATAGTGTCGAAATAAATAGATATTTTTCTTGTACAAATCCTTGTGTATGTAGGAATACATCTGTTTTTCATTTGAAGTGTAGAGTAAACGATTCTTTCTATTTGTACAAACTTTTTGTCTGTATTTCAAGAACGCATTTACTCCACATCTTTATTACGTGATATTGCAATGAACTTGTGGTATGTTGCTTGTATATTACTTTTATTAATGTAACTGAATTGTATAATGTTTCCCCCATACCACAAGTAAATTGTAATATTTCTTGCTTTCACAAGACCGATACTCTTATTTTAGAGAATAACTTTCCACTTTTTCAAGGAAGAATTATTCTGCTTTTAATAGAGTATATCTTGTCTTTGGAGAAATCTTTATTTTCTTTTTCTTCCTGAAGAACACTTCGACTTCTGGGAATGATCACTTTTATTTGTTTGAAAGTGAATTTTCCTGCACAGTGAAATGAGCTTCTGAAGAAGGTTTTGATTTTTGTGCCCCAGTAAAGGGTTTATTTTTGGTACTTCAAGCAAGGTGAAGTACGCCTCTGAAGAGGTCTTTTGGTCTCCGAAGAGAAGCGATTTTGGTCTCCGAAGAGAAGCAGTTTTGGTCTCCGAAGAGAAGCAGTTTTGGTCTCCGAAGAGAAGCAGTTTTGGTCTCCGAAGAGAAGCAGTTTTGGCATTTCATCTCTGGTGAAGTGGGTCTCCGAAGAGAAGCATTTTGCACTTCTACACGGGTGAAATGTGCCTCCGAAAAAGGCTTTTTAGCATTTCATCACTGGTGAAGTGGGTCTCCGAAGAGAAGCATTTTGCACTTCTACACGGGTGAAATGTGCCTCCGAAAAGGGCTTGTGCCTCCGAAGAGGGCTTGTGCCTCCGAAGAGGGCTTGTGCCTCCGAAGAGGGCTTGTGATTGCCTGGAAGTTACTTTCTCATGGTCGGAGGGGTCCACGGGACAGGCGTAAGTTGTTTGATTGGATGTTTGTTTGTACAAACGATCGCAACCAATTAACAAGGTGCCCCTTTGGTAGTCCCACCGATCTTTTTGATTGAGGAAAGCTCTCCATTTATTGGCGTGCCTCGTTAGAGGGCTTTGTTGACCCTTAGGAAGGAGCATCAGTTGGTTGGTGTGCCAGGAAGGTTGCGTCTTAGGGGCAAGTAGATCCATGGGATGGACACAAGCTGCCTGATCGGATGCATCACAATCAGTTAGCGAGGGTCTTATTCCTTCTGCTTGGGAAGGTATCCCTTTAGTGGATCTACCTGCTTTCCTGTTGAGAGGCATACCTCCCTTTGGCTGCTTCCATGTTTGCCCGCTCATGTTGTATCATCATCCGCCAATCTGCGATCCTTTATCATCGTTTCCAAGCGCGTGTTCCTTTCTTTTGCAAGTAAATTGCTTTATCCGAAGAAGTAGACTTCACTGTCGAATGACTCCACAGAGTAAACGCAAGTTATTTGGTTGGATGCCTTTTTATATCAACGATCGCAACCAGTTAACGAGGGCTTGACATAGTGGAGCCGTCAACTTTTTATGTGAAGTTCCTCTTGTATGGGATTTGAGTTTGAAATTTTTGTTGCTTGAAATTTGCTCTAATAAATGATTTGTAAGGCTCGCTTAGCTTTGCGATGGGTGAGCTTTGCTTTAATGACCTGCAGTGTTAGATCGATATTTTAGCAATACATTTAGAGTATTTATACATCGAAATATAACAGGCATTTTATAATAGAAAACACAATGCATAGTTTTTCATTATTGAGTCATGCTGATTTCTCAGCGGTTTACAATGCAGAAGTTATACATTTATCATCATCTTTACAAATTCAAGCAATGCAGTTAAGTAAAAATGAATGCTAGTTATTGTTGTTTCAGAATCTCCAAGCTGGATTTCCATTTGTGCTTGATTCATAGCTTTTGGATTTTTATGTCAGAGAAAGCGAGAGATGCCCCAGTCGCAGTTTTGTGGGTAATTAGTAGTCATCCCAACTTCTGCTTGCTGGGTATGGTCCCCCTGTGATAGCATTAATGACAAGCTTTTCTGATTCTTGCACTGCAGTGTTGTTGTGAGAATCGGATTGATGGGTAGGGTGTTGTTGATCCCGAGTGGATGAGGTTGGATCGACTCCGTTCCTTTTAACGTATTGTTGGAGTTTACCCTGCTCTAGCAATTCTTCAATCACCTTCTTTAATTGGCGACATTGGTCAGTGTCATGGCCAGGTTGATTGTGAAATTGGCAGAATTTTCCATTACGCTTTGCCCCTCTCGTCATCTCAGGTGGCTTAGGATACGTGACAACGTCTTTTGTTGCAAAAAAGATATTTCTTGGTGTATCAGTTAGAGGAGTAAAGTCCGAAGGATTAAAGCGGCGAGGTTTCTTTTCATTTCCCTGGCTTTTTCCTCCTTCATTCTCCCTTTTCTGACTTTCAGATTCTCTTTTCTTAGGTGGGACATTGTCATTATCAGTCTGGGCAGTAACCACTTTCGATGTTGCAGAAAGGCTTTCAAGGCGAATGAACTCATCGGCCTTTTTATAAAATTTATCAAGTGAGTTCGGTTCCTTCATCTTTAGCCATATCCCAAATTTACTCGATTTATCAATGGCTCGCATCAAATAAGTCAGGATCATGCGTGGTTCCGCATTTTCTACCTCGGCTAAAGCTATATTGAAACGGCTCAAGAAAGATTTGATTGATTCTCCGGGCGCTTGTTCAAGGTTAGACAATGACATTATATCCTTAGCTTTTGAAGCATACAATCTGAACTGTTCTTTAAACTTTTGCGTTAAGTCGGAGAATTTATCTACAGACCGAACTGGAAGCTTTGTGAACCAAAGTAAAGCCACACCTTCTAGGTATACCGGAAAGTATCGACGCTTGATCTCGTCTGACGCTCTTGCACCGGTCATATGCCAGTCGTACTTGTAGAGGAAATGGTTAGGGTCACTGGTTCCCCTATAAGCTTGGATAGTAGGAGGTGCAAATTTCCTTGGAAACTCCGCTCTTAGGATCCTTTCAGTAAACGGAGTTCTGCTTGGCGCAAATCCCCAGTCAGCCTCATCCTCTTCCCTTTGCATGCTCTCTTTCATGATGCGGCCAACCATTTCAGATAGTTACTCTTTATTGTTCAAAGACACCTCCGGGCAAGCATTAGTTCTTCCCTCGGAAGTTTGCCCGGGCATATGCTCATGACAAGTTGGTTGCGGCATAGAACCATCAGCTTGGAAAGGTGGCATTTCAGGAAGAGTAGTTCGATGATTTTCTGGTTGACGATTTGCCCCGAGCAGAGCAGTTAATCTATCCATCATCAAAGCGTTTTGAGTTTCAATTTGTTGGTATAATCCAGAAACTGCATCATCCAATTCAGCCCTGGTGACTCCAACGGTTGGAGTTGCTTAGTCTGTTATTGGGGAAGCGGAAGTTCCTTCGTGAGCATTTCCGGATCTGATAGGTCTACCTCTTCTTCCAGGAGCCATTATTTCGGATCTGGTTTTTTAAGAGAGGTTCTTTTTATGAATCTTTGCGAAGCAACGGTGGGTGATCGCCTGAGTTGGGTTCTCAGTGAAAGCACCAAAATGTTAACGGTAAAAAGTGAACGCTAACACCCGGTGTGTGTAATAGAATCGTGAAAGCACCACCCGTTGGTACGGGAACAGAATATGAGCTGAAAATAGCAGAAAAGCAGTAAATGAACAACATATTTATAGTGGTTCGGCCCGTAATTGAGCCTACGTCCACTTTATAGTCTTTTATTGCTGATTCGGTTACAATTCGATACAAATCACTTGTCAAATACAATATAACTTGATCACACAACAATCTAGACTACTAGCTCAATCTTCGGTGATGAATCTTGCTAAATCCGTATCGGATGAATGGAGTTCTTCACGAAGCTTGTTGTAGTGCCTTTAGAGTTGGAAGATCTTTACTTGTTGAGTGAATTTTCAGTGCAGCAAAGCATGGATGCTTGAAGAAATGAATTGCCCAAAAAGTCCCCTCCAAGTTGGAAGTGATGGGGTATTTATAGGAGCTGATTTGGACTTAGGAAATTTCTCTAAGTCTTTAAGTCGTAGCCGACTTAGGGTAGGTCGGTGACGAGTTAAGGGATAGGGTTAGGTCGGTGACGAGTTAAGGGATAGGGTTAGGTCGGTGACGAGTTAAGGGATTGGGTTTATGGGCCCATCCTGTGGCTGTCTTTGACAAGTATTAAGTCGTAGCCGACTTATCAGACCTTAACTCGTAAGACCTTAACTCGCAGCCTTTAAGTCGTAAACCCACTAAGTCGTAACCCGTTAGGTCGGAACCTTCTTAAGTCGGAGCATTTCATAACTCGGAATCTTCCTTAGGTCGTAGCCTTTAGGTCGCAACACTACTAGGTCGCGGAGTCTTTAGGTCGCAAGCTTCCTTAGGTCGCGACTTCCCTTAGGTCGTGACATTCCTGTAGCCTTAGGTCGCAAGGTCTTCTGTAGCCTTAGGTCGCTGGGCAAGTTAAGTCGCTGAGTCCTAGGTCGTAGACATTTTAGGTCGCAGACTCCTTAACTCGCAGGCACTTTAACTTGTACATTGTTAGGTCACGATGTCCTTAGGTCGTGAGGTCCTGATGAGTCGTAAGCCTGATAAGTCGTAAGCCTGATGAGTCTTAAGCCTGATGAGTCGTAAGCCTGATGAGTCGTAAGCCTGATGAGTCGTATAGACCTGATGAGTCGTAAGCCTGATGAGTCGTAGAGCCTTTAACTTGCTGAGTAGTTAAGTCGGAAACCTCTTAACTCTTTAAGTCGTAGACTGTTAAGTCGTAACCCACTGTAGGTTTGAGTCTACTAACTCGTGAAGCTTTTAGGTCGCGGAGTAGGCTTGTCTTCAACGGCTAAGTCGTTAAGACCACTTAGGTCGTAAGTCATTAACTCGTTAAATCATAGCTTCCTGTAGGTTGCCTCAGCAGTTAGGTCGTAAGTCCTCTCTTATCACTAGGTCGTAAGTCGTCGAGTCCCCTTAGGTTTTAGGCTTTTTAACTCGTAAGTCGCTGCTAAAAGGGAGTTAACAGTATCCTAGCCTGAAATGTAATACTCGGTCTGACCCGAGCATTATAATAAATATGACCCGAGTCAGTCTGGAAAACCAGCGTGAGAAAGCACACTCAATTTGAATTATTAAAGTTATCAAAATCCTTTGAAAAACAAAAGTATCTCGTAAGACCGCGTCACGCATAAACACGACGGGATTTTCCCTTACGATAACCAAAACATTTTATAGAAAATATAACGATATTATAATAGTGTCTAAGTACAAATACTTATTAAAATAGCCGAAATTGTTGCATTAATTAAATACCAGCATACTAGGCTCTACAATCAAAACCGTAAAGGCACGTTTTGGAGAATGGATTTCCATACTATGACCAGGTAAGGAACTACCTCCAATGGATGCATATCTAGAACAACGCATCCGGGTCTGACAAGAACATCTTGTACCTTGCCACATAGAACCGGCCTAGCACTTGACTACTAGTACCGAATATGTTATCACTACGGGTGTTCGCACCATTATCGAGTGCTCACTATAACACCCCGCATTTTTATATAATTAAAAATAAATTTAATTGATAACTATGAAACCAGTGAATAATGAATTTTTTTTAATGTTGGAATTTGACCACGTTATACTATTTTGTTCGTGGCAATTTTCTGATCAACTTTCATATACAATGTTTTTTGAATGGACTCCAAATGGAGAAGTTATAGTCGTTTTAAGTTTTAGCATGAGAAACAATTACATATGCAAACATGGAAATTTTATCAATTATAAACATTTGCAATTAATTCATAGGATATTTGTAAAAGTAGTAACAAATTTATTATGTTTGTAATGAATGTAAATTATTAAGAGAATTAGATGTAAGAGGAAAAAAATAAGGGGAATAATTAACATTGTAAATAGAATCAGCTAAAAAGTGCAACTAATTAATATGTGAATTAATATTGGAGAGTAATATATAACGTGTGTGTGTGTATCAGATCCCTCAATTTAAAGAGGTTTACATATAAATGTAACAAATAAATATTCAAATTAAAATCTGGATAAAAATATATATGCATATTAAATATATATGTTAATTGAATGGTGGAATTGATTGACATGCCAATTAATGAAACGTTACAATGTGTAAAATATTAATCAAGGAAATTAACTAACAGAGGTGACATGTTAATCTATTAATGGGGCTATTAATTAGGATTGTAACGTAATCAGTAGAAAATGTCAATTAATAAAGAAAAGAAATAATAGTTGACCTAGATCTGAATGTGTACATATAGGCAGTATATTGCTACATATAAAAATTAATCGAAGGATCAATTAAGTATAGGATTAATTAGATAATTTGTGGGCTGCATCCATTTAAGAGAGAACATAATGTAATTCGTTCCATCAGCCGTCACTTTCTTCATCCCTCTCTTACAGTAAACAATGGCCTCTTTCTTCATTCTTTTCTCCTATTTCTCACAAATCTTCACCAGATAAATCCAAATAAAATATATGTGAACAAAATAGAGGAATTGCAACAAAATAAAGGAGTGAAGTTGTAGAATAGCGTAGTAATTTTAGAAGATAGAGATTTAAAGCTAAGGACGACAGGCGAGTGGATTTAATTATATATCTTTTACGTTTATGATATATTATCGTTAGATTCCCGTTAAATAATTTTATTCGGTATTTATTTCAGTAATTAATTCTATTAATTAGTTATGCTGAGACTGTAATCGTATAAGAAAGCTTATATTTAATTAATATTAGGCTTGACAATTAGAGAAAGGCATAAGCCTAAAAGTAAGAAATTTATAGTTATTTACATCTGTTTTAAAAGATGGAATTTAGCCTATAAATGTTAGCCTTTTTTTTATTCCTTTTTACGCAAATAAATTAGTTAAAGAGAAAAATTCGCAAATACGGACTAAAATAGAAAGAACACTAGACTTACAGAAATTAGATGTAAAATAAGAAAAGCTGAAACAAAACGAGAAAAATAGAAATTTGCAGTAAATTATGCTAAAACGGGGAAAAATAAATAAAAAGGGAAAATCTAATAACTTGATTTGGAAGTAAGTGATAGATTAATTGGTTGGTTTAGAAAAGAGAATACATTTCTATAGTTTAATATTTAAAAGAACGATTGTTTGCACAAAAGATGGACAAACACCTCAAAGTTGTATGATTTAGTAGATCTTATGTTGTTCTTAGCGATTTGAGTGGTTTACGCAAATATATGAAAAGCAGGGGCTAAACTGTAAAAAGACACACAAATTTATAGTGGTTCAGCCAGAATGTGCCTACGTCCACTTTATATGTTATTTCTCTTCTCTTCTTTTGATTACAAGTACAAAGCTTTGATACAAGTAAAAGAAAGTTGTTTGAAAGTTCCTTCCGTGCTTCAGCTCTCAAACTTGTCCCCATTGTTGTACCCCTGCCCCTCTATTTATAGAGTGAGGCTGGGGGTAGGGGTCTTGGAGGTATATAGCAGCTGGTGGGCCTGGGCTGAAGTGATCTGGCCTGGCAGTCTGGTTCGGCATCTTCTTGGTTCGGTCATGAGGTGGTTCGGTGATGGGTGGAGAGGTTTTGGTCCGGTTGTATTTGGTTCGGTGGTAGTTTGGATCGGTGGTGGCTTGGATCGGTGGTAGCTTGGATCGGTGGTAGCTTGGATCGGTGGTAGCTTGGATCGGTGGTAGCTTGGATCGGTGGTGGCTTGGATCGGTGGTAGCTTGGATCGGTGGTAGCTTGGATCGGTGAAGTGTGGATCGGTCTTGGTTTGGTCCGGTGAAGTATGGAGTTGGCTCGGCCTGGATTTGGATGTGGCTGGTTCGGTCGAAATCATACACAACACTTGCCCCCCAAAGTAGGGCGTGCGCGTGTGCATGTCCTGCTTTGTTTTTCGACAATCCCATTTTACCATCTTCATCCGGTTCCCACTACCGAACCATCTGATCCGGTATTCTGCTTTCCCTTATAAGTAGGGGACTAGGACCTCCGTTTTTTCTATCTGCCGAATCGCTTCGAAAGTATTAGCCGAATCAAACCTCTAGCCGAATCAAGTGAGAGTTTTAGCCGAACCAAGTCCTTAGCCGAATCAAGTGAGAGTTTTAGCCGAACCAAGTCCTTAGCCGAATCAAGTGAGAGTTTTAGCCGAACCAAGTCCTTAGCCGAATCAATTGAGAGTTTTAGCCGAACCAAGTCCTTAGCCGAATCACCCAAGGTTTTTAGCCGAATCAGGTACTATTCCTTTTGCCGAATGTGTTTTCGTATCGTACTTCCGAATAGACTGATGTGTTTATATGCCGAATGAACCTGTTACTTGTTGATGATGATTGAATGCCGAATGAACGTGCATTCGTATGCTGATTGAATATGACTTTTACATTTTGAATTTACATGTAAAATCCTATACTGCAATGTTTGTGTGTTCTAACGATATACCTTTCCCATGTTTGTAGATAAATGTCTCAAAAAGTTGAAACCAGGTCAGATAAGAAGAAGTCTGGGGGCGAAGGAGAGTCCTCAGCCGTGCCCCCAGCTCAACCAGGATCGGAGCGTCATGGGCCCGCCCCAAGGTCATTAGTGGATGGACATGGTCCCCAGGAGCTGCTGGATTCCCCGCCTGACTGCTTTCCTAGCTCTCTCAAAGAGGAGCAGCTCGATGTTATATCTCGTTCCTTTGGGATCGATAGAGCCCTCATGCTGTTGCCGGGCCCAGGAGTCATGCCATACAATCCTCCCGAAGGGTACTTTGCTTTTAGTAGGTACCATTGTATGTGTGGTGCTATCCCGTCTCTCAATGCTTGGGTAGTCAGCTTCCTCACGTATCTAAAGGTGGCCCCATTCCAGCTTCAGCCCAACTCTTATGCCATACTGGCGAGCCTTTTCGTCATCTTTCAGAGGAAGTACGGGCGCCCTCCTTCCAACCGGGAGATCCGGTACTTATATAACTTGAGAGGCTACAAGAAAGGATCCCCATACATTAGCTTGGAGTCAGCCGTGACCTTCAAACCGGTCTTGGATCTGTACTCTAAATTCAGCATGTTCAAGAAAGAGTGGTTCTTTGTTAGGGACGAATCCGTTTCTATCCGGCGCTTTACCTCCGGATGTAAGTTGATGCTTTTACTTATAATTTCTATTCCGATTGCGATGCTTCTTCTCATACTTTCTCATTTTTGCTAGCGACAGGTGGCTTTCCGGTTGTGGAGACCGACCGCCTGGTTCAGACGGCGGCTGAGATAGAAGCCATTCTTGGGAAATATAGATCATCTGCCTTCTTGATTAGAAATGCGATTCTTCTGGAATATAACCTAATCCTTCCGCAGCAGTCTGTAGTTAAGTTGAGGGAAACGGTGGAGGAGAGGGCGGCTGCTCAGACCAAGGAGAGGGCTACGGCAGAGGGTAGCAAGAGAAAACCTTTCACAAAACCTCCAGCTGTCGGAGGTAAGAAACTCAAGAAATCGGACGGTCCTTCCCCCAGCAATTGTCCACTTACCCGGGAGGAGGAAGACATAGAGGAGGAACGAGGCGAGGGTGGAAATGGTCGGGATGGTGACAAAGGTGGCGATGGCGTCGGGGCCCTACTTCCTGGGCAAGCGGGCGAGATTCAGGAGTGGACGGATGATGCGTTCCACCAGGCTTTTGAGGGGTTGGATGAGGATCTGGCTTTGGCAGAGAAGACCGGGAAGGCGGACAAAGCCGGGACTGGTGCAAGTGAGTCTTCTCCGACCATTCCAGCCAAGGTGGCTCCGACGATTCAAGGTGAACTCTTGACTCCTGCATGCTTCATTAACGATAGGGACTTAGGAATATTTTATGACCCGCTCCCGTCCTGGAATGAAATCCAGGACTTATTGCAGTATCCCACTCCTCCCCAGGGTTTGTACAACCACAGCTGTGTTTCTTTTCCTTTTTTAACTTGTAATTTACCGCGTTTCTTGAATCGTATAGTAATGTAAGATTGTGACACTTGTTCTTTATATCAGGAGCAGGCAAGACGCCCAAAGCTTCAGACCTCCGACACAGGCTTGAGCAATATAAACTTTCCAAAATTTCTGCTAAGCCGAAGCCCTCAACCCAACGCTCCGGGGATGTAGTCGGATACCGTCCTCTTCTTGGGGTCATCGAAGAGGGTATTCAGCAGAGGAAGGGGAGTCATCCTTTATCCGAAACTTCGCCCGGTCCTCAGCCTCCGGCTCAGCCTATTCATGATATTACTGAGGAGGGTAGCGAGTTTGTACCTTCTCCGCACCCGTCCGGAAACCCTTCTGTTATTCATATCGATCGTCCCGACTTGGCCCGTAATCCATTTGCGGGTCATCCTGATCTGGATCCAGGTTCTCATGATATTACTTTTGACGAAGTCACTGGTGAACACCTTCTCCCCCGTAACCCCATGGTACGAGTACTTGACGAAGCCAAGTCCTTAGATCTCGATCTACTCACTACTCGTATAGTCACTATGGGAGACGAGGCCAAAGCTAATATTGATCGGGTGGCAGAGGAGACCAAGAAGCTGATGGGGCATCATGCTCGGCTGGTTAAGGCCGGAGAGGAGATTGGGAGCGCCAATATCCGACTTCGATTGGTGGTTTCGGATCAGGCCAAACAGCTTGCGGATCAGGCTATCCAGATTTCTCAGCATGAGGCTGCTACTGGGCGACTAAGGAAAACCATGGAAGAGGCCAGTCGGGCCGAATTGCGGAAAATGGAAGCTGCTTGCAAAGAGCGGATTGACATGGCTATTGCCACGGTGGATGAGGTTCGGAGAGCGGATCTCGAGCAGGTGGAGGAATTGTCCGAGAAACTTGAGGCTGCAGAGCTTGCTCAAGCTAAGTTGAGGGAAGAGATGGAGGTGATGCGGAGGTCCCTTCAGGCTGATTGCTCGAGATACAGACTGGAGAGAGATGCTGCCGTCGAAAGGTTGTGGGCTTCCGATGCCCGGATGAGGGAGTTTGAGGAGAATGAGGGAATGATGGATGACATGCTCCAGGACATGTATTTCCGGACTTGGAAGCAGGGCAATCTCTCTTGGATGGATGATTATCCCAGGGTCATGGCCAAGATCTATCTTCGGGCTTTGGAGGAGGCTAAGGCTGATGCAGATAAAGAGGGTGGAACGGTCTTCAGTATGGATGTGGTCACTGCCCAGTTCACCAAGGAGGAGAAAGTGGCGGTAAAGGAGGGTATGTGGCTGCTTGCTGCTGAAGAGGCAGGTGTGCAGGTAGAGGATGACGACCAGGACGGTCAAGAAGCAAGTGCTGGTAAGTCTTCCTTTCTAGTCTTTCCGTTAACTTGGTTACTCATCACTAATGAATCCTTTGTATGACCGGACAGGCGGGCAAAAGAGCAAGGACAAGACTTCGACGCAACCGGCTCCCTGATTGGACCTGGAAAATTCTTTTTGTAGGCTTGGCATTGTTGTATCTGTTAGTCTTAAGACAGTAGAATAACTTCTAAGTTATAATTCTTGCTACTTGTAATAATCAACATTATTTTTGACGTGTAATTTTTTAACTTAAGCTGATTTTGTCGTTTCTTGAATATTTGTTGCTATTTCGACATATCGTATGAGAAATGTAGCTATGTATATTCTTGTAATTAAATTGTGTTTGATGTTAGACTCTGGCTCTAAACCATAATTTCATGACCTGCAATATTAGCGTGTGGTGTGAACAAATTATAATCATGTATTTGTACATAAAAGAAGAAGATACCGCCTTTCATGTTTTAATCGTAGATGGCAGTCTTGAACATCTTGTAGGACCGAGCATGGAATGTAGTTGAATGTCCTGCCACTTGTGAGTCCCTACACCCATTGGCGAGTATCTCCTACTCTGTATCATGTACTTTAGGGATTGTTATAGGGGATAGGAAAAAAGCTTTTTAAGTAAAATTGAAATACGTAAAAAAAGGTAAAACTTCCAATCACGGAAGGCCTTCGATGTGCTTAAGTTCGTGGCAAACGGGTTTTGTAGTCACTTTCCCTAGCTGTGGGTCTTGGAGACATTTGTCACCCATCTTACGCCTCCGCGGGGAGTTAATTCTTTTTTACCACAGCCGCACTTAAGACACATCGGAGCCGAGATCGCGCACAGTAACTACCCGGGCCATTATGGCCCGTAATCGTGGGTATTATTCGATTTACTGTGGCCGGCTAGCGTGGGTGCCGATCGTCAACTGTGAACTGCCCCTGGCTGGCCACACCTTATGTTGGGGCTTATAGTCGGTTCACAGTTGCCGGCGAGCCTAACGCCGTAATGAGCTGCCTCGGCTATAGTCGGCCTTCTCGGTGGCTTATAATCGGCTCATTACAGTTGGCTTTAAGGGCCGTCGCGAGCAATGAGTTAAACCGCAGCAGAGGGATGCTGGAGCGAAAGTGTCTCATTGGCGAGGGCATAGATTCGCATAGTACCTGTTGGGTATTGTCCACGTGAAGTTGCATTGTGGAGTGCTTTGAATAGAAATGCTATATACTCAGGATTTTGTTCAACAGAAAAGGATAAAGTTAACAAGCAGCCAAGATACAAAGGAACAAGTTAAGAGAGAGACAAGGTTTTTAAAGTGGTTCAGCACGAAAATGCCTACGTCCACTGATTCTCTTTGTTAATTCACTTCATATGGGCAATACAAGTTAAGAAAAGTATCGACGGAGGTGTTGGATGTTCCATGCCCTCTGGAACACCTCTCCGTCCACTGTTGACAAAATATAGGCTCCGTTGTGGAGATCTTTATGAATTACATATGGTCCATCCCAGATAGGGTCTAGTGCTCCGGGGCGAGGGAAGATTCGCTTGAGGACAAGATCCCCTTCCTGCAAGGTACGATGCTTGACTTTGGAGTTGTATTGTGCTGCCACTTTTTGCTTGTGGGCTGCTGTTTTGAGGATTGCATCGTTTCTTCTCTCCTCGATTAGATCCAAAGACATGTGAAGGAGTTCTTCGTTCTCTTCTGGGTTATAGTGGATCCGACGATGGGAAGGCACAATAGTTTCAACTGGGAGCATAGCCTCCGATCCGTATGCCAAAGAGAAGGGAGTGTGCCCTGTCGATGTTCTGAAAGATGTGCGATAGGCCCATAGTGCCGTAGGAAGTTCATCCACCCAAGCGCCCTTTGACTTTTCGAGCTTCTTTTTTATTAGAGTTTTTAGAATTTTGTTGACTGCTTCGACTTGTCCGTTTGCCTGGGGATATGCTACGGATGAGAAGCTTTTATTAATTCTGTGTTCTCGGCACCAGTTGGCGAATTCCTCGCTGTCAAATTGAAGCCCATTGTCTGATATGATTTTGAGTGGGACTCCGTACCTGCATAGAACATTTTTGATCAAGAAGTTAATAACTTTTGCTGAAGATACTTTGTTTAGAGGTTCCGCCTCCACCCATTTGGTGAAATAATCAACTGCCACTATAGCATATTTGGCCCCGCCTCGGCCCATTGGTAGCTCGCCGATTAAGTCAATTCCCCATATCGCGAAGGGCCAAGGGCTGGTCATCTGAGTAATCTCGGTTGTTGGTAGCCGAGGGATCTTAGCAAATTTTTGGCATCTGTCACACTTCTTGACGAAATCTAAGGCGTCCTTGCCTAAGGTGGGCCAGAAATATCCGTATCGGAGTATCTTTTTTGCTAATGTTTGCCCCCCGGTGTGATCTCCACAGCTCCCCTGATGGATGTTGGATAAGATTTCCTTGGCTTTCCTTCCGGCGACACACCTTAATAATGGGTTAGAGAAACCGCGCCGATAGAGGATGTCTTCTTGTATTGTATAGCGGGACGCTTTCCTCAAGATTTTCTTGACTTCATTACGCCCGTTGGGTAGTGTGCCACTTTGTAGGTAGTCTCGGATGGGAGTCATCCAAGTTGCTTCTTCGGCTGCGGCTATCAGATTCACTTGCTCAAAACTTGGGACCGTTTGCTTTGAGATGGTTACTGCCCCGAAGATGGCGATGTCTCTCATACTCGCTTGCTTTGCCAATTCGTCGGCCTCTTGGTTCTCTTCCCGAGGGATGTGTTTGACTAAATACTGATCCAATCGGCTGAGAAGCAACTTGGTCTTCTTTAGATATGCTATGAGTCGTTCCTCTCGAGCTTGGAATTCTCCTAGTATTTGATTAACAATAAGTTGAGAATCGCTGTGAAGACACAAAGAATTGGCTCCGATTTCTATGGCAATTTCTAGTCCAGCTATCACTGCCTCATATTCTGCATCGTTGTTGGTGGCAGCGAAATCCAACCTTATAGCATAGTGCAGTTTATTTCCCCTGGGAGTGATTATTACCACACCTGCCCCCGAGCCTTGTTCGTTAGATGCACCGTCCACAAAGAGATTCCATTTGATATCTTCTGTTATTTCCAGTTGCTCCTTATCCTCGTTGGTAGTGAACTCTGCAATGAAATCAGCCATGGCTTGTCCCTTGATGGCGGTGCGAGGGTGATAGGTGATATCATATTGACTTAGCTCAATACACCATTTAAGTAGTCGCCCGGAAGTGTCGGGACGATGGAGCACCTGCCTCAGTGGTTGATCGGTCAGAACTTTGATGGAATGGGATTGGAAGTAGTGACGTAGTTTTCGTGAGGTGATTAGTAAACAGTATGCTAACTTTTCAAGTTTAGGGTATCTGACTTCTGCCCCAGTAAACCTTTTACTGACGAAGTAAACTGGTCGTTGCGTGCGGTTGTCTTCCCTTACCAAGGCAGCGCTTAAAGCGTGAGATGATACAGCAAGGTATAGGTATAATTCTTCGCCTTCGCTTGGGGTCGAGAGTACCGGTGGTTTCTGGAGGTGTTCGATTAGGTTAAGGAAAGCGGTTAAGCATTCGTCCGTCCATTCGAACTTTCCTTTATCTTTCTTTAGAGCTTCGAAAAAGGGGACGCACTTGTCCGTTGCTTTGGAGATGAATCGGCTTAGGGCGGCCACTTTTCCATTTAGGCTTTGCATCTCCTTTCGGGTGGAAGGTATCTTGATGTCCCTTAATGCTCGGACTTGTTCAGGGTTGGCTTCAATCCCTCGGGCATGGACGATGAACCCTAAGAATTTTCCCGATGACACGCCGAAGGAGCACTTTAGTGGATTCAACTTCATTCCATACTGTCGAAGTACCTGGAACATTTCGCCTAGGTGGCTTACGTGATCCTTGGCTTTCCGTGATTTCACCAGCATGTCGTCTACATATACTTCCATAGTTTGTCCTATTAGCCCTGCAAACATCTTGTTGACGAGGCGCTGGTAGGTGGCTCCTGCATTTTTAAGTCCGAAGGGCATCACTTTGTAGCAGTATAAACCCCGGTCGGTGATGAAACTAGTGTGGTCTTGGTCGGGAGCATGCATAGGAATTTGGTTATATCCTGAGTATGCATCCATAAAAGATAGGAGTTCGTGCCCGGCTGTGCTGTCTACAAGTTGGTCAATTCTGGGAAGCGGGAAGCAATCCTTTGGGCAGGCGTCGTTTAGGTTGGAGAAGTCAATGCAGGTCCGCCACTTCCCATTAGCCTTCTTTACTAGTACCGGGTTGGCGACCCATTCTGGGTAAACAGCTTCTCGTATGAAGTCATTGGCGAGTAGATTCTTTACTTCTTCATCGAGGGCTGCTGATCGCTCTGCCCCCATACTTCTCTTTTTTTGTTTTACAAGCGCCTTGGTAGGATCAATGTTTAATACGTGGCATGCTATGTCAGGGGAGATTCCGGTCATGTCAGCGTGTGACCAAGCGAACACATCCAAGTTGTGGCGGAGAAAATCAATGAGTTGTTCCTTCAATTCAGCTTTCAGCTGCGACCCAATTTTCAGTAGCCTACTTGAGTCGTGCTTGTCTACAGATATAAACTCCATAGCCTCTGCAGGCTCGGCGGTGGCCTCCTCCTCTTTGTCCCTAGGGTCTAATTCATTGAAAGGGTCGCTGGTGTATCGAAGAGGAGGGGCTTTCTTTAGTTGCTATGCTTCAAGGCTTTTTGTGCAGAGGGCAATCTCTACACCTTTCCCTTTATCTTTCCTGTGGTTGTTGCGAAGTTCGGTTACATAGCAGTCTCGTGCAATATCCTGGTCTCCTTCCACTTCCCCTACCCCATTGTCTGTTGGAAACTTCATTTTCAGGCACCATGGGGCTAGGACAATTTGGAAGTCAGACAAGGCTGGTCTTCCTAAGAAGGCGTTGTAGGCCGAATGGTTTTCTATCAGCACAAACGTCTGTTTCCTTACAACGGAGCGGGGATGGCTTCCAATCTCAACAAAGAGGTTCAGCTGCCCGAGGGGCATCTTCGCATCTCCAGTGAAACCGTGTAGTGGTTTATCGCAGGGAGATACATCCTTCATTGATAGCTTCATTTTGTCGAATGCGTGTTTGAACAGGATATTTACAGAGCTCCCAGTGTCTACCAGGATTCGGTAAACTTCGGCGGGACCGAGTCGAGCAAAGATAACCATGGGATCCATGTGAGGGTACTGTCTTCCTTCTAGGTCGCGTTTACTGAATGTGATGTCATCACTTTCTTTCCGCTTTGGGTGGCGCTCTTCTATAACCGTATTGACACAGTCCCTATTGTCTCTAAGCGACTTCCCATATCTTTCCATCTCTTTCCAACTTCTGTCTGCGATGTGCGGACCTCCTGAGATGGTATGGACCACTATCTTCTCTTGACTAGAGCTGCTAGCGTTGCGGTCGCCTCTGCCGGTCCCTGGTGAGGGTAGCCTTGGGTTTTCATTGGCAGGAGCTGGAGTCCTGTCTTGACTTTTTACATAGCGTTCCAGTTTCTTCCTTCTGATGTGTTCCTCAATCAGATTTCAGAGATGATGGCATTCGTTGGTATCATGTCCGTGAGATTCGTGGAAGCGGCAGAATTTTCCAGACTTCTGTGCGTTATCTGATTCCTTCTTGTATGGTGGGCGTTTGTATCTAACTTCGCCTTGGGTGGCAAGGAAGATATTTTCGACGGTCTCGTTCAAAGGGGTGTAAGAGTCGAATCTTGGTCCTGGCCGATATAGGCGTTTTTCTACTTTCTTGCCCCCAGCATTGTCACTGGAATCATTTCTTCGAACATCCCTCGCCACAGCAGGGGCGTTGCCATGGGTCGTCTTACTTTGCTGTCCTGACTGCCCCTCAATGGCAGCATCCTCATGCCTCATGTATTTCCCGGCTTCATGGAAGAAATCGGGTAAAGTAGCTGGTTTTTCTTTTGTCAATCTTCTAGCAAATTTAGTGTCCGGATGCACCCCACTGCAGAGGGCCATCAGGATAAGCTTCTCATCGGCGTCTTGAACTGCGGCTGCTGCGGCGTTGAATCTGGTTAGGTATTGCTGCAGCTTTTCTCCAGGTTTCTGTTTGACGCTGGATAAGGAATAAGCGTCCTTAGGTTGCTCCACATGAATGCGGAACTGACTGATAAATTTTTCTTTCAACATTTCCCATGAGCTGATGGATCCTTGGGGTAGATGACAGAACCAGGAGGTAGCAAGATCTGCTAAGAAGAGCGGAAAGCATTTGCACAGTACTCCCTCTGTTGCTCCACTCATGAGCATATGCTGCGTGTACCTCTGTAAGTGTACAACGGGATCGGAGGTTCCTTTGTAGGGTTCCATTGTTGGCATCTTCCATTCTCGGGGGGTGATAGCAATTTCGATATTGCGGGCGAAAGGGCTGGTTACCCTAGCGCCTATCCCTCGATCTCTTTGCTCCCGTTGGACACACTCTCTGAATAAGCGCGCCATCCTTTCATCAGAATTTGGAGCAGATAGAAATGAGTTTGGTTCTGTTCTGTGGGGTTGATTCCGTCCAGACAACCTGTAGGGATGGTATCGTCTATCATTCCTCATATTTTCCAGTGGCTGCCTTTGATCTTCTGGGAGCATGCTTGGGTCAGCTACAGTTGGCCCTTGCCTTGATCTTCCCCTATTGGGTTCTGATCTAAGCACTTCCTCGGGTACAACTTCGGGCTGAACTCTAGCTCGGCCCCGTTCACTGGTGTTTCTGTGGTTAGGCAGCATGACAGGCTCAGCTGCAGTTGACCTTCGCCCGGTACCTTCCCCGTTGGGTTCGGTACCAAACGTTTCCTCAGGCCTAACTTCGGGCTGGGCTCGGTCTCGGCTCCTACCACAGCTACTTCTGCCGTTAGCTCCTTCGAAGAAGGAAGATCTTTGCTGTCTCTGAGATCCTCCAGACTGGGACTCGCCCCATGATTCAGTGTTGCGGTTGGATTCTTCAGCGTCCCTCAAGCGTGACATGAGATGGTCCACCAAGGCTTCCTGCTGGGACGTGAAGCGGTTAGTTACTTCAACAACAACTCTGTCCAAATCTGCCCTAGTAATTGCTGCAGGCTGTTCTGTGGCAGGAGTGGTTGGGTTAGCCTGTCCTTCATTTGTTACCGTTGCTGGAGGAGGACGATTTACTTGATTCGCGACAGCTGGATCAGGAAGACTACTGGATGCGATGTTTTTTCCTTTGTTAACATCTTTTCTTTGTTTGGGAGGCATGTTTTCCAAGTGGCGGACGATGCTGTTAGGAAAACTCGTTAAGTAGATGAAGCTGAAGCTTCGAGTTTCTAGCCTCTCAGTGAAAGCACCAAAAATGTTTGCACAAAAGATGGACAAACACCTCAAAGTTGTATGATTTAGTAGATCTTATGTTGTTCTTAGCGATTTGAGTGGTTTACGCAAATATATGAAAAGCAGGGCCTAAACTGTAAAAAGACACACAAATTTATAGTGGTTCAGCCAGAATGTGCCTACGTCCACTTTATATGTTATTTCTCTTCTCTTCTTTTGATTACAAGTACAAAGCTTTGATACAAGTAAAAGAAAGTTGTTTGAAAGTTCCTTCCGTGCTTCAGCTCTCAAACTTGTCCCCATTGTTGTACCCCTGCCCCTCTATTTATAGAGTGAGGCTGGGGGTAGGGGTCTTGGAGGTATATAGCAGCTGGTGGGCCTGGGCTGAAGTGATCTGGCCTGGCAGTCTGGTTCGGCATCTTCTTGGTTCGGTCATGAGGTGGTTCGGTGATGGGTGGAGAGGTTTTGGTCCGGTTGTATTTGGTTCGGTGGTAGTTTGGATCTGTGGTGGCTTGGATCGGTGGTAGCTTGGATCGGTGGTAGCTTGGATCGGTGGTGGCTTGGATCGGTGGTGGCTTGGATCGGTGGTAGCTTGGATCGGTGGTAGCTTGGATCGGTGGTAGCTTGGATCGGTGGTAGCTTGGATCGGTGAAGTGTGGATCGGTCTTGGTTTGGTCCGGTGAAGTATGGAGTTGGCTCGGCCTGGATTTGGATGTGGCTGGTTCGGTCGAAATCATACACAACAACGATAAACGTAATTGCAAGGATAAAAGAAAGAAAAATGGAATTAGTGTAAAATAGAGAAACTACTGTATTTTACACTATCCAAAAAGTAAAGCAACAATAAAAGAGATATTTTGCAGTTATGGATTATTGTTTATAGCATTATTTGGTATTAAAATATGAAAATGGATTTTTAGCATAGTTTTTGTAACCAACCAAATAGAATAGAACTACTTCCTATAATATAAGAAGTTAAAGTGAAGAACTAAATGAATTAAAGAAGGAATCAAGTTAACTATTAGACAAGACTATAAGCTCTGCATTTACTGTGTAGATAATATAATAAAAGTAAATCAGTTATTATGATAAGTAAATTTGTGACAATCAGAAGTAGTCCCAAGCCAAGATTGTCATATAACATAAGAGAATTAAAGAGAATTCAATATAATAATAAAAGAAGACAGACTATAATAGAAAAGATACACTTGTAATTATATTTATAATATATAGATTATAAAAGAGAATAAAAGAGACAATTACAAGTAAAATTATAACATAGGTTATAATTAAGTAGAAAGAACAGAAAAGGCTTATTTTAAGACATAACTAAAGTTAATAAGCAAATAGAGCAGAAATAATAGAAGAAGCTTATTTTAATAAACTTAGATCTTGGATTAAGTTAATAAGCAAGATAATAGAAGTGGCCCATACCAACAGCATTCCCTTTCAGTCAGGAACTGATGGTCTCATAATAGTTAGGTGAGGCTGGGACAAGATTATGCTAATTAGGGTAAATTAGTAGCCAACGGAATAAGAAAAGTAAACTAAACGCAAAATAAAAGATTAGACTTAGGGTCCAATAAAAGAGTAAGATGCGTTTGGAGCAGCCCAAAAGATGAAGAGCCTAACGAAGCAGTTCATCACAGATTTCAGCACAGAAAGAGCACATCCAACATAGATATTTTAGGCTAGAGAAAGTACGAGACTTCAACGGGACGTGAGGGTACTCTACGATGGCCCTCTGGGGTAGGCATAACGAAGCAGTCCCCCGGAGGCAGTTTTGTAGGTGTTCCATCGAAAGAGTATGGCTTGACTGCTTTTTGCATGGCAGGACCATTGTAGGCAGTCAAAAGGGGTTGATGTTTGGAGTAGGATATTCGTATGTCCCAGTACTTGCAAGTAAATTTTAGTGGGCAGGACCCGAAAGGATTGTCGCATGCGGATATCGGACCAGCGTCAAAACCAAGAAGCGAGTTTGGGAAAGACTAGAGTTAAACCAACAGTCCAATGAACCTTTCACTATCGAGACATTGGATGAGTGGCACAGCCATTTGGATGTTTAGATTTTTTGCAGTAGGGCACAACCTCTTAGCTCTTTAGAGGTCTTTCGTTCAGTTGAGGGGTGGCTGCGTGGGGCCATAGCCACGATAAGAAAAGAGACAGACCAAATAGAATATCTGTATTGTAGGCCTAACAGGGCAGTCCTTTACAGAAATAGAAAATCCTCGAATGAGATCCGTACAAAGTAGACCTTGTTAGGCGGGATTCGGGGAGTAGACAGAACGATTACGTATAGTCCTCAAGGTACGCACTGGGTGGTACATTGTGGATATATGAGCATTAGTATAGACTAGTGCGGACGCAGTTTTACATTTTCATAGTAGACGACGGAATACCTGTATTGTAGGCCTTACGAGGCAGTCCTTTATAGATGATGTCACAAAACGCCATAGAAGCAAGACAGTGGAGTCCTTTTTGAGGAGAATACGAAAGGTACTATAGGTAGTACCTAGGACCGATGCGGTTATTGGGTATATAGCTACATATATATATGAGGTATTATGTTTTAATCTACTAGGGAGTAGATGGGTACGATTCATGCACAGAGGCGAGAGTATTATAAACCCAATAACCTAATATAACAATAAATGGAAATAAAACGGTATATGTTGAATTAAGCTGAGAAGTGTATAATTTGTCCATTCACCATAACTTTAGTTCTGATCCCCTTCTCATAACATCCTACAAGTTAAGTAGATGGCAGAGACTTTCTAGCTGTGTGACACTTGTCTAGAAAGTGTTATTATATTTTAGTCAGTTCCGCTGTGAGATATTTATCTGAGCTCTGATATATTTGTCTTTGCCTATTTGCAGGATACCAAATACCCAACTCAAGTTTCAATGGGCTTGGATTTTAGCATTTTTGCAAAAAATCCGGACTCATTGGAATTCGGGTTGTTACATTTGTTATTAGAGCCTAGGTTTAGGATTCCTAAGTAGATAGGGAGTAGACGTATTTGTAATTTTGAATAAAATATAAATATATTATGTACTAAAATCCAAATAGTCCCCAATTATAGATTTTAACATATGGAAAGTTTTTAGATAGTTTGCTAGTTGGGTATGGGATGACCCAAGTTTGTTGAGCCCTATGTTAATTACTGATTTATATCATACATATATGCCTTGTTTGGGAGAAGATTAGTATCCATATGTTATAGGAAGTGGGGAAGTTCCCTAGGGAGAGTAGAAAGAGTGTTTTATTTTGGAAGGAATAAGAGGTTTTGGTAAGAAGAAAATCAACTTTATGTCTAGCCCAATAAAATGGAACATTTGAATTGAAAAGTTGAAAAATATAATTGTTAATATATTTGGGGAAGTAAATATTGGGCTTTTGAAAAAAAAGTGGTATGAAATTTAAACTGGTTTTTATATGATGTAAATTTTATTGAAAGTAAAATTCTTTTTAAAGAATTATAGAGCATGTATAGCTCGTTAGTTTCCTTGTAGGTGAACAAAGATTTTAAAATATATAAACCTAGAGTGTGTTAAGTATCGAAAACGTAGGTTGCAACATTTATTATTGTAATAGATATTTTCAGTAAAATAAAGGAAGCATAGACTATGACGTTATTGTTATAGTAGGTGACTCCCAAAGGAAATGTTTTTACATAGAATATGTGATTTATTAATATTTATTTTAATTGAATCCATATATTAGTAATTTTTGGTTGTAGTAACGGTGTTTTACGCAACATCTGTTTTGACCCAAATGAGTTTTGGAGATAATTTCTAAAGTGGTTTGTATGTACACTTATTATTTAACTAAGTATATGAAAATATTTTCTAATTATAAAAATATTAAACCAATTTTTAAAATGAGTTCTTTTGAAAAATAATGTACGTTAAATTAATAAATTTAGTAGGAAGTATCTTATGTAAGTGAATATAGAGTAAACATACTTTAATCTATTGGAATGAAATAAATAATGAAATAATTTTCTATGAATCACAAATAAAGGTGTTTTGGGCAAGTTATAAGGAATACGTGAAAGAGATGTACAAGGTACGGAAAGCACCATATTTTGTATAGCCTATTTCGATAAAATATAAAATAAATTCCTTATAATTTCACATAAACATGAAATCCTCCTTTAAAGGATTCATGGAAGGTTTTAGCATTAATAGTTTCTCATATGAGAATCCAATACATTAGGTATAAAACCATTAAGTGTAGTAAGTTAAAAAAACTCCTCCGAGGTTAAGTAATTGGAAGAGTAGAAAAGTTAAGAGATTTTTCATAAAATAATTGTTCATATCTACTCTAGTTATAGTAAATTTGAAAATCTATGAAAAGAAGATATTTTGAAAACATGTGAGGACAATTTTTTGAAGTCAAGAAAAAATGAAAATGTTTTAAGAACAAGCAAGATATGTTTTAAAGGAAAATGGTTTGGTGAAAAAGCAAATAAGTTTTTGGAAAGATAAAATTTTAAGTAACCAAGTACCTTTGAATTTAACATAAAATTTCAAAATAACACTTTCAAAGGAAAGAATTTTGGGATTTGATGTTTCAAAAATTTAGAAGCTTTAATTTTTGAAGTAAAATGATAAATACCAAACCAAACCAGATTTTAAATATGAAATAGATAAGAATCATTTCCTAGGTGTAACGGGAAAAGTGTAAGGCTATGGCAGTAATTACTCCTAGTAGTAATAATAAAAGTTCCCGTAAGTTGTATGGGACATTAGTGAAAACCAAGAAATGTTGCTTCATGTGTGTAGACTATAGTAGAATAGTGAAGTGGTGTTAGTAAGACAGTAAGACACATATGGTTGAGAAAAGTAGACCTTAGTTGGGGAAAAATAAAAGGTAAAGAGAAAATTTCCCCAAGCTTAGTTGCCTTTATAGATAGAAACTGCATAGATTGAAACTCTTATCCATTGTAGTGAATGAGACTTAGTTATTCCTCTTTTAGCATGGAATAGAAGAGATGAATAGATTTTATTCGTCATGAGTAACACAACATAAGTAGGTAACAAGTAATAGGCGGCAGGAGGAGCATACGAGTTACTTGGATTCCTTGAATAGGACTTTTCTATGTTAGAGTGGACATGGTCCTAAATCTCCTAGCCCTAGATGATAGCTGTGCTTAGTTGCTATATTAAAAGAAAAGTAAAAGCAGACAAAAGGTAACTAAAAGAAAAATTGTAAGATCTAAAGAAAGCAACAGAAACATCAATAGAAATAAATGAGAACTGCAAAAGAAAAATACATCTTTCCCATAAAATAAGCTTGGGAAAAAGTTTGAAAAGAAAAATCTTTCTTATGTAAACCGTACTTGGGAAAGAAAATAGAGATTTTATAGGATAGCGGCATAAGTTCCAAGTACGGAGAGAGAGGTATGCAAAAGTAAAACGGAGAAATGTGAAGTTTTTCCATTTTCTACCTTCTTTCTGACATAAGAAATCCAGTTCGGAAAATTATATTTTTATGAAATTCAAATATTAAAAGTTCTGTGGTAGGATTTGGATGAAAAATTCGTTGAACTACACCCCTATTCAGTAGGAGCATGGGAAAAATTGAATGAAAAATGTTTTGAGTTTTCAAAAAATCGCATTCGTATAGAAATTGCAAGTATATTTAGGATGTGTGCATCATATTTTAGAATAAATTTTGAAAGAAGGAAAGCATTCATATAGGAGGTACCGCTTAGAAATTCATGTACATGCATATATTTTGTATTGAATAATAATTTTGCACAAGAACACGGATGGTCGCAAAATTGGATGTACACAAAATGGATGTACAAAAAATGGATGTGATTAATGCGAGGAATTACATAATTTTACCCTTGTCGAATTTCGGGGACGAAATTTCCAAAAGTGTGCGAGAATGTAACACCCCGCATTTTTATATAATTAAAAATAAATTAAATCGATAAATATGAAAACAGTGAAAAATGAATTTTTGCTAATGTTGGAATTTGACCACGAAACTTACACCATTGTGTTCGTGGCTATTTTCTGGTCAACTTCCATATACAATGTTTTCTGAATAGACTTAAAACGGAGAAGTTATAGCCATTTGAAGTTTGTAACATCCTGAAATTTTCAACCATTCGCATCCGCACATGTCAGACTTGAATTGCTCAAAATATTAGATTTTTAATTTAAATTTGGCAAAACTAAGCATATACAGTAAATAATAATCACAGAATCATAGACTCAGAGTAATAACAATAATGCAGCGGAAACAAAAGAATAGTAGTTCATGAAGCTACTATATATATAGATAACAAAGTTAAATAAGATACTACATAGGTCACAAATACATAGATGTCTCAATACAATAGTCAAATACAAGATCTGAACACATCATTGGAATCAACTGAATAACTGCAAGCTGAATAGATATAGCTGGATCTCCAAGCGAAGCTCCAACTTCAAAGGTGAGTCTCGAACACTGAGCCACTCTGTCTGACCCGAGCGTAAAGCAAAAACAAAAAACACTCGAGTCAGGATTAACATTCTTATATCAATAAATCCAACTCAAGTGAAATATCAACTGAAATACAAGTAACTTAAAGGATGTTTGGGATAACCATCCTCTAAGGATCCGTTAAACTATCTACTATGTAGTAATATACGCTATTATAATAATGCCTACAGTAAAGTATACTATTTAAAAATAGTGTTAAGGATTTACATTTTCCACCTTAACACATTTTTAGGTGTGCCAATAGTCTATATAGTACCGTAATACCCCGTAAACTGGGGCTACCAGAGGATACTCCATAGGTATACCAATTACACTTCCGGGCTGGTAGATATACCAATTACACTTCCGGGCCGGTGGTGACGCAAAGCCGCATCAATCGCCCACCTCGAGCCATACTCCCGAATCAAGGGTGCGCACCAAATCAATCACAAAGTAATAGAATGGCATACGATGGAGTGTGTCCGATCAGAGGAGCTACCTCATTAGCCCGTCAATTGCTCTTGTTTTAGCCACCTTATGCCAACTCACGGGAGTCGGGTCCACGTATATACCTCATATAAGATCGTTGCCACCATCCTACTTCATTCTGGAATTTCCAGTGCATACACAGTTGTTAAAGTGGTTTTCGGTATCGACAGAGAGTATGCCCATATCTAATCCCGGTCTCTTTAACAACTAAACGTTATTATAACACCACAATCAATTAAAAATAGTTTATACTTCAAAACCAGAATATCATTTCCATTTCAAAAACATATCAATACGATATCATTTCCATTTCAAAATATTCACTTCCAAAATCATAGTACTTTCAAAGATATAATACTTCCAAAACCAAGACAATTTGAAATAATAATACTTTGGAAATCATAATACCTTGAAATTCATAACTTTGGAAATCATAACACTTTCCTTCAAACAGTTTAGATATTAATAATAGTATATAAAATAAAATAGTTTATAAAATAAAATAATTTATATAAAATAGTTATAAGTTTAAAACAATTTATATTAAAATAATTAGTATATTTAAAATAGTTTATGTTAAAAATAGTTGTATTAAAAATATATTATATAAAAAAATATTAAAATAGTTTATATTAAAAATAGTTTATAAAATAATATAAAATAGTTTTAAATATAATTTAAAATACTTTATATAATAAAATAGTTTCCACAAATTTCACAAATCGATTCAACTCAACTCGGATTCCAAAATTCAAATTTAATCCAATCTCAAATCCTCAAATTTCAATTCAATTTAGTTTCTCAATAAACCATTTCAAATCATCAATTTCAAATACATATTTGAACCATAAAATAAGCCATTTCAATTTCAATATATTTAAATCTTTAAATATTCAACATTTCAAAACTAAATTTGTTAATTTCATATATATATATCAAATTCACTTTACTATTATTTAGTTTTGAAATATTTACTTAATCATTTCAATAACATCTAAATACAACTTCAATTTACAAATTTAAATAAACAAATATCCCATTTAAATTTATATAAGTTTAAAATATTCATTGAAGTCACTTTTAATCAAATTCAAGTTATAAAACATATCTTTAAAATTTCAAATTTAATAAATTTCGAATCAAACTTATTTTAAGTATAATTCTTAAATAAATAGAATTTTAAATCAATTTCAAATTTATCTTTCCAACCTGAATCATTATAAACTCTATATTTGAAAATAAAGATATTAAATAATTACTTAAACATATTATATATCAACTTTATTAAATCGATTTTAATAAATCTTTAAAATCAATATTTATTAAAACCATATATTTCTTTTCAAAACAATAGAAATCATTTTCAAAATATTTATATATATAGACCAACGGTGTCTGTATATAATTTTCTATCCTACGGTTAAGTGATACAGATATTTATCATTTCAATCTGTAATTTAAATATATACGGGTATATATCTTTTCAACCCGCAATCCCAAATTCAATGTCAATGAAAATCGCTTGGGTTTATCATTTCAACCCATAACGATTTCCTCATATTCTACATATCGTTCGGGTATGTATCATTTCAACCCATAGTGAATTCTATACTAACAGGGAACTTGCAGAGTGATAATAGATGTGATAATAACATAACAGGCATATATCATCAATATAAATAACAGATAATGGTGTCAGATGTCACAGGTGAACAGATACAGATAATGATATAACATGCATATATCATCAATATAAATAACAGATAATGGTGTCAGATGTCACAGGTGAATAGATACAGATAATAGCATATATAACAATATAAATAACTAACAGCAGCATATTTCAATTGTTGTTTCAATTGAAATCAAATTTAATAAATATAAGAATGTTAATCGTGAGTGATTGCTCACCTTTCAAGGCTAGTGAGATTGGACAATGAAATTGAGTTATGATTCCAAGCACGAATTCCACAACAAGATAAGATTGGCGCAAATTATACGACAAAGCTGATAGATATGGATCGATCAGAACAAGATATATTACATATATTTATTTTCAAAAATCAACATTCAACTTAAACACCAATCAAAATAAAATCCATATTTACAAATATAATTTAAACCAATATATAAACAATTTTTTTTTTCAATTCAAAAATCGATGTTCCTAAAAAAATTTATATAAACTTACTTTATATAAATACATATACTAACTAAAGCATATCATATATGAAATACGCTGTAACGACCCGTTATTTTCAACCATTCGCATCCACACATTTTGGACTTGAATTGTTCAAAATATCAGATTGTTAATTTAAATTTGGCAAAACTCAATATATACAGTAAATAAATAAATCACAGAATCACAGATACAGAGTAATATAAAATAATGCAGCGGAATAGATAAATAGTAGTTCATGAAGCTACTATATAAACATCAGAGTTAGAAATAAAATACGGCAGAATATCTCAAATATAGTGAAGTCTCCAGTACAAACAGATGACCTCTCTGAACAAATCAACTAGAAAGCTGAAGGTTGAATCAATAGTTGGATCTCCAAGCGAAGTTCCAAATTCCAAAGGTGAGTCTCAAATGCTGAATTTCTCGGTCTGACCCGAGCGTAAAGCAAAACACAAACACTCGAGTCAGGATTAACATTCTTATATAAATAAATTCAACTCAAGTGAAATATCAACTGAAATACAATTAACTTAAAGGATGTTGGGATAACCATCCTCTAAGGATCCGTGGAACTATCTACTATTTAGAAATATACACTATCACACCGTGGCCATTTCAAATTAATTTATACTTCAAAACAAAGGTATCATTTTCATTTCAAATATATCTATTTCCAAAATAATATATATATATTAAATAACTTATAAAGTAAAGTATTTGTAATTTCCTTAACTTCACAAATCGCTTCAAATCAATTCGAATTCCAAATTCAAATTTAATCAAATCTAAATCATCAATTTCAATTTCAATTCAATTAAACATTTTCAAGTTATATCGATTCCAAATACCGATTTGAACCACAAAATAAACCATTTAAATTTTAATATAATTCAAAGTCAACATATTTCGACGCTTTAAATATTCAACATTTCAAAGACTAAATTTGATAATTGCATTTATCTCCCAATTTGACTTCACTATTATTTAGTTTTGAAATATTCACTTAATAAATTCAATAATATTTAAATAGCCTAAATTTACCTTTTAAACTAAATATTCCCTTCGATTTGTTAAACTTGAAATATCCATTTAATTACTTTAAATCAAAAATCAAGTTATAAAATCAAATTTTAAATTTCAAATTCAATAGTTCAAATCGATTTAATTAAGTAGAATTCTTAATTAGATACAATTTTAATTAATTCAAGAAGTGTCGATAACGCTAAGCTAGTAAATATAAAAGTTTAGCTTCATGTCCCATAACCACTTGCTTAACTCAAATATTTACGAACAGATTGTAGATCTCCACTAGAAAATTGTCACAAGAGATTCAATCGAACAAGTCCAAAAATTAACCGACGAAGTAAACGCAAGCATTTCATACCACTTGTTTTACTAAGCCGTTTAATTAGATTTCTCATACGAATGAGGTAAAGGTTTGTATATACTAGTAGATTGGAAAACGGTTTAAGAAACGAGCTTTGTAATAAAATAGTGTTGAAATCGTTTTAATGAAAGAGTTTTGATATTTACTACTAGAATAGAAAACCTTTATATTTTTAAAGTGACAAATCATAGAAATGATTGTAGAAACAATCAATCATAAAAATTCACATTCGAAGATGTGAAGCAAATCCATAGAAAGCGATACTGAATCCATCAAAGTGGATATTCCCTAAAATCCCGAAGAAGAAGTCATCAAAGTCAATAAAAATGATAACAACTAATCGGATCAATCAAAATCGATAAAAAATGGAAATTCAATCAAGAAAAGCCTAAACAGGAAAAATTGCACGTTTCCAGACGTCTGATTTGGAATCCAGACGTCTGGATTTGTTTTCTGGAAATAGTTCAGAAATCCACCCAGACGTCTGGAATAACCAATCAGACGTCTGAGCCATGGTCAGACGTCTGGTTTTGAATCCAGACGTCTGGTTTCATTCTCTGGAAATTCTCCAGAGAAACCCCAAGCGTCTGAAACTTCAAGTCAGACGTCTGAGACTCATCCAGACGTCTGATCTTGAATTCCAGACGTCTGAAATTAGTCTCTGGCATTTTTTTAATAAAATGCGTGCATACATTTTTCTCTCCAGGTCCAAACCAGACGTCTGGACTTGGTCACCAGACGTCTGGTCACCTGGTCTGGGCAATATTTTGCCTAGGCCAAAGTGGCCAAAACGATTCGGAAGCGATCAGATGAGCAATGGCGACTAAGGATTTACGCTAGTGACAACCCGGCCTTAAAGCTCCTCGATACACTCCGAAAATCAATGTCCAAATGTCCATAGAAGGATTTTCATAAAATTGAACCAAAACACCAAAATTGAAGAATTCACAAAACCAATTCAAATCACAACAAGTGAACACGAAATAGATGATAGGAATTCATACCTAACAACAAAGATAGTTATAGGCATAGATGTGAGATAAAAAATCTCACCTTTTACACAAAAACAATGAAGAGGAAGCTATAGAGCAAGGCAAGGACAATCACTCTTCAATTCCAACTCAACAAGCTTGAATCTAAGCTTAAAAGAGAATTATTTCCTAAAGTTAGGTTTAGGAATTTCTGAGATTGAAAGGAGAAAGAGTTGGAGAAGAAGAAGAGGATGCTTACCAATAGCTTCTCTTTGAATTTGGAGCTAGAACTTGATTTGCAAATGGAAACTAGGGCTTGGGAATTATAATTTCCAATCTTTTCCCCCATTATTCTCTTTAGAGCTGAAAGTATTAAGAAAATAAAGTGAATGAAGGAGGAGGGGTTCAGTTTGGATACTAGAAGGTTGATGGGCTGAAACACAAACCAAAGCCCTAAGTGAAAAAGTAGCAAAATCCACTAACTCCAAACATATCAATGTTTATACTCAAAAAGGTTGCAAACGCCATTTTGAACTCAATGGGGGTGGTCTCGAGTCCTAATTCAACTATTTGCAAAAAGTAGCTTTTCAGACTATAATCCGACTAACGATGAAATATTTAAATAAAATATTTAAATATAAAATCGATAAATATGCGGGTTGTTACAGACTCCCCTCCTTAAATAAATTGCGTCCTCGCAATACTTAAGAAGAAAATAAATAGTAACAACCATATAGGCATATCTACACAAAAGAAAATTTGAAATAAGAAGTTCACCATAAAGAGCACGAAAGAGTTAGCCCGAACGAGTTCGCTCAATGAATTCTCTGGATTCCCAAGAGAAATCCTTAGGATTTTAAAACCATCAGACTTTCACAAAAAGAACATCTTTATTTCGAAGGCACTCAACCCCCGAAGAAATGATGCGAATAGAATGTTGCTCAAAAGTCAAATCTGGTGAAACTTCAATCCTTACTATAACACCAGGCTCAAAAATAAAAATTGGAAACCTAAAATCATTTCCATAGTTAAAAGACATGGAAAACGTCAAGAATAGCAGAAAATTGAGCCGGTGCAACGGCGTAGTACAAAAACGGTACGCCCGAGAAGCGAGAAACCCGAATAACTCTGAACATCGACGTAGTACAATAACGGTACGTCCAATGAACGGAAACTCAAATAGTTCGAAACACCGACGTAGTACAAGAACGGTACGTCCAATGAACCGAACACCATAAAAGAACATCGGGCGCTAGTCCATATAAGAAATGAGATAAAACTCAATAAAACGAAGTATATCAAAACGTCCAATGAACTTGATAAAAAGATAATTCCATTCAGACATCATCAAAGAATCAACCACTTGTTGCTTACGACTAAGCGCATTTGCAACACGATTTCCCTTCTGGGAATAAAAAGAATATCAAGATCATAAGATGTCAAGAACTCGAGTCAACATGAAGTTCCTTATGAGAAAATAAATATTCCAAAGATTTATGATCGAGGTGGAGAACAAATTTCTCCCCCAAAAATGATGATGCCAAACTCTAAAAGCGAAAACAATAGCCACGAGCACTAGATCATGAGTGGCATACCTAGTCTCGATCGGCTTTAATGATTTAGAAGCACAAGTGATAGCATGTTCTCTTTTGCAAGAGAACAACATACAAACCAATACAATTAGCATTGGTACAAAAGATGAGGTTTTGGTTCCCTTAGGGAATCACAAGAATAAGAGTATCGAAAAGAAAGAATTTCTTTTAAATAATCTTCTTTCCCGAAAAGCTAAAATTTTAAAAATTACATTTATCTTTATGTAATAATCTTTCTAGAGAAATTTACATTTTTACAAGTCAATTTACTGTGTCTGATTGTCTCATCAAAGCGTTTAGGAAATTCCTATCGATAACGTTGATCAGGCGCATCGACCAGAATTCTTAAAGCACTCAATGGGCAATACAATCACAAAACCATCTTCCATATGATAAAAATATCTCTTAGAAGTTTTAAGAATATTCTTTGCTCATTGAAGAACAAAATCCAATTATACTTATAAATAAATCTTATGAAAA
The DNA here is from genome assembly GCA_030737815.1 of Allium fistulosum. Lineage (NCBI taxonomy): Eukaryota > Viridiplantae > Streptophyta > Magnoliopsida > Asparagales > Amaryllidaceae > Allium > Allium fistulosum. The sequence goes on from CM060903.1 coordinate 544,137,984, forward strand.
AGATTTGCAAAATTTTAAATTGCTATTTCCATCCAAAATCAATAAATACAAAAATGAAGTCATCGAGATACTCATAGAATACTCGATTTATAAAATGGATGAAATAAGCTGGACAAACTGAATGACATAATAAGTCATTCATAAGAATCATAATGAGTATGGAATGCGGTAAGTTGAAGGCTAACTTCCGCAACTCGTAGCAAATGAAAACCGGTGGCAAGGTCGAGCTGAAAAGACCTTAACACCACTCAAAAGATTTCTTAGGCGATAATCCTAAGACAAGCTCAAAAATACCGGAAATTCTCAAACTACATGAATGAGAGAAATAATACTTTCCTCATAATGAGGGCTTAAAGAATAAAATGATGCCATCCAATTGGAATCAAAATCACAAAGAAAAAATAGAAATCTGCTTAACAGATTGAAAATGTCAAAGATGAATAGTCCACACGGGACAAAGGATATGATTTCATAATAATTAAGCCAATCCTTACAAAAGTCAATTCTGAAGCATAAGTAAAAATCGGCGCGGAAAGAAAAATGACATAAAATAATTTCGACATCAATAAAAAGCAAATTGAGTGTTGCGGATCCACCAACCGGATTCGCAATCCTCAAAGAAGTCAACAAGCCCAAAAATGTCTAAAGAAAAGGAATCAACAAGTTCTTTTGTTATAAAATAATGATACGGAACCCATATCAAAAAGAACTCGAATAAAATGATCACAAAATAAATGTCATCAAGGATAGAATGGATACCTTGACCAAGAGAAGTGTCACTAGGGGCTTGAACAACATTTAGCTTTTCCTCTCTCTTTTTTGGAAGTTTGGGGCATGAAGGTAAAAGATGTCCCGAACCTTTTCAATAACGACAAAAAAATGGTTTAGGACACTCATTTGCATAGTGGTCCGTAGAACCACAATTATAGCATCGTCCACGACTAGAGGTAGGAGACTTTGTTATCGAAGTTTCTTGCTTCCCCTTTTTGTTAGGATTGGGATTGGGGCCTTTAAATTTGATAGGCCTTTTCATGTTGTTGTTGAAGTTTTGTTTAGCACCCACAACTTCAACATCCCACTCTTTATCGGCCTCTTCAAGACGAAGAGCGATATCAATAAGCTGATCGAAAGAAACTTCCAATTTTAGAAGTAATGGCTTCTTGAGATTCTTGTTCAAGCCATAAACAAATCTCTAATTTTTCTTCAATGGGGTATTAATGTATTCAACCCCGTATTTAGAAAGAGATTCGAAAGATGCGACGTAGTCCGTCACAGAAGATTCACCTTGAAAAAGGTCGATAAAACGCCGGGCCAAGGTTACTTTTTCAGCCTCCAGCACAAATTTCAATTCGAATCTCTCCCGGAATTGCTCCCAAGTGAGATCCGCTTCAACGATTTCAGAAATAAGAAGCTCATACCAATCCAATGCTCTTTCTTGGAGCATGCTAGAAGCCACTTGGACTCAGTGGAGATCAACAAGATTCATGCGAGAAAAGATGCGGTCGCATGATCTAAGCCAAGCTTGGATTTCAATAACACTCTCGGATCCCCGGAATGGCCTTCCACCCAAATCGGTATAATCTCTACACAAGCGTGCAAAACCAGATCTAGGATGAGTAGGCTTTGAAATGGGTCCGATAGCTTGAGCATTCTTAACAAGATCTAGAAGCTGCTGGGCAGACATAAATACTCCCTCCTAAGGAGTAGCACCGGATTAACCGACGTTGGTACGGCCAGATCTAACCATTTCTTTTCTTTAAGAAAGAAAGAAAAGAGAAAAAGGTTAATCTTAGAATGAAAATCAAACAAACTTGATTGATAAAACAAGGAATCATAAAATAAAATAGGAAAGAACGGTACGAAGACCCGAATCAAATCCTATGGCACGATTCCTAAGAAAGATTAGGACAATGATCCTTGCTAGATTATTCTACATTGTTCCGAAGTTTGGCTCTGATACCAAGCTGTGACGCCCCACCTCTATACCCACGCTAGCCAAAGACACTACGAGGTAATGCCATCAATTAGCACGGAGAATAAGGCTGTTGAGGAGTGACCATCTGTATAATTGCTTTGTGCGAGTACCGATATGCCAGATAAAAATATAACTTTTCATCTCAAGAGGAAATCCGACATACCGATACAAACTCAAAGCTACTACACAGTGGCTATATGGACTTCGGAAACAAATATAGAAATAAACATAACACAAATCAGTCACAGACAATTCATATCACAAAGGCGGAAATAGATATGAATATAACACATGAAAGTGTACATCAGAGTAGTGGTCAAATAAGATCCACAATAACACAAAAGAATGGATACAAGTGCAAGGCAAAAGAATATGTATACATCAAGGAGTCTAAATCTCAATTGTATACAACAAAAACTACTAAACTAGAGTAGTTAGCCAAAAGTCAGAAGATGGCTCCAGATAAGAAGTCATGAGGAAGCACCTGTAAAATCTCAGTCTGACCCGAGTATTATTTAAGAAGAAAATAATAAACGGATCAGTCTAGCTATAAATATCAGATAAAGTGATATAGAATAAGAGATATGACAAAAACATATGATAACCATAAAGTCGTACTGTGATAAGTATCTAATCGAAAATCAATCCAGAGATTAATCAATATCACAAGAATCTTCTCAAAGATTAAAAGAATGTCATATTCTTAATTTAATTCACCAAGCCACAATAAATGACATACATATCAATGCCAACTGAAAAAGGTGGTGAAACATAAATCCCAGAAATCAATAATTAGAAATCCAGAAATCACAAGAAAAGGATGGCCAATCCCAAGCGGGAGCATGAAAACTCACAAACAATTTGGAACATTGACGCAGTGCAAACGGTACGTCCAATGAACCGGAAAGTCGAGACATCGATGTAGTACAAACGGTACATCAGATCAATCGAAACACAAAACAATTCGGAACATTGACGTAGTGCAAACGGTACGTCCAATGAACCGAAAAGCCGAGACATCGATGTAGTACAAACGGTACATCAGATGAATCAAAACACAATACAATTTGGAACATTGACGCAGTGCAAACGGTACGTCCAATGAACCGGAAAGCCGAGACATCGATGTAGTACAAACGGTACATCAGATGAATCAAAACACAATACAATTCGGAACATTGACGCAGTGCAAACGGTACGTCCAATGAACCGGAAAGTCGAGACATCGATGTAGTACAAACGGTACATCAGATGAATCGAAACACATTAAAAGTACATGGGTTGCTAGCCCACAAAAAAATGAGACGAAGCTCAATAAAATGAAGTACAGTCCTTCACATGGACAAAGTGACATCGCACATTGCTAGTCTAAACCATAAAATGATCATCATCGATCATCAAGAAGTGTCGATTACGCTAAGCTAGTAAATATAAGAGTTTAGCTTCATGTCCCATAACCACTTGCTTAACTCAAATATTTACGAACAGATTGTAGATCTCCACTAGAAAATTGTCATAAGAGATTCAATCGAACAAGTCCAAAAATTAACCGACGAAGTAAACGCAAGCATTTCATACCACTTGTTTTACTAAGCCGTTTAATTAGATTTCTCATACGAATGAGGTAAAGGTTTGTATATACTAGTAGATTGGAAAACGGTTTAAGAAACGAGCTTTGTAATAAAATAGTGTTGAAATCGTTTTAATGAAAGAGTTTTGATATTTACTACTAGAATAGAAAACCTTTATATTTTTAAAGTGACAAATCATAGAAATGATTGTAGAAACAATCGTTCATAAAAATTCACATTCGAAGATGTGAAGCAAATCCATAGAAAGCGATACCGAATCCATCAAAGTGGATATTCCCTAAAATCCCGAAGAAGAAGTCATCAAAGTCAATAAAAATGATAACAACTAATCGGATCAATAAAAATCGATAAACAATGGAAATTCAATCAAGAAAAGCCTAAACAGGCAAAATTGCACGTTTCCAGACGTCTGATTTGGAATCCAGACGTTTGGATTTGTTTTCTGGAATAGTTCAGAAAACCACCCAGACGTCTGGAATAACCAATCAGACGTCTAAGCCATGGTCAAAGAAACCCCAGGCATCTGAAACTTCAAGTCAGACATCTGAGACTCATCCAAACGTCTGATCTTGAATTCCAAACGTCTGAAATTAGTCTCTGGCATTTTTTTAATAAAATGCGTGCATACATTTTTCTCTCCAGGTCCAAACCAGACGTCTGGACTTGGTCACCAGACGTCTGGTCACCTAGTCTGGGCAACATTTTGCCTAGGCCAAAGTGGCCAAAACGATTCGGAAGCGATCAGATGAGCAATGGCGACTAAGGATTTACGCCAGTGACAACCCAGCCTTAAAGGCTCCTCGATACACTCCGAAAATCAATGTCCAAATGTCCATAGAAGGATTTTCATAAAATTGAACCAAAACACCAAAATTGAAGAATTCACAAAACCAATTCAAATCACAACAAGTGAACACGAAATAGATGATAGGAATTCATACCTAACAACAAAGATAGTTATAGGCATAGATATGAGATAAAAAATCTCACCTTTTACACAAAAATAATGAAGAGGAAGCTATAGAGCAAGGCAAGGACAATCACTCTTCAATTCCAACTCAACAAGCTTGAATCTAAGCTTAAAAGAGAATTATTTCCTAAAGTTAGGTTTAGGAATTTCTGAGATTGAAAGGAGAAAGAGTTGGAGAAGAAGAAGAGGATGCTTACCAATAGCTTCTCTTTGAATTTGGAGCTAGAACTTGATTTGCAAATGGAAACTAGGGGTTGGGAATTCTAATTTCCAATCTTTTCCCCCATTATTCTCTTTAGAGCTGAAAGTATTAGGAAAAGAAAGTGAATGAAGGGAGAGGGGTTCAGTTTGGATATTAGAAGGTTGATGGGCTGAAACACAAACCAAAGCCCTAAGTGAAAAAGTAGCAAAATCCACTAACTTCAAACATATCAATGTTTATACTCAAAAAGGTTGCAAACGCCATTTTGAACTCAATGGGGGTGGTCTCGAGTCCTAATTCAACTGTTTGCAAAAAGTAGCTTTTCGGACTATAATCCGACTAACGATGAAATATTTAAATAAAATATTTAAATATAAAATCGATAAATATGCGGGTTGTTACAAATATGCAGACTTGACCTTATATATACTAACATATAAAAATATGTGACTAACCTATATGTATTGTACCACCATACATGAATAATATGACATGCATAAAACACGTTATTATATTTTATAGTTATCAAAACATGTCAAATCACATCATGTTATTAAAACCAAACACATTTATGTATTGTGATATCCCGGAATTTTTGGGCAATATAAATTTAATAATCTGTGTTAAAAATTAAATTGATTTGATAATTTTTGTTAATAAATTTGAATTGATTTAATAATCCAATTAAATAAATATTTAATTAGTGATTTTATCTTTTAAAAGCTAATAAATTGGTTTCTATTTATAATGTAAATATAATGGTATATTGTAAATAGATAAATCTTGTTTTTAAATTCTATTATTTTTGGTAATTTGGAAATTTTGATTTTATCTAATATTAAGCTTTTCAAAAGCTATTTAATAATATATAGTTTTAAATTGTTAAGTGTAAATTGTTTAAATTGATTTTAAATTGTATTAAAAAAAAATTAAATTGAATTAAATTTATATTTGGATTTAAAAGTATGACATAAATGATTTTGTATAAATATAGTTTGTTTTATTCTATTTCTTAAAAAAAAAAGATTCTTATTTATATAAATTAAAATAAATATTTAGTTATTAGGAAATTAATTAATAAAAGCTTTATTCACATTTATAAATTATTTTGCATGTAAAAGTTACAAATGTAAGATAATAAATCAATCTAAGCATATGTGTTAATTTTTAATCAACTAAAATGACAAATGTTGATATTTGGGACAAGTGTCATTAAATTTAGTTTTTCTTTTATTTTTATTTTTAAATCACTTTCAGTTTATATAAGCATTTGCCCTCTTCCTTCTTCCTTTTTCTTTTCTCATTTCAATTCTATACTAAAGAAAATTTCTCGGCTGAACTTACTACTCTAAAAACAAACCTGTAAACCTTCTCAAATGCAAATTCTCTAAAAAAATCTGATATTCAGTAATCAATATTGCTCAAACCAAAAGTAACCGTAACCCAAATCAATAACCTGTAAACCAAGTTGCAAATCTGAAATCAAAAAGGGTTGCAACAAATTCTTTTCATAAAACCAAGTCTGTAGCCTGCCTGCATTCATTTGCAATCTGGAGGCAGCATTCAAAATTTAAAGATTTCAAATGCAACCTGGAAGCATGCAGCAGTGTTAAATCAAGCATAAGCAAACCTGCATGTATTCTTCAATTCTGAGATAAATCAAGACAAGCAACTCAAGTTTTAAAACAAGCATGCATGCAGTTTCAAAAGCAAAAGAAATTCATAGTTTCAGTTTTCAAAACCAAGCATTTCCAGTTCTCTGTTCAACAAAAACTGGTGAGTAAACTTTTGAATTTTAAAAACAGTTTTAAACCTATGTTTATATGTTGTTATGAATTTCTGAAAAATATGGATGCATGTGTTCATGGATATAGATGTATGTACATAGATATAAATAGTTCTATGAATATATATTCCTGCATGTATAAGTGATTCCTATTGTTCAAAAACAAGAGCATCTCTGTTATTTAACCTCTGTTCAACATTCTATCCAGAGAAAAAAATTAACAAGTTTAAATTATTGTTTGATGGTCTGATGCTTGCTAAAATTCTTAAATCTATGATGTGATATAATGCTTGCATGTTTATTTTAAGTAGGATGGGATGTATATGTTGTGCATGTTTGGATATCACCTCTGTAAAGCTACAGAGTTAAAATTTGATCAAATTTCATAATCTCATCATCTAATCTCTGATAGGCCTAGGGATTCAAAAGAGTTATGTTTGTTTAAACTTGAATTAAGTCTAAAAATATAATTAAGTATAATAGTTTTGAAATTAATCTGGAATTTAGAAAATACAGTAAGAAACCAAAAACATTCAAATTTTAATTGTATTGATTTCTGAGTTCTTATACATCATCTGATTTAAATTCACAAGCCATGAATTTTAAAATGAGAATCCAGATTTTTAGTGTGGTTTTGAGGGAGGAAAACGAGGTTGATCGGGATTTGGGATTTTAGGCTTTTCCGATGATTGGTATGGTGGATGGGATCGAGATCTTTGTCGAAGTTAGCTGGAGTGTTACCGATAGCTGGAAAAATAGATTTGTAATTTATTAATGGACGTAGTGACTGGGGTAGGGCGAAGTAGGGTTTTCTCTCTGACGATTCGATAACCGATTTAATCTTGACGAATGTGGCAACGATGGTGCTCCTGTCTCGATCGCGATAGGGGAAATAGGTGTGGGAAGTCGTAGTGAAGCTTCGGGTTGGTCGGCGTGAGTTCTGGTGGTGGAGATCGTCGACGGCGATGAGATTTAGTCGATAGGTTGGGTTCCAGTTTGTAATCGAGATACTCGATTTTGATTCTCTGGTGTATTCGTCGATTTGGGTGTTTGAGTTGCTCGGCAAGGTCGTCGTCGATGCGTCGAGGGTGGCGAGGTTGGTCGGAGATGGCCAGTTCAGGCGTACACGTACACGCGTGTATGTTTGTATCCATTGTTGTTTAAAGGTTGGGGAAGACGAGAGTTTCTGGGGACGAACTCGAAGTAAAACATGGTTTGCCTCGGGAAACGAAGAGCGAGATGAGTGCTCGGAGATTTTGTTAGTTGGCTCGAGGAATTGTAGTCTTGGGCTCGGGTTTCTTTGTATAATAACAAAGTTTAAAATAAATAAATAAATGAAATATGAACCAAGTTTTTAAAAGAAAACATGATTAAGTTTTGAAGTAATTTGGTTAACAAGTTTTCGAAGTAAAAGCATTTATCAAGTTTTCAAAAACAAGTTTCAATATAAATTGTAAAGTCAAATGAATTTGAAATTTAATTCGTTTTGATTTAATATAATTGTTTTTCAAATGCATTTATCCTAATTGTTTTTCAAATGGGATTAATGATGTAATTAGAAGTGATTAAGATAAGTGTATTCTCAAATGATTCTATATAAGTTGATTTCAAGCTTTTTAATAAAGTTTAAATGATAATAAAGTAGTTAATTAAGATAAATTGATTATCTTTAACTAATAAAGTTTTAAGTAATTAATGAATAGTTAATGAATGTAATTAATTTAAAGATCATTAACTAGTGATTAAGAAATAATTAATTAATAAAATTAATTTAAGATAATTAATTAATTTGATTAATTAAGGATAATTACTTTGAAATGGATTAAGTATAATTACTTAATAAAATTAATAAAGTATAATTACTTTGTATAAGTAATTAGAGTTAATTAATGGAAGTAATAAAAGGTTAATTTCTTAAAAAGGAAGTAATTAAGGAATTAATTACTTAAATGTAATTAGTGAAGAGTAATTACTTAGGAAAGTAATTAAAGTTAATTAGAGGATGTAATTAACTAAAGAAGATTTTTAATAATAAAAGTAATTTTAGTTTAATTACTTTTGTATAATTAATCAAGGGATTAATTAAAGGATAATTAATTTTGGAGAAATTAATATATGGAAGAGTAATTAAGGGTAGTTAATTACTAAATGAGATTAATCAAAGGTGATTAATAAATGTGACTAATTAATTATTAATTTAAATAAGATAATTAATTAAGAATAATTAAGGATCATTAATTAAAATAATTAATGATGTAATTAAGAATTGATTAATTAAGATTAATTAATAAATAATAAGTGATTAAAGTAATTAATTAATTATAATTAATTAAGGATTAATGTAATTAAGTATGGTTAATTAATTAATGAAGTAATTTAAGATTAATTACTGATATGGTTTAAGATAATTAATTTGTGAAATTAATTAGGATTAATTACTTAAAGTAATTAAAGTGTTATTAATCAGGAATGATTAATTAAGATGGATACTTAGAGTAATGATTAATTAATTGGTTTAATTAATAATTAAGTAAGCAGGATTTATAGAATGAAGTAATTAGTTTAATTCACTTTAAATTAATTAGATGATATAAATCATTGCTTAAGGATGGATGAATGAGATTGAATGTATTTCATTGTTTGATATCTCTGATGAGATATGATTGATATATGATATGGATGTTTGGTTGAATTATAATGATAATGTGAATTATCTGTTTGGGATGATAATGTAGATTATCTATTGAATTATCTATCTTTGTGTATATAGATAAGAATTGAATTGTTTTAACCTTAAAACAACTTGGCCTTAAAAGATACGCTTTGGATTTCGATGAGACCGGGATCGGGTTTCCGTATACCGGATTTCCAGGTCTGGAGACCCGAATACCACATCGATCCAAATTAACGATAGGTCGTGAATCAAGTGAAGATGAAGATTCAGAGTGCAAGGGTTATTGTCGTTAACTCTGAGGGTGATTCCAAAACGAGTGTAACGAGATAATGCCTTCGGTTTCGTTCGAACCCGGAACGAACTTGTATGGATTGAATGCTTTCAGCACATCGTCAGGCGGACGATGAGCATTCTAAGTGATATGTTCTGATTTAAAGGTAATCGTTACCTCAAGCCTCACAAACCGGGAATGGCTAAAACAGGGGAGGTGCAGCAAGGTTAGTGGGTAGCACCCAAGTAGGACAAGGTTACCTCTGTCTAGATGTCCCTTTCTATTTTCGACTTAGTGGTGCGGTTGCTGATCCCAACCGTGAGGTATCTTGTGCGGGAATTATCCAGTAAGGGATGTTCCGACCTTGTGTTGCAGGGGATTGGGAGTGATCCTCGGTACGGTGATCTAGGCCACGTACTGTGACGGGCGGTACCCCGGTAGCCCTGCCATTGTATGGAATCCAAAATCCAATAAGTGCCGTACGTATTAGTTGTGCCCAACTATGTTGGAATGTGAGATGTAAGCATTTCAGCTATTTCTGTATTTTACTTGAAAACCCTAGACCCTATTATAATATAACTGGATTTCCTATCAAATGTTTTGGTTAGCGTAAGGTAAAAACTTTTCCATGTTTATGTGTGGGAAGTCTTACGTGATACCTTTGTTTTCAAAAGGTTTTGATGTTAAACAATTTTAACCCGTTTACTCACACCAGACCCATGTCTGACCCAAGTGTTTATTTTCTGTTTTATTAAACTCTTGGGTACTCAAATTTTTACGAGTAGCCAAGGGATTCAGGTTTAGTTTTGACGAATATTCTGGAGGACCAATGGAGCAGGAGGCTTCGGCGTTCGTAGATATAGTATTCCGCGGTGTTGATATCTGTGATAGTGTCTTGTCTTGTATTGAGTTGTAATGTCTAGACAGATGTTTATAACTGTCTAGTAAGTGATGTATAAGTTGTGTACTCTGATTATGTAAAGACTATGTATTAGTTATGTGATATATTATAATTTGTTTCGTTTCCGCTGTGAGATTCTGATGTGTTGTTTCTTTCTTTCTCTTCTTTTCTATTTTCTACCCCTTTCTTTCTTCATAATGATGCGACTTTCTGGGCATAGAAAGTCGGGTCGTTACATATGGTATCAGAGCATAAGTTGAGCGAATGCCTAAGCTTTTGGTTAATTGAATATCAGAGCACTAGGTTGAGTGAATACCTAGGTTCAGAAGGATTGTTCATTAGAGATAGGATCTGTAGCAACCTATTTGAGTCTGAGTATATATATATACGAGAGCGCGTATTTGTTAGTTATATAAAATGGTTTTATATTGTGTTAATTGATCGGTTGAGTGGTATATGGATTCTGGTCAATACGAGTAGCTAACGTTATTGATAGGGATCTCTAAACACTTGAACCAGGCCAACGAACACAATATTGTTTTAAAGAGGTAAATGAAATAATTTTACCCAGAAATAATTTCTATATAAAAAGTATCATTTTAAATATATATATATTTCTACCTATTTGTTGGGTTACCTGTTCGGGTTTTCCAATATAAGTTATAAAGGTAGATGGGGTAGTGGTGTGTGAAACACGACTACCAATGGTTGGAGTTTAAATGTTGAGGTTGGAAGTGTATTTGTCGAGACTGTAGACCCAATACCGTCTCGAGTAAGCTTTGCTGTGATGAAGGATTTCATCGATCTCCGAAGGAAACTATAATGGTTCGGAGTTTATCTCTGAAATTTGGATAAGTAGAGTTGGATCTGTCGATGAGGCAGAAGCGAGTGATGGTACCTTGATACCTCAGGTAATAGTAGCTGTATGATGAGATACAGTGACGATGGATGTTCCTGAAGATGTTTTCTTTGGAACAAGATTAAGGAAGTGTGAATGCTTCGATGTTGTGGCTGAGTTCAGCATGAAGTTTCTGCTTTGGTTTGGAGTCCGAGTTTCTCGAAGAGCTTTGGATAAGAGCATCAGTATCAGCAGTGCAGCTCGGAGTATTCTGTGATGGCAGGAAGTTTTCTGGCTGAGCAGTTTTTCTGAAGGTAAAGTTCAGAAGCAGTAAGAGTAAATCCATTTCTTCGATGGATTGGATAGTTAAGTATGAGCTGTTCGGATTGTGTAAAGAGGAACAGTTTTTCTTTGGAAATAGGTTGGGTTGATCGCAAAAGTGACTTGTGATTGCTGAGTGTTCTCTTGGGTTGTCAAAGTTTTTCTGGGCGTCTTCAGAAAAGTCAGAAGTTTGTCCGCATCTGAAGGTTGAGTTTTCTTATCGACTGGATTCCATGAGTGATACCAGTGGTTCAGTCTAGTTGAAGGATGTTTTCCTAGAGATAGAGTTTGGTGAAGCAGCTCAAGTTTTGCTGGAATATCTGAGTTTTCCTTATGGATCAGTAAACCTTATTTCTCGAGTGAGTTGTCCAGTCTTTGCTTGTGTTCTACTTCAGATCAGAGTGGTGTAGCGAAAGCAGTTTGGAGTGTATCTCTGGATGGGAGAAGTAAGTTTGGAATCTACTGATAGTTGTGAAGTAGAGTTGTGTTTGGATCTCGTCTGTGTTCTGATTTGGATAAGTATTTGGTCTTCTGAATTGAATTGTCAGTTTGGATAACTGGAATTCATTGTGTTTTACGTATCTCTGAGGGAGTACGTGTTTGATCTATCTTTGGTTTTGGAATCTGCAGTTCAGGGAGGTTTGGTTGTTGAGTCAGACTCGTTTGTAGTCTGATAACCTGTTTAGTTTTGTAGATCTAGATGAGTAGGAGCTCTGTAGCTTCGTAGTTTAGATTGTTTGTAGAGCGAGTATCCCGATATTTATACCGAGGAAACTCGGAGAAATTCTATCTAGAATTTTGTCTGGATAGTTAGAATTGTTTGTTTGGATGATTGGTTGCTATGGTTGAAAATATATGATTGTGTTTTAAAACTAAAATCTTTAAGGAGATTATTAAATTACCTTTGCTTTTAAATTTCGGGGACGAAATTATTTTAAGGGGGAAGGAATGTGATATCCTGGAATTTTTGGGCAATATAAATTTAATAATCTGTGTTAAAAATTAAATTGATTTGATAATTTTTGTTAATAAATTTGAATTGATTTAATAATCCAATTAAATAAATATTTAATTAGTGATTTTATCTTTTAAAAGCTAATAAATTGGTTTCTATTTATAATGTAAATATAATGGTATATTGTAAATAGATAAATCTTATTTTTAAATTCTATTATTTTTGGTAATTTGGAAATTTTGATTTTATCTAATATTAAGCTTTTCAAAAGCTATTTAATAATATATAGTTTTAAATTGTTAAGTGTAAATTGTTTAAATTGATTTTAAATTGTATTAAAAAAAAATTAAATTGAATTAAATTTATATTTGGATTTAAAAGTATGACATAAATGATTTTGTATAAATATAGTTTGTTTTATTCTATTTCTTTAAAAAAAAGATTCTTATTTATATAAATTAAAATAAATATTTAGTTATTAGGAAATTAATTAATAAAAGCTTTATTCACATTTATAAATTATTTTGCATGTAAAAGTTACAAATGTAAGATAATAAATCAATCTAAGCATATGTGTTAATTTTTAATCAACTAAAATGACAAATGTTGATATTTGGGACAAGTGTCATTAAATTTAGTTTTTCTTTTATTTTTATTTTTAAATCACTTTCAGTTTATATAAGCATTTGCCCTCTTCCTTCTTCCTTTTTCTTTTCTCATTTCAATTCTATACTAAAGAAAATTTCTCGGCTGAACTTACTACTCTAAAAACAAACCTGTAAACCTTCTCAAATGCAAATTCTCTAAAAAAATCTGATATTCAGTAATCAATATTGCTCAAACCAAAAGTAACCGTAACCCAAATCAATAACCTGTAAACCAAGTTGCAAATCTGAAATCAAAAAGGGTTGCAACAAATTCTTTTCAAATCTAAAACCAAGTCTGTAGCCTGCCTGCATTCATTTGCAATATGGAGGCAGCATTCAAAATTTAAAGATTTCAAATGCAACCTGGAAGCATGCAGCAGTGTTAAATCAAGCATAAGCAAACCTGCATGTATTCTTCAATTCTGAGATAAATCAAGACAAGCAACTCAAGTTTTAAAACAAGCATGCATGAAGTTTCAAAAGCAAAAGAAATTCATAGTTTCAGTTTTCAAAACCAAGCATTTCCAGTTCTCTGTTCAACAAAAACTGGTGAGTAAACTTTTGAATTTTAAAAACAGTTTTAAACCTATGTTTATATGTTGTTATGAATTTCTGAAAAATATGGATGCATGTGTTCATGGATATAGATGTATGTACATAGATATAAATAGTTCTATGAATATATATTCCTGCATGTATAAGTGATTCCTGTTGTTCAAAAACAAGAGCATCTCTGTTATTTAACCTCTGTTCAACATTCTATCCAGAGAAAAAAATTAACAAGTTTAAATTATTGTTTGATGGTCTGATGCTTGCTAAAATTCTTAAATCTATGATGTGATATAATGCTTGCATGTTTATTTTAAGTAGGATGGGATGTATAGGTTGTGCATGTTTGGATATCACCTCTGTAAAGCTACAGAGTTAAAATTTGATCAAATTTCATAATCTCATCATCTAATCTCTGATAGGCCTAGGGATTCAAAAGAGTTATGTTTGTTTAAACTTGAATTAAGTCTAAAAATATAATTAAGTATAATAGTTTTGAAATTAATCTGGAATTTAGAAAATACAGTAAGAAACCAAAAACATTCAAATTTTAATTGTATTGATTTCTGAGTTCTTATACATCATCTGATTTAAATTTACAAGCCATGAATTTTAAAATGAGAATCCAGATTTTTAGTGTGGTTTTGAGGGAGGAAAACGAGGTTGATCGGGATTTGGGATTTTAGGCTTTTCCGATGATTGGTATGGTGGATGGGATCGAGATCTTTGTCGAAGTTAGCTGGAGTGTTACCGATAGCTGGAAAAATAGATTTGTAATTTATTAATGGACGTAGTGACTGGGGTAGGGCGAAGTAGGGTTTTCTCTCTGACGATTCGATAACCGATTTAATCTTTACGAATGTGGCAACGATGGTGCTCCTGTCTCGATCGCGATAGGGGAAATAGGTGTGGGAAGTCGTAGTGAAGCTTCGGGTTGGTCGGCGTGAGTTCTGGTGGTGGAGATCGTCGACGGCGATGAGATTTAGTCGATAGGTTGGGTTCCAGTTTGTAATCGAGATACTCGATTTTGATTCTCTGGTGTATTCGTCGATTTGGGTGTTTGAGTTGCTCGGCAAGGTCGTCGTCGATGCGTCGAGGGTGGCGAGGTTGGTCGGAGATGGCCAGTTCAGGCGTACACGTACACGCGTGTATGTTTGTATCCATTGTTGTTTAAAGGTCGGGGAAGACGAGAGTTTCTGGGGATGAACTCGAAGTAAAACATGGTTTGCCTCGGGAAACGAAGAGCGAGATGAGTGCTCGGAGATTTTGTTAGTTGGCTCGAGGAATTGTAGTCTTGGGCTCGGGTTTCTTTGTATAATAACAAAGTTTAAAATAAATAAATAAATGAAATATGAACCAAGTTTTTAAAAGAAAACATGATTAAGTTTTGAAGTAATTTGGTTAACAAGTTTTCGAAGTAAAAGCATTTATCAAGTTTTCAAAAACAAGTTTCAATATAAATTGTAAAGTCAAATGAATTTGAAATTTAATTCGTTTTGATTTAATATAATTGTTTTTCAAATGCATTTATCCTAATTGTTTTTCAAATGGGATTAATGATGTAATTAGAAGTGATTAAGATAAGTGTATTCTCAAATGATTCTATATAAGTTGATTTCAAGCTTTTTAATAAAGTTTAAATGATAATAAAGTAGTTAATTAAGATAAATTGATTATCTTTAACTAATAAAGTTTTAAGTAATTAATGAATAGTTAATGAATGTAATTAATTTAAAGATCATTAACTAGTGATTAAGAAATAATTAATTAATAAAATTAATTTAAGATAATTAATTAATTTGATTAATTAAGGATAATTACTTTGAAATGGATTAAGTATAATTACTTAATAAAATTAATAAAGTATAATTACTTTGTATAAGTAATTAGAGTTAATTAATGGAAGTAATAAAAGGTTAATTTCTTAAAAAGGAAGTAATTAAGGAATTAATTACTTAAATGTAATTAGTGAAGAGTAATTACTTAGGAAAGTAATTAAAGTTAATTAGAGGATGTAATTAACTAAAGAAGATTTTAATAATAAAAGTAATTTTAGTTTAATTACTTTTGTATAATTAATCAAGGGATTAATTAAAGGATAATTAATTTTGGAGAAATTAATTTATGGAAGAGTAATTAAGGGTAGTTAATTACTAAATGAGATTAATCAAAGGTGATTAATAAATGTGACTAATTAATTATTAATTTAAATAAGATAATTAATTAAGAATAATTAAGGATCATTAATTAAAATAATTAATGATGTAATTAAGAATTGATTAATTAAGATTAATTAATAAATAATAAGTGATTAAAGTAATTAATTAATTATAATTAATTAAGGATTAATGTAATTAAGTATGGTTAATTAATTAATGAAGTAATTTAAGATTAATTACTGATATGGTTTAAGATAATTAATTTGTGAAATTAATTAGGATTAATTACTTAAAGTAATTAAAGTGTTATTAATCAGGAATGATTAATTAAGATGGATACTTAGAGTAATGATTAATTAATTGGTTTAATTAATAATTAAGTAAGCAGGATTTATAGAATGAAGTAATTAGTTTAATTCACTTTAAATTAATTAGATGATATAAATCATTGCTTAAGGATGGATGAATGAGATTGAATGTATTTCATTGTTTGATATCTCTGATGAGATATGATTGATATATGATATGGATGTTTGGTTGAATTATAATGATAATGTGAATTATCTGTTTGGGATGATAATGTAGATTATCTATTGAATTATCTATCTTTGTGTATATAGATAAGAATTGAATTGTTTTAACCTTAAAACAACTTGGCCTTAAAAGATACGCTTTGGATTTCGATGAGACCGGGATCGGGTTTCCGTATACCGGATTTCCAGGTCTGGAGACCCGAATACCACATCGATCCAAATTAACGATAGGTCGTGAATCAAGTGAAGATGAAGATTCAGAGTGCAAGGGTTATTGTCGTTAACTCTGAGGGTGATTCCAAAACGAGTGTAACGAGATAATGCCTTCGGTTTCGTTCGAACCCGGAACGAACTTGTATGGATTGAATGCTTTCAGCACATCGTCAGGCGGACGATGAGCATTCTAAGTGATATGTTCTGATTTAAAGGTAATCGTGACCTCAAGCCTCACAAACAGGGAATGGCTAAAACAGGGGAGGTGCAGCAAGGTTAGTGGGTAGCACCCAAGTAGGACAAGGTTACCTCTGTCTAGATGTCCCTTTCTATTTTCGACTTAGTGGTGCGGTTGCTGATCCCAACCGTGAGGTATCTTGTGCGGGAATTATCCAGTAAGGGATGTTCCGACCTTGTGTTGCAGGGGATTGGGAGTGATCCTCGGTACGGTGATCTAGGCCACGTACTGTGACGGGCGGTACCCCGGTAGCCCTGCCATTGTATGGAATCCAAAATCCAATAAGTGCCGTACGTATTAGTTGTGCCCAACTATGTTGGAATGTGAGATGTAAGCATTTCAGCTATTTCTGTATTTTACTTGAAAACCCTAGACCCTATTATAATATAACTGGATTTCCTATCAAATGTTTTGGTTAGCGTAAGGTAAAAACTTTTCCATGTTTATGTGTGGGAAGTCTTACGTGATACCTTTGTTTTCAAAAGGTTTTGAAGTTAAACAATTTTAACCCGTTTACTCACACCAGACCCATGTCTGACCCAAGTGTTTATTTTCTGTTTTATTAAACTCTTGGGTACTCAAATTTTTACGAGTAGCCAAGGGATTCAGGTTTAGTTTTGACGAATATTCTGGAGGAGCAATGGAGCAGGAGGCTTCGGCGTTCGTAGATATAGTATTCCGCGGTGTTGATATCTGTGATAGTGTCTTGTCTTGTATTGAGTTGTAATGTCTAGACAGATGTTTATAACTGTCTAGTAAGTGATGTATAAGTTGTGTACTCTGATTATGTAAAGACTATGTATTAGTTATGTGATATATTATAATTTGTTTCGTTTCCGCTGTGAGATTCTGATGTGTTGTTTCTTTCTTTCTCTTCTTTTCTATTTTCTACCCCTTTCTTTCTTCATAATGATGCGACTTTCTGGGCATAGAAAGTCGGGTCGTTACATGTATGTTAAAACATATATATACTAATATGGACAAACATTGTATACAAATATATATCAAAATTGTTTAAACAATACTTATATACATATTAATATATACTTATAACTTTATATCAAATATATATACAAATATATATAACAGACAACTATAGGTATATAGTTTTTCTCAAAGCATCAGTAAACAATTACTAACGTATTTAACAAATTCATATAAACTACATACAATACACACACTATATATAATATATATACTATACTAGCATACCTTTATATTTACCTTATATTCTAATGTATATAAAATCGAAATACAACCTTGATATATTATACAAAATATATAAGAACTGTTATATATATATACAGGTTAACAAAGCATATTTTTATTAAATAAATACATAAACTATACGACTGTATAGCATACATATACAACAACCATAAAAATCTTTATGAAACTGTAAGGCTATAAAATAAAATGACAATATGATCAAATCGTAAATTCTAATATGCATGTATATAAAACTGACTTTAAGAATCCAAATAAAACTGTAAACTCAAATATAACTCTATAAGCTATATATATATACTAATACAAACTTTTATACGAAATATATATACCTGATAATGTCCTCCTATTTATCTATAGGAAGCTATATATATAATACTTAAATAGATAATATAAAACATAATCATTACAAGCTTCAATATGAGTAAAAGAAAAAGGGACGCTGGCCTAACCTGAGAGAAGGTGGGAGGGAGAGATGCACAAAGAGGAAAGGCTGACGTGGTTTGGCGGAGCTTTAGGGAAACGGTGGCAGATCAGACGTTGGGAGAGGCGAACGGTTAGGGGATGAGGGCCGGAGGGTTGCACTGGCGATCAGTTTGGGTCGTGTGTTGTTTGGTGGAAGAGGCGGATGGTCAGTGAGTTTCAGAGAGGAAGGGGAGGCCGAAGAAATGAAGGAGCGGCCAGGCTGGTTCGGTGATGGGGTGGTAGCGCGAGAGCGGGCGGAGGAGGAGTTTGGCAAAAATGAAAATGGGCAGATCTGGGAAGAGGAACGAAGCAAAGATAAAATATATAACAGGTGGAAGGAGAGCTACATTTTAAATTATTATTATTCTTTTATATGAAGCACAGAAACGAACAGATGGAAAAGGCAGAGAAATGTACCACCATAAAGTGAATTGAAATGATGTAACGGCAGACCATTGAATTCTGCAATATTTATTAAAGCAATTAATACTGTGGTCCAGCCTATACGTTTCAAAATTTGAAACCGAAGGAAGGAATAATGTCACAAATTATGGTACTGTTACAACGAACATTTTATGGTTTTCGTCGCGCACCGGACCTTAAAATAAAAAAATAAATAAACCGTAGAGATCAGCACGACGAGGCGATCAAAACGGTATATAGATATCAGCGATAGGATCAACCGATCAAAAGTCGATACGGACACTGATATACGTTGCTATTCCATATAGAAAAATCCAAACGGAGCTAGAAACGTCCGAATTTTGCGAAACGAATTTCGCAGTCTGATTCAGAGTGTTCTAAATAAATTTTCTCATGTTGACATATTTAGGTTTCGGAACACCTTTAAATTCAACTGTTATTAACTATTTAAAATTGAAATAAATTTCACAATAAAATAAACTTCAATATTATCAGACGAAAACTTACCAGTTGCTATGTTTAAATAGACGTATTCCAAATAGTAAAAAAAAATTATTTCCAAATTTTATTGTTTACAATTTCACAAAATTTCAATTAATTTAATAAATAAAAATTACTAAAATTTTGGGTCGTTACACTCTCCCTCACTCAAAACTTTTCGTCCCCGAAAAGGAAGGAGGTAGGAGAATAGAACAACTAGAAATAAAAGTAGATTGAAAGTCAAGATTAAACAATTAGTTTAAAACTATATAAATTTTACTTGAAATATTCATTTGAAAACTTTATTTGCAAATCAATTATCTTTAATTCTTCTCAAAACCCATTTGTAAAATTTCTTGCTTCATTTATAAATACCATTTATATGTTTAAATAACACCTTTATAAATATATGAAAACTATTTGAAAATAGTTATTTACATTATTACTTATATTTACAAAGAAGCTATTTGAAAACATTAAATCCATAATTCATAAATTTATTAAATTTTTTTTATCTCAAGATACTTTTCAAATATTATTAAACCATATAGTGTGACGACCGCCCATGACCCCTGCACTGAATCTAGAGAAAATGCGCTGTAAAGTGTGCCAGGCGACCATGGACGATTGTCAGGGTAAATTAAAACAACAAAATCTATCGTATTACTCACAGCGCATGGACAAAATACAATAGAACATATGTATAGTGAAGCTTTACAGAATAAAATGCCATCATATAAAATTCCATAATAGTTGAATACAAGCATCCAAATAGTCAATACATCAAGCCTCACTACATAACACTCAGAGAATACAAAGCAGCGGAACATCCAGTACATATAAGAAAATAATATGCAACCCTCTAGCTCGTCTTCGATATCAGCATCGTGAGAAGGGAACAGCACCTGTCACCTGCTACCTAGTCTGCCCGTCCCAAAATGGACGAACAGCCCAAGGCAATAAGAATTAAAAACATAAAGCCTTGAGTCAGACAACAGTCTTAGTGAGCAGTAAATTAACTAACAACATACCAAAATAGCATAAAGGAAAAGGAATATGAATACAACCCTCCCACTCCAACCTCATTCTATAGTGATAGCCCCCAGACACACACTAAGCAGAAGCAAATATAGCAGAGCAAACAATGTAAAGTAAAGAAATTATCACTCGAGTCAAGGGCGATGTTTTCCAAGCACAACCCCCAAGGCCTAAACCAAGATCAGATAAGCACCCAGAAAACACTGCTCTTGAGACCGAATGACGATACAACCAAACATCTATTACTCTGCCTATCACTGTTATCGTTGCTTCGATATCACCGTTAATTGAATGACCGGCACATTCTTTCAGCCGTCCGTCAAGGGCTAATGGAAACCCCGGTTCTAGACATAACTCCCGCACGTCGTCGCAGCCCGTGCCTAGGACTATCGAATCTGCCCAGAGTACTCGACCATCAACAGTTGGCCGTTGGGACTATCGAATCTGCCCAAACGTACTCTTGCTTAGAGCATGCTAGAACCTTCAACAACAATGCTATCCAAGCCTCCTAGTCATCCTCCTCGACGACTATGTCCATACTAGCTCAAGCGCCTCTCAAGCATCCATTACCCTTAACTCGAATCATATCACCGAGTTACCAACGTGCTTGGAATGATCCCGTTAGGATTAGACCAAGACTATCTCATATCATACTTCGCTTCATCACATCCTCGCAAAGTCTCATCTCAACATCATCATCATCGAATCTATGCATAAGAGCTTCATCATCCCGCTACATATGCCACGAGCAGCTTTCCCAATTCAAGAGCCTTTCCCTTAGCTTTTGAATCGTCTTCGGTCTAAAGCAAATCACCAATCATCTAATTCATAGCAACTAACCAAGTCAAACATTAATCCAAACAATCAAGCATTCAAACAAGATCTAAATAGACAATTATCACAATAATGGCATTTTCGTAATTAAAGAGTTGAAAGTCCAATAAGCATGAAAACATGAATTATATCTCTACAAACTTGATGAATGAACTTGCATAGGTTAACATATGATAAAATGGATGTAACATCATCATGAACAATGGATCTATATGGATCTACACTTAGGATGAAGAAAATGCATGGAAATCACTATTTTAACACCAAATCGAGTCAACGATCCGATATACTCCTTTGGATCCGTGGGAGAGATAATCACCACTCACCAAATCACCAAAACAACCTCAAAACAACACGCTTTAGATCTGGACAGCGAAGGATCAAGCTTGATCTATAACGAATCCACTTCAAATGAAGAAATCTCACTTCAACGGATGAAGATCTTCAACTTTAGCTCTTGGATCTTCAATCTTGATCTTCGATTTGGATGAAAGGAAGCACTAGATTAGAGTGGAGAAAAGAAGTGAAGAAGTGTAGAAGTCGAGCTCTCAAAATGGCAGCACTTCGTCGCTTCGAAATCCGGATCCCAAAAAGTGAGAAAAACCCTTCCTATTTATAGCTGAAAATTCACTAAGTCGTAACTCGGCTATCTCCTAAGTCGTCTCCGACTTACGACCTAAGACACTTTCGACTTAACAAAGCCTCCAACCTAACAGATATGCACGCGCGCCCCAACTCCTAGGTCGCTCACGACCTAACGCTCAACAACCCACGACCTAACGGCTTAGCAGTCCTACGACTTACGACTCAACTGGGTCTCCGACTTAACATAGCGCGCGACATAACAGTTTGACTTAACAACTTAGCCTATGCGCGACTTAGCGACTTACGACTTAACAGACCAATTCTCTACGACTTAAGACTTAACTTCCCTAAGTCGTCTACGACTTAACACATAGGCTAAAACCCAGCGACCTAACACCTTAAGTCTTCACGCGACCTAAAACATGTTCGACTCACGACTTAGTAGTCCTGCGACCTACGACTTAATCCAAAACCATGCTACAGTCACCCAACGACTTAACAGGTACACTACCTCGCGACCTAACAAACTTACGACTTAACATACCCACGCGACCTAACACTTAGACTGTATACGACCTAATAGAACCTTACGACTTAACTCGTACGACTTAACTCCCATAGGTCGTATACTCCTTAAGTCGCTAACCTATAGGTCATACCAAGATACTAGGTCGCTACACAGCTATCTCCAAACTCCTTAGGTCGTTGCCGACCTAACAATGCTAACTCGGAACCACTAGGTCGCTCATCCCTAGGTCGTTAACTACTGGGTTTAACTTGGTACTCCCATAGGTCGCTCCAAACTGTCCACGACCTAACTCTTAACTCGCCTATCCCCTTAGGTCGCAGACTTTCTTTAAGTCGCTCACGACTTATCTCCTAAGTCGCCAATAACCCATGACTCTCTTAGGTCGCGTACGACCTAGGACTTAGGCAAATTCCAACAAAAATCTGAAACAACCAAAAATGCCGAAAATTCCAGATTTTGACAAACTTTTCGATCCGTAAAATACGGGTCGTTACATTCTCTCCCCCCTTAGGAATTTCGTCCCCGAAATTCCAAGCAACAAAGCAATCAAAGACTATTCTGTACGCCTACCATCCATAGCAATCAACAAACCATACATCCAATTCTAGCTTAGCGTACAGAATTCTAAAATTAGAACAAGTTACAATATCGTGAGATGACACGACACCTTAGGGCCATACCTTGAAGAGTTCAGGATGAGCTGCCTTCATCCTCTCTTCCACCTCCCACGTACAGTCGTTATCATCGTCACTCCATTGTATCTTGAGCAACTTAACTACCTTCCTCCTAAGCTGTTTCGTGTCGGTATCCACAACACGAAGCGGCTTACGAGGCCTTCTATCAACCGGATCAACCTCATAGTCTTCACAGCTATCGACAGAAACCACTGTATTCGAGTCGTGCACATACTTCCGTAGATACGATACATGAAAAACATTGTGCACACCCGACATCTTCTAAGGTAACTCCAATCTATAGGCGAGCTTTCCAATTCGCTCGATGATCGGGAATGGTCCAACAAATCTCGGAGTCAATTTTCCTTTCTTCCCGAATTGAATAACATTCTTTAGTGGAGAAATCTTCACAAAAACCATACCTCCTACGTCGAATTCCAAATCCTTTCGACGCTTATCGGCATAACTCTTCTGACGGTCTTGGGCTGCCTTCATTCGTTGCCGAATGATCTCTATACAATCTGAAGTCTGTCGAATCATCTCTGGCCCAAGCATCAGCTTTTCTCCAGTTTCTATCCAACACGTCGGTGAGTTACACGGTCTTCCATACAATGCCTCATACGGTGCCATACCAATGCTTGACTGGTAACTGTTGTTGTATGCAAACTCCACCAAATGAAGGTGATCTTCCCAAGATCCTCCGAAATCCAAAACACAAGCTCTGAGGAGATCTTCCAAAACTCGGTTGACTCGCTCGGTCTGACCATCTGTTTGAGGGTGATAAGCTGTACTCAAACACAACTCGGTTCCCAAAACTTCCTGGAAACTCTTCCAAAATCTACTAGTGAACAATGGGTCTCGATCGCTCACTATACTCTTCGGAATACCATGGAATCGAACTATCCACTTCACATACAACTCAACCAACTTTGATGCAGTCCTAGTCGATCGAACAGGAATGAATCTCGCACTCTTAGTCAAACGATCCACGATGACCCAAATCCCTTCATTTCCCGTTCTTGTTCTAGGTAGTCCATCAATAAAATCCATCGATATCTGCTCCCACTTCCATGTAGGAACTCCTAATGGCTGAAGCAATCCACTTGGCTTCTTCTGTTCAGCTTTTACCAACTGGTAGTTCATACATTTGGAAATGAAATTTCCAACATCCTTCTTCATGCCTTCCCAGTAGTAGGTTCTCTTCATATCCCGATACATCTTATTTCCTCCTAGATGAATTGTCAGCTTCGAGTGATGACTTTCCTTCAGAACTTCACTCCTCAATTCATCTATATCGGGAACAACTAGTCGTCCTTGCTTCCGAAGCCAACCCTCTCGATCGACCTCGAATCCTTTATCTATTTCTGGATCCAATCCAGATTCCAAATCACGGATAATCTTGACAAGCTTATCATCTCGCTTTTGGCTCTCGCCAATCCTTTCCACAAGAGAAGGTCTTATCGATAAGTTTGCCAACATCTCAGGTTCCAATTCGCATCTAGGCCTGAAGTCAAATCTAGCTAAATACTCGAGACTCTTCCATTCTGAAAACATGGCTCCCAATCCTGCATGTCTTCGACTTAACGCATCTGCCACTACGTTACCTTTTCCCGGAGTATAAGCTATACCAAAATCATATGATGCCAAAAACTCTAGCCAACGTTGCTGCCGAAGATTCAAATCCTTTTGGGAGAAAAGATACTTCAACGACTTGTGATCCGTAAACAACTCGAATCGAACTCCCAATAGATAATGTCTCCACATCTTCAGAGCAAATACAATCGCCGCTAACTCCAAATCATGAGTCGGGTAATTCCTTTCATGCGGCTTCAGTTGTCGACTGGCATACGCAACAACTTTATCCTTCTGCATCAGCACTACTCCAAGTCCAGTACCGCATGCGTCGGTGTAAACCACCATCTCGTCATTCCCACTAGGAATAATCAAAACAGGAGCACTCGTCAATCGCTCTTTCAGGATTCTGAAAGCTTGCTCACACTTGTCATCCCATCTGAACACTAGGTTCTTCTTCGTCAATCCTGTTAACGGTGCAGCTATCTTGGAGAAGTCTTTGATAAACCGTCGATAATATCCTGCTAATCCAAGAAAACTTCTCACATCAGATGCATTCTTAGGTCTAACCCAATCCTGGATTGCTGCCACTTTAGCGGGATCAACCGCTATTCCACTTCCAGAAATCACATGGCCTGAGAACCTCACTTCACTCTTCCAGAAGTGACACTTCGAAAACTTAGCCTTCAGCTGATGTTCCCGCAAGATTTCCAAAACAATACGCAAGTGCGTCTTGTGCTCTTCTTCAGTTCTGGAATAAATCAGAATATCATCCACGAACACAAGTACGAACTTGTTCAACTGACCTCTGAACACTCTATTCATAAGATCCACAAAATATGCTGGCGCGTTAGTCAATCCAAACGGCATTACCAGCCACTCAAAGAAACCGGATGGTGTCCGAAAAGCAGTCTTCGGCACACTATCCTTAGCCACTCTCAACTGGTGAAATCCCGTTGCCAAATCCATCTGAGAAAACACCTTAGCTTCGTGAAGCTGATCAAACAAGTCATCTATTCTCGGCAATGGATACTTGTTCTTCTTAGTCACCTTATTCAGCTCACGATAATTGACGCACAATCTCAACGACCCATCTGCCTTGGTTGCAAACACAACTGGTGCACCCCATTCGGACACACTACGCCAAATGAATCCTTTCTGTAAAAGGTCATCAACTTTCACCCTCAACTCTTGCTGTTCTCTAGGCGCCATCCGCCTAAGAGGCATCACAACAGGTCTGGCTCCTTCAACTAGATCTATACGAAACTTGATCTCTCTATGCGGCGGCAACCCTTTGACTTCGTCAAAGACATCCTCGAACCCATTCGCGATTGGCACTAATGACAGTCCATCCCGTGGAGCAACTAGCGAATACATGAAGCTCATGAAGACGCCTTCCTCATGCTTACATCGTATCACAACCTTTCGCCCCTCCACATTCTCGACTGTCACTTCCAACCTCTCGCAATCAACCTTCGCCGCATACTTCCTAAGCCAGTCCATACCCAAAATAATTCCGAACCCCGCAAAGTTCAGAACAAAGCAATCACAAACAAAAGAGCAACCATGACTCGATACTATCAGACCACGGCATAACATACACAAACAAGACGAACCCCCAACTGGATTAGTCACAACCAATGGCCTATCAACAATATCCGGTTCCAAACCCAACCGGCCTACAAGTTCACTACAAACAAATGAATGCGACGCTCCAGTATCAAACAGAACTCTAACTGGAACACCACATAGGAAAAGAGTACCTTGAACCACCACACTCTTTCCTTTCTCTTCAGCGGTAGGAGCTTTCGAAGACGACGGAACAGCTCCCAAAGCATAAGCTTGCACAATCTGCTTGTCCCTCCTCGGTTCTGGACAATTCTTCCTGAAATGCCCTGGCTTGTCACAGTTGTGACACTTCATCGGTGCCTTCGGATTCTTACAATCCTTCGAGAAATGGCCCTTCTGCTGACAATTGTAGCAAGTCACCTCGCCTTTCGGCTTCTTCTGGCCATCCTTACCCTTCTGCTGCTGCTTCCTCTTCCTGTTTCCACCCTGCTGGGGTTTAGACTCTTCCCTGGTCACAGCAACAATAGATCCTTCCTTAGGAAACAAACGCTCATGCCTGAGGGCTTTCTCCACAAGCTTCTCAAACGAATCGTCCAAATGATCCACCAACTGCCTCCCAAGATAACTGTCCAAGCCTGTCACAAACTTCTCATTCTTCTGATATGCAGATTCGATATATGACCGGGCATACTTGGACAAAGCTTCAAACTCAGAAACATACTCAAGAACAGATCTTCCGCCTTGCTTGAGCTCCACAAACCTCTTGAACAGAACAGACTTCTGAGCGGTAGAAATGAACTTAGCTTCAAATCTGACTTGGAATTGCTCCCAAGTAATCTCTTCCTCTGGAGTATTGATGGTAATAGAATTCCACCAATCAGAGGCTCTCCCTTGAAGCTGCCTTGATGCCAACTTCCTCTTAGTTGCATCATCAATTCCCAAATCACCAAAAATCCTTCTACAAGCATCTATCCACCTCTGGACCTCAATAGTTGATTCTGTTCCCAAGAAAACCTTCCCTCCAAGAGCAGTGTAGTCCTTACACAACTTAGCAAAATCCGCTGGTTTCGGAGTTTGGACTTGAACTCCAACATCTACTGCTGCCCCCGGAACTGGTATCCTTCTCATGATCGAAGTCATCATAGCTTCGAACATAGCTGCATAATCAGCAGTCCCTTCAGTAGCACGGCCTTCCCTAGCAGCTGGTCTCCCTCTTCGACTCATTCTCAATATCTATAAAAAGGAATGATTAGCACATCTGGAGAAATAACTGCATACAGGACTAACTCACTTCTAAGCTACTATATTATATATAGTAATCATCCATCAAAATACAATTACGTCTCTCATACGTAGTTATGGTAGCGAGCGTTGGGTAAAATCGATTAACCAAAGCTCTGATACCAAATGTGACGACCGCCCATGACCCCTGCACTGAATCTAGAGAAAATGCGCTGTAAAGTGTGCCAGGCGACCATGGACGATTGTCAGGGTAAATTAAAACAACAAAATCTATCGTATTACTCACAGCGCATGGACAAAATACAATAGAACATATGTATAGTGAAGCTTTACAGAATAAAATGCCATCATATAAAACTCCATAATAGTTGAACACAAGCATCCAAATAGTCAATACATCAAGCCTCACTACATAACACTCAGAGAATACAAAGCTGCGGAACATCCAGTACATATAAGAAAATAATATGCAACCCTCTAGCTCGTCTTCGATATCAACATCGTGAGAATGGAACAGCACCTGTCACCTACTACCTAGTCTGCCCGTCCCAAAATGGACGAACAACCCAAGGCAATAAGAATTAAAAACATAAACCCTTGAGTCAGACAACAGTCTTAGTGAACAATAAATTAACTAACAACATACCAAAAGAGCATAAAGGAAAAGGAATAGGAATACAACCCTCCCACTCCAACCTCATTCTACAGTGATAGCCCACAGACACACACTAAGCAGAAGCAAATATAGCAGAGCAAACAATGTAAAGTAAAGAAATTATCACTCGAGTCAAGGGCGATGTTTTCCAAGCACAAACCCCCAAGGCCTAAACCAAGATCAGATAAGCACCCAGAAAACACTGCTCTTGAGACCGAATGACGATACAACCGAACATCTATGACTCTGGCTATCACTATTATCGTTGCTTCGATATCACCGTTAATTGAATGACCGGAACATTCTTTCAGCCGTCCGTCAAGGGCTAATGGAAACCCCAGTTCTAGACATAACTCCCGCACGTCGTCGCAGCCCGTGTCTAGGACTATCGAATCTGCCCAGAGTACTCGACCATCAACAGTTGGCCGTTGGGACTATCGAATCTGCCCAAACGTACTCTTGCTTAGAGCATGCTAGAACCTTCAACAACGATGCTATCCAAGCCTCCTAGTCATCCTCCTCAACGACTATGTCCATACTAGCTCAAGCGCCTCTCAAGCATCCATTACCCTTAACTCGAATCATATCACCGAGTTACCAACGTGCTTGGAATGATCCCGTCTGGATTAGACCAAGACTATCTCATATCATACTTCGCTTCATCATATCCTCGCAAAGTCCCATCTCAACATCATCATCATCGAATCTATGCATAAGAGCTTCATCATCCCGCTACATATGCCACGAGTAGCTTTCCCAATTCAAGAGCCTTTCCCTTAGCTTTTGAATCGTCTTCGGTCTAAAGCAAATCACCAATCATCTAATTCATAGCAACCAACCAAGTCAAACATTAATCCAAACAATCAAGCATTCAAACAAGATCTAAATAGACAATTATCACAATAATGGCATTTTCGTAATTAAAGAGTTGAAAGTCCAATAAGCATGAAAACATGAATTATATCTCTACAAACTTGATGAATGAACTTGCATAGGTTAACATATGATAAAATGGATGTAACATCATCATGAACAATGGATCTATATGGATCTACACTTAGGATGAAGAAAATGCATGGAAATCACTATTTTAACACCAAATCGAGTCAACAATCCGATATACTCCTTTGGATCCGTGTCAGAGATAATCACCACTCACCAAATCACCAAAACAACCTCAAAACAACACGCTTCAGATCTGGACAGCGAAGGATCAAGCTTGATCTATCACGAATCCACTTCAAACGAAGAAATCTCACTTCAACGGATGATGATCTTCAACTTTAGCTCTTGGATCTTCAATCTTGATCTTCGATTTGGATGAAAGGAAGCACTAGATTAGAGTGGAGAAAAGAAGTGAAGAAGTGTAGAAGTCGAGCTCTCAAAATGGCAGCACTTCGTCGCTTCGAAATCCGGATCCTAAAAAGTGAGAAAAACCCTTCCTATTTATAGCTGAAAATTCACTAAGTCGTAACTCGGCTATCTCCTAAGTCGTCTCCGACTTACGACCTAAGACACTTTCGACTTAACAAAGCCTCCAACCTAACAGATATGCACGCGCGCCCCAACTCCTAGGTCGCTCACGACCTAACGCTCAACAACCCACGACCTAACGGCTTAGCAGTCCTACGACTTACGACTCAACTGGGTCTCCGACTTAACATAGCGCGCGACATAACAGTTTGACTTAACAACTTAGCCTATGCGCGACTTAGCGACTTACGACTTAACAGACCAATTCTGTACGACTTAAGACTTAACTTCCCTAAGTCGTCTACGACTTAACACATAGGCTAAAACCCAGCGACCTAACACCTTAAGTCTTCACGCGACCTAAAACATGTTCGACTCACGACTTAGTAGTCCTGCGACCTACGAATTAATCCAAAACCATGCTACAGTCACCCAACGACTTAACAGGTACACTACCTCGTGACCTAACAAACTTACGACTTAACATACCCACGCGACCTAACACTTACACTGTATACGACCTAATACAACCTTACGACTTAACTCGTACGACTTATCTCCCATAGGTCGTATACTCCTTAAGTCGCTAACCTATAGGTCATACCAAGATACTAGGTCGCTACACAGCTATCTCCAAACTCCTTAGGTCGTTGCCGACCTAACAATGCTAACTCGGAACCACTAGGTCGCTCATCCCTAGGTCGTTAACTACTGGGTTTAACTTGCTACTCCCATATATAGGTCGCTCCAAACTGTCCACGACCTAACTCTTAACTCGCCTATCCCCTTAAGTCGCAGACTTTCTTTAAGTCGCTCACGACTTATCTCCTAAGTCGCCAACAACCCATGACTCTCTTAGGTCGCGTACGACCTAGGACTTAGGCAAATTCCAACAAAAATCTGAAACAACCAAAAATGCCAAAAATTCCAGATTTTGACAAACTTTTCGATCCGTAAAATACGGGTCGTTACATATAGTATATAAATAAACAATATTTTCAAAGGATATACTCAAAAAGGAAAGAAGGTAGATTCGGAAAAACAGAATATAGGTGAATAAATAAAGGTGAGTAGATAAGGTAGATTCAAAAGAATAGTATCGGGCACGAATAGTTAATTCAAACCATAAGAATTTCAATTTCAAATATTAATACAAAATTTCTTTGTTGGAAATACTTTTATAATAAAATACCTTTATAATAAAATACTTTTATAATAAAATACTTTTATAACTCGATGTTTCAACAAGTTTATCCTCGTTCTTGCAGACTCTGGCCATGCGTTGATCGGGCGCAAAGCTAGAATTCTCCAGGTACTTAGTAGACTTGTTTCAACATCCAGTGAAAATAATGAAAAACTTTTAAAAACAGATATGGAAAGTACAATCCAAACAAAACAACCAAATTTTGTCCAACCATGGATCGCAGATACACAATGGTTACGCCTGGATCCCCCAGGAAACAATCTGTATCCGTAAGCTTTCTCAGCTCTGCGAATTGCGCCATGATGACTAGTAGACCGCAGATACACAATGGTTACGCCTGGATCCCCCAGGAAACAATCTGTATCCGTAAGCTATCTCAGCCCCGCGGATTTCACTACTAAATACGACCTACATAGATCGCAGGATACACAATGGTTACGCCTGGATCCCCCAGGAAACAATCCATACCCCTAGGCCATCTCAACCAGGCGAATTACGCTATGCAGTCGTGCTCGTAAGACCATGGAGATCGCCATGGAATTCGTGGACACTCGAGTATCATATCCGAAAAACCCAAATCAGAGAAAATAATATTGATAGAATGAATCCACAATGTGGCCATAAAGCGGATATCAAGCAGAAGGCACTTTCCATATCTTTACTTCGAAAATATGTATCATATAGTACCTTTCAAATCAATTTCAAATATCATACTTATATAAAGTCCATTATATATAAGATTTCATTTCAAATCGAATACTTTCCAAAATCAATAGTATATCAAATCACACTTATATATACTTCGACTATATAAGATTACACCTTTCAAATTGAGTACCTTATCAATAGTTTTCAAATCAACTTCATACTTATACAAATCAATTTTATATAAGTTCGATAACTCCCAAATCAAGTATTTAGTAAAATAAGGTTCTCAATTCAATTCGTTTCAATATCAGTTCAGTTTCAAAATCATATACAATTACACCAAATTATTTCTTCTCAATTTAAATATCTTCAGTTTCAAAGTTTCCAAAATAATAGGTTTGGAGAATAATCCAAGTTTCTAAATCAATATAATTTAAGTCAAACAATTCATTTCCAAAATCAATGGTTTTCAAAATCATCTTATATTTACAAAAGGTCCATCTTATATCAGAATCAAAATTTTCCAAAATCAATTACGCTGTATAAAGAGCCATATGGGATTGAACATCCTTGCTTTATAAAAGGTTTTGAATTTAGAATAGTTTTGTATATAAAATAGTTTGTAAAATAGTTTTGTAAATACAATAGTTTGTAAAATGGTTTTGTAAATACAATAGTTTGTAAAAATAGTTTTGTAAATACAATAGTTTATAAAATAATTTGAATGTAAAATAGAATAAAATAGTTTGTTTAAGGAAAATAAAAGAAAAATAGTTTTGAAAAATGGTTTTAAATTGATAGTAGTTTTACATAAAAGAAAATTTCCAATTAAATTACAAAGATATCCAACCCAACAACTTCCAATTTCAGCGTCAAAGTATATCAATGATATTAGAACATAAGATGTACATATGTCATCATTTCGCAACATCACATTCGATCACTCGCTCGATCACTCAAGTTCGCTTTCGAACTAGTATTGTCCATTCAACTTTCCTAATGCGGACTTCGATATGGCTTCTCGACTAGAAGCCATCAGCCTCCTTGCATAGCCATATACTATGATAGAGAATTCTAGAATCAAGCCCAAAATCCATATCAAATATTCGCCATCAAGAATCAAATGAAAAATCCTAACGCGAAATGGTGTAATTCACCTCGAACTTGTGTACTCAAACTTGGATCAAATTAATTATGCGAATAAAACAGTATACGTACAACTTATGTATCTATTCTAACTTGTTATATATATAGTTTTATAAAAGATGTTTCAAAGTCAAAACATTTAGAACTAAATTTTATTCAAAACATTTCAAATCTACATTTCATATTAGTATAATTCAAATAGTCTTATTCATTTCCTTAACAAAGCAGTTTAAAATTTATTTAAATCATACTACTTCATACTTTAAACATACAAAACTAAACTTATATACTTTATCAAATATTTATACTCTTCAAAATTACTTAGCTTTGAAAATTAAACCTCGATTTAGAAGTGTTTGAACCTTCAAAATAGTCGGTGAAATCAAATTTCAAATCCAAGAGTTGGTAATCAGCAACAAATCAGTAAATCAATTTTAATAGATAGGGTTATATCAAATCCGAAACTCGAGGACTGAACACCGGCTCACTTCAAATCATTTCAAATATATATACATATATCTTTCGAAAATCAAATCATAATTCGGAATTTGAAATCAAAATTTGGTTTCACAAAATCACTCGCATAGCAAAGCTATTAGAGTGGCCTCTCCCTCCCTCTGAAACTCGAATATCAATGTCGATGATGCGTGCACTCATCACCGAAATTATTTTCTAGCAACATAAGTGAGTTCTGGAGTTCTATTTTCTTGAAAACTTCTTTGAAATTTCTTCGAAATCATTGGAACTCATTTTAAGTCATTTGAAACATTTCTTATTCGGAAATACTTTCAAATCATATTATTATATATTTTCAAAATCTTAAAACCAATTTCAAATTACCGGAGTTCAATCTCTCAAATTTCAAATTCGAAACCTTTAGTTATACATCCTTTTTATATAAATCCATTTCTTATAAAATAATGCAGCGGAATAGATAAATAGTAGTTCATGAAGCTACTATATAAACATCAGAGTTAGAAATAAAATACAGCAGAATATCTCAAATACAGCGAAGTCTCTAGTACAAACAGATGACCTCTCTGAACAAATCAATTGGAAAGCTGAAGGCTGAATCGATAGTTGGATTTTCATGCGAAGTTCCAAACTTCAATGGTGAGTCTCAAATGCTGAATTTCTCGGTCTGACCCGAGCGTAAAGCAAAACACAAAACACTCGAGTCAGGATTAACATTCTTATATAAATAAGTTCAACTCAAGTGAAATATCAACTGAAATACAATTAACTTAAAGGATGTTGGGATAACCATCCTCTAAGGATCCGTGGAACTATCTACTATTTAGAAATATACACTACCACACCATGGCCATTTCAAATTAATTTATACTTCAAAACCAAGGTATCATTTTCATTTCAAATATATCTATTTCCAAAATAGTATATATATATATATATATCTATTAAATAACTTATAAAGTAAAGTATTTGTAATTTCCTCAACTTCACAAATCACTTCAAATCAATTCGAATTCCAAATTCAAATTTAATCAAATCTAAATCATCAATTTCAATTTCAATTCAATTAAACTTTTTCAAGTTATATCGATTCCAAATACTTATTTGAACCACAAAATAAACCATTTAAATTTTAATATAATTCAAAGTCAACATATTTCAACGCTTTAAATATTCAACATTTCAAAGACTAAATTTGATAATTGCATTTATCTCTCAATTTGACTTCACTATTATTTAGTTTTGAAATATTCACTTAATAAATTCAATATTATTTAAATAGCCTAAATTTACCTTTTAAACTAAATATTCCCTTCGATTTGTTAAACTTGAAATATCCATTTAATTGCTTTAAATCAAAAATCAAGTTATAAAATCAAATTTTAAATTTCAAATTCAATAGTTCAAATCGATTTAATTAAGTAGAATTCTTAATTAGATACAATTTTACTTAATTCAACTTTATCTTACCTAACTTATACAAATCCTTGAAAAATCCGTTCAAAGATATAATACTTAGACATATTATATTAATTAAATCAACTTTATTAGATTTAAAGTTTATTATTAAATCTACTTTATATAAAAACTTAAAATATTTCCAATATTAAATAAAACCATATATATTCCCTTCCAAAACCATAGAAATCATTTTTAAAATATTTACATATAGACCAACGGTGTCTGTATATAATTTCCTATCCTATGGTCAAGTGATATAGATATTTTTCATTTCAATCCGTAATTCAAATATATACGGGTAGATATCATTTCAATCCGCAATCCCAAATTCAATTCAAATGAAAATCGCTTGGGTCTATCATTTCAACCCATAATGATTTTCTCCTATTCTAAAGTCCGTTCGGGTATGTATCATTTCAACCCATAGTGAATTCTATACTAACAGGGAACTTGCAGAGTGATAACAGATATGATAATAATATAACAGGTATAAATCATCGATAACAATATAATATAAACAACAGGATATGGTGTCATATCCCACAGGTGAACAGATATAGATAATAGCATATATAACAATTTAAATAACTACAGCAGCATATTTCAATTGTCGTTTCAATTGAAATCAAATTTAATAAATATAAGGATGTTAATCATGAGTGATTGCTCACCTTTCGAGGCTAGAGATGAACGAGAATGAGATAGGCTACGAATCCAAGCGCGAATTCCAAAGCAAATTAAGATTGAACGTGAATTAGACGAACAAGGCTGATAATCAAGAATTGATGAACTAGATAAGAATCAGTTTGATATATACAGAAATATTTTTTATTTTATTAAAATAAATATTTTAATCTAAGACAAAAATTAAAATAAAATACATACTTGAATTAATAAAAATCAATTCAGTTCAAAACCCTTTAAATTCATGTATATTCTCTTTATAAAACCATACTTAAAGCCAATATACAAATGCAGACACCACATAATATATGCAAACAAAAGTGTATATGCGAATAACTAACTATGTGTAAACAAATATGCAGACTTGACCTTATATATACTAACATATACAAATATGTGACTAACCTATATGTATTGTGTAACAACCTGTCTCTCAGTCCACAGAAAGACGCATCATTATTAAGAAAGAAAGGGATAGAAAAGAGAAAAGATAGAAAAGAAAGAACGAAACAACATCAGAATCTCACAACGGAATGAATAAATTATATTAATCACATAAGATATTAAATAGTATCATATATATCAGAGATACACAGCTTATACATCACAAATTAGACAGTTATAAAGGCCTGTCTATCAATACAACTCAAGATACAACTTAGAGATACAGATACAAACACTAGTACAGCGGAACCATAATATATCTACACGCGGAAGCCTCCTGCTCCAAATCTCCTCCAGAATTCGTCAAAGCTAACCTGAATCCCTTGGCTACTCATAAAAATTTGAGTACCCAAGAGTTTAAGAAAAACATAATAAACTCCGGGTCAGACATGGGTCTGGTGTGAGTAAACGGTTAAGTTGTTTAACTTGAAAAACCTTTGAAAACAAAAGGTATCTCGTAAAACTTCCCACACATAAACACGGAAAAGTTTTTACCTTACGATAACCAAAAACATTGATAGGAAATCCGGTTATATTATAATAGTGTCTAGGGTTTCCAAATAAATATTCACATAGCCGAAATTGTTACATTATTAAATTCCAGCAAACATAGGTATACAATCAAGTCCGAGATCACTTATTGGAAATTGGATTCCATACAATGGCAGGGCTACTGGGGTACCGCCCGTCACTATACGTGGCCTAGATCAACGTACAGAGGATCACTCCCAACCCCCTGCAACACAAAGCCGGAACCATCCCTTACTGGATAGTCCTGAACAAGACAACCCCAGCGGTTGTAGCTATTCAACCGCCCACACAGCATTAACACAGATAAATATCACACATTTATCACAGCCATATCCAATATCACAGATTATCATACAATACATATCAATCAATCCAGACAATCTACTTAAACAATCATCCACAAACAAGAATTATTAATCCATATCATAATTAATTAAATTAAATTAAATTAATTTCTTAAGAGTTAATCACCTAATCCTGCTTAATCAATCATTAATTAATTACAAACCATTTAATTAATTAATCACTCCTTAATCACCTTATAAACCAATTAATTAATCTTTAATCACAGATTAATTATTCTTTAACAATTAATTAATAGACCTTGATTATTAATTAATATCCCCTAATAACAAATTAATCAATCCTTAATTACCACTTGATTAATCCTTAATTTTCATTTGATTAATCCTTAATTACAATCTGATTAATCCTTAATTACCATTTAATTAATCCTTAATTACCATTTATTAAACCTCTAGTTACTAATTAATTAATCTTTAATTACTAAATTAATTAATATCTAATCATTAATTAATCAATCTTAATTAGTTAATTAATAATCCTTAATTACAATTAATTAACCTTTAATTAATTAATTATAACCCTCAATTATAAATTAATAAATCCTTAATCATTAGATAATTAAATTAATTAATTTCTCTTAATTAATTAATTAAATTAATTAATTATTAATTATCAAAACCTTAATTAACTTTAAGATAAATCTTTATCTTTATTAATTACCTAATTATGATTAACACATATATTTAAAACATTTAATTCTTTTAAATTAACACTTAAATACATTTCTAAATTAAGTTTAAAATAACTTAAAAATTTAACTTTAACAAATTCAAGTTAAACAAATTATATCACTTCCTTAAATCCATTATTTAAAAAAATTATTATGTAAAGAATTTGATTTAAGAAATAGATTTAAACTAGTTTTATTTTAAATTTAAAAATTTGCTTATTTTTAAATTAAAAACTTGTTTAAAATCCTGCTTCGGGTTCCACTCGATAACTCACCCGAGTCCTACCGGAGTATTTCCCCTTCTCTTTATTTTTATTTTTAAAACTTGGTTAGCTTAAACTTAAACCTGAAACATGACTTCACTCACATTCCTACTCGAGTCCTTACTCGAGTTCCCTACCCAATCACCCGAGTCTTTCCCCAAGTTTAACTTCCCTTCCCAAAAACTGACACACCAAAACCCACTGTGTACGTGCACAATGCCACGGCGGTGCTCCGGCGACTCTCACCACCTCCGGCAAGACAACAATCGACACAACAAACGATTCCGATCATCAATTTATCATAACACAACCCAGAATGAATTCGAGCTTTCCAATCGAACCTGGAAACCAAATATCACCAGAAAATTCCCTCGAACCACCATCGTCGACCACCAGATCTCTCCCAAACTCCGGCCACAGCCTCGCTAGCCTCCACGCTACCATCTCCCAAGCCCAGGTGAAACTCGATCACCCAGAGACACCGCATCAACAACATTTCCAACCTCGACCATTTTTGGGTTTTAAACCCTAGTTCTATCGATCGCCGATGCCACGACAATCTATCTACACTTCCACCATTTCTCTCGACATCCAAAATCGACAAAATATCTCCGACACAAACCCCGACTACCCCGAGTTCGTCGATCACCAGAAATAGCCTAAAAACCATTTTTTGTTCATCTTCGAACTGCTCCATCGATACTAAACTAAAAATCGAGATTTTTGTCTTAAAAATCCTAATTTTCGAAGTAGATTCAAGTTATATATATGAATCAACAATCCATGATAATTTATTTTTAACATGTTTTAAAGTTCCTCTGTTCTTCTTGACTTCCAAACAAATTTCAAACTTATTTCACATAAATATATATTTTAAAACTTTGATTATGTTTATACAACATAATTTGTTTAAATCCCTAGGCCTAACAGAGATTAGTTGAGGAGAGTTGGAATTTTTATCTAAATTTAAACTGTGAAACTTAACAGAGATGATCACAGACCTATACACACCAGTATATTCATTCATACATACATGTATTCAGATTTTAAACCAACATACATACAAATATTTAAACATGCAAGACAAAATTTCACACATACAAACAATTATCACAATTTTACTTCAACATTTACTACATGCATTAGATTTAAAACTGTTTAAAGCTTTTGTTTACTCACCTGTAATGATGAGCAGATAAGGTTTGAAATAGCTTTGTACTTTTGGAAAAAGACTAGAATGCTGAGATCTTTGAAACTGGAATTTGAAAAATGCTTGAAACTTAAATGTCTCCTTGGTTTTGAAAACTGAATGCTATTATGATCTTTGAAAGCTGAGATGTTCTTATTTTTATTTTTCTTGAGTTTTCTTTGATTTAATTTCAGGTTTGAAAAATGTTTACAGGCTACGGGTTTGTATAATGTTTTACAGGGTTTGAGTTTTCTTGTTTTTGAAATGAAAATAAGAAAAAGAAATGAAGAGAAGGGATAGATGCATATATAGGCCTAATTATGATTTATTAAAAATAAAAGAAAAATAAAATAAATTGGTGACACCTGTTTATTCATCTAACATTTGTCATTTGCATTTGTTTATCATCTTACACATGTTATTAAAAAGATTTATAAGCCAACACATGTAATTTGTATGAATTAGTTAGTTTTTTAAATGGTTTAAAGCTTTTATAATTAATTTTCTAATAAATAAATAAATACATATCTTAATTTATATAAATAAAATCTTTTAAAAGAAAATAAAATAAAACAAACTATATACTAATAAAAATCTTATATACATATTTTTAAATCCAAAATATTTTTAAGATATATATACTTTAAATCCAAATTTAAATCAAATACAAATTCAAATCAAATTTAAAATCCAATTTAAAATCAATTCAAATATATATATATATATATATACATTTAAATAAACACATATTTAATTCGAAAATAATAATGCTATTTAAAGTCTATTTATATCTATATATGAAAACAACACATTATTATTATTGTTTGAAAATAACAATTTTACCAAATTTAAATAATTAATAAAGTAGATTATCACATTTTAAATTGCTTGAAATTCCAAGATATCACATATTGTACCACCATACATGAATAATATAACATGCATAAAACACGTTATTATATTTTATAGTTATCAAAACATGTCAAATCACATCACGTTATTAAAACCAAACACATATATGTATGTTAAAACATATATATACTAATATGGACAAACATTGTATACAAATATATATCAAAACTGTTTAAACAATACTTATATACATATTAATATATACTTATAACTTTATATCAAATATATATACAAATATATATAACAGACAACTATAGGTATATAGTTTTTCTCAAAGCATCAGTAAACAATTACTAACGTATTTAAAAATTCATATAAACTACATACAGTACACACACTATATATAATATATACAATACTAGCATACCTTTATATATACCTTATATTCTAATGTATATAAAACCGAAATATAACCTTGATATATTATACAAAATATATAAGAACTATTATATATATACTCACACAGGTTAACAAAGCATATTTTTATTAAATAAATACATAAACTATACGACTGTATAGCATACATATACAACAGCCATAAAAATCTTTATGAAACTGTAAAGCTATAAAATAAAATGACAATATGATCAAATCGTAAATTCTAATATGCATGTATATAAAACCGACTTTAAGAATCCAAATAAAACTGTAAACTCAAATATAACTCTATAAGCTATATATATATATATATACTAATACAAACTCTTATACGAAATATATATACCAGATAATGTCCTCCTATTTATCTATATAAAGCTATATATATATACTTAAATAGATAATATACAACATAATCATTGCAAGCTTCAATATGAGTAAAAGAAAAAGGGACGCTTACCTAACCTGAGAGAAGGTTGGAGGGAGAGATGCACGAACGAGGAAAGACTGACGTGGTTTGGCGGAGCTTTGGGGAAACGGTGGCAGATTGGACGTGGGGAGAGGCGAACGGCTAGGGTATGAGGGCCGGAGGGTTGCACTGGCGATCGGTTTGGGTCGCGTGTTGTTCGGTGGAAGAGGCGGATGGTCGGTAAGTTTCAGAGAGGAAGGGGAGGCCGGATAAATGAAGGAGTGACCAGGCTGGTTTGGTGATGGGGTGGTAGCGCAAGAGCGCGCGGAGGAGGAGTTTGGCAAAAATGAAAATGGGCAGATCTGGGAAGAGGAACGAAGCAGAGATAAAATATATAACAGGTGGAAGGAGAGCTACATTTTAAATTATTATTATTCTTTTATATGAAGCACAAAAACGAAAAGATATAAAAAGCAGAGAAACGTACCACCATAAAGTGAATTGAAATGATGTAACGGTGGACCATTGAATTCTGCAATATTTATTAAAGCAATTAATATTGTGGTCCAGCCTATATGTTTCAAATTTTGAAACCGAAGGAAGCAATAAAGTCACAAATTATGGTACCGTTACAAAAATATTTTATGGTTTCCGTCGCGTACCAGACCTCAAAATACAGAAATAAATATACCATAGAGATCAGCACGACGAGGCGATCAAAACGGTATATAGATATCAGTGATAGGATCAACCGATCAAAAGTCGATAGGACTAACAACCCTGTATTTTGTAATTATTTTAAATTGAATTTCTTGATTTAAAAACTTTATTTTATTTATTAAAATGAATAATTTTTGTTATTTTAAATATAAATTTTGATTTTGATGTAAATTAGAATTCCAAACATGTATAAATAGAATATTTTATAGAACTGTGAATTTGGTCAATTTGGTCAAACTTTGACTTTTAAATTTAAAATTTAAATATTTGAAATTTTGAATTTATCTTTATTTTATAAAAGTAAATATAATTTCAAGAATACTGCTTTTCGTTTCATTGACATCTAATTTATATTGTGAAAGTTATACCCTTTTAAATATTGTGTGTAATTTGCTGTATTTAACAAAATTATTTATTTTAAATTATATAAATAATATTTTATTTAGTCATGTAATGTTATAATTTATAATTATATGGGTAAAATAACATGTTGGGTATATATTTTGGTTTTAAAACATTTTAAAAGTATAATTGACATTTTCCAGTGTCAGTTGTATTCTGTTTATAAATTTTAATTTCCAACTTCAATTAATTAAAGAAATTCTTTATTTATTCCTCTATTTCCTTAAGACCTTATTTTATTTCATCTCCACTTTATTTTGTTCATCATTTATTTTACTTATTTCACTTTTATTTGTTTTAAAGTGAAATAGAAATTTTATAAAGCTAGTGATGTTTTATTTGTAATTTTAAGCCTTGTTTTAAATTAAATAAACTATTTCTTTATTCTCTTCTATCTTCTCTAAATTTAATTATTTATTTCACTTTAGAAATGATAAATGAATTATTTATTTCAAAGTTTTGCTTTAGAATATTTTTAAAATGAAGTAAATAATTTTCCAAAGTCAATGGTGATTTATTTGTAATTTCTAGACACTGTTTTCAATTTTTAAGCAATTTCTGTAGTTCTTTTTCCATTTTCTTTAAATTTATTTATTTATTTTATTTCATAATACTTTGTTTGAGTTGCTAAAGCTTATTTATGAGTTTATTTTGTTTTATCTAAAATTAAAAAGAAATAGAAATATGAAGAGACTTAACTTTTAAACTGAAGACTTTTCATTAGCCACACTCTTCACTTTCTCTTGATTTTCATTGCCTTATTTTGGCCATACCTTTCTTGATTGTAGCCGTGAGTTTCTTAACTCATATTCACGTAAAAAAGACCTCATTCCATCTCATTTTCACGACTACTTCATTTGAGAAAAAAATGGAAGCAATGGCCTCCTTCTTTTTCCACTTTTCTTCTTCTTCTTTTTCACTTGATTTTGCTATGAATTCTTTTGCCTTGCTCGGCCATAGCCACCACCATCACCTCCAACCACCACTACTACATCTTCCCCTCATTCATGGCTACAACCCCTCCATCTCCTCTGACCTGGAGTGGCCATGACCTCCTCATGAACACAACACCACAAAACCTTGCTTAAAAATCAACAAAACAATGCCTAAACCATATATGCTTCACCTACCTTTCATCTATCACCTTGGCCACCCCCTTAGCCACCACCACCATCATCTACTTACCTCTGGCCACCCCTTTCTGAAATGACCCTCCTATTTACACACTAATTTTATTGGTGATTTTTTTTTTTTTTAGAGATGATATATAGATATATCATCTATTACAAATATATTTTAGAGATGATATAAAGATATATCATCTATTACAAATATATTTCCCAGGGTCATTTTCTTTTCTCTAATAAACAAAAATATATCCAGGATCTTTCACAATATAGAAATATTGTTTTAATTCTAAATCATTTTTAACATACATATATGAAGATATCTATGTTATATTCTACTTGAATCAGAGCATAATAATAAGTAGAAATCCTTTTTAAATTTGCACAAATGTGATAAATTCCCTTTTAAATTAAAACTTAATGTATCCAGATTTTTTGACTATAGTGTCCCCTGGAAATATGTACCTTAGACTGTTATTATAATTAAGAAATAACCAAGCAATGATCAGTGGAAAGCAAGCTTATAATATGGATGATTATCTTAAAGTCTGAATATTATCAAACTCAGGTTAAAAGAAAGTGGATCCTAAGTGAACACAAGCAACATCTAGGCGTAATGGAAACGCGCCTAACTTATTCATGCAAGGTCACTAGTTCGAGTACTATGCTGGTCGGTTCAAACACAATTTTTGTTTTTCTTTGTATTTTCTCCTGTATGGCTGAAATCTGTTACCTACCTATAATTGTACATATATATTTAATTTTTGGCTATAACCTATCATACAAAACAATTTCTCTTGCATAACTATTTTTAAAACCCATTCTTTCAACTGTTTTAAGAATTTACATCTATATTTTTGCCCAATATCAACATGTACACAGATATACATATACATGTCTGTATCTTTGTTCATTTTCCAGGAAAACTGAGCTCAAATGTTCCCTTACTTCATTGATCTGAAGTGAAACATTAGGCCTGACCTATGGCCTAACCATGTGGTTACTCTGGCCATTCTTTTACTTGCATTATTACAACCCAGATTATACACAAAACATTGTTACCTTTTCTTTCCAAAAGCATGTATATATATTTGTATGAATCAGTCATTTTGTGATCAAATATATATCATTCTTCCTAATCATACTTCTCTTTTTAAAAATACATCTTCAAGGTATAAACACTTTTTCTTGCATCTGGACTTATGTCAATATCATAAATTGAAGATATAGCAGTTTAATTCTTTTCTGGGTTTTCCCAATATTATTTTCTGTATATCTACATTCTTTTTAAAAGAACTCAGGATTAATTGAAATCATCATAAAATGATTATACTTATAAAATCCAGGTTTTTCCTCTAAATCAAAACAACTTTAGCAAATAGGTTTTCAAATCAGTTTAACATCAATATCCTTAGTACATACCAAATCAGAAATAACCAGAAACAACATAGCACATGTCTCTTACAAGTTCTTCCTACTTAATACATTTAGATAGCCATATCAATCAGGGAATACATGCATCAATTAACACATTTTAGCTTTTATTTCTAATTATCTTAGCATCCTCTATTCCAT
Source organism: Allium fistulosum (assembly GCA_030737815.1). Taxonomy (NCBI): domain Eukaryota; kingdom Viridiplantae; phylum Streptophyta; class Magnoliopsida; order Asparagales; family Amaryllidaceae; genus Allium; species Allium fistulosum. The sequence continues at coordinate 544,182,177 of CM060903.1, forward strand.
GACTTTTTAATCTTGCTTACTTAGCTCCATCACAACCTGCAAAAGCATTAGTGGCTGCCCCATTATAAATGAGACACCCCCATGTGCCATGAGCAATAAGGGTCGGATCTATGATCTGGTGTGAGCATTTCTAACATATCCATGATATTAAGCTAAGGATACAGCACAAATGTACTTTGCATACTTGACAGGTATTATCATGTACAATACATAAGAGCAAACATATGCAATAAACAACTTTTATCTGGAACTACTAGGTTGCCTTTTTCTTTTTCTTATAAATTCCTGGCCTCATCTGCTATAAGGAATCAAAGGGACACATTGCCATGAACTAATTAACATTATGGCACAAAGATCTCAGGACTTAAACAAGCCATGTGCCAACTTGTCTACTTCAAATAGGACAAGCATTCCAGCAGCCTTCTTGGCACAAAATCCTTAGTTATATTACTAAGTGTATTTATGTTCATTCTATCAATGATAGCTAGGTGTACATACCACCTGTACTCATGAAACATACTAGTTACCTTGCAGCCATGATATTGCAAGCAAGTTAAAGGTTACTTTCTAGAGATATAACACCCCAGTCATTCCATCTCACATTATTTAACATAGAAACCCCCTATTCAAGCATATACCAGAATGTTTGCAACTGAGAATAAATACATGGCTCTATTGAGTTTATTTTGATTTTTCAAGCAACTATATTTAGCCAGATTTTCAATCTTGTTTAAACATAGTTTTTAGGCTTGTAAGTTTCTGTTTAGTTTAGGGCTCAACACTTATAGAGAAAAACTCCATTGCACCCTTAACCAATTATTTCAAGCCTCAGCACCATACCAATGTATATGCAGCTCATAGTTTTCTTTATCTTTTCATTCTTTGTCTTAAGCCATTATTCAAACTAGTTACAAATACTCTGATATATGTGCCTTAAGGTTTTGGTATAATATACAGAGATGAAAATAGAACAACAAAGTTAAACATCCAGCATAGCAGATCATATCTCATCAAACATTCATGAAACCATCAGCAGCCAACATAGTTTGTAAATCAAAACATGCAAAATATAACATATAAAAGCTTGGCTGCCTAATCCCAGGTCTTAATGCCATGTATATGAGTGAGGATACTCACCTAAGTGCTTACACAAACTTAAACCAGAAAACCCTTCAAATCTTTAGCCTTATCTTCCTCTTCTTCCTTAGGTTAATTAATTAGTGAGAGAGCAGTTTTCTGATTGGGCTCTTGGTTTAAATAAGGGTTCTGTCTAGGGTTTTGGGTGATGCAAAATCCCTATTTTAGCCCAGACCAGAATCATGCATTTGGCATTGCACATTCCTTCCCTCCTAACCCTTAATGTCCCGGCCAATATTTTAAAACAAGACTAAATTGTGCCTATTTTCCTTTCTTTTCAGAAAGTGATAACTTTAAGTATTTTTATTATATTTACCTCAAACATGATAATGGTGTGACTTTCTATTTTTCTGCCTATGTACATTTGCTTTCTTGCACTTTGGTTCTTACTGTTTTAGTGCTTCCTTTATTTATTTTCTGCTCCATAATATCTGGATATATATATATATATATATACATTTATACAACCATGGGTGTTAATTTAATTTTAACCATTTATTTGCAGAAAACATGTGCATACTTATGTGCATTTCTACACCTATTTAAAATTTCACTTATTCATTATAAATCAATGTTTTCTTCTGTCTAAATTTTCAGACAAGTCATACATAGGCATATATATATAGATATATATATATATACACACATCCTCAGGAATTTTTAATACTCATGTCTAAGTCTATATTTTCTTTATTTAAAACATTTTATCTAAATGTTTTCCTTCCTTGTTTTATTATCCAGGAATTCTGGATTTTCTCTTAGTGCCATAACTAGTGTGCACGTGCACACATGCACACAACCTTGCACCACTGAAAATCCCACCTATATAATAATTCTGATTTTCCCCCAGAATTTTAATCATTTATTAAAAGAATTTTCCTCAAAATCTTGGGGTATTACAATCACCCCTCCTTTTAGGAATTGTGCCCTCACAATTTACAACATATTCTTTGAGTACTCCTACTTTCTTAGGAAAATTATTCAAATATGCATGAGCAATTTAAATAGTCACTGTCTATCATACATATCAAATTTTCTTAGTAATCTAAGAATTTACCTTTCAAATTTGCAAAGAGCCTAGGGTAATCCATCCTGATTTTATCCTCTAGCTCCCAAGTACAATCACTAGGATCTATACTCCATTGAATATTTACAAGCTTCAATGTCTTGTTTCTTAATTTCTTTTCTTCCCTTGCCACAATTCCCACTGGCTCTTTCTCATAGATTAGATCTGGATTTATCTGAACTTCAGTAGGCTTTTCTAAGATTTCCTCCTTGTCATGTACCCATCTCCTTAGTTGTGACACATGAAACACATTGTGCATTGCACTCATCTTCTCTGGAAGCTCCAGCTTGTAGGCTAGTGAGCCTATCCTCTCCAAAATCTTGTATGGTCCAACATATCTGGGTCTGAGTTTCCCCTGCTTGCCAAATCTCAAGACTTTCTTCATTGGTGAAACCTTAATGAAGACATAATCACCTACTTTGAATTCCACTGACTTCCTCTTTGCATCAGCATACTTCTTTTGCCTATCTTGAGCTACTGCCATCCTCTTTCTCACCAGTTCTATTTTCTCTGTGATGTCTTTGACATATTCTGGCCCTAGGATAGCTTTCTCTCCTGCCTCAGCCCAACACATAGGTGATAGACATGGCTTTCCATATAGGGCTTCAAAGGGTGCCATTCCAATTGTGCTTTGGTGGCTATTATTGTATGTGAACTCAGCCAAATGGAGGTGGTCCTCCCAATTTCCTCCAAAGTCTAACACACATGCTCTAAGCAAATCCTCTAAAATCTTGTTTACCACTTCTGTTTGCCCATCTGATTGGGGGTGATAAGCAGTGCTTAGGCACAATTCACTACCCATAGCTTCTTGGAAGCTCTTCCAGAATCTTGAAGTGAAGATTGTATCCCTATCACTCACTATAGTTTTAGGAACACCATGCAGTTTTACCACTTCTCTCATAAAGGTTTGGGCTAACCTAGGTGCATTTCTGTCTGCTTTCACTGGTATGAAGTGGGCTACTTTAGTCAGCCTATCTACAATCACCCAAATACTTGTATTTCCCCTCTTGGATCTAGGAAGACCATCTATGAAATCCATAGATATGTCTTCCCACTTCCACTGTGGTATGCTAAGTGGCTGCATCAACCCTGAAGGTCTTTGGGTCTCAGCTTTTATTTGTTGACAAACCATGCACTTAGCAACATATCTGGCTACATCAGACTTCATTCCCTTCCACCAATAGTCCCTTTTTAAGTTTTGGTACATTTTGGTGCTGCCTGGATGTATGGAATATTTGCTCCTATGGTACTCATTAAGGATTTCTTCTTTCAATTCTATGATGTTTGGGACACATATCCTTCCCTTGTACCTTAAGTATCCTTTTTCATCTATGTGATAATCCTTCACTTTCTCCTTCTTTAATAGGAGAGACCTCTTTTCTGCTAAGTCTTGATCTTCTTCTTGCATTTTTGCCACCTTCAAGGCCAAATTTGATTGTAAAGTAATTAAACTTAACCTTCCTTTACTCTTTTCTTCCTCAATTATCTCCATACTTATCCCACTGTTCTCATCTATTTCCAAATCAGTGAGTACGGTTAAATCTCTAAACTCCTCCATCATTAACATGGCCATTTTTGCATGCTGCCTACTCAATGCATCTGCCACTTTATTAGCCTTGCCTGGTGTATAAAGTATATCTAAGTCATAAGCAGCAAGAAATTCAACCCATCTGTGTTGTCTCATATTTAAATCTTTTTGTGAAAAGAGATACTTTAAGGCCTTGTGATCAGTGTATAAAATGAACTTTGCACCCAATAAATAATGTCTCCAGAGCTTTAAGGCATATACTACTGCTGCCAACTCAAGATCATGAGTTGCATATCTAGTTTCATGGGGTTTTAGTTGTCTAGATGCATAGGCTATGACCTGATCTTGCTGCATCAACACAGCCCCTAGCCCTGACCCACATGCATCTGTATATACAACCAATCCCTCATTGCCTTCTGGTACTCTCAACACTGGTGATTTTACCAAAGCCTCCTTGATCTGGGTGAAAGCTTGTTCACACTTATCAGTCCATATAAACTTTTGGTTCTTCCTAGTCAGGTTAGTGAGTGGCATTGCTATTTTAGAAAATCCTTGTATGAACCTCCTATAGTATCCTGCCATCCCCATGAATGACCTTACTTCACTAACATTGTTAGGCTTCTTCCATGCTTGGATTGCTACTATCTTATTGGGGTTTACAGAAATTCCCCTAGCAGAGACAACATGTCCAAGAAAGTGTACTTCCTCTTGCCAGAACACACACTTAGAGAACTTTGCTTTCAAATCTTTTTCTCTTAATCTAGATAAGACCAAATGTAAGTGGTTCTCATGTTCCTCTATTGTTCTAGAGTAGATTAGAATATCATCTATAAAAATCAGAACAAACTTGTCTAAGTAATCTCTGAATATCCTATTCATTAGGTCTACAAAGTAAGAAGGGGCATTTGTTAGCCCAAATGGCATAACCAGAAACTCATACAAACCATATCTTGTGTTGAATGCTGTATATTTAATACTTGATTCCTCAACTTTCATCTGATGAAACCCAGATGCCAAGTCTAGCCTAGAAAACACTTTAGCTCCACTGAGTTGATCAAAGAGATCATCTATCCTGGGTAATGGGTATTTGTTTTTGATGGTTACTTTGTTTAATTCTCTATAATCTATACACATTCTTAAAGTACCATCATGCTTTTTAACAAATACTACAGGAGCACCCCAGCATGAATTACTTGGCCTTATAAACCCCTTGGCTTCTAATTCTTCCAGCTGGTTCTTTAGCTCTTTTAATTCACTTGGCCCCATCCTTGTAGGCTTTTTGATAACTGGGCTAGCCCCAGGCATAAGGTTAATCTGGAATTCAACAGGTCTATGGTGTGAGACACCTTTTACTTCCCCAAATACATCCAAGTATTCTTTAACTATGGGGATTTCATTAATAGCTATTTCCTTGGGATTATTTCCTAATTCAATTAAATGATTTAGACTGTTTTCTTTGATAGGTTCACATAGAATTGTAACCCTTTGGCCTTTAGAATTTTGTAGTGAAATGGTGGATGCATCTAGGTCAATTATGGCTTTGAATTGTCTTAGCCAATCTGCCCCTAATATAACTCCTATATTTGGGAAATTTAGAACATATAAATTGGAAACAAATGTGTTTCCTCCTATGTTCAAATTCACATCCACACAGATCATATCTAATACACTAGAACTTCCTAAAGGGCTTTGTATTAACAGAGGTATTTCAGCCAATTTGCAGTTCATTTTCAACCTTTTAACTATTTCATGGGAAATGAGTGAGTGGGTTGCCCCGGTATCATATATTACAGCTAAAGGTATGGTACAAATAAATAGTGTACCTTCCACTTGACCATGGTTTTCAGTATTAGCCTCAATTATGGCCTTGCCCCTACCTTCCAGGTTTGCCACTTTCCCTTGTTGCTTGTTTTCTGGGCAATTTCTTTTCATATGCCCTTCCTTCCCACATAGATAGCATTTGAAAGCTCCCCCTTTAAGCTCCGGGCATCTTGGCTTAATATGGCCTTCTTTCCCACAATGGTTGCAAACTATTTTTCTTTTGGCTTCATTGGGCTTTGCATCTACTGCCTTCTTACCATCTGCCTCTCCTTTCTTCTTATCATAAGGGTGGTACTTTCCTTTGTTCTTCTTGTTACTATTGTTTTTGAAGTTCCTGAACTTATCTCTTTCCTTGTCATGCTGCTCAATCTTCAGAGCCAAATCTATCACTTGATCAAAAGTTCTGTCAGCATAGGGTAGTATAGCCCTGCTAAGCCCTGGGTTCAATCCCTTGATGTATCTATCATTTTTGGATGCTTCATCAGCCACTAACATTGCCCCATAGGTAGACAATCCCTCAAACTTCTGGGTGTATTCTGTGACATTCATAGTCCCCTGTCTAAGTTTGATGAACTCCTCAAGTAAAGTGGTTTTTGCTGAGGCTGGAACAAACCTTGCCTCTAACATCTCCTTAAATTGATTCCAATTAATATCATTTTCATTCCGGCCAGCTATGATCACCTCCCACCAACTCAAAGCTGCACCTTTTAATTGCCTTGAGGCCACTTGCCTCTTCCTTTGGTCATCTAGTTGCATATCAGTGAAGATCCTCTCTAATGTCCTCAGCCATGCTTGAATCTCCATTACACTTTCAGTTCCTTCAAAGCTCTTACCTCCCAAGTTGGTATAAGTCTTCACTAACTTGGAGAGCTCCTCATGTGGGTTCTCAGGTCTGTGCCCAATTCCATCTCTCAAAACTCTCACAAATTCCTGCATGTCAAGCATTTGTGGTGTGCTAGATCCTCCTTGATGATGAGACCCTCTTCCTACCATATTTCTAAAAGTATATGTATTTCATCTTATTAGTTTATAACACTTAGCTTTAAATTTTACATTGATTGTATCTTTTCCTATTTAATCATTGTGTATGTCACATGCACACACATACATACATTCAGGGAATACTTATAAACAGTCAAATATACAAACAATCCTAGTATAAACATAAGCATACAAACATTTTGCTATGTTAATTAAAACATAGCTCTGATACCAAATGAAATGACCCTCCTATTTACACACTAATTTTATTGGTGATTTTTATTTTTTTTTTAGAGATGATATATAGATATATCATCTATTACAAATATATTTTAGAGATGATATATAGATATATCATCTATTACAAATATATTTCCCAGGGTCATTTTCTTTTCTCTAATAAACAAAAATATATCCAGGATCTTTCACAATATAGAAATATTGTTTTAATTCTAAATCATTTTTAACATACATATATGAAGATATCTATGTTATATTCTACTTGAATCAGAGCATAATAATAAGTAGAAATCCTTTTTAAATTTGCACAAATGTGATAAATTCCCTTTTAAATTAAAACTTAATGTATCCAGATTTTTTGACTATAGTGTCCCCTGGAAATATGTACCTTAGACTGTTATTATAATTAAGAAATAACCAAGCAATGATCAGTGGAAAGCAAGCTTATAATATGGATGATTATCTTAAAGTCTGAATATTATCAAACTCAGGTTAAAAGAAAGTGGATCCTAAGTGAACACAAGCAACATCTAGGCGTAATGGAAACGCGCCTAACTTATTCATGCAAGGTCACTAGTTCGAGTACTATGCTGGTCGGTTCAAACACAATTTTTGTTTTTCTTTGTATTTTCTCCTGTATGGCTGAAATCTGTTACCTACCTATAATTGTACATATATATTTAATTTTTGGCTATAACCTATCATACAAAACAATTTCTCTTGCATAACTATTTTTAAAACCCATTCTTTCAACTGTTTTAAGAATTTACATCTATATTTTTGCCCAATATCAACATGTACACAGATATACATATACATGTCTGTATCTTTGTTCATTTTCCAGGAAAACTAAGCTCAAATGTTCCCTTACTTCATTGATCTGAAGTGAAACATTAGGCCTGACCTATGGCCTAACCATGTGGTTACTCTGGCCATTCTTTTACTTGCATTATTACAACCCAGATTATACACAAAACATTGTTACCTTTTCTTTCCAAAAGCATGTATATATATTTGTATGAATCAGTCATTTTGTGATCAAATATATATCATTCTTCCTAATCATACTTCTCTTTTTAAAAATACATCTTCAAGGTATAAACACTTTTTCTTGCATCTGGACTTATGTCAATATCATAAATTGAAGATATAGCAGTTTAATTCTTTTCTGGGTTTTCCCAATATTATTTTCTGTATATCTACATTCTTTTTAAAAGAACTCAGGATTAATTGAAATCATCATAAAATGATTATACTTATAAAATCCAGGTTTTTCCTCTAAATCAAAACAACTTTAGCAAATAGGTTTTCAAATCAGTTTAACATCAATATCCTTAGTACATACCAAATCAGAAATAACCAGAAACAACATAGCACATGTCTCTTACAAGTTCTTCCTACTTAATACATTTAGATAGCCATATCAATCAGGGAATACATGCATCAATTAACACATTTTAGCTTTTATTTCTAATTATCTTAGCATCCTCTATTCCATGACTTTTTAATCTTGCTTACTTAGCTCCATCACAACCTGCAAAAGCATTAGTGGCTGCCCCATTATAAATGAGACACCCCCATGTGCCATGAGCAATAAGGGTCGGATCTATGATCTGGTGTGAGCATTTCTAACATATCCATGATATTAAGCTAAGGATACAGCACAAATGTACTTTGCATACTTGACAGGTATTATCATGTACAATACATAAGAGCAAACATATGCAATAAACAACTTTTATCTGGAACTACTAGGTTGCCTTTTTCTTTTTCTTATAAATTCCTGGCCTCATCTGCTATAAGGAATCAAAGGGACACATTGCCATGAACTAATTAACATTATGGCACAAAGATCTCAGGACTTAAACAAGCCATGTGCCAACTTGTCTACTTCAAATAGGACAAGCATTCCAGCAGCCTTCTTGGCACAAAATCCTTAGTTATATTACTAAGTGTATTTATGTTCATTCTATCAATGATAGCTAGGTGTACATACCACCTGTACTCATGAAACATACTAGTTACCTTGCAGCCATGATATTGCAAGCAAGTTAAAGGTTACTTTCTAGAGATATAACACCCCAGTCATTCCATCTCACATTATTTAACATAGAAACCCCCTATTCAAGCATATACCAGAATGTTTGCAACTGAGAATAAATACATGGCTCTATTGAGTTTATTTTGATTTTTCAAGCAACTATATTTAGCCAGATTTTCAATCTTGTTTAAACATAGTTTTTAGGCTTGTAAGTTTCTGTTTAGTTTAGGGCTCAACACTTATAGAGAAAAACTCCATTGCACCCTTAACCAATTATTTCAAGCCTCAGCACCATACCAATGTATATGCAGCTCATAGTTTTCTTTATCTTTTCATTCTTTGTCTTAAGCCATTATTCAAACTAGTTACAAATACTCTGATATATGTTCCTTAAGGTTTTGGTATAATATACAGAGATGAAAATAGAACAACAAAGTTAAACATCCAGCATAGCAGATCATATCTCATCAAACATTCATGAAACCATCAGCAGCCAACATAGTTTGTAAATCAAAACATGCAAAATATAACATATAAAAGCTTGGCTGCCTAATCCCAGGTCTTAATGCCATGTATATGAGTGAGGATACTCACCTAAGTGCTTACACAAACTTAAACCAGAAAACCCTTCAAATCTTTAGCCTTATCTTCCTCTTCTTCCTTAGGTTAATTAATTAGTGAGAGAGCAGTTTTCTGATTGGGCTCTTGGTTTAAATAAGGGTTCTGTCTAGGGTTTTGGGTGATGCAAAATCCCTATTTTAGCCCAGACCAGAATCATGCATTTGGCATTGCACATTCCTTCCCTCCTAACCCTTAATGTCCCGGCCAATATTTTAAAACAAGACTAAATTGTGCCTATTTTCCTTTCTTTTCAGAAAGTGATAACTTTAAGTATTTTTATTATATTTACCTCAAACATGATAATGGTGTGACTTTCTATTTTTCTGCCTATGTACATTTGCTTTCTTGCACTTTGGTTCTTACTGTTTTAGTGCTTCCTTTATTTATTTTCTGCTCCATAATATCTGGATATATATATATATATATACATTTATACAACCATGGGTGTTAATTTAATTTTAACCATTTATTTGCAGAAAACATGTGCATACTTATGTGCATTTCTACACCTATTTAAAATTTCACTTATTCATTATAAATCAATGTTTTCTTCTGTCTAAATTTTCAGACAAGTCATACATAGGCATATATATATAGATATATATATATATACACACATCCTCAGGAATTTTTAATACTCATGTCTAAGTCTATATTTTCTTTATTTAAAACATTTTATCTAAATGTTTTCCTTCCTTGTTTTATTATCCAGGAATTCTGGATTTTCTCTTAGTGCCATAACTAGTGTGCACGTGCACACATGCACACAACCTTGCACCACTGAAAATCCCACCTATATAATAATTCTGATTTTCCCCCAGAATTTTAAACATTTATTAAAAGAATTTTCCTCAAAATCTTGGGGTATTACACTTTCAACACTGTCCAGATCTGACCTGACATGAAGACCCCATGGCCGAGCCTATATGTGGTCATAGCCGAGCCAAAATGCACCAAAACTTCACCTATTTGCCTTGAACCCATGTATGCTCCATGTTGTAACTCTTCCACCACCTTCATCCACTTCTAACCTGACCTATATGATACCATACCTGACCTAAACAGACATCAATGGCCGAGCAAAAGATCCCCTTGGTCGAGCTCTTGAATGGTTAAAGAAAGGTCGAATCACTTTGTCCTTTGTTGCTTTTTATTTCTAGTCATTTCGACATTGTTTTGTGTTGAATATTTATGTGTATATTGTCTTGTTTTGGTTATTGTTTACAAGATAAATATCAAGGCTCTCTATTCATTCAAATCAAAAGTCATGCTGTATCGTGCTTGTCGTGCTTTCTGGAATCTATTCTGTGTGTTTTGATCTCTTACTCCAGCGTAAAAAGGTGAGTAAATCTCACCTGACATTTATACTTATGCAAATGTGAATTGACAACAATTGAATGTGTAGAATATTATATATGATGTTATAACTGCCTATGATTATCAATTATATGATGTTAAACCTGTTAAATTACCCGTCATATCAACTATTACTGTTATATATTGTTAACTGTTCATTTATATCTGTTTATCACACTGCAAGTTCCCTGTAGAATAGAATCAATATGGGTTGAAATGATACATACCCGAACGGACTTTAGAATAGGGAAAAATCGTTAAGGGCTAAAATGATAGGCCTGAACAGTTTTTATTTATTTTAACTTGGGATTGCGGGTTTGAAATGATAGAACCCGGATTTTTCTTTTTAAACAACGGATTGAAATGATACATATCCATATCACTTGACCTAGGTTAGAAAACTATATATAGGCCCGTGGTTATTTTTATAAAGTATTTTGAATATTTTTAATATTTTTAAAGGTGTAAAATTATAAAAATTTGATCTAAATTGGATTTTTAATGTTAAATAAAGAAATTTGGATTTTTCTAGTAGTTAAAAATGTAATTTAAATGAATGGTAAAAGTGAATTTTTGAAATATAACTTAAGTTTGGAAATTTGGAATTTTGGTTTTAAAATGATATTTAAGTTATATAAATAAAAGGAAAATTTAATTTTATTTGGAAAATGGGAAATATGATAATTTGATTTGAATTTGAATTTAAATGATTTAATAAAGTGTTATTGAGTTTTCTATGTATTGAAAGGGTTAAATAAATGAATGCTTAAAAGTGTAATTTTAAAATATAACTTGACTTGGAAATGTGAATTTGGTTTTTATTAAAGGTTTATGTTAATTAAATAAAATTGAAAATTTAGTTTAATTTGTGAAATGGAAATAAAATATAAGTGTTAAGTTTATTTGTTAAAAATGTGAAGAAAGGAAAATTGTACATTTGGATTTGTTAAGTAAAATTATTGGAAATTTGGATTTTACTGTAAATGTTTCTTATAAAAATCATAAATTAAAAGAGTAATTTTAATGAACATTTTTGAATGTCAAAATATGATTTTTATAATGTTTAAAAGGTTTAATATTGAAGGTTATTATTTGCTGGAAATACACTAAAATATGGACATTACTTTTTATAGCATTCAGAAATGTTATGATTTCTGTAAATGAACTAAAACTTAAATAAGAGGCTATTACAACAGTTCTGTAATGTTGTAGTTGCTGGAGTTGAACTAAATAGACTAAATCTTGACTCGGGTCTATTACAGCAGTTCTGTAACTGCTGTAGTGGTCTGCTGTCTTTGCTGATTAAATTTAAAACCTTTAATTTGAAACCTGAGCTATTACAGCATTTATGGAAATGCTGTCTTTGCTGTTTTAAACTAAAATTCAACTAAACTGAGATTTAACAGCAGTTTTAAAATGCTGTCTTTGCTGAATTAAAATGTTTTCAAGAATAACTTATAACAGCTTTTTCTGAATGTTGTGAAAGGCTGAAATTTTCAATGTTTATAGTTTTTAACTTAGTAAATGAACTCAGAATAGTTTAAAACTTTGGAAATTGAATACTTGATTTGAAAGTATAATAATTACACTTTTAAATGGTTTAGATGAATTATTTTGATTGAAATATAAACTATTTAAAAGGTGACTAGAAATGATAATAAATGAATGATATCTTTAAATTTAAAAAGTATTTAAAGTTGAATATTTAGATTTGAACTCAAATGATATTTTGATATATTAAAATGATTTGAAATGAAGTTTTGGAAAGATATGATATTTTGATATATTGAAATGATTTGAAATGAAGTTTTGAAATGATATGATATTTTAAATATATTGAAAAGGTTTGGAATTGATTTAATCTTTATTTTGATAAAGATTTGGATTTGAAATGATATTCTATTTTGAAGTATAAAATATTATTTTAAATTTTTTACCATGGGTTATAATAACGATTGGTTGTTAAAGAGACCAGGATCGGATATGGACATACTCTCTGTCGATACCGAAAACCACTTTAACAACTGTGTACGCGGTGGAATTTCCAGAATGAAGTAGGATGGTGGCGACGATCCTAAAGGTATATATGTGGACCCAACTCCCATGAGTTGGCATAAGGTGGCTAAAACAGGAGCGATCTCGGACCAGTGAGGTAGCACCTCTTATCGGACGCACTTCTTCGATACCATTATATTACTTTGTGATTGTTTGGGTGCACCCCTTGATTGGGAGTGTTGTTCGAGGCGGAGCGGTAGTGGCTGCTATTCGTTTCCATCAGTCCGTGTGCATAATTGGTATATCTACCCTGGCATTGCCTTGTGTGCTGTGTCACCTACCATATCGAGCTTTACTATGAGTTGTGATTTCTCTCGTAGCCTGTGGAGTATCGAGGGTAGCCCCCATTTTGGGAGTATGCTAATCTGGATAGACTACTGGGACTATTACGTGTTAAGGGGAATATTGGGTCACTCCTTAATGCTATTTAAAAGTATGTTTATTTTATATTAGACATTATTATAATAGCGAATATTACTACATAGTAGATAGTTTAACGGATCCTTAAAGAATAGGCGATCCCAAGCATTCTTTAAGTTACTTGTACCTTTATTACAGTTCACTTGAGTTGGTTTACATTGTATAAGTATGTATGTCCTGACTCGAGTGTTTTGTGTTTTGCTTTACGCTCGAGTCAGACTGAGTGATACAGCATTAGAGACTCACCTTCGGAGCTGGAGTTTTGCTTTGAAGATCCTGATATCTATTCTTCTAGTTGGTTCCAGTTGTATTCTGAGTTGTTCCTTATTATCATACTGTTTCTCCTGTTGTACCTTGGTATTCCTATTGTATCTTACTTAACTCTGATATATTTACATAGTAGCTTCATGAACTACTATTTCTTTTACTTCCGCTGCATTATATTACTTTGTGTCTATGATCTGTTATTATTTATTTACTGTATATGATGAGTTTGCCAAATTTTTATTTACAACGCGGCATTTTGAGCAATTCAAGTCCGACATGTGTGGATGCGAATGGTTGAAAATATCGGGTCGTTACACACTGATATACGTTGCTATTCCATATGGAAAAATCCAAACAGAGCTAGAAACGTCCGAATTTTGCGAAATGAATTTCGCAGTCTGATTCAGAGTGTTCTAAATAAATTTTTTCATGTTGACATATTTAGGTTTCGGAACACCTTTAAATTCAACTATTATTAACTGATTTAAACTGAAATAAATTTCACAATAAAATAAACTTCAATATTATCAGACGAAAACTTACCAGTTGCTATGTTTAAATAGACGTATTCCAAATAGTAAAAAAAAAATTATTTTCAAATTTTATTGTTTACAATTTCACAAAATTTCAACTAATTTAATAAATAAAAATCACTAAAATTTTGGGTCGTTGCATACACGGACATATATAATTACTGTACACTATGCATAAGATTATATAGAGTAATCTATGATCTGCACATTTAAAAATAAATATAAGTTGTCAAAATAACAAATACTTATATATAACTAACAGAATTTTCATGTATTTATATATACTAACATACAATATCGCATGCAACCTATAACTGAAAAATCAAAACACACATATAACCTTATAAGCTAACATGTTAATGTATATATTGTAAACACAAAGTATATATAGCTTTCAAACTAATATTAAACCTTCAGTCGACTTCTGCATATACATACCTAAGAACCAAGACATATATTCTACCCGAAATATAAATCATATATATACCACCAGACATCATGATTCAAAACCCAATATGATATACGTATATATAAAGCTTGAAATATACTTATGATTTAAATTATATAAAACAATCATTTATACTTGGAAAACAGACATGTATATTTATAACAAAACCCATACATGACATTAATACTTTAAGCTTATAAAAGAAAGCACATACCTAGAACCTATAACACATATTATATATATAACTTATCAAACTGTATAACACATAAAAATACTGTAAATATATATAATACTACTTTTTATACTATAATAAATAGCTCACAATAAACAGTATACACTAGATATATAAACTAAACCAAATAAACCTATATACTTTTATAAATAACAAAACAAATAAACTAATATATATATACATATATAAACTTGACATATACCAGGCATATACGTATTAAACTAATAGATCAATTGTATAAACTAAACAACTTTATAAAATTTAAAAATCAATACATTACCTATGTATATTATAAAGAGAATGTTGTCTGTGAGAGTTTGCAATGTGATCGACAACAAAGAAACAAGCACGAGCTATCTTTGAAAGGTGGTGCACGTTCTGGGGTGACTGGTGAGAAGCTCGGCCGAGCTGGCTGAGGTGGTTCACGGCTCGAAGGGATGGAGGTCGGGTTGAGGTAGCCCGTATGGTGGTCGGTGAAGTGATGAGGGAGAGCGTGTAGAAGGAGTAGCAGGTGAGCTTGGTGATGGGTTTGGCAAAAGGAGGAGGAATGGTTTGGGGCACGAGCAGTTCAGCTTCGGGCAAATAGGGAAAAACGCACCCATTTCCTTCGAGCAAAAGGAAATGTGACATGGGGAAAACAAGTGGGATCTCGAAGCCAGAGAAGATTTGATAGGAGGCAGAGAAATTGTGAAAGATAAACGAGAAGGCACTGTTTCTTTTTCTTTTTAGATCTAAATGAAGAAAGAAACGAACATAAAATAAATTGAAATAGTTGGGAATAGTAAGTGACAACATTAAATTCTGGGAACAATAATAACTAGTGGCTATACAGTTTTTGCACGATGGGAAGATGAATGGTTACGGGTAGATCAAAAGGTTTTAAATAGTAACAATACGAATCGTTTTACCGATTCCACGACATACCAGGGTTCGAAAAACAGAAATGTATATACCGCTAGGATCAACACGAAAAGACGATCAAAATGGTATACAGATATCCATGATATGATCGAATTATCAAAAGTCGATAATTGGTACAAAATGCTGCTAAAATGCCGGAATTAAGATAAACGAAGCAATAGAAGTCCAAATTTGGAGAAACGAAATATGACGTCTCACTCAGAAGATGATTTGCAAATTTATTGTATAAAAATATTCAGATTTGGAAAACATTTTATTATCATCAATTTTTAACTGATTTAACTTGAAAAAATTGTACAATAAAATAAACTTCCATATTATTAATTGAAAATTTACCATTTGCTATGTTAAATTAGACGTATTCCAAATATCAAATTTTTATTTCCAAATTCAATCATTTAAAATTTCACAAATTTCAATTAATTAAATAAATAAAACCACTAAAATGTACGGGTCGTTACAACGTTTTAGCGTCAGAAACAATTACATATGCAAACATGGAAATTTTATAAAAAGCTTATATTTAATTAATATTAGGCTTGACAGTTAGAGAAAGGCATAAGCCTAAAAGTAAGAAATTTACAGTTATTTACATCTATTTTAAAAGTTGAAATTTAGCATGTAAATGTTAGCTTCTTTTTATTCCTTTTTAAGCAATAAATTAGTTAAAGAGAAAAATTCACAAATACGGACCAAAATAGAAGGAACACTGGATTTACATAAATTAGATGTAATTTACAGAAATTAGATGTAAAATAAGAAAAGCTGAAATAAAACGAGAAAAAGAGAAATTTGCAGTAAATTATGCTAAAACGGGGAAAAATAAATAAAAAGGGAAAATCTAATAACTTGATTTCGAAGTAAGTGATAGATTAATTGGTTGGTTTAGAAAAGATAATACATTTCTATAGTTTAATATTTAAAAGATAACGATAAACGTAATTGCAAGAATAAAAAAAAGAAAAAGGGAATTAGTGTAAAATAGAGAAACTACTGTATTTTACACTATCTAAAAAATAAAGCAACAATAAAAGAGATATCTTGCAGTTACGGATTATTGTTTATAGCATTATTTGGTATTAAAATATGGAAATGGATTTTTAGCACAGTTTTTGTAACCAGCCAAATAGAATAGAACTACTTCCTAGAATATAAGAAGTCAAAGTGAAGAATTAAAGGAATTAAAGAAGGAATCAAGTTAATAATTAGAAAAGACTAGAAACTCTGCATTTATTGTGCAGATAATAGAATAAAAGTAAAGCAGTTATTATGATAAGTAAATTTTTGACAATCGGACGTAGTCCCAAGCCAAGATTGTCATATAACATAAGAGAATTAAAGAGAATTCAATATAATAATAAAAGAAGACAGACTATAATAGAAAAGATACACTTGTAATTATATTTATAATATATAGATTATAAAAGAGAATAAAAGAGACAATTACAAGTAAAATTATAACATAGGTTATAATTAAGTAGAAAGAACAGAAAAGACTTATTTTAAGACTTAAATGAAGTTAATAAGCAAATAGAGCAGAAATAATAGAAGGGGCTTATTTTAATAAACTTTGTTCTAGGATTAAGTTAATAAGCAAGATAATAGAAGTGGTCCATACACACAGCATTCCCTTTCAGTCAGGAACTGATGGTCTCACAATAGTTAGGTGAGGCTGGGACAAAATTATGCTAATTAGGGTAAATAAGTAGCCAATAGAATAAAAAAGTAAACTGAACACAAAATAAAAGATTAGACTTAGGGTCTAATAAAAGAGTAAGATGCGTTTGGAGCAGCCCAAAGGATGAAGAGCCTAATGAAGCAGTTCATCACAGATTTCAGCACAGAAAGAGCACGTCCAACTTAGATATTTTGGGCTAGTGGAAGTACGAGACTTCAACGAGACTTGAGGGTACTCTAGGATGGCCCTCTGGGGTAGGCATAACGGAGCAATCCCCCGGAGGCAGGTTTGTAGGTGTTCCATCAAAAGAGTATGCCTTGACGGTTTTTTGCATGGCAGGACCATTGTAGGCAGTCAGAAGGAGTTGATGTTTGGAGTAGGATATTCGTATGTCCCAGTACTTGCAAGTAAGTTTTAGTGGGTAGGACCCAAAAGGATAGTCGCATGCCGATATTGAGCCAGCATCAAAACCAAGAAGCGAGTTCGGGAAAGACTATAGTTAAACCAACAGTCCAATGAACCTTTCACTATCGAGACATTGGATGAGGGGCGCAACCAATTGGATGTTTAGATTGTTTGCAGTAAGGCACGACCACTTAGCTCTTTAGAGGTCTTGTAACAATCCAAAATTTAACCCGTAATAATTAATTTGTTAATTAAATAAATAATAAAATAACTTTGTGAAACTATCAGAATTGAGCCATGGGAGTAGCACCGTTGTGTCTGTGGTAATTTTCTAGTCAATTTCCATATATAGAACGTCAGAAACCGAGCTAATATGACCAAGTTACAAAATAAACAAAATAAGCAGAAATAATAAGAATATATATATATATATATATAGACACACATACAGGTCGACCGGCAGGTTGACCTGGGCAAGGGCGGTCGACCTCCCGGTCGACCCGCCTTGCATTTTAGCAAGTGAACGAACGTTTGTTCATTCGAACGAATCAGCAGCGATTGAACATTTTAGATGCATCCTTTATTTCAATCTGATCGTTCCAGTTTTGCATCCGATGGCTCCTATTCAGCCTATGACGTGGTTGCATCCTACTCAATCTCCAAATCCAACAGTCCGAGATCCACTTCTACACCTATAAATAGACCCCTAGACCTAACACTTTTTCTCATTCTAGGTTTTCTCCTATTGGGTTCACATTTATAGGAAGGACCCTAAACAGAGTAATATTTCCAAAGGAGAAAATCATTATGAATTAAATTATTTTACAACTCCAGTGGATCAGGGAAGACTAAAGGAAGTGCTTAGGACCGGAGGTGGGTGATTGTAATTATTTTAAGATTTCTTTAAGTAGTTTAAAATAATAGGGTTTCCAATAGTTGTAGTTTTACTACGATTTTTGGAATAGTCTTTTTAGTAGTTTATTTACAGTTTTTAGAATAATTTTCAGTCTATTTCCTTTCAGCTATTCTTTTCAGTAATTTTAATTTATTTCTGTTAATTATAGCTTTTCAGATTATTTACAGTTTATTTACAGTATTTTAGTTATTTACTGTTATTTATACGTTATTTACATCTTCTTTCTACGCTTTGGATTTTCTTCTATTTTCTTTTATTCCTCCTTCTTCGCGTATGTATTAGAATAAGATTACCACGAATACAGATTAAATTGTAAGAAAGCTGAAATAATGGAATATAAGATGTAAATTTCAAAGACTGTAATATAAATGGAATTGGACTGAAATTACGCCTAATTATGACGTTAATTGGACTGAATTAAAAAGATTGGCCTAGTTATAACTTAGAATTATAACTAAAAAGAATAAAAGATGAAAGAAGCTTATTTTCACACTTAGACCTTGGGTTAAGTAATAAGCATGATTATAATGTTGGTTATAATAAGAAAAAGAACGGAATAAGGCTTATTTTAAGACTTAGGATAAATTAATAAGCACAGATAGTAGAGAAAAATGTAAAGGCTTATTTAAATAATTTACCTAAGTTAATAAGCAAAGATGAAAGTAGGACCTGTACCAAATAACATTCACTATTAAACAAAATGGTGAGTCTAGGGCACGCTTATGCTATGAATGGTAGTAATTGGTCAAATAGAAGTCCAAATCAAGGGGGATTTGGATAAGGGGCGCAACTATATATTGTTTGGATGAAAGGCCAGTACCAACGGCATTTCCTTTATAGTTTCTATGGACACGCGGTGATCTCACATTAGCCTGAAGTGAGATGAGGGGCACACTTATGCTGGAAGTTGGAGGTAATAAGAAGACCCAATAGGTGGAGCAAAAGGTAGCATGGGCATGGTGGCAGTTACGCGTGCGACTTCCATTTCGGGTGCTCAATAATAGTTATGAGTTCCAAGCGCTTAGTATGGGTGTCTTTCGTAGAAACCATTGAATTCTGTGTAGGGAGCTATATGTGTCGTCCTGATCCACAGTAGTTGCTTTGTGCATCTTCCGTAGATACCATTGGCTGCTATATAGGGAGTTATATAGCGGCTGGTCCACAGTAAGGTGTATGGAGTAGCAGGTCTATGAAAAAGGGTAGAATTAGGGTTATATCCTAATTATAGGATTAGGAATTCAGCCTAATCAAAGCAGAAATCAAGGACAAGTGCAAGCAATCAAAGTTAACCTATCTTATAAATTGAGCAATATTTAACCATACTAATTTCCAGTTTAGCTCTTTCCTATTTCCTTTATTATCCTTATTTATGCTAGAACTGTTGTTGAGTCTATTACTTTTATCTTGCTTAAAGACTCTAGTAATTACTATCATTCACTAGACTTTTAGTCTGACCCACTCCTGTATTTTCCTCTTTTCCCTCCTTAGGCAATCAATGGAGAAGTCAGCAAATTGCTACAGCTTGGAGTTTCTTGGAGGAGATTTCTTCTATGTACTTCTTTTATTTTCAGCTTTTGTCTTTTCGACGTACTGGCTTATTTTGAGGGATATTATGTACTCTAATTTTGAGACTATGAGTTTTTGTTTCACAACACATATTGGATTTCTGGACAAGTATGTGGTATTTGGTATTTGACTTATTTATGAAGCAATTATAAAGCTTTGTTTCAATTAAGTTATTATTTTAAGTTTCCGCTGTTTTTACCTATATTTGTCTTGTGAATCTTAGTCTCTGTTAGCTTTAGTTATACCTACAACGCACCATGCCTTTTAATGTGTCCTTTTGGGTTTATTAAGGGGTGTGGGGTGTTTCACTTGGTATCAGAACCTAAGGTTACAGGATTCTTTAAAATTTATTTTTGAAAGTAAAGTATTTTAAAAATAACTTGTTTCAAAAGAATTTTTATAAAAATCTCCTCATAAGTCCACTTCAATTCCTATTTGACTCTTTCCTAAACTATCTTTTTCTTTCGTAGAATGGTTGATGCCCCGAACCTTCCCGAGGGCATTCCAGTCTCAGCCTGGTTTCGTTGGTACTTACATGCCACGACTCTAGAGGTACACGGGCCTGCGCTTAATCCTGCACTAGCGGGTGGGAATCCCATCAACCCCACCTACCACCATCAATTTCTCTAAGATTTGTAAAGATTTTGCGAGTTTGGGCAGGAAGACTTTTTCTGGCAAGGAGACTTTTGTGGAGGCGAGAGCATGGCTTAGGGACAGATAGGATTTTTGGTCTTTTGGGTTTGGATGGTCAGCAGCGAGTTCAGCTAGCCACTTGTCAGCTAAAAGATGAGGCATCTTATTGGTGGGAGGTGATCGTGTTAGAGGGAAGGAATATTACTTGGGATGGATTCAGGGAGCGGTTCGATAGGAAGTTTTTATCTCAGGCGGAAGAGAGTGTTCAGTTGGAGAGGTTTATCTATTTGAAGCAAGGGAGTTTGTCTGTTAAGGAATACATCAATCTATTCAATGAGCTATCGCGGTTTGGTATGGATTTGGTGAACACACGGCATAAGAAAGCTATGAAGTTTGCGAAGAGATTGAATCAACCCCTTCAGGGATTATTGCCGACTCATGTACTGATGGGAGCTACTTATGAGTCTGTGGTCGAGATGGCACTTATGTCCGATACAGTCAAGGAGGGAGAGTCTAAAGAGGAGGTTAAGTCAAAAGGTTCAAAGAAGAAGTGGTGGGAAAAGAATAAGAAGAAGAAGAAAGGTGATGGTCCTTAAAAGCAGATTAAGAAAATAATAAAGTGCCATAGTTGTGGGAAGGTTGGACATATGGCCAAGGATTGCTAGAAGGAGAGGATGAAGGGTAAGTGCTATACTTGTGGGCAGCCCGGTCATATGGGTAGGAGTTGTCCCCAAGGAGCTAGTGCACCAGTTGCGCAGATTCAAACATTAGACGCAGCACCTTCCGGTAGCATTCCAGACAGAGGTAGGAAAGTCACAGTCGAAGGTTTGATTTCTAAAACTGATTTTCCCATTCGGACTTTATTTGATTCTGAAGCATCACATTCTTTTATCTCTAGTTCTCTAGTAGATTGTTTGCACTTGGACATATCATTAGTAGTAGACCCCATTATTGTTTCAAACCCCATAGGAGGATCGACACACTTATATATGGTTTGTAGGGGTTTGAAAATCTTTATCCTCGGTGTAGAATTTGACTGCGACACCTATGTTTTGGGATTCTCGGGGTATGGGATGACCTTAGGCATGGATTGTCTGTCCACATACGGAGCTATCTTAGACTGCGAGAGGAGAGTGGTTAGACTTGAGACTTGCAGTTGTAGGACTCTAGAGGTATCTTGTGACCCGTAAGGGTCAGTCATGTTGAGTTTTCTCTATTCCCTTGATTCATCGTCATTAGAGTTGCATTCGGTTCCTATCGTAGGAGATTTTGCAGACGCCTTTGAGGAGGTTAATGTTACCCCCTAAGAGAGAGATTGACTTCAGGATTTATTTGACCGAGAATGCTAAGCCAGTAGCATTACCTATGAGGCACATGGCACCTAGGGAGAGGAAAGATTTGAGCAAGCACATTCATGAGCTTATGGAGAAGGGATTCATAAGAAGAAGCATATCAGAGTGGGTAGCGCCAGTCGTCTTCGCCACTAAGGCGGATGGTTCTCTCCGACTTTGCGTAGATTATAAAGAATTAAATAAGCTCACCAAGAAAAACCGATATCCACTTCCTAGGATTGATGATCTTTTTGACCAGTTGGTAGGTTTTTCGGTTTTCTCTCAGCTTGATTTAGCCACAGGATTCCATTAGCTTAGAGTCGCTGATGGCAGCATAGATAAGACTTCCTTTAGGACACCGGACAGATTCTTCGAGTGGTTGGTTATGCCTTTTGGGCTAACCAATGCTCCAACCTATTTCATTGATTTGATGAGCCGCGTCTTTAGGGATGTCCTAAATAAGTTTGTGGTGGTATTCGTGGGTGATATCTTGGTATTTTCCATGAATATAGAGGAGCATGCTGGTCATTTGGAAGAAGTTCTTCGCACACATCTTAGTCATAATTTGAGAGCTAAGTTTTCGAAGTGTCATTTTTAGAGAGTGGAAGTTCGTTTCTTGGGGCACTTAGTCTCGAAGGAAGGTTCGACTGTTGACCCCGCCAAGGTTATTGTAGTGCAAGATTAGAAGGCTACCTAGAACGTTACTGAGGTTAGGAGCTTCCTAGGATTCGCTGGCTACTATAGGAAGTTCATTAGAGACTTTGCCAAGATTTCGGCACCACTCACGTGCCTTACTAAGAAGAATAAAGCTTTCATGTGGGACGGGGATTGTGAGGATTCCTTCACGAAGCTTAAGAGAGCCCTTACTAGTGCACCAGTGTTAGTTTTAATCGACAGAGCTAAGCCTTTTACTATATACACTGATGCATGCGGAACGGGTCTAGGAGCGGTGTTGATGCAAGAAGGGAGGGTAGTGTGTTATGGTAGTAGGCAGTTGAGGATGCATGAGAAGAACTACCCTACCCACGATTTGGAGTTGGCTACTATAGTTTTTGCACTTAGGTCTTGGAGGCACTATTTGCTTAGACAGAGGTTTGATCTTTTTACTGACCATAAGTCTTTGAAGTACCTATTCTCGCAGAAGGACTTGAACTTGAGGAAACAAAGGTGGATGGAGTTTTTAGCCTCGTATGATTTTGAGATAGCTTATACCCCTGGCAAGGGTAATGTGGTTGCGGATGCATTGAGTAAAAAGAAAGCAACCCTTAGTCCTTTGTTCGTACAGTGGAGGAGCTTGGATTTTATTTCTACTTTTGATTTTAAGCCCTCTACGGACATTACTTCCGGATTGTTGGCTACATTAGAAGTGAGGCCTACCCCTATGGATCAGATTGTCTCGAAGCAGCGGAAGGATTCGGAGCTCATTGACGTTATGGATAGGATTAGCCTAGGAGATGTCTCGAGACATCTCCAACACTATTCCATTGATAGCAGAGGGTGGCTTAGGAGAGATGGGAGGCTTTGTGTTCCATACGCTAGTGACTTGTTGAGAGCAGTTTTGGAGAAGGCGCACCATTCTCGTATGACAATTCATCCAGGTGGTGATAAAATGTATCAGGATTTGAAGAGGATGTTCTATTGGGGTAGCATGAAGAAGGACGTGGCGGAATTCGTAGCTAAGTGTCTCATATGCCAAAGGGTAAAAGCAAAGCAGCAGAAGCCAGATGGATTACTTCATCCCTTAGACATGCCGGAGTGGAAGTGGGACACTATTTCTATGGATTTCATTGATGGTTTACCCCGTTCTAGAAAATGGAACACTAGCATTTGGGTGATTGTTGATAGATTGACCAAGAGTGCTCAGTTCATCCTAGTTAAGAGTAAGCGTACGACTTCATATTTGGCACCCTTGTATATTCGAGAGGTAGTCCGTCTACACGGAGTTCCTTCTAGCGTTATTAGTGATAGAGATCTCATTTTCACTAGTGAGTTTTGAAGAAGTTTACAAGAGGTGCTAGGGACGCAACTTTGGTTGAGTACGGCCTATCACCCCCAGACTGATGGCCAAACGGGGAGGGTAAATAAGGTGCTTGAGGATTTGCTGTGGATGTGCATTTTGGACTTTGGAGGTACTTGGGAGGAGCATCATCTGAGTCTGCGTACAATAATAGTTACCAAACAAGTATAGGAATGGCACCATTTGAGGCTTTATATGGGAGACCTTGTAAGTCCCAATCATGTTGGGTAGAGTCTACGGAGAAGTTATTACTTGGACCCGATATGGTTAGGGAGACCTTTGAGAGGGTGGATTTGATTCGACGAAGGATGAAGGCGGCTCAAGACAGATAGAAGTCGTATGCAGATAAGCGGAGGAGAGACTTAGAGTTTGAGGTTGGAGACTTGATTTTTATCAAAGTGACCCCGCTTAGGAAGGTGGTAAAATTCGGATCAAATGAAAAGTTAGCCCCTAGATTTGTTAGACCGTTTCCTATCATAGAGAGAGTTGGGAAGATGGCTTACCGAGTGAAGCTACCAGAGAGGCTCGCAGGAGTGCACGATGTTTTCCATGTTTCGCACTTCCGAAAGTGCTTACATGACTCGGCGGAGGTTGTAGAGCCTAGTCAATTAGAAAGGGAAGCTTATGTTCGGCGTATCCCCACGAAGATTGTTGGAAGAGACATCGAGCGACTAAGGAATAAGTAGGTTCCGCTGGTGAAGGTGCAATGGGGAGATGATGCTGCAGACGCCACTTGGGAAGCAGAAGAGAAGATTCATACTTCCTATCCTCGTCTTTTTGATAGTAAGTTTTAGAATTACTTTTTCCATCTTTAGATTTGAATAGGTTCTTTCCTTTATTATCCTTTGGGAGGGTATAACTTAGGATTTAACCTATGGATGGTAGGATTTGATGTAAACATGTTAATAGAACATGTTATGAATGATGTATGCTAGTGATTGCAAGTGTTTGCTAGTGGATGGTATGGACGCATATAGGTACACTAGGCACTATTATTCCTTAGGGATCGGCCTAACTAGGAAACTAGAGCATATGCATATGGATGTGTGTGCATTTTTATTTTATTTCCATGATTGCTATAAATGGATGATTATCACATGATTGTTGCATTTGGATGATGTTTGTAGCATGCATATAGAATTATCAGTATCATTAGGAAATTTTTGCATTTATTTGGATACATGGCACGGACATGATTACATATAAAGGAGGTCAACTGAATCAGTGGACCGCCTAATCTTTTGCATTAGTTTAGGGACATTTACACAACAATAATTGAATAAGTATCATAAATTGTAATAGAAAAACTTAAGGACAATGGATGAATGGTTGATGATTGAGTAGTTGGTTGTAGAATTGGATGGAAACATTTAGTACATTCTTTATCCTTAGAGATTTTGGGGACGAAATCCCTTAAGGAGGGGAGAATGTAACAACCCAAAATTTAACCCGTAATAATTAATTTTGTATTAATTAAATAATAAAATAACTTTGTGAAATTATCAGAATTGAGCCACGGGAGTAGCACCATTGTGTCCATGGTAATTTTCAGGACAATTTCCATATATAGAACATCAGAAACCTAGCTAATATGACCAAGTTACAAAATAAACAAACTAAGTAGAAATAAAACGAAAAAAAATATGTTCAGGTCGACCGGCCGGTTGACCTGGGCAAGGGGGTGGTCGACCGCTCAGTCGACCCGCCTTGCATTTTGGCAAGCAAACAAACATTTGATCGCTCGAACGAATCAACAGCGATTGAACATGTCATTTGCATCCTTTATTTCAATCTAGTCCTTCCAGTTTTGCATTTGATGGCTCCTATTCTGTAACGACCCGTAAAATTTAATGGTTTTTAAAGTATATTTAACTGGAAATTTGTGAAATTTTAAACAATAAAATTTGAAATTTGAAATTTATTATTTGGAATACGTCTATTTTAATATAGCAACTGGTAAATTTTCATCTGATAATATTGAAGTTTATTTTCCGGTAAAATTTCATTTCAAATCAAACCGGTTAATAACAGTGAATTTAAAAGTTTTCCGAAACCAAAATATGTCAACAGGAGAAAATTTATTCAGGTCATTCTGAATCAGACTGCGAAATTCGTTTTTCCAAATTTGGACTTCTACTGCTCCGTTTATCTTAATTTTGGCCAAATAGCAGCATTTCTGGTACCGGTTATCAACTTTTGATCGGATGACCGTACCACTGATATCTGTGTACCGTTTTGATCGTCTCATCACGCTGATCTCTACGGTATACTCAATTCTGTATTTGGAGGTCCGGTTCGCGATGGAAACAATAAAATGGTGTGTCATATCGGTACCGTAAATTCTGACTGTTAACTTCCCTTCAGGTTTCTAATTTGAAACGTGTATCGGGACCGCAAATATTATTTGCCTTTAAATTTTTCTAGCTGTTTACATTTATGATTGCTATTTTGTAGGTGTGACTTTCGACTATTCACTTTTAAAAAAAAAAAACTGCTGACTGTTCACTGTTGAAAGGAAACAATACATAAGTGCGATTCAGTTTCCTCTTTCACTTTGCATTTCATATCTGGTCATGGCTGCTCCCGTTTTCTTTCTTCTTCACGTCAGTTTCATTCTTGCCAAAACCCATCACCAACCAACCTTCGCGTTCTCTCCGCCTTTCCCCTCATCTCCGACACCACTGACCACGACCCACCGAGAATCACCTGCTCCATCCCATCAACTTTCGGCCTCATCCCTTCACTTTCCTCCTCCACAAATCTAGGTTGAAGCCGTGCATCCCCACTCGCAAACCCACCATCGCCAGCTCACCACCAACCCCTCGACCAAGCTTATGGCCGCGTGTTCACCTAAACCCCAACCACGCACTCGACTCATCTTCCTCCCTCCAGATCTACGCGCAACCCATCACTCAGAAGCAATTCGAACCACTTGGCCTTTTAGCAGCTCCTCACCGTGAGCCATCACGGCAGCCACTGGGCCCTGACCATCATCCTTGCCGATTCCTTCTCCTCGCAGGGCCATGCGATCAGATTTTGGCATATAGGAGGTATATAAATTATGATTATATTTACGTATGTAAGTGGTCTATAGTGTCGGCCCTTTGAGCTTTATTTTCTCCTTACAGTATTTTATATATAACTTATATATTTTGTTTGCATGCATATAATACATATGTAGTATGTAGGGTATGTTCGGTTATAGATTTTAAAGTGTGCTAGTATTATATAAGATGTTCTCTGATTTATATGAGTTTGACCTTGAAAAAATAGGATTTATATATATACAGTTTTAAAGCTATGGTTATGGATTTATGCCTCAGTTATATATATTTTATATGAGAGTTGTATACGAGACCTATTTGTACTATTTAATGTTGATATTTGAAAAAAATATATAAATATGTATATATAATATGATACTTTAGTGTTTTAAAAGTGAATATTCATCATCTAGATACGCACGTTTTATGTGTTGAAGTAGAGTAGGTTTGTATAAACTTTATTATAAAGATGGATTTTTTTTTTGATATAGCATGTATGTGGATTTGTATATATGTTATCTATAGAGGTTTTAAGTAAGAGATATTAGTGTTTGATTTTAAAGAAGTATATACGAGTATGATTTGGGTCCACTGCATAGGTACATATTATAAATAGTTTACAGCATACATTATATGAAGTACCTACTGGGTATCTTAAAGTTATATATTATATATATGTGTTTGATGTGTTTCAAAATTTGTAAGTGTCTGATTGAATTTACATGGCATATTCCATTTCATATATATATAGTATACATGCTTTATATCTTGTTTTCAAATATAATACTGTTTAAGTATGAATATGCTGCTGTTATATATGTATATAATATATGGTTTTCTAAGTTAAGCTGATTTCTTTTATATAGATTTTTTATTAAAGAATTTTTTTATATATAACATATATTGTATATATATATCAGCCTTAGTCTATTGGTTGTTGGACTTATTTTATAAGTTATATAAATATATAGGTTAAACCATTAAGTTTTAATGTATTGATTCAAAAATTGGTTATTTATGTTTGACTTCAATATTCGAGTTTGTCTAAACAATGATTTTGAAATATATATATATATATATATATTTAAACTAAAATGTGTTCGTATTTAAAATATGTTTTTTTATATATATTGTTCATCTATACTAATTATCTTCATCGATCGGTCCTAATTTGATTTCGTCAATTCCTTGTCTTTCAGTTTTCCATCGAATTCGCGATCAATCTAGCTTTGCGTTGGATTTCGTAACTCAAAATTCTTTGCCAAAACTCCTCTAGCCTCGAAAGGTGAGCAATCACTCACGATTAACGTTCTTTTATTTATTAAATTCAATTTCAATTGAAACGACAATTGAAATATTACTTCTGTTAGTTAATTTCATTGTTGTATATATGCTATTTTCTGTATCTGTTCACCTATGACATCTGACACCAGTATCTAGTATTTATATGTTTGTTATTACTATTTTCTGTAACTGTTCACCTGTGACATCTGACACCAGTATCTGTTATATTATTATTGATGATATATGCTTGTTGTTGTATTTTATATTATCTGTTATCACTCTGCAAGTTCCCTGTTAGTATAGAATTCACTATGGGTTGAAATGATACATACCCGAACGGACTTTAGAATAGGAGAAAATCGTTATGGGTTGAAATGATAAACCCAAGCGATTTTCATTTGAATTGAAATTCGGATTACAGGTTGATATGATATCTACCCGTATATATATATTTAAATTACGGATTGAAATGATAAATATCCGTATCACTTAACCATATGATAAATATATACAGACACCGTTGGTCCATATATATTTTGAAAATAAATTCTATGGTTTTGGGAAGAAATATATGGTTTTAAAATGTTGAGCCTTAAATTTTTATATATAAATGGGAATGATTGATTTAATACATATAATATGGTTGAGTATTTAGATTTATGTTTCAAAAAAAATAGATTTCAGTAATAATTTGAACAAGTTAAGGTTGGAAAGATAATTTGAATTTAGTAAAGAATTTTATTTAATTAAACCGATTTAAAACTTATTGAAATTTAAGATATGATTTATAACTTGAGTTTGATTTAAATAATTTAATGAATATTTCTTGTTTAAATAAATTTAAGGAAATATTTAGTAAAAATGAAATTTAAGGCTAGTTAAATGATATCGAATTTATTAAGTGAATATTCCCTAATTAAATAATAATAAAGTTAAATCAAGAGCTATAAGAAACTGTTAAAATTTAACTTTGAAAATGTTGAATATTAAAGCTTTGAAATATATTGAAAATTTAAATGATCTGTTTTTAAAAATGAATTAAATTGATGAATTGAATTTTGAATAAATTTGAATTTGGAATTTGAAGTTGATTTGAATCGATTTGCTAGACTTAAGGAAATTAAATACTTTACTTTTTAAATCATTTAATATATATATATATACTATTTTGGAAAATAGATATATTTGAAATAAAATGATATTTGGGTTTTGAAGAAAATAAATTTAAAATGGCCACGGTGTCATAATGTATATTCCCACCTTGTAGATAGTTCTACAGATCCTTAGAGGATGGTTATCCCAAACATCCTTTAAGTTACTTGTATTTCAGTTGATATTTCACTTGAGTTGGATTTATTGATATAAGAATGTTAATCCTGACTCGAGTGTTTTGTGTTTTGCTTTACGCTCGGGTCAGACCGAGTGATACAGCATTTGAGACTCACCTTTGGAGTTTGGAGCTTCCTTTGGGGATCCAACTATCGCCTCAGCTTTCAGCTCTTCTAGTTGATTTGTTCAGAGAAGTCATCTGTTGTACTGAAGACTTCACTGCATTTGCGATATTCTGTTGTATTTTATTTCTAACTCTGATGTTTATATAGTAGCTTCATGAACTACTATTTTATCTATTCCGCTGCGTATTATTGTATTACTCTGTGTCTGTGATTCTGTGATTGATTTATTTACTG
Organism: Allium fistulosum; assembly: GCA_030737815.1. Classification (NCBI taxonomy): domain Eukaryota; kingdom Viridiplantae; phylum Streptophyta; class Magnoliopsida; order Asparagales; family Amaryllidaceae; genus Allium; species Allium fistulosum. The sequence continues at coordinate 544,212,406 of CM060903.1, forward strand.
CATATGCTGAGTTTTGCCAAAATTTAAATTAACAATCTGATATTTTGAATTATTCAAGTCAGACATGTGTGGATTTATTGTCGATTGAATGGTCCAAAATAGAGGGTCGTTACAGTTGGTATCAGAGCTTTGGCTCTAGGCAAAACCTAGCATATATAGTAAGTTTATTTACAGAATCACTTTCGTTCGAGTTTGAATTTCTTCCTTTTGACTCGATTTCCTTTGAACTTTGGAACGTTCCTTACGGTTCCAAAATTCATTCTTGTCTCTCCCTATTTGTATTCTTTTGATTCTGGAGTATCCCATAACTCCACTTCGAATGATCTCTATAAGAATAGGCGATCCCGCCAATCTTTGAATGATTTATAAAGGGGTGGAACTCCTTTACATTTGGCATTGATTCACCGGAGATTTATATATCTTTGGTTTAGATGCCGCTATCTCTTGCGATCGAATGTTGATTTTTCTTGGAATTCTGCATCGATCTTGTTCCTGAAGTCACGGTTGACCCGGTTAAGGTCGTCCGCGATTTATATAAGTATATTCATCTTCTATTTTGAAATTTAATTATCTCATCTTCGTTCGAGCTTATCTTCAAATCACAATTCTATTTGACAAGAGTCCCTCTAATTTGAATCTCTGTCTTTGTTTTGAAATCCGTTCGTGAATCGTCCTTTGAAAATCGGGTTTGTTTATATTTTAGAAATTGTTTCTAAATCGAATTATTATTTTTATAAGTATGATTATATTCTATATATAAAAGTGAAATGTTTTCGATAAAGATTATAAACCCTTTAAAATAAGAATTTGAGGTTTCGAAAGGATTTGTAATTTTGAAAAAAACTATATAAGAAATTTGATTTATCTAAAAATGATTTATGACTAAAGGATTTTAAATTTGAAATTCGAGAATTGAACTCCGGTATTTTGAAATTGGTTTTAAGATTTTGAAATATATAATAATAGTATGATTTAAAAGTATTTTTCCAAATAAGAAATGTTTCAAATGATTTTAATGAGTTTCAAAGAAATTTCAAAAGAAGTTTGAGAAAAATAAAAGTCCAGAACTCACTTATGTCGCTGGAAAATAATTTCGGTGATGAGTGCACGCATCATCGACGTTGATTTTCGAGTTTCATAGTGGGGGAGAGGCCACTTTAGTAGCATTGCTACGCGAGTGATTTTGCGAAACAAATTTTGATTTCAAAATTTTGAAGTATGATTTGATATTCGAAAGATATATATATATATATATATATATATATATATATATATTTGAAATGATTTGAAGTAATCCGGTGTTCAGTCTTCGAGTTTCGAATTTGATATAAACTTATCTTTTGAAATTGATTTACTGATTTGTTGTTAATTTCCAACTCTTGAATTTGAAAATGATTTCTTCAACTATTTTGAAGGTTCGAGCACTTCCAAATCAAGGTTAACTTTTCAAAAGCTAAGAAATTTTGAAGTATAAAGTATATAAGTTTGTTTTGAATGTTTAAGAATGTAGTAATATGATTTAATAAGTTGAAACTGTTTTGTTAAGTAAACGAATAAGAAAATTTTAATTTTTTTTTTTTTCTAATATGAAATTTAGATTTGAAATGTTTTGAAAAGAATTTGGTCTTCAAAATATTTTGAATGAAGTTTAGTTTAAATGTTTTAACTTAATAACATCTTTATGAAACTATATATTTAACAAGTTGGAATAAATATATAAGTTGTACGTATGCTGTTTTATTCGCATAATTAATTTGATCCAAGTTTGAGTACACAAGTTCGAGGTGGATTACACCATTTCGTGTTAGGATTTTTCATTTGATTCTTGATGGCGAATATTTGATATGGATTTTGGGCTTGATTCTAGAATTCTCTATCGTAGTATATGACTATGCAAGGAGACTGATGGCTTCTAGTCGAGAAACCATATCGAAACCCGCATTAGGGAAGTCGAATGGACAATAGTAGTTCGAAAGCGAACTTGTGTGATCGAGCGAGCGATCAAATGTGATTTTGCGAAATGATGACGTATGTACATCTTATATCCTAATATCATTGATATATTTTGACGCTGAAATTGAAAGCTGTCGAGTTAGAATATCTTTGCTTACTAAAAGAAAATTCCAATTTAAATTACAAAGATATATAACCCATAAAAGCAAAGATATTCAATCCCATATGGCTCTTCATACAGCGAAATTTATTTTGAAAAATTTGATCCTTATATAAGATAGACCTTACATAAGTATAAGATGATTTTGAAAATATTTGATTTTGGAAATGGATTGGTTGACTTAAATTATTGATTTGGAAATTTGGATTTATTTTCTAAATCTATTACTTTGGAAACTTTGAAACTAAAAGATAATTAATTTGAGAAGAAATAATTTGGTGAAATTGTATATGATTTTGAAATTGAACTGATATTGAAACAAATTGAAATTTGGGAACCTTATGTTACTAAACACTTGATTTGGGAGTTGTCGAACTTATATAAAATTGATTTGTATGAGTATGAAATTGATTCGAAAACTATAGATTTGAAAAGGTACTCAATTTGAAGTGAAATCTTATATAATTGAAGTCTATATAAGTATGATTTGATATACTATGGATTTTGGAAAGTGTTTGATTTGAAAATTAAATCTTATATATAATGGATTTTATATAAGTACGATATTTGAAAGTGATTTGAAAAGGTACTATATGATACATATTTTCGAAGTAAAGATATGGAAAGTGCCTTCTGCTTGATATCCGATTTGTGGCCACATCTTGGATTCATTCTATCGATATTTCTCTGATTTTTGGTTTTCCGGATATGATACTCGAGTGTCCTTCGAATTCCATGGCGTTACCCATGGTCTTATCGTTCTCTCGTGACTGCACAGCGCAACTGCCTGGCTGAGTCTTGCCTAGGGGTACGGATTGTTTCCTGGGGGATCCAGGCGTAACCATTGTGTATCCTGCAATCTGTGTAGGTCGCGAATAGTAGCGCAAATGCTTGGCTGAGTCTTGCCTGGGGGTACGGATTGTTTCCTGGGGGATCCAGGCGTAACCATTGTGTATCCTGCATTCTACTAGTCATCATGGCGTAACTCGCAGGGCTGAGAAAGCTTACGGATATGGATTGTTTCCTGGGGGAACCAGGCGTAACCATTGTGTATCTGCGAACCATGGTTAGACAAAGGTTTTGTTCGTTTTTGATTGGATTGTACTTTCCATATCTGTTTTTAAAAGTTTTCCAGTATTTTCACTGGGTGTCGAAACAAGTCTACTAAGTACCTGGAGAATTCTAGCTTTGCGCCTGATCAACGCACTGCCAGAGTCTACAGGAACGAGGATAAACTTGTTAAGACATCGAGTTATAAAAGTATTTTCGAAAGGAAATTTGTTTCGACTATAAAAAAAAATATATTTTATTATAAAAGTATTTCCAACAAAGAAATTTTGTATTCGAATTTAAATCCTAATGGTTTGAATAAATTATTCATGCCCGATACTAATCTTTTGAATCTATCTTATCTGCTCAGCTTTATTTATTCACCTATATTCTGTTTTTCCAAGTCCCTCTTCTCCTTGTTGACTATATCCCGTTAAATATTGTTATTTATATACTATATGGTTTAATAGAAATTTTAGTGTCATAAATATTTTGAGTTATTAATTAAATACAACATATTTAAAAGAAATGATAATTGATTTATTAATAATGTTGAAAGTATCTTGAGATAAATTAATAATTTATAAATTATGGATTTAATGTTTTCAAATAACTTCTTTGTAAATATAAGTAATAATGTAAATAATTGTTTTCAAATGGTTTTCATACATTTATAAAGGTGTCATTTAAACATATAAATGGTAGTATAAAGGAAGCAAGAAATTTTACAAATGGATTTTTGAAAGGTTTTAAAGTATATAAGATAATTGAATTGCTAATGAAGTTTTAAAATTTTAAGAAAAATTTATATAGTTCAAATTTATTGTTTAATCTTGACTTTCAATCTATCTTTTCTGTCTGGTTGTTTCTATTCTTCTACCTCCTTTCTTTTCGGGGACGAAAAGTTTTGAGTGGGGGAGAGTGTAACGACCCGTAAAATTTAATGGTTTTTAAAGTATATTTAACTGGAAATTTGTGAAATTTTAAACAATAAAATTTGAAATTTGAAATTTATTATTTGGAATACGTCTATTTTAATATAGCAACTGGTAAATTTTCATCTGATAATATTGAAGTTTATTTTCCGGTAAAATTTCATTTCAAATCAAACCGGTTAATAACAGTGAATTTAAAAGTTTTCCGAAACCAAAATATGTCAACAGGAGAAAATTTATTCAGGTCATTCTGAATCAGACTGCGAAATTCGTTTTTCCAAATTTGGACTTCTACTGCTCCGTTTATCTTAATTTTGGCCAAATAGCAGCATTTCTGGTACCGGTTATCAACTTTTGATCGGATGACCGTACCACTGATATCTGTGTACCGTTTTGATCGTCTCATCACGCTGATCTCTACGGTATACTCAATTCTGTATTTGGAGGTCCGGTTCGCGATGGAAACAATAAAATGGTGTGTCATATCGGTACCGTAAATTCTGACTGTTAACTTCCCTTCAGGTTTCTAATTCGAAACGTGTATCGGGACCGCAAATATTATTTGCCTTTAAATTTTTCTAGCTGTTTACATTTATGATTGCTATTTTGTAGGTGTGACTTTCGACTATTCACTTTTAAAAAAAAAAAAAACTGCTGACTGTTCACTGTTGAAAGGAAACAATACATAAGTGCGATTCAGTTTCCTCTTTCACTTTGCATTTCATATCTGGTCATGGCTGCTCCCGTTTTCTTTCTTCTTCACGTCAGTTTCATTCTTGCCAAAACCCATCACCAACCAACCTTCGCGTTCTCTCCGCCTTTCCCCTCATCTCCGACACCACTGACCACGACCCACCGAGAATCACCTGCTCCATCCCATCAACTTTCGGCCTCATCCCTTCACTTTCCTCCTCCACAAATCTAGGTTGAAGCCGTGCATCCCCACTCGCAAACCCACCATCGCCAGCTCACCACCAACCCCTCGACCAAGCTTATGGCCGCGTGTTCACCTAAACCCCAACCACGCACTCGACTCATCTTCCTCCCTCCAGATCTACGCGCAACCCATCACTCAGAAGCAATTCGAACCACTTGGCCTTTTAGCAGCTCCTCACCGTGAGCCATCACGGCAGCCACTGGGCCCTGACCATCATCCTTGCCGATTCCTTCTCCTCGCAGGGCCATGCGATCAGATTTTGGCATATAGGAGGTATATAAATTATGATTATATTTACGTATGTAAGTGGTCTATAGTGTCGGCCCTTTGAGCTTTATTTTCTCCTTACAGTATTTTATATATAACTTATATATTTTGTTTGCATGCATATAATACATATGTAGTATGTAGGGTATGTTCGGTTATAGATTTTAAAGTGTGCTAGTATTATATAAGATGTTCTCTGATTTATATGAGTTTGACCTTGAAAAAATAGGATTTATATATATACAGTTTTAAAGCTATGGTTATGGATTTATGCCTCAGTTATATATATTTTATATGAGAGTTGTATACGAGACCTATTTGTACTATTTAATGTTGATATTTGAAAAAAATATATAAATATGTATATATAATATGATACTTTAGTGTTTTAAAAGTGAATATTCATCATCTAGATACGCACGTTTTATGTGTTGAAGTAGAGTAGGTTTGTATAAACTTTATTATAAAGATGGATTTTTTTTTTGATATAGCATGTATGTGGATTTGTATATATGTTATCTATAGAGGTTTTAAGTAAGAGATATTAGTGTTTGATTTTAAAGAAGTATATACGAGTATGATTTGGGTCCACTGCATAGGTACATATTATAAATAGTTTACAGCATACATTATATGAAGTACCTACTGGGTATCTTAAAGTTATATATTATATATATGTGTTTGATGTGTTTCAAAATTTGTAAGTGTCTGATTGAATTTACATGGCATATTCCATTTCATATATATATAGTATACATGCTTTATATCTTGTTTTCAAATATAATACTGTTTAAGTATGAATATGCTGCTGTTATATATGTATATAATATATGGTTTTCTAAGTTAAGCTGATTTCTTTTATATAGATTTTTTATTAAAGATTTTTTTTATATATAACATATATTGTATATATATATCAGCCTTAGTCTATTGGTTGTTGGACTTATTTTATAAGTTATATAAATATATAGGTTAAACCATTAAGTTTTAATGTATTGATTCAAAAATTGGTTATTTATGTTTGACTTCAATATTCGAGTTTGTCTAAACAATGATTTTGAAATATATATATATATATATATATTTAAACTAAAATGTGTTCGTATTTAAAATATGTTTTTTTATATATATTGTTCATCTATACTAATTATCTTCATCGATCGGTCCTAATTTGATTTCGTCAATTCCTTGTCTTTCAGTTTTCCATCGAATTCGCGATCAATCTAGCTTTGCGTTGGATTTCGTAACTCAAAATTCTTTGCCAAAACTCCTCTAGCCTCGAAAGGTGAGCAATCACTCACGATTAACGTTCTTTTATTTATTAAATTCAATTTCAATTGAAACGACAATTGAAATATTACTTCTGTTAGTTAATTTCATTGTTGTATATATGCTATTTTCTGTATCTGTTCACCTATGACATCTGACACCAGTATCTAGTATTTATATGTTTGTTATTACTATTTTCTGTAACTGTTCACCTGTGACATCTGACACCAGTATCTGTTATATTATTATTGATGATATATGCCTGTTGTTGTATTTTATATTATCTGTTATCACTCTGCAAGTTCCCTGTTAGTATAGAATTCACTATGGGTTGAAATGATACATACCCGAACGGACTTTAGAATAGGAGAAAATCGTTATGGGTTGAAATGATAAACCCAAGCGATTTTCATTTGAATTGAAATTGGGATTACAGGTTGATATGATATCTACCCGTATATATATATTTAAATTACGGATTGAAATGATAAATATCCGTATCACTTAACCATATGATAAATATATACAGACACCGTTGGTCCATATATATTTTGAAAATAAATTCTATGGTTTTGGGAAGAAATATATGGTTTTAAAATGTTGAGCCTTAAATTTTTATATATAAATGGGAATGATTGATTTAATACATATAATATGGTTGAGTATTTAGATTTATGTTTCAAAAAAAATAGATTTCAGTAATAATTTGAACAAGTTAAGGTTGGAAAGATAATTTGAATTTAGTAAAGAATTTTATTTAATTAAACCGATTTAAAACTTATTGAAATTTAAGATATGATTTATAACTTGAGTTTGATTTAAATAATTTAATGAATATTTCTTGTTTAAATAAATTTAAGGAAATATTTAGTAAAAATGAAATTTAAGGCTAGTTAAATGATATCGAATTTATTAAGTGAATATTCCCTAATTAAATAATAATAAAGTTAAATCAAGAGCTATAAGAAACTGTTAAAATTTAACTTTGAAAATGTTGAATATTAAAGCTTTGAAATATATTGAAAATTTAAATGATCTGTTTTTAAAAATGAATTAAATTGATGAATTGAATTTTGAATAAATTTGAATTTGGAATTTGAAGTTGATTTGAATCGATTTGCTAGACTTAAGGAAATTAAATACTTTACTTTTTAAATCATTTAATATATATATATATACTATTTTGGAAAATAGATATATTTGAAATAAAATGATATTTGGGTTTTGAAGAAAATAAATTTAAAATGGCCACGGTGTCATAATGTATATTCCCACCTTGTAGATAGTTCTACAGATCCTTAGAGGATGGTTATCCCAAACATCCTTTAAGTTACTTGTATTTCAGTTGATATTTCACTTGAGTTGGATTTATTGATATAGAATGTTAATCCTGACTCGAGTGTTTTGTGTTTTGCTTTACGCTCGGGTCAGACCGAGTGATACAGCATTTGAGACTCACCTTTGGAGTTTGGAGCTTCCTTTGGGGATCCAACTATCGCCTCAGCTTTCAGCTCTTCTAGTTGATTTGTTCAGAGAAGTCATCTGTTGTACTGAAGACTTCACTGCATTTGCGATATTCTGTTGTATTTTATTTCTAACTCTGATGTTTATATAGTAGCTTCATGAACTACTATTTTATCTATTCCGCTGCGTATTATTGTATTACTCTGTGTCTGTGATTCTGTGATTGATTTATTTACTGCATATGCTGAGTTTTGCCAAAATTTAAATTAACAATCTGATATTTTGAATTATTCAAGTCAGACATGTGTGGATTTATTCTCGATTGAATGGTCCAAAATAGAGGGTCGTTACATATTCAGCCTATAACGTGGTTGCATCCTACTCAATCTCCAAATCCAACGGTCCGAGATCCACTTCTACACCTATAAATAGACCCGTAGACCTATTACTTTTTCTCATTCTAGGTTTTCTCCAATTGGGTTCACCTTTCTGGGAAGGACCCTAAACGGAATAATTTTTCCAAAGGAGAAAATCATAATAAATTAAATTATTTTACAACTCCAAGTGGATCCGGGAAGACTAAAGGAAGAGCTTAGGACATGAGGTGAGTGATTGTAATTATTTTAAGATTTCTTTAAGTAATTTAAAATAATAGGGTTTCCAATAGGTGTAGTTTTACTATGATTTTTGGAATAGCCTTTTCAGTAGTTTATTTACATTTTTTAGAATTATTTTCAGTCTATTTCCTGTCAGCTATTCTTTTCAGTAATTTTAATTTATTTCTTTCAATTATAGCTTTTCCGATTATTTACAGTTTATTTACATTATTTTAGTTATTTACTGTTATTTATACATTATTTACATCTTCTTTCTATGCTTTTGATTTTCTTCTATTTTCAGTTATCTTTTATTCCTCCTTCTTCTTCGCATATGGATTAGAATAAGATTAACGGGAATACAAATTAAATCGTAAGAAAACTGAAATAATGGAATATAAGATGTAAATTTCAAAGACCGTAATATAAATGGAATTGGACTGAAATTATGCCTAATTATGACGTTAATTGGACTGAATTAAAAAGATTGGCCTAGTTATAACATAGAATTATAACTAAAAAGAATAAAAGATGAAAGAAGCTTATTTTCACACTTAGACCTTGGGTTAAGTAATAAGCATGATTACAACGTTGGTTATAATAAGAAAAAGAATGGAATAAGGCTTATTTTAAGACTTAGGATAAATTAATAAGCACAGATAGTAGAGAAAAATGTAAAGGCTTATTTAAATAATTTACCTAAGTTAATAAGCAAAGATGAAAGTAGGACGTGTACCAAATTGCATTCACTATTACACAAAACGGTGAGTCTAGGGCACGCTTATGCTAAGAATGGTAGTAATTGGTCAAATAGAAGTACAAATCAAGGGGGATTTGGATAAGGGGTGCAACTATATATTGTTTGGATGAAAGGCCAATACCAACAGCATTTCCCCTATAGTTTCTATGGACACGCGGTGATCTCACATTAGCCTGAAGTGAGATGAGTGGCGCGCTTATGCTGGAAGTTGGAGGTAATAAGAAGACCCAATAGGTGGAGCAAAAGGAAGTATGGGCATGGTGGCAGTTACGCGTGCGACTTCCATTTCGGGTGCTCAGTAATAGCTATGAGTTCCAAGCGCTTAGTATGGGTGTATTTCGTAGACACCATTGACTTCTATGCAGAGAGCTATATATGTCGTCCGGATCCATAGTAGTTGCTTGTGCATCTTCCGTAAATACCATTGGCTGCTATATAGGGAGTTATATAGCGTCTGGTCTACAGTAAGGTGTATGGAGTAGCAGGTCTATCAAAAAGGGTAGAATTAGGGTTATATCCTAATTATTGGATTAGGAATTCAGCCTAATCAAAGCAGAAATCCAGGACAAGTGCAAGCAATCAAAGTTAACCTATCTTATAAATTGAGCAATATTTAACCATACTTATTTCCAGTTTATCTCTTTCCTATTTCCTTTATTATCCTTATTTATGCTAGAACTGTTGTAGAGTCTATTACTTTTATCTTGCTTAAAGACTCTAGTAATTACTATCATTCACTAGACTTTTAGTCTGACCCACTCCCTTATTTTCCCCTTTCCCCCCTTAGGCAATCAAGGGAGAAGTCAGTAGATTTTTGCAGCTTGGAGTTTCTTGGAGGAGATTTCTTCTATGTACTTCTTTTATTTTTAGCTTTTGTCCTTTCTACGTACTGGCTTATTTTAAGGGATATTATGTACTCTTATTTTAAGACTATGAGTTTTTGTTTAACGAGACATATTGGATTTCTAGACATGTATGTGGTATTTGGTATTTGACTTATTTATGAAGCAATTATAAAGCTTTGTTTAATTAAGTTATTATTTTAAGTTTCCGCTGTTTTTACCTATATTTGTCTTGTGAATCTTAGTCTTTGTTAGATTTAGTTATACCTACAACACACCACGCCTTTTAATGTGTCCTTTTGGGTATATTAAGTGGTGTGGGGTGTTTCAGGTCTTTCGATTAGTTGAGGGGTGGCTGGGTGGGGCCATAGCCACGATAAGAAAAGAGACAGACCAAATAGAATATCTGTATTGTAGGCCTACCAGGGCAGTCCTTTACAGAAATAGAAAATCCCCGACTGAGTTCCGTACAAGGTAGACCTTATTAAGCGGGATTCAGGGAGTAGATAGACCGATTACATATAGTCCTCAAGGTATGCACTGGGTGGTACATTGTGGATGTCCGAGCATTAGGATAGATTAGTGTGGATGCAGTTTTACGTTTTCATAGTAGATGACGGAATATCTGCATTATTGGTCTTACGAAGCATTCCTTTATAGATTAAGTCACAGAACGCCATAGAAGCAAGATGGTGGAGTCCTTTTCGAGGAGAATACGGAAGGTACTATTGGTTGTACCTAGGACTGATGCAGTTATTGGGTATATGGCTACATATATATATATGAGTTATTAGGTTTTAATCTACTAGGGAGTAGATGGGTACGATTCACGCACAGAGACGAGAGTATTATAAACCTAATAAACTTAATATAATAATAAATGGAAATAAAACAGTATATGTAGAATTAAGCTTAGAAGTGTATAATTTGTCCATTCACTAGAACTTTAGTTCTGACCCCCTCCTCATAACACCTACAAGTTAGGTAGATGGCAGAGACTTTCCAGCTGTGTGACACTTGTCTAGAAAGTGTTATTATATTGGTGAGTATTTACTTGGTATTATACTTCAGTCAGTTCCGCTGTGAGATATTTATCTGAGCTCTGATATATTTGTCTTTGCCTATTTGCAGGATACCAGATACCCAACTCGGCTTTCAATGGGCTTGGATTTTAGCTTTTTGCAAAAAATCCAGACTCACTGGAATTCAGGTTGTTACACTCTCATTCCATGCACAACCATTTCCATAATTATAATATATCCGAGGGTATCTAGAAAAGTGATAACATACCCTAATCGGAGCGACCCACATAGCCCAGCTGCATGCTCTATTTCGGTCATTTCCCGGTTGATGAGGCTTGAGGCTATGTTTACCTTTAGAATAGCATTCATACTTGGAAAGCTAACACTGCCTTTCAGGCAACAATACAATGATAGCATTCATCCATACAAGTTGTTCTGGGTCTCAACAAATTGAATCTCCAAATAACCATCTCCATTATTTTCGAGATATTTCAATTTGTATGCACAAACCGGATCGAAGTGGTTTTTGGATAATTAAATCCGATCCCAGTCTCTTCGAAACGATCAACGAATTTGGCCAAATTTGATAGTCGGTTATTTAACTATCAAATAACATCCATAAGAAGTCACCACGCCTTATTTTATAAATCTTTAAAACATTTGTTTCAAAATATCTTTACTAAGATATATATTCAAATTTATTTCAACATATTCAATAATTAAAAACAACTAAAATTCTTATATCCACTTGAAATTTCCTTAACCATTTATAACGGACTCGATAAGTTTCCGGAATTCATTAATTAATCCCCTTTTAAAATCTCCAACATCGATTATACTTGTCTATAATCTCAACTACCCATTCCTAACTTTCTTTTATGAATTTTAATTCATTCCCGAAATTTCTATATTTAAATACTTTGGAAATTTCTTTAAGTTCTCAGAATTTCACTATAAGATTTCTCTTATAAAATCAAATCATTTTAATAAACCCCATTTACAAATCTCGAGAGGATTTATAAATAAATTTCAATCATTTCAAAACTATATATATAATAAGTATTTTTAAATAATAATTCATTTTTAAAACATAATACTTTAAAATATTAAAACACTTTATATAACATCGATAGTTAATTCCAACTCATTTTTAAATAAACTTATTGATTTATAAGGCTAATTATAAAAATTAGAATTTATTTTAATAAATATTAAATACTTGAATAACTAACTTTTTGAAATATTATAATCTATATTATGGTTGTTTAAACTACATACTTTAATAAATAAAAATCTCATTTTAAAACAATTTTAATTTCTCGACAAAAATCTATTTAAAATCCAATATTCGAATTTCAATTTATAAATCTCTCTCGACTCATACCACACCGACTACATTTAAATTTCAAAATCATTCTCACATTCCCAAAATAGATTCCTTTATTTTTCCAAAAACAGATTTCTATATCTTAATAGAAATTCACATTGTAAATTCATATTTACAATTCATCAACAGATATCATTTTTTTCTTATTTATAAACATCGTTTATAAATTTGTAAACCCCTTTGAGTTTCACTTGTTTATAAAACTAATCCCATTTATACGATCTCATTTTTATAAATCCCTTTCTTAATAAATTCCACTTATATTTCCAATCTATTTCAAATATCGATATTAACCACTTTTCCATATTTTTCAGAAAAACATTTACGAATATCTTTATATAATTTATTTTAAAAATCTCTATTTAAAAAAATTTACGAATAGTTAAGTACATCCAAGATCAAATATTTATTTCTTTTTATCCAACTCAATTTCCTTTAAAATAAATCCAAATCCCAACATAAATATTTTATATCCAAAATTCCTTTTAATTCCTTTAAATATAAAAATAATATTTATGGTATTTAAAGTACCAAAATTAAGGCTAGTGCTACTATAGCATCCAATAATTCAAATCACAACAATAATCTATAACAGTTTATTCACCCAAATCATATATCACTATATATGAAATCAAAATAAACATTTTTGAGGAATCCAGTCGGATTCCTCCAACCTCTTTCCCTACATCCACAGATGTTAATACAACATAAAAAATACCAATCCCACTTCGAGGGGGATATCATGGTATATAAGGTAACCCGCTATTATGCGGGGCGCATAGGGTCTCATCCGCTCCAACGGCGGGAAATAATATCCAACTACTAATATATACAACTATATATATTATATATCATCCAACTGATAATAATTTATAAATTCAACCAAGCATCCAAAATTAGTTTTAATCGTATACAATTAATTACAATAATCCAAATGAGTGAGATTTACTCACTTGATTTTTTTAATTTTTCCGAACAACCCGATTATAGATTTTTCTAAAATTCCAGCTGCCTCCAAAAAATCCCAAACTAATTCCTATGAATAGATTTCGAGATACGATCCAAACTTGACTTGTTCTATGATTTTTGCACCTCGTATAAATTTAATATTAATTAGTGAAATTCCAAATAAATTGATTGATAATTAAATTTAAATTTAAAATTGGTTTTTTCATCAAATTACCTTCCTCCAAGCTCCACCCAAAACCCTAGCTTCGCCAAAGCTTCTGCCATCATCATTCCCCTAATCGCCGCGCCCTCCTTCCTTGACCGGAGCTAAACCCTTCACCACCACGCCAAACCCCATCCCTTGCCTCGCGCTCGAAGCCATCACACGAGCATTCACTGCCCTTGTCTACAGCCCACGCCCACCTTCAATTCGCGCTCCAAATTTTCCCCCATGCTTGATCGACACTGCCACAAACCCTAAAATCCATCAACCATCACGCGCGCATGAATGTCGAGCCTCCCATCCTCCACCTGGAGCCGTCGCAACCCTACCCATCCATCGCGATCGATCGCAACTTACTTTGTTCATTGATTTAAAGAAGAAGAATGAAGGTATAACGCTATTTTGATTTCATGAATCCTTTTTTTTAAGCTAAAGAGATTTTTTTCTTCTTCTTTTCTTTTGTTCTGTTCGAATTTGATAAGCAAGAGAGGGGGGAGAAAGACGAAATTTAAAAGGAAGGGGTACCATCAAAGATAGGTAGGGCGGCTCGCCTCAAAATAGGGTGGCTGAAGGGATGTTTAAACGGTTGCAATTAATTTGATTTGAAATATATTAATTAAAATTTAAAAATATCTTGCCCTAAATTTTGGATCCCAATCGAGGAGTGCCGCCCGGCGTACCTAATGTTATACCCCTATTCCTAACCCAATGGAACAAGTTTCGAAACCTAATTCGATCGTATGTGGAAGATAGCTTTTTAAATCGACTATTTAAATTAAATTCGATTAAATTATTTCTAGGCGTTTTCAGATCACACGACCAAACGGTAAATTCAAATGCTACGAAATTTGAAATCCGATAATAATACATTATTATGGATCCAATTGAACGGGTTTCGTCGAATTCCGAGATTGTGTCCCGAATCGCTATTTTAACGTGACGATTAAATCGACAATTTCAAAAAATGACAAAATCAGTTGAAATATCAGTTTTAAAATCTTACTAACAAAATTATAAACCCATATCCAATATTTAAACCATTTAAATATTCAAAATTAAATGATAGAAAAATCTGGGTCATTACAGTCTAATTGGAGATTTGTGCATAATAACTCACTTAACCAGAAAGGCGGAATTTTAATTCTTTGGGATTCCAATTTTTGCACTAATATTATACCACACTCAGATAATCAATTCATTTCGTGCTTGCTTCATAACGCTCTTGGTCTTTGTATTATTGTAAAGTTATTTATGGCTCTAACTCAAAAGGCAATATGAAATAGTTATGGTAGTACATTAACGAACAAGCTAATCACTTTAACCTTCCTTGGATTCTTATAGGGGATTTTAATGCCATTTTATCCTTTCGTGAAAGACTTAACAATGGATTCCACAATTATTTGGGGGAGCTAGACTTTATGAGATGTATCACTAATGTCACTTGATTGAACCTGGTTTTACAGGTAATTTTTACACTTGATGCGGTGGCATTAATTTCTCTATTCATAGCAAGATTGATATAGTCATTGTCAACACTCTTTAGGAAGACAAATTTCAACAATTTGATGTGCATTTTGGGTTTCATTCGTAGAGTGACCACATTCATATTCTAACTAAATTATCCCTCATGCTCACTTTTATGCTCGCATCCCCTTCAGATACAACAACTCATGGTTCTTAAATTCATAACAAAAAGATATTGTTGATTAAGCCATAAATTTAGTGTTTAAGGTAATGCTTTGTTTGTTCTTCTTGCTAAACTAAGGGTAATTAAGTGAGAATTGAAAACATGGCAGAAATCTAAAGAAACTTGTGATAACCCAGATTTTTGGGACATCTGATAATTGGATAATTAACTGTTTTAATCAATGGAACAGATAAAATTCTAATAATAACAAATATCCGGATATGTAAATGAATTTGGAAATATAATAAAAATTGAATTATAAATATCTGGATAAATATTTTATCTCCTAATATAATTAATTAATATTTGACAAATTATTCTTTTAGAACAAACAATAATGATTGTATATATACATGGATATAAGAAGATTTTAAATAGAAAATTTTATATTCAAACAAATTAAATTTGTGTTTATTTAAGTAAAAATATTTATATGAGTTAATTTCAGTTTGCATTTTTAATTTGAATTTGAATTTAAAATTCAAAGGGTAGATATATATAAATATATCTTAAATATATTTTGGATTTAAAATATATTATATATGATTTTATTATGAATATAGTTGTTTTATAATTTTCTTTTAAAGGATTTATATATATATACTAAGAAATGTAAATGAACTTTTAATTAAATCCTTATTTTAAACTCAAGCTAAAATATATCTTTTAAATAAATAAGAAATTATCCTTGTTGTTAAAAAAAATTTAAACATAAGACAATTTGGTTTGTAGAAATATATATAGAATTAAAATAAAATCCACTAGCATATAAGCATATAATACATTTATTGGATCAAAACATAAGTTATTTATAAACAAATGTTTACATACATTCTCACTTGTATATTTATTAAAGTTTAAAAGCTATTTATATGAAAAACAAATATTTTTATATACATGTAAATCTACTACATAAGTACATATATATGACTTGAAAGATTTAAAAGAAGAGTTAACACTTGTAAACATCATAATGTATATTTAGGACATTTGTAAATTGAAATGTATATGTGTAAGCTAAATAATCAATCTAAGGACAAGTGGCTTTATTTATTTTGCTTTGATAATTAAAAAAAGAAAAAAAAAGAAAGAAAATATATGAAGAAGAAATCTGTTTTTATCTTTCAGCTCATTTTTCAACTAAAATTTATACAAACCAAAAGAAAAGAAAATGGAACCTGGAAATTCAAATCCGAGACAAGAAATCAAACGCAAATGCAACATCAGTTTTAAATCATCTAATACAACCTGAGATCAGGCAAGGAGATCAATCAACTAGCAACCTGAAATCAAAGTTTGATCATCTCAGTTTTCAAAGCCTTGATCATCTCTGCTTCAAAAGCTCTCTGTACATCAACAAGTGAGTGAACAGTTAATCTTAAATTTAGAAAAGTAATAATTGTTGCCTGAATAATTGATGGGTAATGGTGATTGTTTATGTATATAGGAGTATGAAATTTGTGAATATGAATGTTTCTGAATACTCATGATTGATGGCTGTGCTACTCTGTATTTTTGGATTACAGAGATGTTAAAATAAACTAAATTTCAAAAGACTTTTCATCTAAACTCTCTGGAGTTTGAGTTTCAAACAAATCAATTTAGTTCGAACATCATCAAGATTTTGAAAACAATTTTTAGCATTTTAAGCATGGAAATCACCTGTAAACATAGAAATACAGATGAAACTCAAATAATGGAATAAATCAATTTGTTGTAATGTATTGATCCAAGAATATATCTCGAATCATCTTTGGAAGCTATGATTTTTAAAATTTAAATCATGAATTTTTATTAAGTAATTCATGAGATATTGAAGTTGATTGGAATTTGGGGTTTTTGTCGACTACTGGTGTTCGCGTGACCCTGAGGCGTCGGAATTGTGACCAGAGTAGGATCGAAGGTAGGAGATTACGTGAAAAATGGAAGCAAAATTTTCTGCTAGCCGTACATCGAAGTGAGGAGGTTTGTAGGGTTTCAAGTCCTGTTGGGTTTGTCATTGATTTCGAATCAAATGCTCTGACATGGGTGAATCGAGTTTGATCACAGGAGGAGGGTTGGTGCGTGGACGTATGGCGAAGGGATGGTCGGAGTGTTGACGTTTCTGGAGGCCGGAGATGGTGGTACGGGGATGATTATGGGATGATGTTTTGTTCCAGGATTTGTTGTTGAGCTCGATTTTGTTTTTCGAGCACGTTCTCAGTTTGGGTGTCGGGGATCGGAAGAGTTGGTCAGAGATGACTCGTCGATGGTGGGTTGGATGGTCGGAGTAACCACGATCAGACGTGCATGTGCACAAGGGCCTCTCGTATCTGTACTGTTGGAATTAAGGAGATGGGATTGACTCGGGTAGTGATTCGAGGAGATGGGGGTTTTGACTCGGGTTATTTGCTAGTTGGGCCGTGAAGTGGGTAAGGGAATTATGTTTTGATTAAACATTAAAGATGGTGAATCTTTGGGTCTCGCTGGTTCAATACAAAATAACCAACGGGTTTAAAAGCAAGTCACCATGACTTAAAATTTTAAGGAAGATGCCTTTGAAAATTAAATTGTCTTTGGTTGGGATAATTATACCAGAAAATTATCTTGAGGGATTTATTAAACATAATTAATGATTAAAATTATGATTAACTTTGGGTTAATTAATTAAAAACTTAAGTATAATAAATCAGATACTTAATAATTAAATAAGTATAATTGTTTAGGGATTGTCAAAGAGTAATTACTTGAGTAATTTAGAAAGGGATTATTTACTTAAAGAAATTAATTTAATAATTAATTAATTAAAATATGATTTGTTAAGGGTTAGTTAATTTCTAAATATAGTTAGTTATTGAGTAATGAATGATCGAGATTGATGGAAGTAATTAAAGGATCATTTATTTATTAATTAATTACTTAATGGGATTGATTAAAGTTTAATTTTTATAAATGGTTAAGGTTAATTCGTTTATATAATTAATTAAAGGCTAATTACTTAATGTAAAAAAAAAAAAATTAATCAAGAATGATTAATAAAAAGGGGTAAGTAAATAATAATTACTTATTATAATTAAGGAATAATTAATCAAGGAGGATTAATTAAGATAAATAATTAAGAAATGATTAATTAATTTATAATTAATCAATGTTAAGTAAGATGGATTAAGGTAATCCAAGTAATTAAAGGTTAGTAATTAATTTAATTAGAGATTAATTAAATTAATTAAGAATGAATTGACTTGTTATGGATTGGTTGAATGATAGTCGATGCCTTGGATTAGTGGATATATCTGATATGTGATTGTGATATAGTATTTTGGATGAATTGTGATAATGTAATTTATCTATCTGTGATAGATTTGTTATATGAATATGATATCCTGAATTTAAATCAAATTGTTTAACTGAAAAATCTTGGTTTAAAGAATGACTTTTGATTCGAAGAGGCCGGGGTCGGGTATCAGAAATATACCCGAAACCACTTTGATTGTAATCTATAATTCTTTATAGACTTGTCGTGTAAATCGAATAGGCTGGAATGAAATAAATCGAGTAATCTGGATCATTGGAACTAAGTAACGATACTTAGATATTATTTTGGGAAATAAATTGTTTGAATATAATAAGTAAGAACTCGTAGAAGATACGAGTTACCCTGATTTTATACAAGATCTATGGATTGAAATTTCATGTTAAATGAGTTTACTCATGCTGGTTTCCAGCCTGACTCGGGTGTTACTTTGATGTAATGCTCGGGTCAGACCGAGTATTACAGATTTTCAGGTAAGGACGTTCTGGAGCTCAGGAGGCGAGCTGGATGGCAGGAACGTATGGAGTGTATTCCGCTGTGTATTTGAGAGCTTATTGATAGTAGTCTGGGACAGGTGGATAACTGTCTAGTCTATTTGTAAATGGTTGTAACTCTGATGTATTGAATGTAAATTAACAAATACAGTTTTCTTTGTATAACTGATATTATTATTTGATATTATATTTTATCCGCTGCGAATGTGAGATGTTGTGTTTTCTGTTTTTCTTTCTTCTTTCTGTTTCTTTCTTCTATCTCTTTTCTTTTTCTCCTAACTATCTGGAATTTTCGGGTTCGAAAATTCCGGGTCGTTACACTTGGTATCAGAGCAAAAGGTTAAGCGAGAACCTTGGCTCTGTTGGGATTACTCATTAAGGATAGGGTCAATAGTACCCTAAGATGAGTTGAGTGTATATATATATATATGAGAGCGTACTTGCTATTTTCTTATATAAAGGTTTTAAAATGGTTTTAAAAATAAATGATTTTTTATATAAGTTTATCTTTTGATATATATAGAAATAATTTTCTAATTATTAAATATATTAAAGAAATTGGTTGTTAAATTAATTGGAATTAAATAAAATATTGGAATTAAATTAAGTGGTAATAGAAATAAAGCCAAATTAAAATTGAATGAAGATAAATTTGAAATGAATTCAAACTAAAATTAAAATCTTGAATTTGTAGAAATGTTATCAAGAATAAAGATAATAATGAATTGGTTTCCAGATATGATAATCTTGGTTATTATCATAAATGGTAATTGTGTTTAATAATGAATGTTGTTAGTAATTAAGCAAAATGAAATGTTTTAGGGAAATAAACTTTTAGGTAAGTATGACTTATAAATTGGAATTGAAGATAAGTTGAAATTGTGAAATTTTAAATCTAAATCCAGAAAACTTGAAATTTGTTTTAGGGAAATTTGTTTTGAATTAAAAACCAAAGGTGGTTTAAAATTTTAAGATATAATATTAAGGATGATTTGAAATAACTCTTAATGTTGAGTTTTAAATTGGATTGGGATATGAAAACCCAAAGTGATAAGTTTTTGAATTTAAGTGGGAAGAATATTAATCTAAAGTTTAAAATTTGAATGGGAATTCAAATTATGTAAAGTTGACCGGATTAAGTAAATTTAATTTAACTTAAGGAAGTTAAATGAGTTTAGAATGAACAACTTGAATTGGAAATTTCAAGATGAAATTTAAATTTAACTTGGGTAGTTAAATGGTTAATTTAAATGGGAGTTATGAGTGATCTCAAAATGGGTTTGAGATCTAGAAATTGAAATGGATGATAAATTAGAATCTGAAGATTAAATTGTTTTTGAATTCTTATTTGAACTTTGTAATAAGTTAAGTAAAGATAATTTTAAAATAGAATTTTGGAATATGGATTCAGAACTAAATGGTTTAAAGATTTAAGTTGTTAAACTAAAAATAAAGGTTGATTTGATTTAAAAATAAGGGTTAATTTGACTTAAGGGATTAAATCAACATTTAAAATATTTAACTCGAATTTATATAATTCGAGATGGTTTTAAGTTGAAATTTGAATAGAAGTAGTTCAAATTGAATTTGATTTGAATTAGGAAAGAAATTGAGGATTAATTCAACTTGAACTGAGGTTAAATCAATTTCAATGGAAATTGAAGTTATTTAAATTGCAATTGAGTTAATTTAAATGGAGGTGGAATTTTGAATTGAATTGATAAGAATTGACAGTTTGGCTCTGGATTATTTTCAAAATGAATTATTTTAATATAAATATATTTTTCCAAACCATTTACTATACAATCTTTCTTCTTAAACCCCAAACTATCCTATACTTATTTTACAATTATTTTAGAACTATTTAACTATTTTGAAACTGTCTTATAAACTAATTACTATTTTTCAGTTATTTATATCTAATCACTATTTTAAAAACTATTTTGCAATTATCTAACTATTTTATACCTACTTAACTATTTTACAGCTATTTTACAAACTAATAACTATTTTTCAACTACTTATCTATTTTAAACTTTTTCAAGCTATTTTTAAAATTAAAAAGGTCAGAGTTCAAACTGTTTGTAATTGAAGTAATAACTCAATTGGAAATGGAAGAAATTGAGAATAAGTGAATGGAATTAAAGGAAATGTGAATAGAAAAGTAAATTAATTTGGCTAATAACCAATAAAGATAAATACGTAGGATATACGTATATTATTCTATTCGCATAGTGATTTGATCTAGATTCGAACACAGAATTTCGAGATAGTATTATCGATCCGAGTTGGGATTTTTCGCTCGATTTTCGACGGCGAACCTGGATATGGATTTTTGATTGGTTTTGGATATTCTCTATCATAGTTACGACTATGCAAGGAGAATGTCGGTTTCTGATCAAAGAATCAGATCTGAGTCCGCACTAGAAAGTCGGGTGGACGATACTAGTTCGGAAGTGAAATTGTGTGATCGATTGAGCGATCAGACTGATATTGCGTACGGATGATATGTGTACATCGTACGAGTTTGGATGAAATTGATATTGAAATTTGTGGATAAAGATTGTAAAATGGTCTTTGAAATGAAAGGTATAATTGTGAAATATAATGGAATTGGATATTTCTTTGGTTGGAATTTACTTTATGGGAGTAAGTAAATGATAAATAACTTTATAAAGAAATCAAACTTGAATATTTGATTGACAATAAATAAAGTTATATTTTGTAATATAATAAACTTCCCTTATTGAATCTAGCCAGAATAAAAAGGGTTTTGAAATATTTGAAGTATAAAAGAGGTTTTATACAAGTTTGAAATGATCCAAAGATTTTCAAAATTATATATATATATATATATATATATATATAAAGGATCTTATGAGGATGTTGGAAAAGGTTTGAGAACCTATGTAATTTTGGAAAGGCTTTTGATTTTTGGGAAAATCAATTTTGGGAATTTGGAAAGCCTAGTTTGAGAATTATCGATTTTGGATATCGATTTGTGTAAAGGAGATTTTGATATAAATCATAAAGGGTATGATTTGAAGATACTATAAATGTATAGTATAAAATGTTTTGAGTATAGCTCTGGGGAAAAAGGCGCTTCCTTGAAATGAACTTCTCAGGAGTGCCACTGGGTGGTACTGCCTTGAACCCCAAGGGGGGATTCTAAAGTTAATCCTGTGAGGAGTCCGGAATAAACTAGTTCCTGAGGATTATTTTTGTAGCGAAAGTCGAGGGGCTGGTGCCCACAGAGGCATTTGGGTTATGCTGTGACGACAGTTTAACTCGATGTCACTGCGATCTACTGCAGACCATAGCGAAAGTCATGTGTGCCGTTGAGAGCCAACTGTCTACGTTTGATTTTATATCGGTAGACTGTGACACTATGGTAACATAGCGAAAGTCGTTTGTGCCGCTGAGAGCCAACAGTCTGCGTTTGATTTTATATCGGTAGACTGCGACCTATGTGGGAGAAGTTTCATTTAGACAGCGAAATCGTGTGTGCCGCTGAGAGCCAACAGTTACATGGACTTTTGCTGCGACAGCAACGTAACCCTGGAATGTAACTGCGATCTGTTGTGGGTTTCATGGTGTAATTAGTTACATGGACTTTTGCTGCGATGGCAACGTAACCCGTGATGTAACTGTGACCATGGATGGGGGTGATGATTTCCAGAGCATTCTCACCAAAGTTATTTCCTCTATTTTCAAAAAAAAAAAAAAAAAAAAACGTTTTTGATATTTTCAAATAAAGTATTTTCCAAATATTTTCACTGGGTGTTGAAAATGGGTCTGCTAAGTACTTATAGATTTTCAGTCTTACGTCTGATCAACGTATGACCGAATTTCTGTGAGAACGAAGATGGATTTGTTGAAACATCAAGTTATAAAAGTACTTTTACAAAAACTATTTTGATAATATTATATAGATTTTAAAAAAAATGTTTTAAAGATGATCAAAGAAAATTTATCAGATTATAAGGACTGAATAAATTCTGGCTTCGTTCCTTTTCGAGGACGAAAAGATTTAAAGGGGGGAGGAATGTGATAACCCAGATTTTTGGGACATCTGATAATTGGATAATTAACTGTTTTAATCAATGGAACAGATAAAATTCTAATAATAACAAATATCCGGATATGTAAATGAATTTGGAAATATAATAAAAATTGAATTATAAATATCTGGATAAATATTTTATCTCCTAATATAATTAATTAATATTTGACAAATTATTCTTTTAGAACAAACAATAATGATTGTATATATACATGGATATAAGAAGATTTTAAATAGAAAATTTTATATTCAAACAAATTAAATTTGTGTTTATTTAAGTAAAAATATTTATATGAGTTAATTTCAGTTTGCATTTTTAATTTGAATTTGAATTTAAAATTCAAAGGGTAGATATATATAAATATATCTTAAATATATTTTGGATTTAAAATATATTATATATGATTTTATTATGAATATAGTTGTTTTATAATTTTCTTTTAAAGGATTTATATATATATACTAAGAAATGTAAATGAACTTTTAATTAAATCCTTATTTTAAACTCAAGCTAAAATATATCTTTTAAATAAATAAGAAATTATCCTTGTTGTTAAAAAAAATTTAAACATAAGACAATTTGGTTTGTAGAAATATATATAGAATTAAAATAAAATCCACTAGCATATAAGCATATAATACATTTATTGGATCAAAACATAAGTTATTTATAAACAAATGTTTACATACATTCTCACTTGTATATTTATTAAAGTTTAAAAGCTATTTATATGAAAAACAAATATTTTTATATACATGTAAATCTACTACATAAGTACATATATATGACTTGAAAGATTTAAAAGAAGAGTTAACACTTGTAAACATCATAATGTATATTTAGGACATTTGTAAATTGAAATGTATATGTGTAAGCTAAATAATCAATCTAAGGACAAGTGGCTTTATTTATTTTGCTTTGATAATTAAAAAAAGAAAAAAAAAAGAAAGAAAATATATGAAGAAGAAATCTGTTTTTATCTTTCAGCTCATTTTTCAACTAAAATTTATACAAACCAAAAGAAAAGAAAATGGAACCTGGAAATTCAAATCCGAGACAAGAAATCAAACGCAAATGCAACATCAGTTTTAAATCATCTAATACAACCTGAGATCAGGCAAGGAGATCAATCAACTAGCAACCTGAAATCAAAGTTTGATCATCTCAGTTTTCAAAGCCTTGATCATCTCTGCTTCAAAAGCTCTCTGTACATCAACAAGTGAGTGAACAGTTAATCTTAAATTTAGAAAAGTAATAATTGTTGCCTGAATAATTGATGGGTAATGGTGATTGTTTATGTATATAGGAGTATGAAATTTGTGAATATGAATGTTTCTGAATACTCATGATTGATGGCTGTGCTACTCTGTATTTTTGGATTACAGAGATGTTAAAATAAACTAAATTTCAAAAGACTTTTCATCTAAACTCTCTGGAGTTTGAGTTTCAAACAAATCAATTTAGTTCGAACATCATCAAGATTTTGAAAACAATTTTTAGCATTTTAAGCATGGAAATCACCTGTAAACATAGAAATACAGATGAAACTCAAATAATGGAATAAATCAATTTGTTGTAATGTATTGATCCAAGAATATATCTCGAATCATCTTTGGAAGATATGATTTTTAAAATTTAAATCATGAATTTTTATTAAGTAATTCATGAGATATTGAAGTTGATTGGAATTTGGGGTTTTTGTCGACTACTGGTGTTCGCGTGACCCTGAGGCGTCGGAATTGTGACCAGAGTAGGATCGAAGGTAGGAGATTACGTGAAAAATGGAAGCAAAATTTTCTGCTAGCCGTACATCGAAGTGAGGAGGTTTGTAGGGTTTCAAGTCCTGTTGGGTTTGTCATTGATTTCGAATCAAATGCTCTGACATGGGTGAATCGAGTTTGATCACAGGAGGAGGGTTGGTGCGTGGACGTATGGCGAAGGGATGGTCGGAGTGTTGACGTTTCTGGAGGCCGGAGATGGTGGTACGGGGATGATTATGGGATGATGTTTTGTTCCAGGATTTGTTGTTGAGCTCGATTTTGTTTTTCGAGCACGTTCTCAGTTTGGGTGTCGGGGATCGGAAGAGTTGGTCAGAGATGACTCGTCGATGGTGGGTTGGATGGTCGGAGTAACCACGATCAGACGTGCATGTGCACAAGGGCCTCTCGTATCTGTACTGTTGGAATTAAGGAGATGGGATTGACTCGGGTAGTGATTCGAGGAGATGGGGGTTTTGACTCGGGTTATTTGCTAGTTGGGCCGTGAAGTGGGTAAGGGAATTATGTTTTGATTAAACATTAAAGATGGTGAATCTTTGGGTCTCGCTGGTTCAATACAAAATAACCAACGGGTTTAAAAGCAAGTCACCATGACTTAAAATTTTAAGGAAGATGCCTTTGAAAATTAAATTGTCTTTGGTTGGGATAATTATACCAGAAAATTATCTTGATGGATTTATTAAACATAATTAATGATTAAAATTATGATTAACTTTGGGTTAATTAATTAAAAACTTAAGTATAATAAATCAGATACTTAATAATTAAATAAGTATAATTGTTTAGGGATTGTCAAAGAGTAATTACTTGAGTAATTTAGAAAGGGATTATTTACTTAAAGAAATTAATTTAATAATTAATTAATTAAAATATGATTTGTTAAGGGTTAGTTAATTTCTAAATATAGTTAGTTATTGAGTAATGAATGATCGAGATTGATGGAAGTAATTAGAGGATCATTTATTTATTAATTAATTACTTAATGGGATTGATTAAAGTTTAATTTTTATAAATGGTTAAGGTTAATTCGTTTATATAATTAATTAAAGGCTAATTACTTAATGTAAAAAAAAAAAAATTAATCAAGAATGATTAATAAAAAGGGGTAAGTAAATAATAATTACTTATTATAATTAAGGAATAATTAATCAAGGAGGATTAATTAAGATAAATAATTAAGAAATGATTAATTAATTTATAATTAATCAATGTTAAGTAAGATGGATTAAGGTAATCCAAGTAATTAAAGGTTAGTAATTAATTTAATTAGAGATTAATTAAATTAATTAAGAATGAATTGACTTGTTATGGATTGGTTGAATGATAGTCGATGCCTTGGATTAGTGGATATATCTGATATGTGATTGTGATATAGTATTTTGGATGAATTGTGATAATGTAATTTATCTATCTGTGATAGATTTGTTATATGAATATGATATCCTGAATTTAAATCAAATTGTTTAACTGAAAAATCTTGGTTTAAAGAATGACTTTTGATTCGAAGAGGCCGGGGTCGGGTATCAGAAATATACCCGAAACCACTTTGATTGTAATCTATAATTCTTTATAGACTTGTCGTGTAAATCGAATAGGCTGGAATGAAATAAATCGAGTAATCTGGATCATTGGAACTAAGTAACGATACTTAGATATTATTTTGGGAAATAAATTGTTTGAATATAATAAGTAAGAACTCGTAGAAGATACGAGTTACCCTGATTTTATACAAGATCTATGGATTGAAATTTCATGTTAAATGAGTTTACTCACGCTGGTTTCCAGCCTGACTCGGGTGTTACTTTGATGTAATGCTCGGGTCAGACCGAGTATTACAGATTTTCAGGTAAGGACGTTCTGGAGCTCAGGAGGCGAGCTGGATGGCAGGAACGTATGGAGTGTATTCCGCTGTGTATTTGAGAGCTTATTGATAGTAGTCTGGGACAGGTGGATAACTGTCTAGTCTATTTGTAAATGGTTGTAACTCTGATGTATTGAATGTAAATTAACAAATACAGTTTTCTTTGTATAACTGATATTATTATTTGATATTATATTTTATCCGCTGCGAATGTGAGATGTTGTGTTTTCTGTTTTTCTTTCTTCTTTCTGTTTCTTTCTTCTATCTCTTTTCTTTTTCTCCTAACTATCTGGAATTTTCGGGTTCGAAAATTCCGGGTCGTTACAAAACTTGTCAATAAATTTTTGAAAGACTCGGTAATGAAGCTTATAGTCTTTATAACCAAATTGTTCAAAATCCTCATTACAATGAACTGGTCATGCAATATTGTAATAAAAACGAACATCTATCAAATTACATGAGGCATAGTGATGTAGAAAATAGTCAAAGAATGAAATTGAATTGGCTTACTAAAGACGATAGCAATTCCAAAAAAAATCATAACAAAATGGTACTTCTTAAAAATGACAATAGATGCAAGTTCATTCTTTATGAAAATGGCAATTTAGTCTCAGCATAAAAAAATATTGCACAAGAAGCCATCCCTTTCTATTCAGATCTATTCAATGTAGATCATGTAAATCATCAACTTTCAGACATTGTTTGCAAATGAATTCTCACTGCAAATGCTAAAGATCATTTAGACAGACCATTTCAATTAGATGAAGTGAAAAATGCAGTATTCTAGATTGATGATGATAGCACCCCGGGACCAGATGGTATGAATGCAAAAAATTTCAAATATCATTAGGAACAAATCAAAACAGATGTGTGGAATGTTATTCTTAGAATTCAAGACTCAGGTAAAATAATCAAAGAAATAATCATACTTTTATCTACCTAATCCTAAAGAAATTTGAACCTTCTAATATTTTCAAGTACAGACTGATTTCTCTGTCCGGTGTTACTTACAAAATACTAGCTAACCTACTTTGCAATAGGATGAAAAGTTTTTTAAATGATTTAATTTCCATAAATCAGAATTCTTTTATACTAGGAATGATAATTATAGAAAATTCACTCTTGGCTTATGAAATGATCAGATCTTTTAATAAGAAAAATTCAAGCAATTTTTGTCTGAAAATTGATTTACATAAAGCTTATGACAAAATAAATAGAGGCTTCACATCATATGCTGATCAACATGGGATTCTCTCAAAAATTTACTGATCGTATCCCTGACTTTTTTCTATTTTAGTGAATGGTTCACACTATGGTCATTTTAGAAGTAACAGGTGATTAACATAGGGTGACCCTTTATCTCCTTACCTTTTTTCAATTGAAATGGAATATCTCTTGATTTTAATTGAGTTAGAGCGTATCCAAGGAAATTTGACACCTATTCATCAAATTGAACTAATAATCATCTGCTTTATGCTCTTGATATTCTAATTATGGCAAAGAGAACAATTGAAAATGCTCATTGCCTAAAACAAGTCATGAACAAGCTAGAAGTTAACACAGGTTTGACGGTGAGTGAACATAAATCACTCTTATTTCTCAGCAAAGGGGCAACATGTAGACAAGAAATTGCAGACATTTTGAAGATAAACATTAGTAACTTGGATGTCACATATCTTGGAATACCATTTTCCCATAATAAATTAAAAACTAGAGATTTTGGCCTACTTATTGATAAAATAAACAAGCAGTGTAATCATTGGACTAGTAGACATTTAAATACTAGTGGTAGAATAGAGTTAGTGAAACCAGTTATATACCCAATGGTAAATTTTTAGATGCAATTCTATCAATTTTCTTCTGCAATTATAAATAAAATAAACTCCATTGCTCTACCTTTATTTGGAAATCCAAGTCTCATAGAATGTCTTGGGATTTAGTGTGTAGAACAAAATCTAAAGGGGGATTTGGCATCAGAAGACTGGATGATGTGGCCAAATCTATATGAATTAAACTTTTCTAGAAATATTTGCAAGGGAGTCTATGGGCCAAATAGATGCATAACAAATACTGTGCTTATAAGAATTTTTGGGTGATATGGGTCGAAAATAATGCTTCTAACAAATGGAAAACTTTATTGAAAGCTAAACAATGGTGTAAAGGCGTAATTGATAGGAAAATAGTCAATGGATTAGATACAAATCTATGGTATGATCCGTAGCTACATGGTTTTTCTCTTATTAACAGATTGGGATGGAAATTTCTCGTAACTAATAGTGGCCCCAATAGCTAAGTGTCTCACCTCCTTAATAAAAATGAATGGAGAGATATCTTGAACTATCTGCCTACCGCTATTTGCCCAAACTATTCCTTAATAAAAATGAATGGAGAGATAACTTGAACTATCTGCCTAACACTATTTTACCAAACTGTTTGGGATATCAAAACTCGCCATTTGCACGCCAAGGATTTCTGGTTTTGGATACCCAATGACAATGGTTGTTTTGATTTAAAGGCTTCGTGGAATCAAGTTAGAAATAAATCAATTGAATGTTCTTCGTGTAAGATTATTTGGGATAATATAAGTGCTCCAAAAATGTCCCAATGTTCTCTTTTGACAAGATTAACAAACTCAACACCAAAGACAAAATTATTAAATGGAACAACAATGCAGAACCTAAATGCAACTTATGCCTTTTACACCCAGAAGACAGGGATCGTCTTTTCTTTACATGCCCTACACAAATCAAATCTTGAATAATATCAAACAAAATCTAGGCATCAATTCGGTAAATAGCAATGATATTATTCACATTTTTCACTTTCTGCGTAACATTCAATTTTCTACTTGCTATAAACATCTAATCAGCATAGTCATCACATTTATGATATGGAATATGTGGAGCGAACGAAATGCTAGGGTTTTTAAAAATATTCAACTACCTTGTGATATCAGACCCTTCCCTAATTATGCAAGATTGTATAAATCTCCTCAAATAAATGAGAATTAAACAGAGGAAGTTAAAGGGAAAGAGATTATCTTTTTTGAGTTTCGTGTTACTTAACTACAAATCAGTAGCAATTGTCGTTTGTTGTGCTGCCTTTTTGCATGCTGGATCTCTAACTTGCTTCTCCTTTGTTTTGCTAGGCGGTGAACGATCTTTGAACTTGCCTCTCATCTTCCATGCAATCGATGTGGCCGCCATGGAAGTAGATCTTAAGAGGGTTTAGTTAAGTCGAATTGGTTTAATTAATGTCTTGTGTCTGGTCCCACTATTCTGTTTTAAGTAGTTGTGTCAATGCTTGTATTTTATTTTTTTAGGGAGCATTTATCATATGAGTGGTTTTGAGAATTCCTATTCAACTCTTCTCCTCCACTTATTTGATGATTGTCCCTATTTCTTGAACTCTTTTGTTCATCAATATATGAAAATAATATGTACTCTTTTCCCTTTCAAGACAGCCATTTAGATTAGGGGGTTGTAAGGTTTTGATGAGGCATATGGAAGTATATAAATTTTGTTTATAATAAAGTACCTTTTCCAAAAAAATTAGAATATCATATATTGTTAGTTAATCCACATGCGGATTAACTTACAAATAATTTGTGGGTTAACTTAATGGAATTATATTGTGGATTAACTGAAAGAAACTTTGGATGGAAATAGAAGTACCTTTATTTTAATATGAGTGATATATGTACATCACTTAAGTTTATTGTCAATAACTTAAAAAATACCATTATAGCCTATAACAATATAAAAATTTGTAAATCAAAAAGTTTATACAAAATGAAATTTACATTATAACTATAACTAGATATTTGTATATCTACTAATGCTAACTTCATAAAAATACAATTATTGCGAAAAATTTAATGTAGATTAATTTAGGTTATACTACATAAATATTTAAAATCAAAGAATAAGTAAGTAGAATGATGAACTGTTAAATTTTAATTTCTAAGAAGTGAAAAGTTAACAAGTAATTATTATTGTACTTTTATTTTTTTGAAACAAAGAACCAACCGAGTAAGCTTTGGGAAACATGAAATGTAGCGACCCGGAATTTCATCGCTTTGATTTGCGAATATTTAATTAAGTTTAAATATTCAAATAATAGATTTTATAATTGATAATAAAACTATTTTAATAATAAATAATAATGGTGAAATAGTTTTCCAAATTTATTACAAAAATATTTAGTTCGAAGAGAAATCGAAAAAATGACCGGAATTCGTTTTCCGAATTTTCGACTTTTCGTCAGCTAAAAGTTGTCGGAATCATTGTGAAGAAAATATATGTTCATTTAAAAATTAGTTAGGATATTTTTTGATATAAATGTATATACTTAAGTAATATAAAAAGTAGATGTGACATTTTATGGAATTATAAAATTAAAAAATTAAAAAGTTGCCTTATGAAACATATAGAAACATAAGTTCCATTAGATGATATTCATGTTGGCATGGAAAATAAGGAGAGGGGACATGTTGTGGTGTTAGCAAGGAGGGATGGGAGCATTCTTGGCGATGTGGCTAAATATTGTGCAGGGTAGAAGTACTAAGGGTATTTTGGTAATTAGTTTAAGTGGATTTATATAAAATCAAGATTCCTTATTTTCTTTTCTCGGTTTCATTTTCTTTTTTTCATTCCAACTTTACTTCCTCCTTCCTTAAGCTCTTTTCTTGGCTTTCCCTTATTTATTAAGTTTCAAAATTCCTAACTTTATCATTTCAGGTTCATGAAATCATTGTTTTGAACAATCTTCTTTCCCTCGTACACCCTTCTTCTTCCAAAACTAAGCCTCAGCTCCCTCTTCTTAACATGACTGAACCATAAGGGCACTAGGCCAAGCCTTATTTTCATTTCAAGCTCACTAAAACTTCATATTTCCCAAAGCAAAGTAAAGCTTTTAGTCCTACACAAATTTCAGTGAAGTTCGAGTCAATATAGGATAGCTTTTTGTGAGAAACTAACTCCTTTTATTCAAAAGTTTCTAAATTTAATTATGATGTAAATCTTGTTGCTAAATCATAACTTGATTGGTTGATTATGATGTCGGATTGTATGTGTTTATATGTGCTTGGATGTATGTTGATTATGACTTGGTTTAAATATGAAACTATGTTATGGATGTGATGTAAGATTAACTTGAAATTATAAGTTAAACGTTAGTATGGTTTAAAAGCTAGAATTTTGACTTATTGGATGTTATGGTAACATGTATTTATGGTTGAGGTTTTGTTTTAGGTGCTAAGCTAATAAAGTTAATATCATGATTTATTGAAGCGGTATTGAAATCCTTTGGCCAAACTCGTTTCCTTACTTTATGTTTTTGAAATGTTTTTTTTTAAGTTCCAAAAACATTACTTTTGTTTTCCAAACATTATTCTAAGTTTATAAAGTATTAAAAATATAATAGATAGAGTTTTGAAAATTTATTTGATATAAATATCTAAGTTTGAAATTTCGGGTCTTCTAGCGATAGTTGATATGGGTGCAATTCGTAAAAACGAACTATTTTTGAAATTTTGAAGTATTTTCAACTTAAATATTTTGAAAAGTGTTTCATAGAAAATTTTAAGTAAAACTAAGTGGTTATAAATTATTTATTTATTGATTATTTAATTAATTAATTTAAGTAAGGTAATTAGTACTTAATTATAAATCAAGTAAGTTAATTATTATTTAACTAACAATTTAAGGATTGATTATTATTTAATTAATTATTTAATATTTAATTATTAATTAATTAAGATTAATTTGTAATTATTTATTTATTTTAAAAAGGGTTTAATTACTAATTAATTACTAGTCAAGTTAAATGTAAGTTAAGACTTAATTATAATTTAATTATTTTAAATAAAGGTTTAATTTATTATTTAGATTTTAATAAATATTAATTAATTAATTAATTGAGATTAATTAATATTTGTATATTATTTAAAGGTTTAAATTATTATTTAATAATTAATTATGGTTTAATTATTTATTTAGGGATAATTGTTATTTAACTATTTATTTAATAGTAAATTATTAATTAATTATTGTTTAATTATTATTAAAATAAAGTGTCTAAAATGTTGTTTAATTTTCAAATAACGGTATAAAAGTTTTAACTACTTTACTTCTAAAGATCGTTTTGTTCTTAAAGCAACTCTCTTTTAAAAATTTATTTTTAATCCAAGGGATTTCTTGTCGATTACTCTTAAGTAACCCCAATTGAATATGAAACCCAATGACATATATTTAGCTGAAATAAACACTGTTCTACTAATTAAATGGTATTTGACATTTATTTGGTAGAATAAATCATAGTTCTGCCATGATTCATCTAGTAGATCATGTTAATTTTTCTCAAGCAGAAATAAAACCCAGTTCTGATATTTTGTTAACTTGGACATTTACTTATATGTTGATTGACTGTTATTTAGCTGATTCCCTTTATATATTTGCTTGTTATGTAAATACCCATACTATAACCGGAAAGTTAAACTAAATTAAATTAGAACCAATGTGGTCATTAAATGTCTTTCTGATTTTGTGAAGTCAATATATTTTTAAAATAGTTTAAAGTTAATTATTATACTATTTAAAGGGTTTTAAAGTAAATTATTACTTATTTATGATGCTTAAAGTTTATTACCATTTTAAATATGATATTTAAAGAATAATCAAGAAATTATTTTATCAAAAATGTTTTGAAGTAATTTAATACTTTTTAAATGATTGTTTAAAATCATTTTCTTGTTAATGTGGTTTAAAGATAATTAAAAGAGGTATGTTTAAATAATAACTTGTTTATGTAAATGTGTTTTAAATAATTAATTATTTATCAAAGGAACTCTATTGATTAAAGTTTATAAAGGAAGTTTCGTAAAAGATTTCTGATATTTATCAAAGAGTTTTATTAATTAACTTGATTTATAAAGTGTTTTATAAATGGATTTGGAATTTAAATAAAAGAGATTGCATAAATGAAAGATATTTTTAAAAATGATTTACAGAAGTAAATTATAAAATAATTTGAGATTGGATTTCCTTTAACTTACCTTCTTAATTATGTTGGTGTGGAACTTTGGTTCCATGCTTAACACCAAAAGAATAGTGTTTGACGTTGCATTTATCTCTAATTTAAATAACATTTGTTTTGATCCTTTTTATATCATTTTGAAAAAAGAAATCTTTTACAACGTTTTGTGAATATACTTATGCCAGTGGGATAAGCATATGAATATTTCAATAAATATTTTGAAAAGAGATTTAAAATAAATGAAAGATTTATTTTGAGGCTTAGTGGTTACTATAGTAATTAAAAGTCTAAATTGTTGTAGTTTGATTATTTGATAGTTAAATAACTGACTATCAAATCTTTACTTGTTTTGACTCAGGAAGCATGATTATATATTTGAGTTCCCCGTTGAGGGCTCAAATACATGTTGCATACTTCAAGAGAACCAGAGTTGAGTTAGCCAAAAATTATCACTTAGTTTGGAGACACCTGTTTTTCGGATTTATCCGAACCACTCCAAACTAATAACGTTCGTGACAAAGTACGCTATGGAGCTATACTATTCTTCTTGAGGGTGATTCCAAAATGGAAGATAGTAAATTTTAATTGTTTATTCGATCCTGGAACAACTTGTATAGATGAATACTGGCATTGCATCTCTGCTTGGAGGGTAGGGTTAGCATTCCAAAATGGTGTACTAGTAAAAAAATTAAAAGCATGGCCCAAGCCTTACTACACAAAAAAATGGCTAAAACAGGGTATGTAGCAGATCTATGTGGTTGGCTACTATTATGAGCCATCATCCTATACTATATTGTCCCCTTAGAGTTGTTTCGCATGCAAGAATTGAGGGGCAATGTTTGCAGCATTGGTGTCAAGGGATGAGGTGATCCGGCTTGTCATTTTAAAGGGGCAGGCTGGCTCTGTATACCAAAGGGGCAGATGCTTCAGTAGCCCTCGGGTACATTTTTTAAAGGTGTACCATCAGAAGGTAGTCCCTTACCTAGTAATAGTTGGAATCCATTTTCTAATACGAGCCTTCAAACTTGATTGTATATCTATTATGCTGGAATTTAATTAATGTAACAATTTCGGCTACGATTCAATATTTACTTTAACACTAGACATTATTATAATATCATTGGATTTACTATAGAAAATGTTTTGGTTATCGTAAGGTAAAAATCTGTCCGTGTTTTTGTGCGGCGTGGTCTTATGAGACACCTTTGATTTTAACGGGTTTTACAAGTTAAATAAATAAAATTCCTTATGGTTTGAGTTTTTCACGCCGGTTTTACCAAACTGACCCAGGCGTTGTTTTACTATAATGCTCGGGTTAGCCTGAGCATATTTTCCTTATTTAACTTGATTCTTTGGAGCTTTCAGAAGACGAGTTGGATTCTCCATGACGTATTCACGTATCTTAAAATCTTCTGTTGTTCAGTTTTGTTTTGTCATGTATTTAGTGTTGTATTTATCAGCAATTGTAAGGACAGGCTGTTATAACTATCCAAGATGATAATAGGTTAGTGTACTCTGATGTTGTGTATAATAAAAATGATTTCTTTTTGTAAAGACTTGTTCATATTATACATTACTCGTCACTTTTTGTGAGATTATGTTCTGTCTTTTCTTTCTTTCACCCCAAATGACCTGTCTTTTGGATACTTAAATGATCATCATGCGAATACCGAGGATGTATTAAGAGTCGTCTTTAGGTATAAGAAAGGCAGATCGTTATAACGTGGTATCAGAGCTTAGGTTGAGTGAACACCTAGGCGTTGGTTGGGTAAACTCATTTGAGATAGGGTAAGTAAGGCCCTAGAATGAGTCTAAGTGTATTATATATATAGTGCGTATTTTTAGTGTTATAAAAATCTTTATATTGTGTTAATTTATCTATTGAGAGGATTATGAATTCTAATCGATACAGAAGGTACAACTGTATTGATAGGGGTTTCTGATATCTTTAACAAGGAAACGACACAATATTATTTTAAATTTGGTAAACACTACACCAGAATCCTCATTTCGCAACGGCCTTAAGCCGTTGCAAAATGCTTTCGCAACGGCTATGAGCCGTTGCGAAATGGGCAGTGGTAAAGTACAATTTTGTTGCGAAATGGGCAACGGCTATGAACCTAGGCGTTGGTTGGGTAAACTCATTTGAGATACTGGGTTTTCAAGTTACTCAGCTTGACGACGAAATACAATTTTGTTATCCCTTTTGGACATGAAGGATACAATGGCTCTTTTGCATTATCAAAAAGTGATTTATACTTCTTGCTTTGATTGGCATGCCAATTAACATCAACCGTAGGCGAATCCTCAATATTATCTGGCAACAAACTTGTAGGTTGAAATTGATGAAATCTATCCGCATCATTGACCAGATCTTCCATCCTAGGAAGTTCAAAGTCATCGGTACTTATGGCTTGACTAACAGGTTGTTTTTTGTTCATTGCTGACTCTTCCCCATGAAAATGCCAAACAGTATATGATTGGACAATTCCCCATCTAAGCAGATGAAAACGAATTTCATTTAATTTAATTTTCATTTTCATATTTTTGCACTGTGTGCAAGGACAAGAATAGATTTCCTTATTGCCACCATTTTCTACAACAAAATCAATAAACTTCTGCACTCCTTCCATATATCGTGGGGTTCTTTGATCGGCTTCTTTCATCCACTCTTTATCTATAATTAAAGGCATATTGATCTGCGAACCAAAATATACACAACATTTTATAAACTTGAAAGTACGAGCAACTTAAAGAATAATTACATGCACAAACCTTACTATTATTTGCTCAAAAAGTGCAACAATATATAATTTAGGAAAGAGGATAATGGATGCAAATAAGTAGTCTATCTAAATTGAAATATATTTGTTGTGGAACATAGACGATATAACCCAAACATTTCTTTTTGCAGATTTATACTTATTTTCTGCCAGTTAATATAAATAAGAATGACAATATATTGGCCGTGGAATGATCATTTAAGCAAACAAAATACTATATAACACTTATAGTTTTACCTATTTATTAAACTCATGTTCATTTGTGGTATCTCTATATTACAGATCATATTTCTTAAGTACTTGTTGAAAAACAATCATGAACATGATGTAGTCAGCCGTAATCATGATTAAGAGACAACCAACCATAATCATGATTTTACTGCATGTACACATTCTACAACACAACAACACCCTCTATTGCCATTTATTGCATGTACACACTCTACAACCTCCACCACCACTCCTTACTGCTGCACCCTACATTACTTCTGTCATCTCCACCAACAAACCTGACAGCAACATCCCCTATCACATACAAATCACTGCTATTTCTCAACCACTGTCTGCACTTCTCACCCCTGCTTCAACAAAACCACACTGCCATACAATAAAACTGCCTGTCTTCATTCCAACATCATTCCATCATCCTCAAAACTGCCTCCACCATCAAGCTCCTACACAACACCATCAACTTGCAAATCTTAGGTCTCTATAAAAATAAAGTCGAACAACTCTTTGAAACCCTTCATAAGCAAGCAACATAGACCTGACAAGGCTAAAAAATAAAGAGGCTGACACAAGGAGAAAAAACTTCCTAATTTTTTTGCTCCGGATTCTTTGACCTAAAATCAAGGATAACCATAAATATGACGATGGATGAACAAGGCAACTGGATCATTGCAAGCGATAATTTAAATAGGAAGCACTTCAATTTTATATAAAATTATTTAGTTCTACTTCTCTATGTTACAATACCCTACAAATCACTTGTAAAGAATTAGTAGAAGCTCTCAAAATTCAATCCATTAAATTGAAGAAGAAAGTCAAAGAGACGTGGTTGCTAGAAGGGGATGAATGTTCTATGTTTTTTTACACTAAAATGTCTTTGAGGAAAAATCACAACCATATTCTTAACATGCTAGACAGTAATAATGAATCAACTACTGATTTGAAAGAGCTAGAATATAATGTTATGTAATACTATTCTGAACTATTCAGTAGTGATGCTCAGAAGGACAATTTACCTATTGTATACTCTAGAGCCTTGGTTAACGAAAGCGAAAGGACCTTGCTGTCTAGAAAAATTAAAATTTAGGAAATTGAACAAGCTGTCAACTCCATTCAACATAATGTCAGCCTAGGGCCAAATGGGCTGGGTTCCCAGTTCTACAAAACCCACTAGCATAACTTGAAAGATAAGTTGTTGTTAGCATATCAACAAGCTTTTGACTCAGGTAAAATAATTAAGGAAATGAATTACACTTACATATGTATCATTCCTAAAAAGGAGAAACCAACTCAAATTTAGGATTACAAGCCTACTGCTTGTTGCAATGTTTCATATAAAATTCTTAGCAAAATAATTTGCAATAGAATTAAGTCTATCCTTCCTAATTGCATTGGTGAATGTCAAATTTCTTTCACAAAAGGCATAAACATTTCTAAATTTCTCCATTAGCTCATTAACACATCAGAAATTTCAAAAAGAGAGGAGCTAATACCTTTTCGTGATATATAGTCAATGCCTAATAAACAATAAAGCATGTTGAACGATTGCTAACACGACATTTCTTCAAAATGTGGGTTATACATAAATTCAGTTCAATCATATTTTAGTTATGTGAGCTGCAGCTATATACTGTATTTTTGTTATGAATGCTTTAACTTTCACATCACATGAAAGTACAACCGGTTTTTGGCCTATATTTTAGATTTTAGGCCTGCTTCCCTTTTATTACAAACAAAGGTGCAGTTATTGCAGACATCTCCAAATTACTTATTTATGGGTATGCTAACGAATAAGATTTTGATGCCAATTTTAAAATTTTAACTTTAAATAAGACTACGGGAATAATCGCTGCCGCCACGAAAATTAAAATAAAAAGTTTACAGTTTCCCTTTCCCAGGACATATTGATGGTGCAAGGAAGGAAAACTAACACTACATATAACATTTCTCAATTCAACTTTTGTGCAGGAGCAAAATATACAGCTTTAGGAAATAAATGAAGAGGAAAATGGTTAGCAATGAATTTTTAGAGTAAGATGTTGACCATTACTATACTAAGTACGGAAAAATATAATCACAAGGGAAAAATAAACAATAGGCCTTTTTACATAATTCTGTTTTGGGCAAAAGATACTATATAAAAAATTATTCTACCTTAAATTTTTTTAGCACTATAATTAATTTACTGTATCAGTTGTTGGATTGACAACTTTTGATACTAAAAAACTGCTTTCAACTTTGGACTACAAAGGGAAAAATATTAGCCAAGGCTTTGGCTTAAGTTCTATAAATCATTGTACTTTCTAACAATTTTTTTTCTATTCCAACCAATCTTATTTTACCAAGGTAACAACAATGTTACTGATGGTACCTTATAGTCGACCTTTGGTAAAGGGTTGAAGAAAGGGATGACGAAAAGGAATTATTACTGAAGTAAGTTCCAAAAACCAGTGCAAACCACTATTTCAAATATATTCACTTATACCAAACTTAATATATTCACTTCATGCAATGCATTTAATATATTCACTTCTCATACAGCCTAATCTAAAACCATTATCCACTAAATTTTTCAAAAAAGAGCGAGAAATAACATCAATATAAATAGGTAAAAACTTAAGGTATATAAATGGGAATACAAATTACTTAAAAAATTGTTGTCCGACCTTCAAATAAGGTATAAATTTGATCTTTACAATAGTTTTTTCCCTCCAAACAACTGAACAAGTACACTATAATTTTAAGTATTAATTTTTTTTCATATACCTAAATAACATTTCATATTTCCTGCCCAATATTTCAATACAAACATCAATTAACAATAGTTGACAAATTAAACATACACGGACGTAAATTGACAAAAATTCATTTTTATTAATTTTAAAATACATCAACCGCATTCCGTGTGCTTTCACATTTATTGATCTTATTAAATAAGAATGACAATATATTGGCTGTGGAATGATTATTTAAGCAAACAAAATACTATATAACACTTATAGTTTTACCTATTTATTAAACTCATGTTCATTTGTGGTATCTCTATATTACAGATCATATTATAAATCATTTAATCAAAGCCAATCAAAGTCGATAGGTAATCTTACAGTTATCACTTAATTACCTAATAAACTTTCAATCCCCTAAACAGAATGACCTGAGCACGACGGCGGACGTACAGGAGAGCGAAGAGCTTCCAAGTCGATTGAGAAGATGTGAGCACGAGGCGGTAGATTTGAACGACGAAGCACGTAAATGATGGACGAAGTGGATCTGGATCTCGTTTTTTTTCTTTTGATCGAAGTGGATCTGGATCTCGTTTTTTTTCTTTTGATCGAAGTGGATAATGATAGAATAGGGCGTAGCTATTTGGGAACGGGGTTATTGAAGGCTGTACTAAAATGT
This sequence comes from Allium fistulosum, assembly GCA_030737815.1. Taxonomy (NCBI): domain Eukaryota; kingdom Viridiplantae; phylum Streptophyta; class Magnoliopsida; order Asparagales; family Amaryllidaceae; genus Allium; species Allium fistulosum. Next base: position 544,252,846 of record CM060903.1, read on the forward strand.
AGTACGTGTAAGAGCCGTTTCAAAATTTAGAACGGCTATGAGCCGTATTATAAGATTTTGCAACGGACTTTAACCGTTGCTTAATAGCAACGGCTAAGAGCCGTTGCAAATTTTCCGCCTTTGGGGGTTGCGAAACGGCTGGTATGGTGTAGTGAAATGAAATAATTTTACCTAGGAATATATTTTATATATAAAAGAAGAATTTTCAAAATTTATATAGTTATATTGGTGTGTTGATTGTTAGGAGATGATAATGTTTTATTATTAGCATTTAGGGTCTTCTTAGTTATGCTCATCCATTTTGAGCATTAACTATTGTTGAATAGCTCATAAGAAATTTTCCTTAGTAAAGTATGGGTTGGATAGATAGTATTTGTGCGAACATTGAAATGAATACCCTATGAATTAAGTTTCACAATTTCACTATAAGGCGTTCGTTGATAATATTGAGTTAAAATTGGGTTTTAGTAAAAGGTGTTTATTAAAAAGAAATATTTCAAATGGTTTTGTAAAATGTTGATTTTATAAATCAGGATTATAAAATATATTTTGAAAGTAAGATGGATTTTTAGAGAATTTAAATCCCGGTGGCGTTGAATAATGTTTCAAATGATTCTTGGAAAAATAATAGTAATCTTACTTAAAAATATTTTAATGTGCAAATATTTTTAAAGGGAATTTAAGAATAAGACTTTTCTTCGGACAGTTCAGAGAATGAGTCCTGATATGTTTTATGATGATCATAATAATCTTCTAAATGACAATCAGATGTTTTCGTAAGCGAATGTGATAGTGCACTTATTAAATTATTCTTGTTGTCATTGTACAATTGGAACAAGTTCGAATCCGAATGAATCCAAAGAAATTGGATAATAAATATTTTATTTAAAATTATTTAGCTGTGTATATATAGTATTGTTTCGAAAGGGATTTGAAAAGAAGAAATATTTTTATAATTAACTAGTTCAAGTGGCTCGAAAATGACAAAAAATGGCCAGGTGATGTGTTCGGATGGTAAGCATTTCTCTTGAGTATTACCCTTCTTGGTAAAGGGATATATGATACTATTGGTGGTAGTCAGTTCCTTGATATCATTTTTGAGTTACCCGGGCTATATGTATATCTTCTATGGTTTAAAAATAAAAGCATCGTTTCAAAAAGCTTTTGAAATAGAACCTAGTTATTTGGCTCCTAAGGTTACAAAATAATAAGGTATTTCGATTAAAGAATGGTTAATAAATTAAAGTTAAAATTTTAATTAATTTAATAAGAAGGTTTAATAAACTTGGTTTTATTAAACCGTGTCTTTGATTTTAACATCTAGGAAGTGGAAAATTTTATTTGGTGTTATTGGGCGAGCTAATAAACATTTTTTCGTTAGAGGTGCCTAAGAAAAAGTAACTTTAGGACGAAGTTTGGATTACAACATTCTACTCTTCCTAGCTACTTACCAGATCGATTGAGTAAAGGGTTGAATTGTCGACTCGGCTTTTTAAGACCCAGATTATTTTGGGCCTACATCTGAATATAAAAAAAAGTAAATAGAATAAAAAATTAGATGTTTGTATACTCTTAGGATGTAGGAGAGTATTATACAAATTAATAAAGTAAAACGATTTTATAAAAGATTTCATAAATAAAGTTGTGTCATTTTAAAATGCTTAAACCTAAGTAGAACTTGTTATGAAATGTTTTCATAAATATTTTTAGGATGGTAGAAATTAGTTGGGTAGTAAGAACCAATCAGATAAGTACGTAAGTTATATGTAGATCTTTCCTCATTTCCACATAGTTCTCGATCCAAGATTCAAGTACATGACTTGAGGTGTTTTATACCATCCGGATAAGGATTTATTACTCGATTATTCATGGCGAACACTTGGTGATGGTTCTTAATATGGAACCAAAAGTTTTCTATCATAGTATATTGCTATGTGAGGAAAATGGAGGTTTCTAATTAAGAATCATGATTGGAGGCCGCACAAGGGAATCGAGTGAGCGAAACTAGTTCGGAATTAAAGCTATGTATTTGAATGAGTGATTGAATCATATTTTGCATACGAATGATTTATGTACATCATACGAACTGATGAATAGTGTTAAGTGTGTCTGGGTTAGGGTTGTGGTAAAATTTTAGGGTCAAAAATCTTTTAAGGGGGGAGAGTGTAACGACCCAGAATTTCACCGCTATGATGTACGAATATTTAATTAATTTTAAATATTCAAATAACAGATTTTATAATTAATACTTAAACACTTTTAGGCAATAAATAATAATGGTGAAATAGTTTTCCAAATTTGTTTACAAAAATATTTAGTTCGAAGAGAAATCGAAAATGTGACCGGAATTCGTTTTCCGAATTTTCGACTTTTCGTCGGCAAAAAGTTGACGAAACCTCTATAATATGAAAATATATATACATTTGCAAATTTGTTAGGATATGTTTTGATATAAATGTATATACTTAAGTAATATAAAAGTGGATGTGACATTTTATGAAATTATAAAATTAAAGAATTTTAAAGATGCCTTATGAAACATATAGAAACATAAGGTACATTAGGTGTCATTCATGTTGGCATGGAAAATAAGGGAAGGGGACATGTTGGGGGCATTCGCAAGGAAGAAGGGAGCATGCCTGGTGATGTTGCCAAATATTATGGAGGGCAAAAGTACTAAGGGTATTTTGGTAATTAGTTTAAGTGGATTTATATAAAATCAAAAATCCTTATTTTTTTTCTCATTTTTTTTTCATTCCAATTTTACTTCCTCCTTCCTTAAGCTCTTTTCATGGCTTTCCATTATTTCTTAAGTTTTAAAATTCCTAATTTATCATTTCTAGTTCATGAAATCGTTGTTTTGAACAATCTTCTTTCCCACGTACACCCATCTTCTTCCAAAACCAAGCCCTCGGTTCCCTCTTCAAAACATGGTCGAACCATAAGGGCCCTAGGCCAAGCCATATCTGCATTTCAAGCTTAAAAAAACTTCATATTTCCAAAAGCAAAGTAAAGCTTTTAGTCCTATACAAATTTTAGTGAAGTTCGAGTCAATATGGGATAACTTTTGGTGAGAAACTAACTCCTTTTATTCAAAAGTTTCTAAATTTAATTTATATGTAAATATTTTTGCTAAATCATAGCTTGATTGGTTGATTATTATGTTGGATTGTATGTGTTTATATGTGCTTGGATGTATGGTGATTATGACTTGGTTTAAATATGAAACTATGTTATGGATGTGATGTAAGATTAACTTGAAGTTATAAGTTTATGTTAGTGAGGTTTGAAATCTAGAATTTTGACTTGTTGGATGTTGTGGTAACATGAATATATGGTTGTGGTTTGGTTTTAGGGTCCTAAGCTAATAAAGTTAATATCATGATGAGTTAAAGCGGTATCGAAATCCTTTGGTCAAAATTCGTTTCCTTACTTTATGTTTTCGAAATGTTTTTTTTGTAAAGTTCTGAAAACCTTACTTTTGTTTCCAAAACATTTTTCTAAGTTTATAAAGATTAATAATATAATAGACAGAGTTTTGAATAGCTATTTGATATAAATTCCAAGTTTTGAAATTCCGGGTCTTACAACGATAGTCGCTATCGGTGTAGTTTGAAAAAACGAAATATTTTTGAAATTTAAAGTATTTTCAACTTAAATATTTTGAAAAGTGTTTCAAAAGATATTTTAAGTAAAAATAAGTAGTTATTATTAATTATTAATTATTTATTTAAAGAATATTTGATTAATTAATTTAAGTAAGGTAATTAGTACTTAATTATAAATCAAGTAAGTTAATTATTATTTAATTAATTATTTGAGGATTAATTATTATTTAGTTAATTATTTATGATTTAATTATTATTTAATTAATTAATTAAGGAATAATTATTATGATTAAGATTAATTTTAATTAATTATTTATTTTAAAAAGGGTTTAATTATTAATTAATTACCAGTCAAGTTAAATGTAAGTTAAGACTTAATTAAAACTTAATTATAATTGAATTATTTTAAATAAAGGTTTAATTTATTATTAGGTTTTAATTAAGGATTATTAAACTAATAAATTGAGATTAATTATTATTTAATTATTATTTAAAGGTTTAAATTATTATTTAATAATTAATTAGAAATTAACCATGGTTTAATTATTTATTTAAAGGTTAACTATTATCAAATTATTTATTTAAGGATAATTATATTTAAATTATTTATTTAATATTTAATTATTAATTAATTATTGTTTAATTATTTTTAAAATAAAGAGTTTAAAATGTTGTTTAATTTTCAAATAAAGTTTTAAAAGTTTTAACTACTTTATTTCTAAAGATCGGTTTTGTTCTTAAAGCGGCTCTCTTTCAAAAACATGCTTTTCATCCAAGGGATTTCTTGTCGACTACCCTTAAGTAACCCCAATTGAAAATAAAACCCAATAACATCTATTTAGCAGAAATAAACACCGTTTTGCTAATTAAATTGTATTTGACATTTGTTTGGTAGAATAAATCGCGGTTCTGCCATAATTCACCAAGTAGATCATGTTGATTTCTCTTAAGCAAAAATAAAACCCAATTCTGCTATTTTGGTAACTTGGAAATTTACCTGTATGCTGACTGATTATTATTGGCCGATACCCTTTACATATCTGCTTGCAATGTAAATACCCATATTATAAATGGATAGTTAAACTGAATTAATTGAGAACTATTGTGGTCACTAAGTCTCTTTCTGTTTTTGTGAAGTCAATCATTTTAAATATATTTTTGAAATGGTTTAAGATAATTATTATATTATTTAAAGGGTTTTGAAGTAAAGTTATTACTTATTTATGACGCTTAAAGTTTATTACCATTTTAAATATGATATTTAAAGAATAATTATGAAATTATTTTATCAAATATGTTTTGAAGTAATTTAATACTTTTTAAATGATTGTTTAAAATCATTATCTTGTTAATGTAGTTAAAAGATAATTAAAAAAGAATGTTTAAATAATAACTTATTTATGTGAAGATGTTTTTAATAATTGATTATTTATCAAAGGAACTTTATTGATTAAAGTTTATAAAGAAAGTTTTATAAATTATTTTCGATATTTATAAAAGAGTTTTCTAAATTAATTTATGGATTTATAAAGTGTTTTATATGTGGATTTGGAATTTAAATAAAACAGGTTGCATAAATGAAAGAGATTTACTAAAAGGATTATAGAAGTAAATTATAAAAGAATTTGAGATTGGATTTCCTTTAACCGACCTTCTTAATTATGATGGTATGGAACTTCCTTTCCATGTTTAACACCAAAGGAATAGAATTTGAGGTTATCTTTAACTCTAATTTAAATAACATTTGTTTTGATCATTTTTATATGATTTTGAAATAAGAAATCTTTCATAATGCTTTGTGAATATACTTATGCCATTGGGATAAGTATACGAATATTTCAATAAATATTTTGGAAAGAGATTTAAAATAAATGAAAGATTTATTTTGAGTCTTAGTGGTTGCTATGGGTAATTAAATCTCTAAATTGTTGTTGTTTGATTATTTGATAGTTAAATAACCCACTATCAAATCTTGACACGTTTTGACTAAGGAAGTATGATTGTATATTCGAGTTCCCCGATGAGGACTCGAATACTTGTTGTATACTTCCAAAGAACCATAACTGAGTTAGCCGGGAATTATCACTTAGTTTGGAGACACCGGTTTTTCGAATTTATCCAAACCACTCCAAACCAATGACGTTTGTGACGAACAATGTTATGGAGCTATACTATTCTTCCTGAGGGTGATTCCAAAATGGAAGATAGTAAATTTTAAATGTTTGTTTGATCCTAGAACAACTTGTATGGATGAATGCTGGCATTACATCTCTACTTGGAGGGCAGTGTTAGCATTCCAAGATGGTCTACGAGTAAAAAGGTAAAAGCATAGCCTCATGCCTTATAACCTAAAAAAATGGCTAAAATAGGGTATGCAGCAGAGCTATGTGGTTAGCTACCATTAGGAGCCATCATCCCATTCTAGATTGTCCCCTAAGACTTGTTTTGCACTCAGGCATCGAGGGGCAATGTTTGCAGCCTCGATGTCAAAAGATGAGGTAATCCATCTTGTCATTTTAAAAGGGTAGGTCGACTCTGCGTAGCAGAGAGCAGATGCATCTGTAGCCTTTAGGTACATTTCCTAGAGGTGTACCATCGGAAGGTAATCCCTTACCTTGTCATAGTTGGAATCCATTTTCCAATACGAGCCTTCAGACTTGATTGTATATCTATTATGCTAGAATTTAATTAATGTAACAATTTCGGGTATGATTCAATACTTACTTTAACCCTAGTCATTATTATAATATCACTGGATTTTCTATATAAAATGTTTTTGTTATCGTAAGGTAGAAACCATTCCATATTTACGTGCGGCATAATCTTACAAGATACCTTTGATTTTAAAGGGTTTTACAAGTTAAATAATAAAATTCCTTGTGATTTGAGTTTCTCATGCTGGTTTTACAACACTAACCCAGGCGTTGTTTTCCTATAATGCTAGGGTCAGCCTTCCATGCAAAATGGCGGACACAGACATTTCCTCTAGCCCTTCCAGAGCACCAATCTTCTGAGCTTCAAAGCTAGGCTCGTAATTGGAAGGCAAGACCAGAGCAGTAAGTCCCATGGAGACGGAAGTGGATGTGGTGAAGATAGTAGCAGTCCCTGACCATTGAATAGCTGGAGGCTGAGGAGGCAACTAAGGTTAACCTACAAGTTGGAAGCCAGAGTGATAAAGTTTAATGATGGATTCTCGTGAGAACTGAAGCTTCTCGAAGACTAGAAAAATAAGAGATATACCTTTAGAAAGACCCCATTGGTATACAACGAACTTGCCTTCTTCAGTCCCAAGCTCCTCGAGTCGGATCACGATGGGAGGAATGTATGTTTCATGGAGGGAACCAATTAAAGAAACTGGAAGAACACGAGTAGCTGTGGGGCTAACTATCGAAGATGCAGAAATAATCACTGCTGGCTCTTGAGATTTCAAAGCGGACGTTTCATCCTGACCTGAAGAGCTCAGGCCAGCAAGAGCTTTGGCAACATCGGCAGCATTGGCAACATCTTAGCTAGGATAGCCTTTCTATTGGAAAGAGATTTGATATCTTCAGCTCGAGATAAGCGGCCATTAGTGCTTCTTTGGAGCAATTGTCTTCGGCTTGCATAGTCCGGCATAGCACATCCTCCCAAGCATCAGCAAGCGCTTTGGATTAGTCATTTCCTAGCCATCTCAAATTCTTAAACATGACTACGTTGGTGTAGAAATATAACATGTTGGCATCAAGCATGGCTAGGATTTTGGACTTCTCCTCTTGAAGCTCTTTAAGCTCGTGCTCAGAAATTGCAAGTTCAAATCCGAAGACATTTTATCAGTGGATAGCTGCACTTTCTCTTTGGTGAGTTCTTGAACCTCCTCGCAGAGTCTAGAAAGTTCAGCTGTATATTCTGAAATATTTTGGTCATAAGCCCAGATAATCTCATCTTTTTGGATAAGCGCATGTACCTTCTCCTTAGCTTGTTTTTGGAACTCTGAACTCTCGGCATGAGCAGCTTTTAGCTCATTCCTCATCAAGAGTTCGATGCAGCTATGGGCAAGCTTTAACTCATCCATTAGCTTGTCAGTGCTACCCTTCTACTTCAGAGTAAGGTCCCTCTCTCTAGTAAATTTAATCAAATCATCCTCCTTCTCTTTCATCATCCGCTCGAACGCAGCCCTCTCAAATTCGAAGTATTGAATATTGATGTAGTTGATCTTGTTTACTTCATAAAGAGCGGTGCCAAGTTTCTTCCACTTATACACTTTGTCGACGCCCCACTCCACGTTCTTTATTCTTTGCATAACTACCTCTTTTGGCATATCTAAGATGTCTTGGTCGAAGTTGACGCTATGTAAAAAGAGGTGTGGGAATGGGGCTTGCAAGCATGGAACACTGGGTGGAAGAGTGAATGAACGAACATAGACTCCTTTGTAAGTAGACGGGACTGTTGTAATCATAGCTTGGGAGGCTGGAATTTTTTGATTTGAAGATGTTTGAGCCTGTATAAGAGATAAAATGTCACCGGAAATAAGCATGCGATGCTCCTAGGAATCTCTTGGTTGCTTAGCAAGCTCGCGAGATAGCTCATATCGGCTTCCCTCTTTCTTCTCTCATTCTCCCTCTCCCTATCCATCTCCCTATCGACCTTGCGAGCTTCGTCGTACTCGCGGTCTTTCTTCATTCACCTCCCTTTCTCGGACTCATAGTGGAAAGGCAGATGAGGATCGAGAGATTGACCTCTGTGTGCACTAATGCGTTGGGAGAACTTCTCTAATAACCACGGCCCATGGAACCTAAAACAGAGAAGAGAACAATATAAATATTAAAACTACAAAATAAAACTCAATGCAAGAATGAATGTCCATGATCGTACAGAGCCCCCTGGCGAAAGAGTGAAGTATGAAATTGCATCCCCTATAATATCATTAGCAGTGAAGTTGATATCACCAATGTCACTTAAACCGACAAAGATGTCGCAAAAGGGGTGGGATAGAGGCAAATTCTCTATAAGGTTAACGTAGATTGACCTCCAGCTATTTTGAAAGTTTCTATGGTATTGTGTTCCTAACGAGGCAAGCTCGAGAGATCATGACTCATCACGGATGATTCACCGAATGATTCTTCCCCTCCTTCACTAGTGTGATAGTCGCTATCAATGGCACCCTCTTCTTCCTCAACCACTTCTTTTCCTTCTCTCCTTATGAATCCCTCATCTTTTTATGGGATCAAAAACATCATCATGCCTTCATCTTTTCCGCTCAGAATGTCGACTTTGAGAGGCCCTATAGGCTCTCTTATCATGGGCTCCTCTGCATGTACTATGCTAGAAGGACACGTAACTCCCCCTTGAACATTCTCTTTGGAGCTACGAGTGAGGGCAGAAGAAAGGGTATGAGCCCTGGAGCTGCATTGCACTAGAGACTCAGCAATGGAAAATATGTCATGGCGAAGTAGACCACACCGCCGTAGATTGTCATTTGTTAGAAGGAATGCAATAATGTGCTGATCAGATCTAACTGCCTTTATAACACTAAGTGTTCTTCATCACTATCGTCTCGAGTGGGGACGCTTACGAGGAAACGCATATCAAGTTAGAAACTTAGAAATTCTACCACGGGAGGAGCAAGGGAAAAGAAACATACATCCAGAAAGCTAGAGCCGATTAAAACCGTGCGAACATCGCACAAAGAAATATTCATTCTTGAAGGCAAAATGCTTGTTGTGGAGCTTTTCAATTACTTTACACCCCTTCTAGGCCTGTATTATCATATAGGATGGGGAATCCCTCTATTTCTTAAATTGCAGAAGATTAGTCGGCTTATTGAATCTTAAAGGCCGGTTGAACCATTTCATGAAGAGGACGTACATCAAAGTAAAAGAGGATCGAAAGGAGGGACAACACCGCCTAGGCACATTTGGGTGGACTTGGAATAAGCTAGTCCAAGTTCTTGCAGCACCATCATTCGAAAAGGATTGAATGGTGGGATAGCACCACCCAGGCACATATGCCAATTGCGTGTTGTAATGTCCGACGGAGAATTCTAAGTAAACTCAACCCTTGCCGGTAGATGGACATCATTCTTAGGGATGCCATGTTAGAGACATACGTTTTGGAGTGTCTGGCAGATAGGATTGAAGGCACTTGCTCCAGTGGGTCATTCAAGATTCTCAATCTCGGAGGCAGCCGACCAACTACCGGCTCAACTGGAACTATTTGACTTTGGGATTCAGAAGTTTCAAGATGGCCTGGCTAGGAATAGATGACGAAGCAGGCGATGTAGAAGATCCAGCTTTAGAAGGGTTGGATGTTCCTTAGCCAGACTTAAGACGTGGTGACTGGTGATTCATTTTAAATAATAAAATTTAGTGTTCAACATTGTCAGGTATGTTTTATTTTGAATAAAAACCCATGTGACCAACTCCTAGAATCCAAAGATGTCGACATATGTTGACCAATCGAACTCTGAGCACTGACCGGGGCTAGCGCAGTGTGTTAATCTATGTAATGCGATTCCAGGGTCCCGTGCACTACGAATGGATCATCCTGTAAAGATAGCTTGCTCGTGCTAGAAAAACAAGCTGTGTTGTATTTTGTAATAATATTCTTGGGACTTACCCATTACCGATGAGTAATCGATAACGGAGTCGCTATCCGTAGTGACACAGAAAGCTTTTCTTTTCAAGATCACTAAAATTGCAAAAACAGGATAAGCAATGTAATGGAATCATTCAGTATGACCAACCTTGAAGTAAATTATCGCACTAAAATTAAATCAACGATCGAAACTTAGAAAATTTTCAAAGAGAGGTAGTTTAATCCGGAGAGAAGGACTTGTCTCCAAAGCCATGTGCACTCGACTAGGGAAAAACTTATTTGCACCATCGATCGAACATAACCCAAAATTCAACCATCTCCCTAAAATTACTATCGACTAAACACCCATCTCCATGTCACAAAACCAAATGTCACCATCTCAAATCCAAAATCAAGTTAGAGTTGGGGTTTTAAAGTGGATCGGATCCGAGTTACTTGGACGATGAATGAGTAGCGGCGAGCATTTCTATGTGGCGGTGGCAGATAAGCGATGGAGGCATTGGGTCAGATCGAAGGCGATGATACGTCGACGGTGCTGGTAGGTTAGAGGGAGGATATGTCAGATTGTGAGAGGTTGTATAGCTTACGTGCAAGGAAGTTCAGAAGGCACAAATAAAAAACACTTACAAAATTTTCTAAGTGATCGATACTTATAAGGGAAATGGTATAACTTGGTATCGAGTTGAACAACTAGTGCCGCATTATTTTCTTTCCCCCATATTTTCTAGAAGGCTTTGCAAAGAAGGGCTATGCTAGCCCGTAGCATGAAGTGGTCTCCGGAGTGTAGATCACATCACCAGTGCAAAGGAATAGGATTTCAACTACGACTAAGCCAAACAGTTAAAGGAAAATCTACCAAGTGAAAGCAATGTCTCGAGATGGCACTTGAACAATCAATTGGAATTACAGGATAACAATCTAAGACTAGTCTCAATCTAGAGCACACATTGATTTCAATGAAAGCATACTTTGGGGAGCAAGTGTTAACTGGGTTTTTAACCAAGCAGAAGTCAGTGGAAGTTAGAATGTCAAGATGAAGACAAACCGATTAGAAAACTTAGAAGCGCACTTAGATGAAGTGGAGAAACAAATAGAAAAAATTTCACCCAAAACATAGCTAAGGATACAACTCTGCACTAAGTCATTTGTCTCGATGCCGAGTTGTAACGACCCGTAAATTTCAGTGGTTTTATTTATTTAATTAATTGAATTTTTGTGAAATTTTAAACAATAAAATTTTGAAATTTAAATTTAATATTTGGAATACGTCTATTTTAACATAACAACCGGTAAATTTTCATCTGATAATATGGAACTTTATTTTCTTGTGTAATTTTATTTCAATTCAAACCAGTTAAAAATTGATGGTAATAAAATGTTTTCCAAACTTGAATATTTTTCTATAGAAAATTTGTAAATCATCTTCTGAGTGAGACGTCATCTTTCGTTTTGTCAGATTTGGACTTCTATTGCTCCGTTTCCCTTATTTTTGGCAAATTAGTAGCATTTTCGGTACCAATTATCGACTTTTGATCGAATGATCGTACCACTGATATTTGTATACCGTTTTGATTGTCTCGTCGTGCTGATCTCAAAAGCATATTCATTTGGATGTTTCGGAGTCCGAAAGACGACGAAATCTACGGAAACAATTTCCATATCAGTTTCATATTTTGAGCCTTTTTTTTTCGGTGCGTCTTTTCAATACCCACGTGAAATTGAAGAGCCATTAGCTATTAATAATTTCAGCCAGCTATTTGATTGATGACTTTTGCTATTACTAGCTTTGATTTTTCACTGGTTCGTTATGCATATCTCTGTCTCGTGCCTTTCTTTTTCTTTTGATCTGTCTTTATAATATAATAAAGTAATTAATATTAAAATGTTTTATATATTGTGTTGTTTGAATTATCGATGTTGATTTGGGTTTTCGATCGATTCGTCTGATCAACGCTATCGATAGGATTTCCAAAACACTTGAACAGAGAAAACTGACACAATATTGACTTCAAATTTGGTAAATGAAATAAATTTATATGATTATATTATAATAATATAAGTAAAATTTTCTGGAATTTAATAAGTTAATTAAAATGGTTGTTTGAAATGATAATATTTGATTATCATTTATTGTTCTAAATGAATTTATAAATTTGGTTTATAAATTGATTTGGAATTTGAAATGAATTTAATTAAGAAATTTGAGAATTTAGTTTCCGGTGATTTCGAACTTTGGTTTTAAACTTTTAAAGTATATATTGTTGAAAGTATTTTCGAATAGAAATCGTTTTCAAAGAATTTTAAAATGTTGAAACCAGTGCTCTTCTCCTTATCGCTGGAAAATAATTTCGGTGATGGCGGCCGCTTCATCGACATTCATTTTCGAGTTTTGAAGTGGAGAGACTATTCTGTAGCTTTGCTACCGTTTTGTTTTGAATAAAAAAATATATTTTGATTTGAATTTCTTAAGTATAATTTGATTTATATATATATAGGTATCTTATTTAAAATTTAATTTGATTTGATATAAATATATTATATATAACTCTAAATTGTTTGAAGTAAATCAGAGATTTAAATTCTTAAAATTTTAGGTTAAAGATGATTTCAATTATAAGCTGAAGTCAAAATTCTTGGATAAATATTTAACTGGGAAAAACTGAATTGCGAAATCTTACTTGTATAGTACCCAATTCCATCTTAATACAACTTACATAAATTATTCAGAAGTTGAATATGTAACTGGATAATATACAATATAAAATGACTTTATAAGGAAAGATTTGAGTGTTATAATAAATGTTATACACTTAAATTTTTCTATAAGGAGATAATAGATGAGACAAATAAATTTGTTTTGAAGGAATTAATAAATTGAAATTAGATTAACTTATGGAAATACCTTGAATTTAAATCAATTATTAAAAATAAATTAATTGAAATTGAAATTTATATGGTTTAAAGTAATTTATATTGTTTAACATATGTGATAAGATATATTAGGTGGAATAAACTTAATAATAATTTGGAATAAAAGAATTAAATTTGTTGAATAAAATATGAGTATAATAAATGATTATAAAAATTAATGATTTAGAAATTTTTAATTGAGGATGACTAGATAATAAGATAATGAATTTAGAAATAAATAGGTTGGTTTAACTTAAGTGAACTCAAATAGGTCAAAATTAATTAGTTTAATTTGAAACTTATATGGTTTTAATTTAATTGTTTTATTTGTATTTCAATCAATTTCTTTCTGGTTGTTTCTATTCTCCTACCTCTTTCCTTTTCGAGGACGAAAAGTTTTGAGTGGGGGAGAGTGTAACGACCCGTAAATTTCAGTGGTTTTATTTATTTAATTAATTGAATTTTTGTGAAATTTTAAACAATAAAATTTTGAAATTTAAATTTAATATTTGGAATACGTCTATTTTAACATAGCAACTGGTAAATTTTCATCTAATAATATGGAAGTTTATTTTCTTGTGTAATTTTATTTCAATTCAAACCAGTTAAAAATTGATGGTAATAAAATGTTCTCCAAACTTGAATATTTTTCTATAGAAAATTTGTAAATCATCTTCTGAGTGAGATGTCATCTTTCGTTTCGTCAGATTTGGACTTCTAATGCTCCGTTTCCCTTATTTTCGGCAAATTAGTAGCATTTCCGGTACCAATTATCGACTTTTGATCGAATGATTGTACCACTGATATTTGTATACCGTTTTGATCGTCTCGTCGTGCTGATCTCAAAAGCATATTCATTTGGATGTTTCGGAGTCCGAAAGACGACGAAATCTACGGAAACAATTTCCATATTAGTTTCATATTTGGAGCCTTTTTTTTTGGTGCATCTTTTCAATACCCACATGAAATTGAAGAGCCATTAGCTATTAATAATTTCAGCCAGCTATTTGATTGATGACTTTGCTATTACTAGCTTTGATTTTTCACTGGTTCGTTATGCATATCTCTGTCTCGTGCCTTTCTTTTTCTTTTGATCTGTCTTTATAATATAATAAAGTAAATCAATGTTTCATCCTGGAGACATTTTATTTTTCCCAAGCATCTGCTAGTTTTCTCGTCCCTGCCCCTTCATTTCTCAAATTCTCCGTCTTGTCAACCAAACAGTCATCTCACCATCTCCTACATGGCCACGGCAACATCACGCGACCCACCACTCATCACCACTTAACCCGCTCATCACCCCAGCAGCACTCGCCACCCAAGACCCGTCTTCCCTGCTTCCCTCCACCTCACCTTAACCCGCCACCTGCCCACGCTTTCACCCCACCGGCTGTAGAAACCGTGATCCACACCTCCAGCCGCTCCTACCTCATTTCGTCAGAACCACCGCATCTCGTCATTCTCTTCCTCTGCTTTCCTTTCGGTTGTATACAGGTAGCGTATATTGGATTGATATATTATAACAGTCGATATATTTATGGATAAGGTAACAGTGTATTTCATATATAAATGTTTGAAATAAATATATATAGTGATAGTTTTACAAGCTTAAAGTATATATGTTTGAAATTGTATATATGGACCTCAGTATATACACTTTATGATGTATGAATTTATTTAGTATTTGTTGTTCTATGTACATATAGGAAATTGTTACTTTTAGTTTTTTGTCTATACGAGAATAAATATATATATGTTAAGCTATTTTCAAAGTATAAAATTATACTATATTTATATTCCAAATGTTAATGATTCAACATGATATGTCTGGTTACCTATTTTGATATGCATACATCCGCACTGTTTTGTTATATATAGTTTTATTTAGTTATACCATTTTATATGTAATTAGTGTATAATATTATATTCTATGATGTAAAAGATTTGCGTAAATCTTACGAAAAAAAATATATTGTAGTATGTATGTTTTGCAACTTATGTATTTACTGTAATATATATTGGTAGTTTATATATGTATAGTATTTAGCTGTACGTATATTACTGTATATATATATATATTAATAGGTTAGTTATATGTAGTCTATATAAATTTTACTTATATTAGCCTATATATTTCTGTTAACTTGTTTTATATAGACTATGATAAGGAAGTTTATATTCCGTTATATGTTCTCAAGTACGTAGGAAAGTTGTTCAAGATATACTTAAATTTATATTATATATATTTATGAAATTTTATACATGTGTGTTGTATATGTATATTTATATAAGTCTATAACCCGTTGTTCATATATATAAATCTATATAATTGTATATATTTTGGTCTGGTAGTTATATAAAGAATGAGTTTATATAAGTTACACTATATATATATAGGTGTATATAAGTTTATATTAGTACTACAGAGCATGTCGTGGTATATAAAGGTTTACATATATGTGTTTAATTAAAACAATGATTCCGAAATGTATATATATTCAATTTAAAAATGTATTTGTATTTATAATATGATTATATATATAGATATACAGTTATACATATATTTGTGTTCACTTATACCCATTTATCTTCATCAACCCAATTCTGATTTGATTTCGTCTATTCCTTGTTATCAGCTTTGACCATCGAATTCGTGCTTGGATTTGTAACTCATCTCATTCTCTCCATCTCTAGCCTCGAAAGGTGAGCAATCACTCATGATTAATGTTCTTATATTTATTAAATTTGATTTCAATTAAAATGTCAATTGAAATATGCTGCTGTTAGTTATTTACATTGTTATATATGTCATTATCTGTATCTGTTCACCTGTGACATCTGACACCATT
Source organism: Allium fistulosum (assembly GCA_030737815.1). Lineage (NCBI taxonomy): Eukaryota > Viridiplantae > Streptophyta > Magnoliopsida > Asparagales > Amaryllidaceae > Allium > Allium fistulosum. The sequence goes on from CM060903.1 coordinate 544,268,786, forward strand.
ATCTGTTATTTATATTGTTGATATATGCTTGTTGCTGTTGTTATTTTATTATCATATATGTTATCACTCTGCAAGTTCCCTATTAGTATAGAATCACTATGGGTTGAAATGATACATACCCGAACGATCTGTAGAATAGGAGAAAATCGTTATGGGTTGAAATGATAAACCCAAGCGATTTTCATTGAATTGAATTTGGGATTGCGGGTTGAAAAGATATATACCCGTATATATATTTTAAATTGCGGATTGAAATGATAAATATCCGTATCACTTGACCATAGGATAGAAAATTATATACAGGCACCGTTGGTCTATATATAAGTGTTTTGAAAATGATTTCTATGGTTTTGAAAAGAAATATATGGTTTTGATAAATATTGATTTTAAAGATTCATTAAAGTTGATTTAATAAAGTTGATAAATAATATGTTTAAGTATTTATTTAATACCTATATCTTCAAATATAGAATTTATAATGATTTGAAATTGATTGAAATTATATTTATTTAAGAATTATACTTAAATAAGTTTGATTTGAAATGTATTGAATTTGAAATTTAAAGAAGTGTTTTACAACTTGAAATTTGAAAAGGTGACTTAAATGGATATTTCAAACTTATATATATATATATAAATGGGATATTTTGTTTATTTAAATTTGTAAATTGAAATTGTATTTAAATGTTGTGGAAATGATTAAGTTAATATTTCAAAACTGAATAATTGTAAAGTGAATCTGATATGTATATAAATTTATCGAATTTAGTTTTGAAATGTTGAATATTTAAATCTTTGAAATATATTAAAATTGAAATGGCTTATTTTATGGTTCAGATATATATTTGAAATCGATAATTTGAAATGGTTTATTTAGAAGCTGAATCGAGTTGAAACTGATGATTTGAGATTTGATTTAATTAAATTTTTGGAATTCGAGTTAATTTGAATCGATTTATGAAATTTGAGGAAGCTATTTTATTTTATAAAGAAATTTTAAATTATATTTAAAACTATTGATACTTTACTTTATAAATTATTTTAATATAAACTATTTTAATGTAAATCATTTTTAATATAAATTATTTTATTTTAAACTATTTTAAACTTATAACTATTTATATAAACTATCTTATTTATAAACTATTTTAATATATATACTAATTTTAATATCTAAACTGTTTAAAAGAAAAGTGTTACGATTTCCAAAATATTATAATTTCAAAGTGTTATGATTTACAAGATGCTATGATTTCGAAAGCGTTATAACTTTGGAAAAGTATTATGATTTTGAAATGGATATATTTGAAGTGAAAATGATATCGTATTAAATTGGGTTTTGAAATGATAATGATATTTTGGTTTTGAGGTATAAACTATTTTGAAATGACCACGGTGTTATAATAACGATTGGTTGTTAAAGAGACCGGGATCGGATATGGACATACTCTCTATCGATACCGAAAACCACTTTGACAACTGTGTACGCGGTGGAGTTTCCAGAATGAAGTAGGATGGTGGCGACGATCCTAAGGTATATACGTAGACCCAACTCCCGTGAGTTGGCATAAGGTGGCTAAAACAGGAGCGATCTCGGGCCAGTGAGGTAGCACCTCGTATCGGACACACTTCTTCGATACCATTCTATTACTTTGTGATTTTTGGTGGCCACCCTTGATTTGGGAGTGTTGTTCGAGGTGGAACGGTAGTGGCTGCTATGCGTATCCATCAGTCCGTGTGCGTAATTGGTATATCTACCCTGGCATTGCCTTGTGTGCCATGTCACCTACCATATCGAGCTTTACTACGATTATGATTTTAAGATCCGACCGCGTTAAGGTTCTCCATCCCCTTAACGCTATTTTCTATATGATTATACTTTACTAATTAGACACTACTGTATATAGCGTATATTACTACATAGTAAATAGTTTAACGGACCCTTAGAGGATGGTTATCCCAAACATCCTTTAAGTTACTTTTATTTCAGTTGATATTTCACTTGAGTTGGATTTATTGAATATAAGAATGTTAATCCTGACTCGAGTGTTTTGTGTTTTGCTTTACGCTCGGGTCAGACTGAGTGATACAACATTTGAGACTCACCTTTGGAGTTGGAGCTTCGCCTGGAGATCCAGCAATCTATCGATCCTGCTTTCAGTTATTCAGTTGATTCCAGTGATGTATTCAGATCTTGTATTTGATTATTGTATTGAGACATCTATTGTATTCGAGACTTCTGTTGTATCTTGTCTAACTCTGTTATATATATATAGCAGCTTCATGAACTACTATCCTTTTGTTTCCGCTACATTATTGTTATATTACTCTGTGTCTGTGATCTGTAATTATTTTATTTATTGTATATGCTGAGTTTTGCCAAATTTTATTTACAATCCATCGTTTTGAATTATTCAAGTCCGACATGTGTGGATTTATTGTCGATTTGAATGGTCCAAAATACTGGGTCGTTACACGAGTCTTTTTTCTTCCCCTTTTCACCTCCTAAATTTTATGCAACTCATTCTCTACTCTATCACCTCTTGTTCAATTGTTTTCCTAGAGTTTGGACGACCAATTCCAAGGGTTAAAGAAAAGAAAGCCAAGAATGTAGAATAACTCAAGTATAGATGGAAGATCACTGGAACTAACCAAAAGTTAGAAGAAAAGAGCATGGAACATAGCAACTTGAAGACAGGAGAGCAAAGCAAAAGAGATGGAAAATTTTGCAATTAAGGAAATAACTCGGCATCGAGTCAAATGACTCGGTACCGAGTTATTATTATAACACAGTTTCCTCCGAGCTCTCTCATGTGATGTTGGGATGATGTTTGTACTCTATTGCAAGTAGGATTTTGACTCAATACACATATTTCCCTATAAATACAAACCTATTGGCAACCAAAAAAGGATCTTCTCCCTGTTCTTTCTTCTTTGCTCCGGATCTAGGACTCCATTACTCTTCACCATCTTCCTTCCTCACAATAGTCACCAAGGAAGCTACTCTTGGCAGTTCTAGGCCTAAGAACTTGTTAACTTCTTGTACTTGTGTCTCTAATTATCTGTAATCTCATACAAACTCTCTTAGATCTATAATCAACAAAACTATAAAGTGGAAGTAGGCTAGAGATTGCCAAACCACTACAAAAATCTTATGTCTCCCTGTTATTTTTCTTCGATTTCTACTGTTATCTCCTAGATCTAGGTCCTACAGGTTCCATACAACTCATTCTTGGGAGTTGATCCATTTTTGGTGTCAATAAAGCTCAACAAAGATGTGCAGTTATCTTACCTTGTCTATTCAATATATTAATAGTTCTGCACATAACATCACTAGCTTAACGAAAGCTCAACAACTAAGGATTATGTAAGTAATCTATTAATATATAAACAATAGAGAACACTTTATACTAAAGATTCATAATCTTCAATATGTTATATTGAGTGATATCGACTTATGGAATAATATATTTCTTATGAAATACCCTCGTGATTCAAGTAATACATCAGAAATCACGATATATAAAACACCCCACACCCCTTAGTATACGCAAAAGGACACACTAAAAGGTGTGGTGCGTTGTAGGTATAGCTAAAACTTACAGAGACAAAGATTCACAAGACAAAATAGATAAAAACAGTAGAGACAATTAAAACAATAATTTATCAAAAATCAAACTTCATAAGATAGAGTTATAAAACCAAATACATAAGATGTCTCAAAATGCCAATACATGTCTTATGAAAATCATAACCTCGGACTCATAAAAATCAGAGTACAAAACTATCCCTCAAAAAGTACCAGTACATCAAATAAGCTAAAAGCTGAAAATGAAGAAAAGGAATACATGAGAAAATCTCTGCCACTAAAGTCTCCAAGTGTCCGTAATCTACCGTCCTTGCCCTTGCTGGCCTATGGGGAAAAGGTGAAAATAGAGGAGTGGGTCAGACTAAAAGTCTGGTGAATGATAGTAATCACTAGTATTCTTAAGCAAGGTAAAGATAATAGACTTTGCAACAGTTCTAGTATAAAAGAAAATGATAAAATAGGAGGAAAGGTAAAGCTGGAAATAAATACGATTTAACTATTAGATTATTTCGATTGGATAACTTCAATTGTTTGCACTTGTGTTAGATAACTGCTTTGATTAGGCTGAATTCCCAATCCTACTTTAATTAGGCTGAAGTCCTAATTCTAACCTTTGATTGACCTTCTACTAATGTGTCTACTGTGAGCTAGACACCAGTGCCTATGAAAGGCACCTACTAAGCACTTGGAACTCAATAGCTAATTATATCCCCTACGCCGAGGCCGCACGCTCGACCACCGTTAGGTTCACACTATTTGTTGCTCCCTCTTTTGACCTTTTATTTACCCTAGACAGCATAAGCGTGCCCTCATATCACTTTAGCTATAGTGAGACACCCGTGTCCATAGAAAATAGGGAATGATGTTGGTACTGGTCTCTGTCAAACAAAATCTAGTCGTGCCCCTTGTCCAAATCCTCATGATTTGGACTTTTAATTATTGACCTTTTATCTACCCTAAACAGCATAAGCGTGCCCTCATCTCACTTCAGGCTATTGTGAGACACCTATGTCCATAGAAAATAGGGAATGTTGTTGGTAAAGGTCCTACTTTTGCTTATTAACTTAGTATAAATTGGTTAAATAAGCCTCTACTGTTATCCTTGCTATCTTTCCTTATTAATTTATTCTAAGTCTCAGAATAAACCTTTTTCTTCTCTGTTTCTAATTATAACCTATGTTATAATATTGCTTATTAACTTAAACCAAGGTCTATGTATACAAATAAGCCACTTTCTCTTTTTACTCTTCTTAATCATAATTATACATCATAATTAGGCTTAAATTCAGTTCAAGTCCAATTTATTACAGTCTTCACATTTTACATCTTATTTTCAGTAATTTCAGTGTTCTTATTATTTAGTCCATATTCACGTTTTTAATCTATTCTATTCCATTTGCGTAAAGAAGGAAAAATAGAAAGAAACTGACAATTAGCGAAGAAATCCCAAATGTAGAAGAGATGTAAATAAAACGTAAATAACAGTAAATAATTATAAATACTATAAATAACTATAAATAAATGGAAAAGCTATAATTAACGGTAATTAACTACAAATAACTGAAAAGAATAGCTAAAAGGAAATAGACTGAAAAATAAATCTAAAACTGAAAATAAACTGGTAAAAAGGTTATTCCAAAATCGTAGAAAAACTACAACTATTGGAAACCCTATTATTTTAAATTACTTAAAAATCTAAAATAATTACTAATCACTGACCTGTGGTCCTTAGCTCTCCCCTTGGTGTTCCCAAATCCACTTGAGGGTATTAAATATTTTAATTTAAAATGATCTTCTCCTCGGAAAATTATTCGTTTTAGGGTCCTGCCTGAGAAGGTGAACCCAAATGGAGAAAATCTAGAATGAGAAAAATAGCTAGGCCTAGGGTCTTATTTATAGTGGTGCATGTGGATCTCAGACCGTTGGATTTGGAGATTGAATTTGGTGCAACCACGTCATAGGCTGGATAGGAGCCGTCGGATGGAAGCACAGACGCACCGGATGAGAGGAAATGACCCAAAATGACATGTTTGAAGCTTACAGGAATGAAGAATTAAATTCTTCGTTCATTCAACAAGGCGGGTCGACCTAGGTGTCGACCGCTCCGTTGCTAGGTCGACATGTCGGTGGACCTAGGCAGTAGGTAGGTCGACCTAGGTGTCAACCTAGCCCTATATATTTTTTTTTCTTCTTTTCTATTTTTTTGTTTAATTCGTATCTTCTTCATTTTGGCTCGGATTCTGACGTTCTATATATGGAAATTGACCAGAAAATTACCACAAACACAATGGTGCATCTCTCGAGGCTCAATTCTGATAATTTCACAAAGTTATTTTATCATTTAATTAATTCGTTAATTAATTATTATAGCTTAATTTTCGGGTTGTTACAATATATGTAATATATGCTTGTATTTATCCCTTAAGTCTATTTTGATTTCTAACTATTCCACTTTTGTTTTGTACATTCATATTATGTAAATTTAGTTATTATATAATTTTATAATTTAATTAACTTATATAATAGTCATATGTACATTACACTAATTAAGTCTTATAAATTTAATTTAATTAATTAACAGTTTAATTAATTTTATGTTATTCAATTAAACATTTTAATTGAGTATGTATACCATAACATTTAAGGTTATATACATATATCTATATGTGTACGTATTTTATTATTTGTTAGTTAACTTTTAATTACTTATTTAATTAGACAATTTAATCAAATGTTAATTTTGAAAATTTCTTATGTATATACATATATACTTACATCATCTTAAACAACTCAAGATAATGTAACATATATCTATATATATTGTACATTTATATACTTTAACTAATTAACTATTTAATTACTTTATTTAATTTAGTAATCTTCTTGATAAATAATAAAATTTTCAAAATATGTTTACTGAATTTTCAAAGCACTTTTGAAAACTATATTATAACATTTATAATGTATTTCTTATTTTAAATTTAGCTTTTAAATTTATAATTTCATTTTTAATTTTCAAAACAATTTGAAAATTAGCCTAAGGTCCAATCGAAACTAGACCTTTTCTAAGCATTGGACTCACTTCACTTTTTCGAGCTAGGCTAATAGCCAAGTAGGGCAGTGTACTTGATTACCCAAACTCTAGCCTAGACACTACTTTTCTAGAAACCATGTTAAATTGCGAAGCTTAATTGGTTTGCCCTAAGATGACTAATTTAGACCTTATAGAATATTTGGCTCTGATACATTATTGGAACCATGCTAATCAGAAGTGGATGAAATAGGTAGATTTCAAAAAAATTCTTATTTTGGATCTATTAGGCATACGAAGTCTAAAAAGGATATTAGATCCAATCAAATAAAGTTTTAATATACACTATTTTATAAGAACATCAAATATTTATTAAAATAAATATTTAATAACTTTTTAAACAAATTGTAATAAAATCATATTTTATTTAACTTTGTTTAAAAAGGTATTAAATATTTATATTTTAATAAATATTTGATGTTTATATAAAATAGAGTACACTAAATATACTTGTTTGTGTAAATGTGTGTAAAAGTTATATGTTAAAATTGATTGAGATAAGAAAATGTTTTGTTTATCTCTTTTAATTTATACAATTAGTTAAGGGAATATTTTGTTTTATCTAGAGAGAGAAATCTTTCATCTACCTCTCTTTAATCAAATTGATTGACTTATTAAATGACATTTATGACCATATTTATACTGGGCAAATATTGTGAGTATATTCAAATTTACTCCAGTGTAAAATGTGTAAGTGCAACATGGAAAAAGGTGTACATGGTTAATATATACGTATATAAATGTTGGTATTTGCATCTATAACGTATACATTGTCCATTTGTATGCACAATGGTTGTCATAAAATAATTTAAATTTATATTGAAATGTTTATACATATACATATATCAACATTAACTTATGTATTAAAATAAATGAAAAAATTAATTTTTGAACAGACTTGAAACAAAAGGTCCAAATGAAGGGATAGTGGTGCATTTAAGTGGCATTAAAAGATATAGTAAAAGGCATTGGAAATGACAATTAAGGAGGCGTAAAGATGGAAATCTTTTAGCTTTCTTTAATCTTTCCTTAACTTGTTTTCTGAGCATTTTGAACTAATAAGTGTGTATGTGTGTGAATCTAAATTAATTTATACACTAAATGAAATAAACCATTTAAACTATTTGAACAGATTTAACTAAGTTAATAAAATAGGTTCAAATTTAAAATCCAAAACATCTAATGCTGCCATATAAATAATTTACATTAAATTGTAAACAATAAAGTAGTTAAAGATATTAAAAATATGCAAATTAATATATATATATATAAGTTTGTAACATAAATGCAGCCTAGACAATGTCATTATTTGTAACCATTCACCTTTTCAATCCTCAGAAGTTGACAATAATACATCCATGGTATTCACATGCCGAGCATCCAAGTGCCGAAACGACAGATTGTTAGGGTGAAAAGAAAAGAAAAAGTTAGAAATAAATCTAACTACGTGATGAATAATATATAAATATCCAAATTATCTTTACAAAAGAAATGCCTTTAATATCAAACAACATCGGAGTCTAAAATATCATCCGCCTGGACAGTTATAATTGCCTGTCCATACAAATGCTGATAATCAAACAAGCAACTTAGCGGAAATAAAAATACGAAAATGTTAGTACCTTAAGCATTGGTTTTGATGATAACAACCATATGACATTATATAAAATATAGGTATTGATTTTTTTTCGTTATATTAGTATATAGTGCAGGATATTAGACATGAATGAATTAAGATGACTATACAGTATCAAGAGAAGATTCAAGAGGCAGATACAGAGATTCAAGAGTTAGAGATTGAAGACTCATGAGTATTGAAGAACTCAACATATCCCAAATAAGTTATAGAGTCTTAGAATTTTTGTTAAACCCCTGATAACACTTCTTTGATCTATTTGTCTCTCAATATCTCCTTTTCAAATGATTTTCAAACATCTTAAAAATGGTTTTAAAAGGATTCTTGTTTCCAAAATAATTTTTCAAAATAGCCTTCAAATTATTTCTACCTTTTGATTTTATTATATTCTATGTTTTTAAGTATTTTTAATGTGCTTTGAATATTATACTTTGTTATCATTTTAGTTTTTAAAGATTTTTAAATATTTATAAGTTTACTATAATATTTATTATTACTTTGATTTCAAATATATTCACTTTAACTTTATATTTATTATTTTCAAAAGAAATTCATATTTAAATCCTTTATATATTTAAATATATTTTTATAAAGTTTTCTTAAGTTTTGATATGATTAAAATATGTACAAACTATGTTTAGATGATTTTACAAAGTATTAAAATATTTCATAAACCTTAATATTTCTAAAATAATTTTTATGAAGTTTTTTTTAATTTTATGAAGGATATGTTGACATATCAAATTTGTAACGACCCGGTATTTTGGACCATTCAAATCGACAATAATCCACACATGTCTGACTTGAATAATTCAAAATAACAGATTGTAAATAAATTTGGAGCAAATGAAATCAAATACACAGAATCACAGACACAGAACATATCAGAATAACTCGCAGCGGAATATAAAAAACCATAGTAGTTCATGAAGCTACTATAACAAACTCTCAAAACAAAATACATAATATTTGTTTGAAAACATATACAATAGAAATCTCAAATAAATAGAAGTTTATGAATACCAGAACTGAAATAGAACAACTGAACTGAAAGGAACAGATAACTAGACAAGCAGAATCTCCAGCGATTCCTAGCTCCAGAAAGAAATCCAAAGCTAAGCTGTAAATACTCAGGCTGACCCGAGCGTAAAGTAAAATACAAAACACTCGAGTCAGGACAATATATACTTATATAATGTAAACCAACTCAAGTGAACTGTAGTAGAAATGCATAATAACTCAAAGGATGCTTGGGATCACCCATCCTTTAAGGATCAGTTAAACTATAAATTAAGTACATCCCGTGGTTAAAATTTCAAAATGGTATTTTATACTTCGAAATCAAATATCATTTCAAAATTCAATATCCTTCAAATATCCATTTCAAAATATCAAAATATCATATTTCAAAATAGTTTATATTTTGAAACAAATTACTTTATTTTAAATCATAAAAATGAAGTTATTATATTTAATAATTAAATTATTAAATTTCCAAAATTTTAATCTTTCAAAGTTCATTCGTTCACTTAAATTAATTAAAATAATGAAAATTCAACTTTCGCAGCATTTAAAAAATGCTACGGAAAGTCACATTTAAAACAGTTCAATTTAACAAAAGACAGCATTTAAAATGCTGTAATAGGGTTACATTAGTTTCAAATAAACTTAGTTAAATTCAACCATTATAACATTTACAAAAATGCTATAATAGCCTTTAATTAAATTTAGCCATTTTGTTTATTATTATCAACTACAGCATTTACAAATGTTGTATTATCATTTACATTAGAATTAATAGCATTTCAGAAATGCAGTTAATTAACTTCAAATATTCAGTATAATTTCACAAACAATTATATTTTTATATAAATCATTTTTAACTTAAAAATCATATAATTTCACTTTTAAAACAATCATTCAAATACCCTTATATTCATGATTTTATAAAGTTAAACCTCCATTCAAAAATCAAAATTTAATAATAATTCACTTATTAAATTCCAATATTAAATTATAAATTCATTAAATTAAATTAACTTAACACTTAAGTTTAAATTTTCAAATATAACTTAATTCCATTTTTTATTTACTTAACTTAAAATTCACTTTTAAGCCAAATTCACAATTTTCCAATTTTAGTTATATTTCAAAATTTCAACTTAAATATTCATTCATTTCACATTTTAACTTTATTCAAAATCATTAATATAATATAAAAATCATTTAAATTCACTTTAATCCAAATTATCATGAATTTATCACATTTCACATTTAATTTAAATTCCAATTATCACCAAATTAAAATTTCCCAAAATAACTTACATTTCAAATTTTCTAATTTTACCATTAATTTATTTCACTTATAAATTTTCAGAAAATCAATAATGCTTTACAAAAATCATTTTTTATTTAGTTTAAATCAAAATATCATAATATTTACATTTTTAAAATATTTTAAAAAAAAATTATAAGTCATATTTTAACTACGGGTCTGTAATTCATTTCTAGTCTAGGTAAAGTGATACGGGTAATATATCATTTCAACCTGTAATTTACAAAGAAAACCCGGGTTTGATCATTTCAAACCCGCAATCCCAAGGAAATGAAAAAAATAATTGAAAATCATTCAGGCCTATCATTTCAGCCCATAATGATTTTCTCCTATTCTAAAGTCCGTTCGGGTATGTATCATTTCAACCCATAGTGATTTTAATCTAAAGGGAACTTGCAGTGTGATAAACTGATAAAAATAATAGAACGGCATAATATAACAGTAACATATAATATAATAGGTGTTTAAGCATGGGTGAACATCATAAAATCATAACATAGCAAGTGTAACATGATAATGCATTTTACAGATTCAAAAGGGGTCAATTCACTAGTTATATATGTACATATTGTCTGGTGAGAATAACTCACTTGTTAAAAGCTGGAGATAGCCACAAAAGCACACAATACTGACACTACGAAGGCACGACAACACGGGAATGACTTGAGAGTGGAGAGCGAGATCCAAGTTATAGATCTTGTGTTACAACCCAAAAACAAAACCAAAATAATAGTTAAAAATCAATACGATTGAATTTGAATAACTTTGAAACAAAAAGCAGTTTGAATACGAAACTTTTTACCTTGCTTTCTCTACTTGTTTGCATGGCCTAGGGGATCAATTAGGTCAGGTTTGTACTTGGTTTGGATCAGGTATGGGTCTGGAAAAGGTAAGGCTACAAGGTAGAACATGATGGAGGAAGTTACAACACAGGGATGTGAAGGGGTTTAGGCTAAAACATGGTTTTTGGCAACCAAAAGGGCTCGGTCATGGGGTTATATGCTTGGCCAGTCAAGCTCAGGTCTGGACAGAGGTTGGAGTGGTGTGGGGAGGTCTGGAAAAGGTGGTGGTGGCAGCCTATGGTGGTGGTGGTGGTGTAAATGAAGGGAAGGTTGCATACATGGCTCGGGTAGGCGATAATTGTAGAGTTTTCAATGTTTTTGTGGAGTTTTGCTCAAGGGGAGGCCATGGCACTTTCATGTCAGTGGAGAATGATGGTTTGGCCGTGGATTTAGTGGGGAGGAAGGGATGGTGGTCGATGGTGGTGATGGTGAGGCTATGGGCCGAGCAAAGCATGAAGATTTCAAGGCAATTTACAAAGGAAAAACAATAAAAGAAGGTGAAAAAGAATAGAAAAGAGGAAGACATTACAATTCTTTTTCTTCAGATCTGAAAACATATGTGAATGAGGAATGAGAAAGTGATGTTTTCACATGAATTGCAAAATGAGATATGCAGCTGAAAGAATGAGGAGTTAAGGCCAATTGAATGAAAAGTAATGTTGAAATGTGAAAAGGTGGGAATTCAAAAGGCCTTAGGAAATAAAAAGCCACAAACCTTTCAAATCACTTTTATTTCTTTTTAATAAGTTTAAATAACTGAAAATAATTAAAAATTCAGTTTCAATTCGAAAATGTAACAAATATACAAAATATAAATAAATAAATGAAATAAGAAAATAGTACAAAATGAAAACTAGTCTAGAAAATTTGAAAATAAATGAAATAAACTTAGGGAAAATTGTATGGACTTGGAAAAATATTTATAAATAAAGATAAGAACATAAAATAAAAATGCATTCACAAAAATAAATAAATAAATTTTAATTAAATAAAATTTAAATGGAGAATATAGTAGAAAAATAGAAACTAGTCTTTAATAAATGCAATAAATTTTGGAAAAGTTTTATTATCACTTCAAAAATATTAAAAGGCAAAAATATACATAAAATAACATATTAACACATTTTAAAATAAAATATGACAAAGAAAATATGATTTATAAAATTTAAAATAGGCAAAATTGCAAAATAAAACAAATTATACTCAAAATTGAAATGTACATAACTTTTACAATTTAATTCCGATTTCAACGAAACAAAAAGCAGTATTCATGTTATTAAGTCTATTTTCATAATAAAAGATAAAATTTAAGATTTTAAACAATTTATATTTGAAGTTTTAAAAGTCAAAGTTTGACCAGTTTGACCAGAAATCCCCTTTTCAGGAAATGTTCAATTTATACCAGTTTGAAATTAAAAGTTACATAATAATCAACATTTATATTAAAAAATGAAATGTTTGAAATAAAACAAGTTTAAAATAGTTTTCAAAATATAATAAAGTCAAATAAAATATATACAAAAATCTAGGGCGGTTACACTCTCCCCCACTCAAATCTTTTCGTCCTCGAAAAGGAATGAAGTATGGAAAACACAGAAAAAGATAGAATGGAATAGGATTAAGACAAGATGACAAGAATATTAAAATTATACCTGATAACTGTTGTTATAGGTAAGTTTAACAAGGTGGAGAATAGGAATAGCAAGAAGGGAAAATAGGACGAAAGACAAGGATGAGCCATTTATTAAAAGTGTTGGTTAAAGAGGTAAAATATTTAAAACACTTTAAAATCTTTTAGAAAGGAAATAACTGATCAAAATATCCTTTATAATATTTTATCAAAATACTTTTTAACTCGATGTCTTAACAAGTTTATCCTTGTTCCTGTAGACTCTGGTAGTGCGTTGATCAGGCGCAAAACTAGAATTCTCCAGGTACTTAGTAGACTTGTTTCAACACCCAGTGAAAATACTGGAAAAACTTTTAAAAACAGATATGGAAAGTACAATCCAAACAAAAACAAACAAAACCTTTGTCTAACCATGGTTCGCAGATACACAATGGTTACGCCTGGATCCCCCAGGAAACAATCCATATCCGTAAGCTTTCTCAGCCCTGCGAGTTACGCCATGATGACTAGTAGAATGCAGGATACACAATGGTTACGCCTGGATCCCCCAGGAAACAATCCGTACCCCCAGGCAAGACTCAGCCAAGCATTTGCGCTACTATTCGCGACCTACACAGATTGCAGGATACACAATGGTTACGCCTGGATCCCCCAGGAAACAATCCGTACCCCTAGGCAAGACTCAGCCAGGCAGTTGCGCTATGCAGTCACGAGAGAACAATAAGACCATGGGTAACGCCATGGAATTCGAAGGACACTCGAGTATCATATCCGGAAAACCAAAAATCAGAGAGAATAATATCGATAGAATGAATCCAAGATGTGGCCACAAAGCGGATATCAAGCAGAAGGCACTTTCCATATCTTTACTTCGAAAATATGTATCATATAATACCTTTTCAAATCACTTTCAAATATCGTACTTATATAAAATCCATTATATATAAGATTTAATTTTCAAATCGAATACTTTCCAAAATCAATAGTATATCAAATCATACTTATATAGACTTCAATTATATAATATTTCACTTTCAAATTGAGTACCTTTTCAAATCTATAGTTTTCGAATCAATTTCATACTCATACAAATCAATTTTATATAAGTTCGACAACTCCCAAATCAAGTGTTTAGTAACATAAGGTTCTCAAATTTCAATTTGTTTCAATATCAGTTCAATTTCAAAATCATATACAATTTCACCAAATTATTTCTTCTCAAATTAATTATCTTTAGTTTCAAAGTTTCCAAAATAATAGATTTAGAAAATAAATCCAAATTTCCAAATCAATATAATTTAAGTCAACCAATTCATTTCCAAAATCAAATGTTTTCAAAATCATCTTATACTTACGTAAGGTCTATCTTACATAAGGATCAAATTTTCAAAATAATTTCGCTGTATGAAGAGCCATATGGGATTGAATATCTTTGCTTTTATGGGTTATATATCTTTGTAATTTAAATTGGAAATTTTCTTTTAGTAAGCAAAGATATTCTAACTCGACGGCTTTCAATTTCAGCGTCAAAATATATCAAAGATATTAGAATATAAGATGTACATATGTCATCATTTCGCAAAGTCACATTCGATCGCTCGCTCGATCACACAAGTTCGCTTTCGAACTAGTATTGTCCATTCACTTCCCTAATGCGGATTTCGATATGGTTTCTCGACTAGAAGCCATCAGTCTCCTTGCATAGCCATATACTATGATAGAGAATTCTAGAATCGAGCCCAAAATCCATATCAAATATTCGTCATCAAGAATCGAATGAAAAATCCTAACACGAAATGGTGTAATTCACCTCGAACTTGTGTACTCAAACTTGGATCAAATTAATTATGCGAATAAAACAGCATACGTACAACTAATATATTTATTCCAACTTGTTACCTATATAGTTTCATAAAGATGTTACTAAGTTAAAACACTTAAAATTTATTCAAAATATTTTGAAGAACAATTTCTTTTCAAAACATTTCAAATCTAAATTTCATATTAGAAAAAAATTTAAATTGCCTTATTCATTTACTTAACAAAACAGTTTCAACTTATTTAAATCAGATTACTTCATACTTAAACATTCAAAACAAACTTATATACTTTATCAAAATACTTTTCAAATTTCTCAGCTTTGAAAAGTTAACCTTGATTTGGAAGTACTCGAACTTCGAAATAGTTGAAGAAATCATTTTCAAATTCAAGAGTTGGAAATTAGCAACAAATCAGTAAATCAATTTTAATAGATAGGGTTATATCAAATCCAAAACTCGAGGACTGAACACCGGTTCATTTCAAATCGTTTCAAATATATTTACATATATCTTTCGAATATCAAATCATACTTCGGAATTTGAAATCAAAAATGGTTTCACAAAATCACTCGCATAGCAAAGCTATTAAAGTGGCCTCTCCCTCACTCAGAAACTCGAAAATCAATGTCGATGATGCGTGCACTCATCACCGAAATTATTTTCCAGCGACACAAGTGAGTTCTGGACTTCCATTTACTTTGAAAACTTCTTTGAAATTCCTTCGAAATCATTAAAACCCATTAAAATCATTGAAACATTACTTATTCGGAAAAATAATTTCAAATCATATTATTTATTATTTCAAAATCCTAAAACCAGTTCCAAAATGCCGGAGTTCAATCACTTAAATTCAGATTCAAAACCTTCAGTTATAAATCATTTTATATGAAACCATTTCTTATAAAATTTTCACAATTTCAAATCCTTTCAAAACTTCAAATTCTCATTTTTTTTAAAAGGTATATAATCCTTATCAAAAACATTTCATCTTTATATAAAAATATGGTCATCCTTATCAAAATAAAAACTACGATGAATACACAATTTTCAAAAGACAATCAACCACAAACTTTCCAAGGGACGATTCAAGGATGGATTTCAAAGCGAAACAGAGATTCAAATTTAGAAGGACTCTAATCAAATAGAATTCTAATTCAAAGATAGGCTCAAACGAAGATAAGATAATTAAATTACCAAATAAAAGATGGATAAGCCTATATGAATCGCGGGCGACCTTAACCGGTCAACCGTGACTTCAGGAATATAATCGATGCGAAAATCTAAGGCAAATCGACCTTTGATTGCCAGAGATAGAATCTAAATATAGCAGAAGATAGAAAACATCGTAAACCGAGGATACAGAAATATCCGATGAATCAATGTCAATTATAATTATTCAAAGATTGGCGGAATCGCCACCCTATAAAGGTCATACAAAGTGGAGCGATGCAATGCTCCAAAATCAAAAGAATACAATTATGGGAGACATGAATGGATTTCAGAACAAGTGGGAGCGTTCCAAAATTCAAAGGAATCATATTCGATAAGAATCCAAACGAAGATTAGAGATATATAACCTATATCGATACAGAAAAATTCCCATTCAAAATTTGGAATGACTCGAATTCATAACATACGAAAACAGAAGCATAAATATCTTTAGTTGGACAACTTTAGCTAAGCAAAAGATACAACAGAGTTTACTCAAAACAACCTAACAAACTACAGATTTTGCCATACTCAAAATAGATTCCTATCAACAATGGATCTAGATCAATCAAGAGAGAAGTTCAAAATTTTAGAGGATCCTAATCAAAGAAATTACTAACAAGGTGGATACGAAAGGAATGAAGCTTAAGAAATATTTTACTTTTAAAGCAAGGAAATTTATATCAAAATAATCTTTGAAAATTCTTTAAAAATCATTTGAAAATCATTTTATACTTAGAAAATACGTTCTCTCACAAAGAAATGATTCTGAGATTGATTTCACTTATTCTAGGGTATTTCTACCCTATCTCTAATGAGTTTTTGCTCCGCAGGCTAAGGTTTGCCTAAAACCAAAGCTCTGATACCAACTGTAACGACCCGGTATTTTGGACCATTCAAATCGACAATAATCCACACATGTCTGACTTGAATAATTCAAAATAACAGATTGTAAATAAATTTGGAGCAAATGAAATCAAATACACAGAATCACAGACACAGAACATATCAGAATAACTCGCAGCGGAATATAAAAAACCATAGTAGTTCATGAAGCTACTATAACAAACTCTCAAAACAAAATACATAATATTTGTTTGAAAACATATACAATAGAAATCTCAAATAAATAGAAGTTTATGAATACCAGAACTGAAATAGAACAACTGAACTGAAAGGAACAGATAACTAGACAAGCAGAATCTCCAGCGATTCCTAGCTCCAGAAAGAAATCCAAAGCTAAGCTGTAAATACTCAGGCTGACCCGAGCGTAAAGTAAAATACAAAACACTCGAGTCAGGACAATATATACTTATATAATGTAAACCAACTCAAGTGAACTGTAGTAGAAATGCATAATAACTCAAAGGATGCTTGGGATCACCCATCCTTTAAGGATCAGTTAAACTATAAATTAAGTACATCCCGTGGTTAAAATTTCAAAATGGTATTTTATACTTCGAAATCAAATATCATTTCAAAATTCAATATCCTTCAAATATCCATTTCAAAATATCAAAATATCATATTTCAAAATAGTTTATATTTTGAAACAAATTACTTTATTTTAAATCATAAAAATGAAGTTATTATATTTAATAATTAAATTATTAAATTTCCAAAATTTTAATCTTTCAAAGTTCATTCGTTCACTTAAATTAATTAAAATAATGAAAATTCAACTTTCGCAGCATTTAAAAAATGCTACGGAAAGTCACATTTAAAACAGTTCAATTTAACAAAAGACAGCATTTAAAATGCTGTAATAGGGTTACATTAGTTTCAAATAAACTTAGTTAAATTCAACCATTATAACATTTACAAAAATGCTATAATAGCCTTTAATTAAATTTAGCCATTTTGTTTATTATTATCAACTACAGCATTTACAAATGTTGTATTATCATTTACATTAGAATTAATAGCATTTCAGAAATGCAGTTAATTAACTTCAAATATTCAGTATAATTTCACAAACAATTATATTTTTATATAAATCATTTTTAACTTAAAAATCATATAATTTCACTTTTAAAACAATCATTCAAATACCCTTATATTCATGATTTTATAAAGTTAAACCTCCATTCAAAAATCAAAATTTAATAATAATTCACTTATTAAATTCCAATATTAAATTATAAATTCATTAAATTAAATTAACTTAACACTTAAGTTTAAATTTTCAAATATAACTTAATTCCATTTTTTATTTACTTAACTTAAAATTCACTTTTAAGCCAAATTCACAATTTTCCAATTTTAGTTATATTTCAAAATTTCAACTTAAATATTCATTCATTTCACATTTTAACTTTATTCAAAATCATTAATATAATATAAAAATCATTTAAATTCACTTTAATCCAAATTATCATGAATTTATCACATTTCACATTTAATTTAAATTCCAATTATCACCAAATTAAAATTTCCCAAAATAACTTACATTTCAAATTTTCTAATTTTACCATTAATTTATTTCACTTATAAATTTTCAGAAAATCAATAATGCTTTACAAAAATCATTTTTTATTTAGTTTAAATCAAAATATCATAATATTTACATTTTTAAAATATTTTAAAAAAAAATTATAAGTCATATTTTAACTACGGGTCTGTAATTCATTTCTAGTCTAGGTAAAGTGATACGGGTAATATATCATTTCAACCTGTAATTTACAAAGAAAACCCGGGTTTGATCATTTCAAACCCGCAATCCCAAGGAAATGAAAAAAATAATTGAAAATCATTCAGGCCTATCATTTCAGCCCATAATGATTTTCTCCTATTCTAAAGTCCGTTCGGGTATGTATCATTTCAACCCATAGTGATTTTAATCTAAAGGGAACTTGCAGTGTGATAAACTGATAAAAATAATAGAACGGCATAATATAACAGTAACATATAATATAATAGGTGTTTAAGCATGGGTGAACATCATAAAATCATAACATAGCAAGTGTAACATGATAATGCATTTTACAGATTCAAAAGGGGTCAATTCACTAGTTATATATGTACATATTGTCTGGTGAGAATAACTCACTTGTTAAAAGCTGGAGATAGCCACAAAAGCACACAATACTGACACTACGAAGGCACGACAACACGGGAATGACTTGAGAGTGGAGAGCGAGATCCAAGTTATAGATCTTGTGTTACAACCCAAAAACAAAACCAAAATAATAGTTAAAAATCAATACGATTGAATTTGAATAACTTTGAAACAAAAAGCAGTTTGAATACGAAACTTTTTACCTTGCTTTCTCTACTTGTTTGCATGGCCTAGGGGATCAATTAGGTCAGGTTTGTACTTGGTTTGGATCAGGTATGGGTCTGGAAAAGGTAAGGCTACAAGGTAGAACATGATGGAGGAAGTTACAACACAGGGATGTGAAGGGGTTTAGGCTAAAACATGGTTTTTGGCAACCAAAAGGGCTCGGTCATGGGGTTATATGCTTGGCCAGTCAAGCTCAGGTCTGGACAGAGGTTGGAGTGGTGTGGGGAGGTCTGGAAAAGGTGGTGGTGGCAGCCTATGGTGGTGGTGGTGGTGTAAATGAAGGGAAGGTTGCATACATGGCTCGGGTAGGCGATAATTGTAGAGTTTTCAATGTTTTTGTGGAGTTTTGCTCAAGGGGAGGCCATGGCACTTTCATGTCAGTGGAGAATGATGGTTTGGCCGTGGATTTAGTGGGGAGGAAGGGATGGTGGTCGATGGTGGTGATGGTGAGGCTATGGGCCGAGCAAAGCATGAAGATTTCAAGGCAATTTACAAAGGAAAAACAATAAAAGAAGGTGAAAAAGAATAGAAAAGAGGAAGACATTACAATTCTTTTTCTTCAGATCTGAAAACATATGTGAATGAGGAATGAGAAAGTGATGTTTTCACATGAATTGCAAAATGAGATATGCAGCTGAAAGAATGAGGAGTTAAGGCCAATTGAATGAAAAGTAATGTTGAAATGTGAAAAGGTGGGAATTCAAAAGGCCTTAGGAAATAAAAAGCCACAAACCTTTCAAATCACTTTTATTTCTTTTTAATAAGTTTAAATAACTGAAAATAATTAAAAATTCAGTTTCAATTCGAAAATGTAACAAATATACAAAATATAAATAAATAAATGAAATAAGAAAATAGTACAAAATGAAAACTAGTCTAGAAAATTTGAAAATAAATGAAATAAACTTAGGGAAAATTGTATGGACTTGGAAAAATATTTATAAATAAAGATAAGAACATAAAATAAAAATGCATTCACAAAAATAAATAAATAAATTTTAATTAAATAAAATTTAAATGGAGAATATAGTAGAAAAATAGAAACTAGTCTTTAATAAATGCAATAAATTTTGGAAAAGTTTTATTATCACTTCAAAAATATTAAAAGGCAAAAATATACATAAAATAACATATTAACACATTTTAAAATAAAATATGACAAAGAAAATATGATTTATAAAATTTAAAATAGGCAAAATTGCAAAATAAAACAAATTATACTCAAAATTGAAATGTACATAACTTTTACAATTTAATTCCGATTTCAACGAAACAAAAAGCAGTATTCATGTTATTAAGTCTATTTTCATAATAAAAGATAAAATTTAAGATTTTAAACAATTTATATTTGAAGTTTTAAAAGTCAAAGTTTGACCAGTTTGACCAGAAATCCCCTTTTCAGGAAATGTTCAATTTATACCAGTTTGAAATTAAAAGTTACATAATAATCAACATTTATATTTAAAAATGAAATGTTTGAAATAAAACAAGTTTAAAATAGTTTTCAAAATATAATAAAGTCAAATAAAATATATACAAAAATCTAGGGCGGTTACAAAATTCCTATATTTCGACACAGCGACTACAATTTTCAGAATTCAAATTTTGAATAGAAGTGTCTTTTCATCGTATCTCTTCGCGAAAGGATATGAGTATTTTTTTTCTATAAATAGGGGTTAAACCAATAAAGTTTTGTCAACTACTTTCTCATATATTCTTTCCTCTTTCACTCTCTTGAATTCCAAAAGAAAATCTACTCAAAATATTCTCAGATTCCATCAGAATCAAATTCAAACTCCATTAATTTGATCCTCTATTAACTACTCTCTAATCTTTCTCATCTCTCTAACTCAAATAAGATCAAAGTGCTATTCAAGAGGTTGTAGAATCATTTCTATTGAAGATCGAAGATCTGAGTCTGTAAAACTCTATAAAATCATATAGTTATACTTATGGATGTGATTGTAGCCTATGTAAATCAATTGGGTGTGCTTAGTACCCCAGAAATCTAGTGGGTGTGCTTGTGGCCTATGTAAACCAAATGACTCTACCCAGAGGTCGAAAAGTCTGGAAGCTATGTCCCATTGCCTTGAAATCAAGATTGTATTTGCTTTGCTATTTGAAAAGAAATTTGTACAAGGAATTGTACAAGACTGGATGTAAGGTAACTCTGAACTAGTATAAAATCCTAGTGTGTTCTTTCCTTTTTTACTTTTACTGCATTTATATCGACCTGTGTTTGAATCCGTGATTGTTAATTGCATTATTTAAACTATAATCTTAAAATAATTCAAAATGATTCACAAAAATATTAAAACACTATTCACCCCCCTCTAGTGTCAAATTAGCCTTAAGATCCATCTTCCTCCAAATTAACATTTGGTATCAGAGCAATGATTTCAAAATTTAGTAATTTGAGTTTTGAAAAGTTTTAATGGCAAGAGATCTTGATAATATTTTTAGCACTATTTTTGAAAAGAAATCTGACAAAATTAACATGGAATTGTTTCATGATTTTGCATTCATTCAATAGGAAAAGCCAGTTGATCTTTTGAAAAGGTATAATTTATAAGAATAGGCATGTTACATGGAATTTGATGAGCTAACATCTAGTGATCAAACTCTACAAATCAAACAGGACAAATGGATACCGGATAGTAGATGTTGAAGATATATAACAAAAAATCCGGAGGTCTTGAAAGATATCACTTAAAAAGAAGATGGATCGGTCAATTTTGGAGACAACTCTAAAGGATATGCGATTGGCATATGTAATGTCGGTAATTCTAAAACTCCAACTATTTCTAATGTTTTGTTATCTAGTAATTTAAAACATAATCTGCTAAGTATTAGTCAATTATGTGACAAGGGCTTTAAAATTAAATTTGAAAAGGATAACTGTCATACTGAAGATAATGAGTCAAACATTATCTTTGAAGGCATTAGGAAAAATATATTTATATATTAAGTATGAAAGTGTCAAATGATAATTTATGTCTTTTGGGTGAATCAAATGATCCCTGGATTTGGCATACAAGGTCTGGTGATTTGAATTTCAAATACTTTTCTAAAATTGTCAAAAATGATCTGGCTAGGGGCTTCCTAAAATAAGTTTTGTTGTTAATAATCTTTGTGATGCGTGTCTATTAGGAAAACTTAGAAAAAGTTCTTTTAAGTCAAAAGATATGGTCTCTACTTCTCAAATCCTTGAACTTCTTCATTTACATCTTTTCGGTCCCTTGCAAATACAATATATAAATCATAATAGATATGTCTTTGTAATCATGGATGATTTTTCTAAAGCTTAAAGTGATGTTTTTGAAATGTTCAAAATCTTTGTTAAAATAATTCAAAATAAAATGTCTATGAAATTCAAAAAATTTAACGTAATCACGGTGGAGAATTCGAAAATTAAAATTTTGAAAATTTTTATGATAAGAAAAGAATTACTCATAATTTTTCTTTTCCAAGAACAACTCAACAAAATGGAGTAGTAGAAAGTAAAAATAGAATGATTCAAGAGTGCGCTAGAACTATGTTAAATGATAGTAATTTACCAAAAAAAATTTGGGTTGAAGCAGTTGCTATAGCATGTTATATTTTAAATAGAGCTTTGACCTTTAACTAAGAAAATACCATATGAATTATTTTATAATAAAAAGCCTAAAGTATCATACTTTAGAGTTTGCGGTAGTAAATGTTTTATAGTGAAAACTAAAGAAAATTTAGATAAATTTGATAATGAATAAGATAGAGGAATTTTTATTGGATATTCAATCAGAAGTAAAGCTTATAAAGTTTTTAATTCTAGAACTAATACTATTGAAGAGACAATACAAGCTTCATTTGATGAAAATTTTAAAATTAGTAATATAAGAATTGATGAGGAAGAAAACGTTGATAATACAAATGAAATTACTAATAATGAAATTACTAATAATGAAATTACTTAATGAAATTGTTGATAATGAAAACGATAAAAATACTGAAAATATATATCCAAATAAGAGAACAAAAATATTAAAGGATCGTCCTATTAAAAACATTCTATGAAATATAGAATCCGTTGTTAAAACAAGAAACAAATTAAATTAAATGAGTAATATCGCTTTCATTTCAACAATTGAACCTAAAAATCCAAAGAAAGCATTAACAAATGGTTCATGGATTCTTGCTATGCAAGAAGAATTGAATCAATTTACAAGAAATGATGTTTGGGAATTAGCCCCAAGACCCAAGGATAAATCTATAATAGGAACTAAATGGGTATATTGAAATAAAATGAATGAACAAGAAGAAGTTGTAAGAAATAAAGCTTGTTTAGTCGCTCAAGGTTATTATCAAGAAGAAGGTATTGATTTTGATGAAACCTTTGCACCCATAGCTAGATTAGAAACAATAAGAATCTTACTCGCTTTTGCAAATCATAATAATTTTAAATTATTTCAAATGGATTTTAAAAGTGCATTTTAAATGATTTTATTAAAGAATATTTTTATGTAGAACAACCTTCATTTTTTGGGGATGAGAAATTCCCTAGTCACATTTATAAATTAAAGAAAGCTTTATATGATCTAAAGCAGGCTCCTAGAGCTTGGTATGATAGACATATGTCATATTTATTATAATCTAATTTTGAAATAGGCAAAGTAGATAGTACTCTTTTTATTAAAAGAAATAAAAATGATATTCAATTAATACAAATATATGTAGATGATATTATTTTTGGATCAACTGGCGATAAATTAAATAAAGAATTTTCAGATATAATGACTAATGAATTTGAAATGAGTCATATAGGAGAACTAAATTACTTTTTAGGATTACAAATAAAATAATTAAGTAATGGTAATTTTATGAGTCAAGAAAAATATGCTAAAGATTTGGTTATATAATTTGGAATGTCAAATACTAGTAGTAAGCCAACTCCCATGACTACAAATGAAAAATTAAATAAGGAAGAAAATTCAAAAGATGTAGATTAAAAATTATATATAGGAATGATTGGATCACTACTTTATATAAGCGCTAGTAGACCGGATATATTGCATAGTGTATGTCTTTGTGCAAGATATCTAAGGAAACTCATCTACAATATGTGAAACGAATATTACGATATGTAAACAACATATTAGATTATGGACCCTTTTATCAAAAAGAGGATTTCTTTGAATTAATTTCATATAGTGATGCTCATTATGTTGGTTGCAAATCAGACTGAAAAAGTACAAGTGGAACTTGTCACTTTTTACGACATTCTCTAGTTTAATAGTTTAGCAAAAAGTTAAAATATGTTTCTCTATCCACAACAGAAGCGGAATATATTTAAACAGCATTTGCATGTTCAAAAGTTATTTATATGCAACAAACGTTAAAAGATTTTGGTTTAAACTTTACAAAATCACCAATATACTGCGATAATACTAGTGCGATTAATTTATCTAAAAATCCAACTCATCATGCTAGAACTAAACATATAGATATACGACATCACTTTCTAGGAGATAACATAAACAAATAAATAATATCGGTAAAATTTATAAATACTAAAAATCAAATAGCTGATATATTAACTAAACCATTGCACCAAACATCATTTACTAAGCTAAGAAGAGAGTTAGGAATTTGTTCTCCGTTAAAAATATAAAAATAATGACATATAAATTATAAATTAAAAAATATCATCTAATTTACACTAGATATATGGACATACATGGATTGGATATGTCGATATATGTAGTTAAATTCAGAATTCAAATTTACCTCCCAAATTCAAAATTCGAACTGGGGTTATATAACAACCAAAATTCGACTTCTTCTTCATTTTTCTGTCTTTTCATTGTTCTATCTTCTGAAATAAAATAATCTCACGCCCTCCTCAAATTCTAAGCTTCCAAGGGAGGAAAATTCATCCTTTTTATTCCCATCTTTTACACAAAGGACTCTCTAAAACATTACCATGGCCAAAGTGACTAAATTGGATGAAGAAATGAAGAGTGTTCTGCAAATGCTCATTGAAATACAAGTGGTTCAACTTAGAATCTCCAGGGAACAAGAAAAACAAGGTAGAATCCTATGAAAGCTACAAAAATATCTATTGGATAATCCAACAAATCAAATAATGATTGAAGAGGATAATCTTAATCCTACAAATGCAGAAGAGGAAGTGGAAGAAAAAGAGGAAGAAAAGGAAGAAGAAGAGGAAGAACAAATGGATAAAGATGAAGTCCATTGTGTTGAAGAAGTCTGTTTTGACCGAGATGGAAATCTCGTTGAATGAAAAGGAAATTCTTTCCTTTATTATTCCTTTTGCTCCATCCAAAAGTCTCCCATAATCAAGTAGAAACCTTAGTCCTAGGATTAGCATGTTTAGTATGATTTGTTAGGATTTAATTGACTTGTTTGATTTGGTTTGTTATGTGATCTAGATTTACTTTACAGTTGTGTGTATAAGACTTGTTGATTGGATTGAACTTGTTTTTATTTGTTAGGTTGATTGAATGAGTGTGAATTAATTTGATTACTTGAAATTGTTTCGTGTCACTTTAATTCAAATATATGTCTTGGACTGTTGTGATTAATACAAGTTATTTATATCATCACTTATCATTATTATTACTTATTATTCTTATCACTTTTACAGTACTATAATTGCTTATTCTACTTACTTTTATATCTCAGTATTATATGTTATGTAGTAGTGTTTTTAGTTAGATTTTTGTTGATGACATAGGAGGAGAAATATATAAAATCTAGGAATCTAGGCATAGAATAAGGGAAAGTTTTGTAATTCGGGGGAAGTTATAACATATTTTATGTACATAGTTGTCATCGTCAGAAAGGGGAGATTTTTAGTACTTTAGGCATTGGTTTTGATGATACTAACCATATGACATTATATAAAATATAAATACTAATGTTTTTATCAAGTTATACAAGTATATAATGCAGGATATTATATAGGTATTAATTAAGAAGACAATACATAGTCTTGGGCAAATAAACCTTCAAGTGACCAGGGTACAAACATATTTAGTAGTTGTAGAATTAGGCTCTTGCATAGCTTGTCATGAAAACATGCCAAAATATTTATTAGTGAGTATATTCTATATTTCTTTTTCAATCTTACTTCAATTCATTTATATATTTTACTTATAAACATTTTATCAATTTTTACTAGTTGCACAAATTTATTGATGTTGATTGTTTTAACTTTATATAGTAAATGTTCTTGTAATATTAGAAAGGTTAAATGTTACCATTTCATATTTCTAGTAAGGCTCCCACTAGAGTTTTATGTTTCACAAATCACTAAGAGAAAACATGGGAATCTTTCGATATCTCTAGTGGGCATGAGGACTCGTATTTCTTAGGATTTTGACCTTGAGGAAAGCTCAATGAACCATTGGCCCACATACGATAGATTACCCTTATCGGTTCTATCATATACGACTTCTAACCCATGGTTCCTTCGCCTAGTCTCAACTTTACCTTGAGGAAAGATCAACAAATAAAGACAGTTTATTCATTCATACCCACCATTTCACGACGGCCTAAGTATAGTGTACATACCTTAAGGAAAGCTTAATAAATATATGCAGTTATCTTACCTCATCTATTCAATATATTAACAGTACTATATATAACCTCACTAGCTAAAGGCATGCTCAACAACTAAGGAGTATGTGAGTAATCTATTAATATATAAATGGCCGAGAACAACTTTATATTAAAGGTTCATAATTTTTAATATATTATATTGACTAATATTGATTTATGGAATAATATATTTCTAATTAAATACCCACATGTTTCAAGTGTCATACATATTAGAAATCATGGTATATGTACTATACGTATTGTAACGACTGCCTTTCTTACTCCGAAAGACGAGTCATTAAGAGTAAAAGAAAAGGAAAGATAAGGAGAAACTACACAATCGCATAATCTCCCCACGAATCAGAACAACATATAATAGATAACATAGGATATTATATAATCAATTCCATAATATTAATACCTCAGAGACACTACATTACACCCTTCAACTGGATAGTTATAGCCACTTGCCCATACAAAAATTCATAGATCATACATAAATACACAACGCAAATAGAAACAATTAACTAACGGTGAAACTACCTACTCCAGCTCCTTCAAAATGCTTCCGTAAGAAACCTGGATCACTTGGCTATTCATACATATTTGAGTACCCATGAGTTTTAGGAAAAGAAAATAAAACTCCGGGTCAGACATGGGTCTGGTGTGAGCAAACTCAAACAACTTAAATTTACTTTTATAGAACGCTTTGAAAATCAAAGGTATCTCGTAAGACCACGCCGCACATAAACACGGATGGGTTTTTACCTTACGATAACCAAAACACTTTATATAGAAATCCAGTGATATTATGATAATGTCTAGGGTTTTCAAGTAAAATAAAACATAGCTGAAATGCTTGCATCCCACATTCCAACATATTTGGGTACAACTAAACCCGTAAGATACTTATTGGTTGGTGGATTCCATACAATGACTAGGGTATCGCCCATCACAGTACATCTCTAGATTTGTGTACCGAGGTTGAACCTATCGACCCCTGCGAACACAAGACCGACCTACCCTTTACTGGATAGTACCGAATAAGATCTCCCATGTCTTAGTCATTCCCTATTGATGAGGACTGAGGCTACATTTACCTTTATTATAGCATTGCCACTTGGAATGCTAACGTTGCCTTCCAGATGTTGACACAATGTCAGCATTCATCCATACAAGTCGTTTAGGAGATGAACGAACCAAAGGCGCTATCTCCACTACACCCTTTTTGGAATCACTCTCAGGGTTAGTAGCAAATGGCCCTTGCACTTCACAGTCTTCATCTTGGACCTTACCTTTAATATTTTCAACTCAAACACTTCCGTTGGTTCGAAGTGGTTTTCGGATAACAATGGCTCTCCGATCCCGGTCTCTCTAATCCAACGTTCGATAATTTTAGAGGGTCAAGTTGTTTATAGTGGGCCATCCGCTATCAAGGTGTAAGATTTACATATGAACATACGTTCCATTTTCTTAGATTGTCATGACCCGCTTATCGAAATTAACCCTCATGTGTTCATCACGTTCCTAAACTGCGGTATTTGTGATAAGTACAAGTCGACTTACTTTCAATAAAACGTGTCAACATTTTATTACAACTACTTTAATTCATTTGGCTACTTAATAGCATGGACAAGAGATCCTTTGGTCTAAAACAAAACATACTTAGACAAGAAAGTTGGTTAAAAATAAATAACCGATAGTGTTTTGAAAGAAACTTTAAAATAAATAAGCTTTAATTAAATCATAAGTTTATAACTCAACTAAACTTCAATTAATCTTAATTAAATCAAAAATCATACATTAAACCATAATTAATTAAAAATTTATTTATAATTAAATTTAAATTTGATAACATTCATTTAAGAATTAAACCCAAATTAAGTGGATAATTAACCTTTAGTTAAATAACAATTAATTAAATAACTAACTCTAATTAAATAATTAATTAAAGTAAATAAACTTTATTAAATAAAAATTAGTTTCATTTTTATCTTAATTAACCATTATTTAAAACTTCCTTAATTAAAAATAATTACTTGGTTAATAACTTCTTAAACACTAATTACTTAACCTAATTACTTAATCAATTAAATAATAATTACCCTAATTAATAAATTAAATTATTAAATAACTAAACTTAAACTATCGACTTACTTAATTAATTTGAAATGAGTTTTCAAAAACAATCCAAAAGAAAACACTTTAAAACTTGAAATTGTGAAATTTTCCCGAACTGCATCCATAGCGACTATCGCTATGAGCCATTTCGCTAGAACTGATTTCTAGGTGAAAACTTCACTTTAACTCTAGCTACTACCTATTTTGAAACACAAATGGAAGAGTTTTGAAATCTTTAAACAAAGGTGAAAACTTGAAGAAGAAAAACATTTTTCAAAATCCAAAACTAGAAACAAGCTTTTCGTTTTCAAATCGGATCTCAAGTCCTTTGCGACTTTTCAAGGTGCCGACTTCACAACATTTACATAACATACGCTTGGTTTTGTTTCACAAACACACTACCATCATAACATAATCAACCATTCACATATCCATATCCAAACATCATTTAACATCCAAATCACAAAACCTAGCTCAACACAGACTTATAAACATATGCCATCAAAACAACATGATATTTCAACACAATAACCACTATATTTTCACAATATATAGTTCATCAAAAACATGTTTATTCTTTCCAAAAACAAGAGTTTACTCACCGAAACCTTACTAATCCAAGGAAAACTTTGCTAAAACTTGAAAACACTTTAGGAACTTGCAAAAATTTAAACTTTGGATGTTCGAACACCTTAAATGGGCTCGGCCATGTAGACTTTGGATTGGCCTAACGAGGTTTTGGCTTGGCCATGGGGTTTTAGGGTGGATGGGCTTGCAATTTTGGAAGAGGAGGTGTTGTAGAAGTGTTTTTGTGAACTAAAGAGGAGATTTTTAGCAAAAAAAGTGACTTTTTCTTATTTTAGAATTTATGAAAGGAAGCCATGGGTGTGTTTATTCAAGCTCTTAGGAATTTTAAAATAAAGAGGAGGATTGTAAAAATGAGAACACGAAAGAGTAGTGGTATATATAGGCTTAGGAAATTAGTTAAAATTGTGAAAGTGCTTATAATAAAATATTTATACATGCATGCACTCCACTCCTCCCTCCCCTTCATTTCCATCCTCATATACTCCCATCCCCCCCCCCCCAATCTTGCACTATTCATGCCATGTAGTAAGTACTTTGTATTGAAAAAAGATAGTTTTATATGTATATATACACACACTTTTCTTTATAAATTATTTTCTCTTATTCATATATATACACACTTTTAAAGACAAGTATATCCAACAATATATACATGTATTCATCATGTTTAGAATAGTTTGTAGTGTGTATATAAGTGTTTACAATAGTGCTATGACATTTTAAATAACTTTGAACCGGTGAAAAATCAATATTTCGAAAAATAATTTCCGGTTACATTTTCTATCTCTCTATGAACTATATATATATTGGTAAACAAATTTCGAAAACGATTTTATCATCATTAGTTTTAATTTAAAATAGTTTTATTTGTTAATAAAAATTCATTTATTAATTATTTAAAAATATAATTAAATATCCAATTAAATAGCGACCAAATTCTGGGTCGTTAGACTCTCCCCCTTAAAAGAATTTCGTCCCAAAATTAGCAAACAAGGAGATAATTCAAACTACGCAAAAGCTATATATTCATATCATAAAACAGATACAAAGACATGCACTAAACACCACATCAAACAAACGTACACTATACATACAACCTTCAACTAGCTATCCTAACGTCAACTCAGGATCGACTTCTTTCATATGATCCACAGTCTCCCACGTGCAGTCTCTTGGATTCTCACTCCAATGAATCTTGACTATTCGCGCCACCTTGTTACGCAATCTCTTATCATTCTAATCCACAATATATACTAGATGTCTAACCACTATCAGGTTCGGTTCTATATCCAATTCCTCTTGAACCGATGGCTCCACAATCAAAGATGGGACATGAACATACTTTCTCAAATGAGACACGTGGAACACATTATGAACTGTCACCAATCTCTCTAGCAACTTGATCCTATAAGAAAGCGATCTGATACTCTCAGGAATACGGAAGGGTCCAACATACCTAGGAGCTAACTTTCCAGCTTTTACAAATCTAACAGCTCCTCTTATTGGTGAAATCTTTACGAACACCAAGTCTACAACCACAATTTCCAAATCTCTTCGCCTCTTATCATGATAACCCTTCTAGCGATCTTAGGCTTCACTCATTCTTTTCTTAATCACTGCAATTTTTTCGGTAGCTTCTTAGATCAAGTCCGGCCCAAGCACTAATCTATCTCCCATCTCAACCCAAGATGCTGGTGACTTGCACGGTCTTCCATATAGGGCTTCATAAGGTGCCATACCAGTGCTTGCTTGGAAGCTATTGTTATAGGAGAACTCAACTAAATGCAAATGATCCTCCCTTGATCCACGAAAATCTAGAACACACACTTTCAAGAGATCCTCTAGAATATGATTCACTCACACCTTCTGTCCATATGTTTGGGGGTGGTATGTTGTACTTAGGCTCTACTTCGTTCCTAGAGTTGTTTACAATGCTTCCCAAAATTGACTAGTAAATATGGGGTCTCGATCACTTACTATACTCATTGGAACTCCATGCAACCTGACAATCTCTCTCATAAAAGTTTCAGCTAAGGAAGCAGCAATTCTCGTTGGTTTCCAGTGGACGGACAATATAAAACCGGCTAGCCTTTTAAAATTCTCGTTGGTTTTACCGAAATAAAATGTGCGCTCTTCATTAGCCGATCCTCGATAACCCATACTCCATCTCCTTTTCTAGTTCTAGGTAAAACATCGATAAAATCCATTGGTATCATTTCCCATTTCAAATTAGGTGTTTCCAAGGGTTGTAATAATCCGGCCATCTTCTGATGATCACCTTTGATTTGTTGACAGCACAAACGTCTGTTAACATAGATTGAAATGTCTTTCTTCATTCCCGGCCACCAAAATACTCTTTTCAAGTCTTTATACATCTTATGAACTCCTAGATGAATACTTAACTTAGACTTGTGGCATTCTGACAAAAATTTCTCCCTTAAGTCATCCACATCTGGAACACACAATCGTCCACCCATTCTTAAAGTACCTCGACTATCCATTACAAAATCTGAACATCTACTTCCTTTGACTCTTTGACTTAATCCTTCCAGTATTTCATCCTTCCTCTGATTTCTCCTAATCCTTTCGTGAAGTGTCGGGGTAACCTCTAGGAGGGTAAAAATAGCATTTCTACTTAAGGCATCTGCCACCACATTAGCCTTTCCTAGCGTATAAAGAATATCCAAGTCATAGGACGCCTGAAACTCTAACCACTTATGTTACCTCAGGTTCAGATCCTTCTAACTAAAAATATACTTAAGGGGTTTATGATCCGTGAAGAGCTCGAATTTTTCATCTAATTAAAGAAAATAAATTTACTACTAAAATCTCTAAAGATTAGAAAGAGATTAAGAGGAATAGAAGGATCCTTACCCTGCAAGTAGTGTCTCCACATTTTCAATGCAAAGATAGCAGCC
This sequence comes from Allium fistulosum, assembly GCA_030737815.1. Taxonomy (NCBI): domain Eukaryota; kingdom Viridiplantae; phylum Streptophyta; class Magnoliopsida; order Asparagales; family Amaryllidaceae; genus Allium; species Allium fistulosum. Next base: position 544,301,447 of record CM060903.1, read on the forward strand.
AGCAACTCCAGGTCATGTGCAGCATAGTTCTTCTCGTGAAGCTTCCACTTTCTACTTGCATACGCAATCACCCTACCATGCTGCATCAAAACTGCACCTAGTCCAACTCCACAAGCATCTGTGTAAACAATGAATCCACTATTTCTATATGGAACAACCAAAATCGGTGCATTGGTCAATCTATTCTTCAATTCCAAAAATGCTTCTTCACACTTTGGAGTCCATACAGAATTCTCCCCCTTCTTAGTCAGCTTAGTCAAATGGGAGGAAATCTTAGAATAATCTTGAATAAACCTCATATATTATCCAGCCAAACCTAAGAAACTGCGAACCTCAGTAGGAGTCCGAGGTTGCTTCCATTCCTGAACAGCCTCTACCTTCACTGGGTCAATAGAAATACCTTGTCCTGACACAATATGTCCTAAGAATCTTACTTTTGATTTCCAAAAACGGAACTTAGAAAATTTCGCCTTTGAGATATGTCTCCTCAATGTCTCCTACACAACTTCCAAATGATGTTTATGCTCTTCCTCATATTTTGAGTATATAAGGATGTCATCGATGAAAACTAACACAAACTCATTAAGAACACCTTGGAAAACACGGTTCATAAGATCTACAAAGTAAGCCAATGCATTGGCTGTACCAAAAGGCATAACCAACCACTTAAAGAAATCTTTAGGGCCCCTAAATGCAGTTAAGGGTATACTATCTTCAACAACCCTCAACTGATGGAATCCTGTAGCTAGATCCATCTGAGAAAATACTATAGCTCCATGAAGTTGGTCAAAAAGATCATCGATGCGGGGTAAGGGATACTCGTTCCTAATTGTTTTCTTATTCAACTCCATATAAACCACGCACAACCTTATAGATCCATTAGACAACTCGAACGACTGGGTCTAATCAATCCTCTTCTTAACAGGTCCTGGGTTTGACTTACCAACTCCTCTCTCTCCTTCGGAGCCATCCTTCACTTAGGTTGAATCAAAGGCCTTGCATAATCAAAGTGAAACTCTACCTCTCGGTGGGGGGGGGGGGTAAACTTTTAACCTCTTCGAATACACCAGCAAAATTCTTAACAACTCCAATAGACCCTAAATTTTCTTGGGATGCCTCTAGGGAATAGAAGAAACTACACATATAATATCAAGTTCCTCGCACGGTACTTTAGTAATTCTTCCCAAATTGGTTACTAATGATATAGTTCTTTCAATATAATCTAAAACAGCTCCATATTTCGATAACCAATCCATACTATGAATAATGTCAAATCCTTTAAAGTGTAAGACATACGGGTTGCATGAAAGTGATGAGAAAGGTAGGAAATTGGCACATTCTCATAAATCATATTCATATGGGTTACACCACCTATGGGGTTAGACACACACATAGGGTTTTCTACAATACTCGGAATGAGATGTGTAACGACCTGATATTTTCAACCATTCGCATCCGCACATGTCGGACTTGAATTGCTCAAAATACCGCGTTGAAAATAAAAATTGGGCAAACTCATCATATTTCGTAAATAAATAATCACAGATCACAGACACAGAGTAATATAATGCAACGAAAACAAAGAAATAGTAGTTCATGAAGCTACTATATAAATACATCAAAGTTAAGTAAGATACAATAGGAATACCAAGATACAACAGGAGTAACAGTATGATAATCAGGTACAACTCAGAATACAACTGGAATCAACTGGATAACAAAATGAATAGATATCTGGATCTTCAAAGCAAAACTCCAGCTCCAAAGGTGAGTCTCAAAAGCTATATCACTCAGTCTGACCCGAGCGTAAAGCAAAACACTGGAGTTAGGACATACATACTTATATAATGTAAACCAACTCAAGTGAACTGTAATAAAGGTACAAGTAACTCAAAGGATGCTTGGGATCGCTCATCCTCTAAGAATCCGTTAAACTATTTACTATGTAGTAATATTCGCTATTATAATAATGTCTAATATAAAATAAACATACTTTTAAATAGCATTAAGGCTTTACATTTTCCAATTTAACACGTAATAGTCCCAGTAGTCTATCCAGTATTAGACTACTCCCAAAATGGGGGCTACCCTCGATACTCCACAGGCTACGGGAGAAATCACAACTCGTAGTAAAGCTCGATATGGTAAGTGACACGGAACACAAGGCAATGCCAGGGTAGATATACCAATTACGCACACGGGCTGGTGGAAACGCATAGCAGCCACTACCGCTCCACCTCGAACAACACTCCCAAATCAAGGGGTGCACCCAAACAAATCATAAAGTAATAGAATGGTATCGAAGAAGTGCGTCCGATCAGAGGTGCTACCTCATTGGCCCGATATCGCTCCTGTTTTTAGCCACCTTATGCCAACTCACGGGAGTTGGGTCCACGCATATACCTTAGGATCGTCGCCACCATCCTACTTCATTTTGGAAACTACACCGCGTACACAGTTGTTAAAGTGGTTTTTGGTATCGATAGAGAGTATGTCCATATCCGATCCCGGTCTCTTTAACAACCAATCGTTATTATAACCCGTGGTTAAAAATTTCAAAATAGTTCATTTTTCAAATCAAAATACATCCTTTAAACCATTTCAAAATCATATCATTTATTTCAAAATAATACATACTTTCAAACCCAAAACATATCCATTTCAAAACAAATTCAACAATATATCATTTCCATTTCAAAACCAATTCAATAATATATCATTTCTATTTCAAAAATCAAAGCAATAATATATCATTTATATTTCAAACTAAATCAATATATTTCTTTCAATTTATTTAACTTGAAATATTCTTTAAAATCATATTAAATAAAACCACCTTATAAAGTCATATCCTTGAATCTTCAATTTCAACAAGTTTCAAATTAATATATATTTAAAGACAATTCTTAGTTAAATACAATTCAAATTAATTTCATTTCCAAACCATAGTATTTTCAAAGTCATAACAATTCTGAAACCGAACATTTTTTTTGAAACCAAAATACTTGGAAATCATAACACTTGAAATATTGTCATTAGGACCTCATAATACTTAGAAAGATCATAATACTTCTAAATTAATATTCATTACCAAAGTTATAACATTTTAAGTTCATTCATTCAATTATACCAATTTCAAACATTGTATTAACTCATAAATTTCAAAGTGGTTTATATTCAAATCAAAATAATTCATTTACACCATTTAAATATGAAGTCATTATACTTACAAATCAAATATTCAATTCCCAAAAATTTAGCCTTTTCTGAGCTCATTTATTCACTTAAATACTTCAAACAATTTAAATTTCAGCTTTTGCAGCACCTAGAAAATGCTACGGTAAGTTACATTTGAAACCATTTAATTCAACAAAGACAGCATTTAAAAACTGCTGTAATAGTTCAGTTTTAGTTGAAAAATAGTTCAATTCAGAAAAAACAACATTTACAAAACTGTTGTAATAGTTCAGGGTTCTATTTAAAGATTTTAGTTCAATTCAGCAAAGACAGCACTTGCAAAGTGCTGTGATAGCCCTTAGTTAAATTTCCTTTTAGTTTACTTATGTAACTACAGCACTTACAAAGTGTTGCATATTCTATTTAGTTTAGATTTTAGTTCATTTCCAGAAACGATAGCATTTCTGAAGTGCTACTAAATGAATTTCCAGATTTTAAATAGAATTCCAACCATAAATAAACTTCAATTTAAATCATTTAAACTTATAAAAATCATATTTTTCCACATCAAAAATGTTAATTTAAATACCTTTAACTTATGATTTTTATAAAGTGAATTTTTACAAAAAAATCCAATTTTACAAAAATTAATCCAAGTGTACCAATTTCTTATTCTTTTCATTTTTAACAATTTCTCTTTACACTTAAATTTAAATTTCATTTCATAAATAAAACTTAATTTCCATTTTTATTTAATTAACTTAAAATTTCATGACAAATCAAATCACAATTTATAAATTAAGTTATGTTGAAAATCACAATTTTCCATTCATTTATTAACATATTTAACACATAGAAAAATCATTTTCACTTTATTAAATCATTTTAAAAACAAAATTTAAATCAAAATATCAAAATTTACATTTTTAAAATACTTAAAACTTCCAGAAAAATATATAAAATAACCACGGGTCTGTATAATATTTTCTAGCCTAAGTCAAGTGATATGGATAATATATCATTTCAATCCGTAGTTTACAAAGAAAATCCGGGTTTTATCATTTCAAACCCGCAATCCCAAGTAATTAAAATAAATAAAAATCGCTCAGGCTTATCATTTCAACCCATAACGATCTTTCCCTATTCTAAAGTCCGTTCGGGTATGTATCATTTCAACCCATAGTGATTCTATTCTACAGGGAACTTGCAGTGTGAGAACGGAATATAAATAAACAGTATAACAGAATATAACATAGCAGATGATGTGACAAGTTTATAACAGGGTTTAACATCATATAAATGATAACACAGGCAGGTATAACATAATATAATTATTTCTACACTTTCACTTGCTATCAATTCACAATTATATAAGTATGAATGTCAGGTGTGATTACTCACCTTTTTATGCTGGAGTTATCAAATCAAATGACACAAACGAATTTCCAGAAGGCACGATGACAATACTATAGATTCAGGTGGAAGAGAACCAAGCTAAAGATCTTGTCACAAGCCATAAACAAAACCAAATATTAATATAAATTCAATACAACATTGAATTGGATTAACTTTGAAATAAAAAGCAATATGAACACAATAGCTTTTGCCATGCTTTCTACCATCACATGCTCGGCCTAGGGATTGATTTGGCTCGGGTTTGGACATGCTTTGGCTCGGGTTTGAGTCTATGGAGGCACGGCTACAAGGTGATGAAGTGGGTAGGAGTTACATAGGAGGAATACAAGTGGTCAAGGCAAAATGGAAGAGTTTGTGTTCACTATTTGGCTCGGCTACATGGATCTATGGCTCGGCTAGGGGCTGCTACAGGTCAGGTCAGATCAGAACAGTGGCTAAGGCTGATGGTCAGGGTCATAACATGGTGGTGGTGGAGCAATAGGAGGCGGCCAATGCAACCTAAGGTGATGTTGTTGAAGTATTGGTGGCTAGGCATGTTTTCTAAGGAGTTTTGCATGTTTGTTTGGAGTTTTTGTCAAAGGGAAGTGCACGGCCAGGCCAAGTCAGAGGAGGAGGAGGTGATAGGTGGTGGAAGGTGAAGAGGAGGAGGTGGTGGTGGCTATGGCCGAGTCATATATATGAAGAGCATGGCCAAAACATTTTCAAATCAATAGAAAACAATGGAAAAAGTGAAGAGAAAAAGTAGAAAAGAGGAGAGAAACCCTTACCAATTTTCAGATCTGAAATGATGGCCGAAAATTTGTGAATGAGAAAGTGTTTTCACATGAAAAAAAAGAACAAAAGTCACGGCAACAAATAAGGAATGAACGGCCAAAATTGTGGAGAAGCTATGTTAGGAAATCAAAGGGGTGGAAAGATATAAAGGCAAAAATCAAACGTAACGTATACCTATAATTAAAATAGGTAACGTATCTTAATTGATACGTTTCCTATATAATAAAGAAAGATGTATACAAGAAGCCTTCTAACCCAAATAAATACAAGAAACGTTTAAATAAATACATTTTAAAAGGTATGCCTTTTAAAGCAATAACATATATATATATATATATATATATATATATTGAAACTTCTTTCCAATAAATAAATAAGGGATCTAGATGTTTATAAAATGTTTTAAAATGAAATATACATATATAACAAGTCATGTTGCATAGGTAAACATAAATTTGAACATGACATGACAAACAAATATTATTTATATAAATTAAAATAAACAATTTTGTTAAATAAAACAATTTACATACAATATTGTAAAAAGCATAACTTTCACAATATTAATCAGATTTCAACGAAACGAACAGCAGTATTCTTCAAATTTTATTTACTTTCATAATAAAAGATAAAATTAAAATTTTAAAAATTTCAAAATTTTAAATTTAAAAGTCAAAGTTTGACCATATTGACCAAAATTCACATTTCTGGAAAAATATTCTATTTATTCATGTTTGAAATTATAATTCACATAGAAATCAAAATTTATATTAAAATAAAAAAATTATCTAAATTAAATAAATAAAAATAAAGTTTTTTTTAAAAATCAAAAATTCAATTAAATAATTAAAATATACAATTAAAGTAATCACAAAATACAGGGTTGTTACACTCTCCCCCACTCAAAACTTTTCGTCCCCGAAAAGGAATGAGGTACGGGAAAACATAGAAAGAGATAGAATGAAGTAGGATTAAGACAAGATGACAAGAAGATTGAAATTATACCTGATGACTGTTGTTATAGGTAAGTTTAACAAGGTGGAGATGATCTTCCCAAGATCCTCCAAAATCAAGAACACAAGCACGAAAAAAAATCATCAAGAATCTGATTCACCCTTTCCGTTTGACCGTCGGTCTATGGATGGTAAGCAGTGCTCAGATTCAGAATAGGAAGAAGTAAGAACAACAGAAGAGATAGAAAAGTTAAATGATGGAGGAAAAAGAGAAAGAAAGAAAGACTGGAACAAACTTATTAAACACAATACGAAAAACACGATTCATCAAATCAACAAAGAGAGCAGGAGCATTAGTCAAACCAAAAGGCATGACTAACTATTCATAGAAAAACCATTCTCAGTACAGAAAGCAGTCTCGGGAATACTTTCCTCAGCAACCTTGAGTTGGTGAAAATCAGAGGCAAGATCAAGCTGAAAGAGAACAGTAGCTCCAAGGCTAACCAATTCGAATTTGATTTCCTACTTAGAAGGTAGGAGAATGGAAACAACCAGAAAGAAAAATAGATTGGAAAACAAAATAAGATAATAAATTTAAAACCATGAAAATTTCAACTTACATTAATAATTAATTTCATTCATTTGATTCCACTTAAGTTAAATAAATCTTAATTATTTTTATATCTCATTATCTCATCATCAAATCAACAATTTATAAAGTCATGAATTTTGAACAATCATTTATTATATTCATCTTTATTCATTAAATTTAATATATCAAATCCTATATATGATAAGTTTATTTCACTTATTATGACTATTTCAATTTATTTATAATTTCTTTTAAATATCATTATATTGTAAATTATTCAATTAACCCCCTTTTCTCTATTTACCTCTATTGATCCTTTATAAATAAAATTTAAGTGTATAACATTTATTATAATGACTTAAGTTTTATTTATAAAATTCTCTTTATTTTTTATATTATCCAATTACATATTCAACTTTTGAATAATTTAGGTAAGTTATATTGGAATGCAAGAGAATATTATACGAATAAAATTTTCTTAACTCAATTATCCAAGCTTAAATATTTATTCAAAATTTGATTTCCTTTTATAATTGAAATTATTCTTTAAGATAAAATTTAAGAATTAGATTTCTGATTAACTTCAAACTATTTAGAAATAAATATATATATACATACACAATATATATCAAATCAAATTTAAATCATATATCTATATAATATAAGTCAAGTCGTATTTAGAAATTCAAATCAATTAAATTTCAAAGCAAAACTGTAGCAAAGCTACCGAATAGTCTCTCCACTTCGAAACTCGAAAATGAATGTCGATGATGCTGCAGTCATCACCGAAATTATTTTCCAACGACAAAGAAAAGAGCACAGATTTACAAATTAAAAATCCTTTGAAATAATTTCTACTAGAAATACTTTTTAAATAATATATCCTTTTAAAACTTTCAAAACAAAGTTCAAAATCATCGGAAATTAAATTCTCACATACTTAATTTAAATCCATTTAAATTTCCAAATTAATTTATACCATGTTTAATTATTTAGATATGAAACTAAAGCCAATGATTATAAAATACATGCAAAGTTAAATATTATTTCTTAACACCCAATCCCATTAATTATCAAAAATTCAGAAAATTAACCTTATACATATTATAATTATACAAAATTTATCCATCTACTAAGTTCAAAAACCATATTGTGTCAGTTTGCTCTATTCAAGTGTTTTGGAGATCCTATCGATAGCGTTGATTAGACGAATCGATCGGAAACCCAAATCAACATCAACAACTCAAACAACACAATATATAAAACATCTTTAAAATAAAAAATTCAAATACAAGATTAATTTCCAAAATAAGGATAGGGATTCAGATTTGATGGACTCAAATCAAAGAGAATCCTGATTTGAATATAAGTTGGAGACAAAAGATAAGATGATTAAACAATATAATAGGGAGTATGGATAAGCCTATATATATCGCGGGCAACCTTAACCAGGTCAACCGTGACTTAATGAATAAGATCGATGTGGATTTTCAAGGGTAAATCTACATTCGATCTCAAGAGATAGAATTCAGGCATAGCAAGAGATAGTAGCATTGTAAACCAAGGATACAGAAGTCTTCGGTGAATCAATGCTTTTTTTAAAGAAGTTTCACCCCTTTACAAGTATTAGAATATTGGCGGGACTACCAATTCATTAGAAAGATTATTCGGAGTGGAGTTATGGGACACTCCAGAATCAAGAAGACACGAATAGGGGAGGACAAGAATGGACTTTGGAGCCGAAGGGAACGTTCAAAAATTCAAAGGAAACCGAATCGAAGAAGAAGGAATTCAAGTTCGAACGAAAGTGATTCTGTAATTAAATTTACCCTATATGCTGAGTTTGCCTAAAACCAGAGCTCTGATACCAACTGTAACGACCCGATATTTTCAACCATTTGCATCCGCACATGTCGGACTTGAATTGCTCAAAATACCGCGTTGTAAATAAAAATTTGGCAAACTCATCATATTTAGTAAAAAAATAATCACAGATCACAGACATAGAGTAATATAATGCAACTGAAACAAAGAAATAGTAGTTCATGAAGCTACTATATAAATACATCAAAGTTAAGTAAGATACAATAGGAATACCAAGATACAACAGGAGTAACAGTATGATAATCAGGTACAACTCAGAATACAACTGGAATTAACTGGATAACAAAATGAATAGATATCTGGATCTTCAAAGCAAAACTCCAGCTCCAAAGGTGAGTCTCAAATGCTGTATCTGTAACGACCCGATATTTTGGACCATTCGCATCCATTATAAGTGTATAGGTAGACACTCATGCCGGAGTTGAATTGCTCAAAATACCGCGTTGTTAATTTAAATTTGGCAAAACTGAACATATACAATAAATAAATAATCACAGATTACAGACACAGAGTAATAGTTGCAGCGGAAATAAAAGAGATAGTAGTTCATGAAGCTACTATATGAATATATAAGATACATCAGAGTTTACAATAGAAGAGTAATACGATACATCAGATACAAATCATAATACATCACTGGAATCATCTAATACTGAAAGCAGAATAGATGGCTGGATCTTCAAGCAAAGCTCCAACTCCAAAGGTGAGTCTCGAATGCTGGTACACTCAGTCTGACCCGAGCGTAAAGCAAAACACAAAACACTCGAGTCAGGATTAACATTCTTATATTAATAAATCCAACTCAAGTGAAATAGCAATTGAAATACAAGTAACTCAAAGGATGTTTGGAATGACCATCCTTTAAGGATCCGTTAAACTATCTACTAGGTAGTAATGTACGCTAAGTAGATAATGTCTATCAGTAATATAAAGATATCAAAATAGCGTTAAGTCATGGCCCATTCCACCCTTAACACATTTTATTCCCAAAAGCATATACAAGACCGTAGTTTCCCAAAAACCGGAAGTCACCATAGGGCAATCCATATACTAAAGGTACAAATCAAAATCGTAGTGGTCGCGTATAAATGGAATACAAGTATGACAAGGCACATGAGGCAATACCCAAGGTAGTGATACTACCGTTTTCCTGATCCAGACTGGTGAGAACGCAACGCCGCAGCGCCCGCAACACCATGAAACAACACTCCCAAAATCAAGGGTGCACCAATCGACAACAAGTAATGAGTAATTCGAAGAAGTGTGTCCACTTGAGGTAGCTAATCCTCCATTAGCCCGGCACGGCTCCTGTTTTAGTCATTTCCAATTTGACACAAGTGTCAAGGCTATCCATCATCGTTCTCTTTCTTCAGTCAACACGTACTTCATTCCAACCACTTCATTCTGGATCATCACTCCGTGTTATAGTTATTAAAGTGGTTTCCGGTTTAGATAGAGAGTATATCCATAACCGATTCCGGTCTCTTTAATAACTTCCGTATTTATTACACCGATTGGTCGTTTAATATATTTCAAAACCAAATCAATTTCAATTCGATTAGAATTCGTAAATCGAAAATTCGTTAGTCTTTTTAAATCAATTTCCAAAATTTACGTTTCAAAACTTCCAATTTACCGCTTCCAAATCTTATAGTTCAATTTCAATCTTTATATTGAAAACAATTCAAATATTGATTCAAATTCGTATATAAGTTTCATTTCAAAATCATTTAAATTAAGTTAATTTAACATTCAAAACAATTTAACGTCATTTATCGATTTCATTCAATATTCATTAAGTAAATTTGCCATTCAAAACAATTTCTATTAAATTTCCAATTCATTAAATTCATTATTTAAATTCAACTTCATTATATCAAAACTTACAAATTTAATTAAATTAAATTCATCAAATCAAATCCTTTAATTTTCAAGTCTTACATTAATTTCAATAAATCACATTTTATTTCTTGTTAAAGAAATTCAATTTCACTTATTTACTTACTTAAATAATTTTCCAAAACTTAATTAATAAAGAAACTCAATTTCAATTATTTACGAAGTAAAAATTTACTTATTCAAAAGTTCAATTTTACTTATTAAAGAATTCAATTCAATTTAATCATTAAATAATTCAACCTTATTTAATTATTAAATAATTCAAAACTTAATTATTAAATAATTTCAAAGTTTAATAATTTCGAACTTAATTATAATTTCAAACTTAATTATTAAATCATTTCAAAGTTTAATAATTTCAAACTTAATTATAATTTCAAACTTAATTCAATCATTTCTCAAATTAAATAACATTCTTTCACTAATTACATTGTTAATATTTTGTTTCATATTATTAAATATTAACATTTTCCTTTCATTTAAAATTCAAATTTTTAACTTCATTTCAAAACCATATTATTTATTCAAATAAAATCTTCAATTTATTTTCAAATCAAATTATTGACCAATCGGTTTTATTTAATTTTCTATCCTAGGTCAAAGTTCAATTTGGGTATTTATCATTTCAACCCGATTCCAATTCAATTCAAAATCAAAGCATATCAAAGGGAACTTGCAGTGTGATAACTGGGATGGTGTCAAAGTAAATAAACAAGCAATAACAACAATCAATAACAATCCAATAATCAATTCAAATAATCCCGAAATAACCGTATTAATTCGCATTGTTATTTGTACGAATTAATATAATTATCTCTAGAATCTACACTATCATTTCATGTAGATTAAGGATTATTACATTACGGTTTTCACTTGTCATCAATTACAATTTCATCCATCATCAATTTAACAACATACAATTCAATGGTTCAAGGTGTAATTGAACAAATCCTACGTGTCAATAAATTTAACAGTTAAAGGGGTCATATTATACAAATGTCGTTTAATCAAATTTAACACATATATCAAATCTAACTATCCTACGTCAATTTCAATTTCAAATTATTATCATTTTCTACATTAACAATTTAACGTCAAATGTCAAAAATCAAACAATCAATCATTTATAAACCAAAACTAAATTATCATTTATAAATAACAGATAATGGTGTCAGGTGTCACAGGTGAACTGATACAGGCAATAGCATATATAACAGTGTAATTTACTAACAGTAGCATATTTCAATTGGCATTATAATTGAAATCAAATTTAATAAATAAAAGAGCGTTAATCGTGAGTGAGTGCTCACCTTTCGAGGCTAGAGAATATACAATGGAATGAGTTACAGATCCAAGCACGAATTTCGAAGCAAAGCACGATGGGCTCGAGTTCGACGAATAGAGCTGGTAGATAAGGAGTTGATGAGAACAGATATGTATAAAATTTAAAGTCTAATTTTAACTCATAGGAATAAAATCTCTATTGTCTATTTTCAAAATTTATATTTAACTTACATACCTTTTAAACAAAAATCTTTATCGCCTATTTGAAAAAAAATCAAAGTTAAAATATATATCATTACTCTAAATAAATAAATAACTAGATCATATCTACATATAACCAAAATGTATGCAGGCACGGAAAAACTGGCAAAAGAAAACATGTGTGTAACTTATAAAAGGTATATATATATATATATATATGTAAATTAAACTCATATACATTTAAGATCCAAGTCTAAATAAAACTGTAGTTATTCAACTGATATGTTATATACTTATCTGACAAGTAGATTACGGTCGAACACATATAAAACTATAAGTAAACTATATATACGACAAAGAGATTAGAAACTATACGGCTTATATATATACATACTAAAAGTAACGTACTTATACATAGTATTAAAATATATATTGCCAACATATAAATTACATATATAATATATTAAAAATCAACTTCAACATGTAGTTTATAACCTTGTACAAGCTTGCAACAGTAAGTAAAATATACAATATATATATATACTGATATAAAGTCTTCATATTCATGTACCATTCTACTATAACCCAATAGTATGCCTAAATTAGAATATATACAAACTAACCCATACAGACCAAACGTGAATGTTCGAAAGCTTATCCTCAATATAACCGCAACATGAAAATACCTTTCTAACCTATAGTAAAATATTCCTATATTATGTATGCGTATGTTTTTTTTTTCCAAAATCTCAACACGTATTAAAATATTTGTTATAATATATATCAATATACATATAAACATTACACCTATGCTTAAAAACAAGTATATATGCAGTAGATAAAATGTCAATTAAAATCAATAAGCTTAACAGTGAAGGCAATATGGACTCGTATATAACTTATTAGACAACAAAATAATACAGAACTTATAGGTATATATAACTACTGAATATACAACATAACCCTTTTGAGCATATTATAATATACCTTCACAGTAAATAGAACAAAATCCATATTTATAGACCTATACAACGTACACAACTATATATAATTATATATAAAATTTAAAAATCAATAAAATAACAAATACTTTACCTTAAGATTTCATATATGCATGTATATACGACTAACATTAATCAATATATAAACTAATGTAAGGATTGATGTAACAACCCGCATATCTATCGATTCTATATTTAAATATTTTATTTAAATATTTTATCGTTAGTCGGATGTTAGTCCGAAAAGCTACTTTTTGCATACGGTCAAATTAGGACTCGAGACCACCCCCATTGAGTTCAAAATGACGTTTGCGATCTTTTTGAGTGTAAACTTCGATATGTTTGGAGATAGTGAAATTTTCAACACTTTTTCCCGCCTTTGACTTTGGTTTGGACTGCACCCCTTTAGTTCAGCCCAACCATCTTCCTCACTCCATCAAAACACTTGAAGCTTTCTCAAAAATGGTGGTGGGAAGTGGAAATTAAAACTCCAAACACAAATTCCATTGCAAATCCGAGATTCAACATCAAATTCACGAGAAGACCATTGATTCAAGCTTGTTGGTGTTCTTGCTTTGCTCTCAAATCTCCATCTTCATCAAATTCCGTGAAAAGGTGAGATTTTTGATCTCACATCTTGCCTATAATCGTCATTGGGCTGTTGGGAATGATTCCTCATCACTTTAGCATGTTTGTTGCATTTGGTTTGGATTGGATTGGCGAAAAATTCCAAATTTTAGTGATTTTGGTGAAAAAACTGCTACTAGGTCGTTCTGGCCATTTTTAGCTCGTTCGGAGTTAGGTCGTCCATCCATAGGTCGTAGGTCGCCTGCGAGTTAAGTCTTAGGTCACCTGCGAGTTAAGTCTTAGGTCACCTGCGAGTTAAGTCTTAGGTCACCTGCGAGTTAAAACTTAGGTCGCTGCCGACCTATAAATCCCAGGCAAAAACTTAGGTCGCTGCCGACCTATAAATCCCAGGCAAAAAGTTAGGTCGCTGTCGACCTATAAATCCCAGGCAAAAACTTAGGTCGCTGCCGACCTATAAATCCCCAGGCAAAACGTTAGGTCGTTGCCGACCTAAAATCCCCAGGCAAAACGTTAGGTCGTTGCCGACCTAAAATCCCCAGGCAAAACGTTAGGTCGTTGCCGACCTATAATCTCCAGGCAAAGTTAAGTCGCTCGAATTTTGTTAAGTCTTAGGTCGTTGCCGACCTATAATTCCCAGGCAAAGTTAAGTCGCTCGAATTTTGTTAAGTCTTAGGTCGTTGCCGACCTATAATTCCCAGGCAAAAAAGTTAAGTCGTTCGCGAGTTAAACCTTAAGTCTTAGGTCGTTGCCGACCTATAATTCCCAGGCAAGATGTTAAGTCGTTCGCGAGTTAAACCTTATGTCTTAGGTCGTTGCCGACCTATAATCCCCAGGCCAAGTTAAGTCGTTCGCGAGTTAAACCTTAAGTCGTAGGTCGTCTCCGACTTATCCCCCAGTTAAGTCGTTCAAGTTAGGTCGTCGCCGACCTTACACTTGGTCTTTTGAGGTCGCACGAATTTCGAAGCAAAGCACGATGGGCTCGAGTCCGACGAATAGAGCTGGTAGATAAGGAGTTGATGAGAACAGATATGTATAAAATTTAAAGTCTAATTTTAACTCATAGGAATAAAATCTCTATTGTCTATTTTCAAAATTTATATTTAACTTACATACCTTTTAAACAAAAATCTTTATCGCCTATTTGAAAAAAAATCAAAACTAAAATATATATCATTACTCTAAATAAATAAATAACTAGATCATATCTACATATAACCAAAATGTATGCAGGCTCGGAAAAACTGGCAAAAGAAAACATGTGTGTAACTTATAAAAGGTATATATATATATATATGTAAATTAAACTTATATACATTTAAGATCCAAGTCTAAATAAAACTGTAGTTATTCAACTGATATGTTATATACTTATATGATAAGTAGATTACAGTCGAACACATATAAAACTGTAAGTAAACTATATATACGACAAAGAGATTGGAAGCTATACGGCTTATATATATACATACTAAAAGTAACGTACTTATACATAGTATTAAAATATATATTGCCAACATATAAATTACATATATAATATATTAAAAATAAACTTCAACAGGTAGTTTATAACCTTGTACAGGCTTGCAACAGTAAGTAAAATATACAATATATATATACTGATATAAAGTCTTTATATTCATGTACCATTCAACTATAACCCAATAGTATGCCTAAATTAGAATATATACAAACTAACCCATACAGACCAAACGTGAATGTTCGAAAGCTTATCCTCAATATAACCGCAACATGAAAATACGTTTCTAACCTATAGTAAAATATTCCTATATTATGTACGCGTATGTTTTTTTTTCCAAAATCTCAACACGTATTAAAATATTTATTATAATATATATTAATATACATATAAACATTACACCTATGCTTAAAAACAAGTATATATGCAGTAGATAAAATGACAGTTAAAATCAATAAGCTTAACAGTGAAGGCAATATGGACTCATATATAACTTATTAGACAACAAAATAATACAGAACTTATAGGTATATATAACTACTGAATATACAACATAACCCTTTTGAGCATATTATAATATACCTTCACAGTAAATAGAACAAAATCCATATTTATAAACCTATACAACGTACACAACTATATATAATTATATATAAAATTTAAAAATCAATAAAATAACAAATACTTTACCTTAAGATTTCATATATGCATGTATATACGACTAACATTAATCAATATATAAACTAATGTAAGGATTGACATAGATCTATAAACCATACAATACTTACGCATACAAAAAGAACGGCAAATAACAGAGGAAGGCGACAATGGCTAGGCAAGCTGAGGAGCTTGGTCTCACGGTGATGGAGCTACTCACGTTCAAGAGAAGAGGTGTGCGAGGTCTGCGTGTGGCCATGGGAGGTGACTGGCTTTCGATGTATAGGAGAAATTTGAACAAGGGTTGGCGCTCGAGGAAAGGGAAGGGTGCTGGCCACTGAATGGGTTGGCAGCCGCTATGGCCGAGGGGATCGGATGGGTCAGTGAAGGTGGGTGGCGCTCGACCTTGGACGTGGCGGAAGGAGCTTGCGGTTTTAGATCTCGGTGGAATGGTTGCCGAAGTGGGTTTGGATGCCAGGTGTAACGACCTGTATTTTTAACACTTTAAAAATACGAATTAAAATAAAAAATTTGGATAAAAATCCGAAGGAAATAAAATTTTGTGTTGTTAAATGTGAATTACAAGTTAAAATGCAAAACTGAATTCTGAAATAACTTATTTGTAAATTTAATATGGATGTTAACCTGTATTGAATGTAAGCAATGAATTGAGTTTGATTGTAAACCAAATTGGTTATGATTGTAAACAAAGAATAAATAAAACGGTAGATTTAATAGTGGAAGTTTATGTTATTGAAACTAATATAAATAAATGTAACTTAATATTACAGTTGATTGAAATCAAATAATAACCGAAACTGTAATTTGATAAAGATGTTAACTGGTAATTGAACGTAAGTAAAGATTTAAATTTGAATGTAACAAGTAATTGAATTGAATTGAATTTGATTGTAAACAACGAAATAAATAAAATGTACATTTAATATTGAAGTTATAATATGGAAATCAACGTAAATGAATGTAATTTAATATTACTGTGAATTTAAATAAGATGATAGCTGAAGAAAATGAAAGTAAATGAATTATAAACTATTGATAATAATGTATAAGTAAATGGTTGATTCGATAATGAAAGTGTAAATCGAAATAAAAAAATTCATTTGGAATTAAATAACTTGAATTTGAATTACAATATAATTGAACGTTGAATCTAATATAATCTTTTATATTGGATTTATAATGGAAAATTGCATTGTAAAAGATTGTTCTATGAAATTAAAAATGAAATTTGTGAACAATTGAAATTTGATTTAAAAGTTAATAATTTAAAATTGGGAATTTTATATTGAAATTAAACAGTAAAAATAGACATTTTTACAACTGTCTCGGATTTCAACGAAACTAGTTTCATTGGATCCGTAACAGTGAATTATTGTAAGGTTTCAATTTTCGTAGCAATCGGACTTGTCGTTTGATCGTACGGACTCGAAAAGCCTTGAAATAAATGCAATTATAATCAATTAAAATCAATTTGAAATTTTGATTTTAGCATAACTTCTTCATACGATGGAATTTGGACTTGAAACCTTTTCCATTGCGTTTAAAATATTTTAAAACACCTATTTTGATATATGAGTTTACCCAATTTCGTTCCGGGGTCAGAACGGGCTTTTCGGGCCATAGTTTGTTCCGCACGTTCATCTATCCAGTCTATCTACTCTATCTCTAACATACCTATATAAACACAGTTATAAACCCTAGCCTCCCTAATATTTTTTGTCTGTACAAACAATTCATCTTCTTCTTAGCTTCTCATTCCAATGGCAGACAAAACCTAATTCCCAAATTCCAAAATAAAAAAAAATAAAAAAATATTCGAGATTTACGCGCTTCGGGTCGCGCTTGGGGTTTCAGGGGGAAAAACCCTGGAGCTACTTCGAGTCGGGAAGAAAACTACTCGGGTCATCAGGTCGTTTTCGCAAAAACTCCAAGCAGGCATCGGGTATTTGAGGTGGGAACTCGAAGTCGACTCAGCACCAGAATTTTCCAATCTTCAAATTTTCATAACTTTTGCATACAGACTCGGAGTTGGACGAGGTTTCTTTTGTTAGGATCGTATCGAAATTCTGGACACTTTGACGCTGGTTTGGAAGGATTTGGAGACTGTCAAAATTTTGGGTTTAAATTGAATTTAAATTCAATTTAAATTCAAAAGGTGAGTGTTTTATAACGCTCACAATATACTGAATATTTTTATGGTAGTTAAATTTGACATTATGAAGTGATATGAATTTATTTGTCGTTGTTTGATAAATTTTAATTGTCATATAGATTGTCGTGTGAATTCACCGTTGAAAATTTAAATTGACAGTAAATTGAAATTAGGATTTAATTGAAATCAAATTTCCCGATATTGATAACTATGAAATTGCCGTGAATTGTATTGACTATTGGATGATTTATTTCGATGGATGCTATTGGTTGATATTTAAATGTTTGGATGTTTATTTGCTTATATATATCTTGTTATACATGCACATGACACTGTGATTGGTTTAAGTAATATATATTCATCCCTGACATTTAATTGAAATAACTAACCACTTGGCCATTGGTTAGAGAATTATATACGGACACCGGGTTGGTTAAATTAAATGATTTTAAAGTTGTTTTGAAATTATTTAAATGAATTGATTTTAAGAATAAAAATCCAATTTATGGAAATTGAATTATTTTGAATTGAAGCTCGAGATGTTGGAATTTAAACTTGGTAAATGAAATTGTTTAATTATTTGAAGTTTAGATTTTTTTTTTAAAAAGAAAATTTTTTTTTTTTGAAATACGGCGTAAATTTTCGAAAGTTGATTTGTTTTAAAAGATTGGACTTTTAATCGAACTCTGAATATTTCTAAGAAAATTTTTATGAAATGATATTTCAAGTTTGAGTTTGGAATTGAAAATTTATTTAAAATTGAGATTTAATTAATTTGGAATTTAATTGAAATTCAAAGAAATTTGTGAATTGGACTAAATTGAAACTATTGAATTATTTAATAATTAAATAAGGTTAAATTATTTAATGATTAAATTGAATTGAAATTCTTTAATAAGAAAAAATTTGAACTTTTTAATAAGTGAATTTTTACTTCGTAAATAATTGAAATTGAGTTTCTTTATTAATTAAGTTTTGGAAAATTATTTAAGAAAGTAAATAAGTGAAATTGAATTTTTTTAACAAGAAATGAAAATGTGATATTTTTGGAATTAATGTAAGACTTGTAATTGAAAGAATTGATTTGACGAATTTAATTTAATTCAAAATTGTAAGTTTTGATTTAATGAAGTTGAACTTAAAAAGGTAGTGTAATGGATTTGAAATTTAATAGAAATTGTTTTGAATGATAAAGTACCTTAACGGATATTAAATGAAATCGATAAATGAATTTAAATTGATTTAAATGTTGAATTAAATTAATTTAAATGATTTCGGAATGAAACTTATATACGAACTTGAATCAATATTTGAATTGTTTAAATTGAAATTGAAATTGAATTATAAGATTTTGAAATTTTGATTTGGAAGTTTTGAAACGTAAATTATGGAAATTGATTTAGAAAGACAAATGAAATGTTGATTTATAAATTCTAATTGAATTAAAATTGATTTGGTTTTGAAATAAATAAACGACCAATCGGTGAAATAATTACGGAAGTTATTAAAGAGACCGGAATTCGGTTATGGATATACTCTCTATCTAAACCGAAAACCACTTTAATAACTATACGCGGAGTGATGATCCAGAATGAAGTGGTTGGAATGATGTTCGTTGATGACTGAAGAAAGTGAACGATGATGGATAGCCTTGACACTTGTGTCAAATTGGAAATGACTAAAACAGGAGCTGTGCCGGGCCAATGGTGGAT
Organism: Allium fistulosum; assembly: GCA_030737815.1. Taxonomy (NCBI): domain Eukaryota; kingdom Viridiplantae; phylum Streptophyta; class Magnoliopsida; order Asparagales; family Amaryllidaceae; genus Allium; species Allium fistulosum. Next base: position 544,321,235 of record CM060903.1, read on the forward strand.
TTGCTACCTCAAGTGGACACACTTCTTCGAACTACTCATTATATGTTGTCGATTGGTGCACCCTTGATTTTGGGAGTGTTGTTTCGCGGTGTTGCGGGCGCTGCGGCGTTGCGTTCTCACCAGTCCGGATCAGGCGAACGGTAGTATCACTACCTTGGGTATTGCCTCATGTGCCTTGTCATACTTGTATTCCATTTATACGCGACCACTACGATTTTGATTTGTACCTTTAGTATATGGATTGCCCTCTGGTGACTTCCGGTTTTGGGGAAACTACGGTCTTGTATATGCTTTTGGGAATAAAAATGTGTTAAGGGTGGAATGGGCCATGGCTTAACGCTATTTTAATACTTTTACTTTAATGTAGACATATTATAATAGCGTATTGTACTACATAGTAGATAGTTTAACGGATCCTTGAGAGATGGAAAATCCCGTAACATCTCTTAAGTTATTGCACTCACGTTGACACTGGATAGGAGATGTCAAAACCCGTAAACATCTCTGACGCCGTCACACTCATATTTTCTTATTCGATTTGACTTACATGAGATATTTTAGTCCTGACTCGAGTGTTTTGCCTTTTCATTACGCTCAGGTCAGCCCGAGCATTTCAGATAAGGTTGAAGATCTATTCTGGAGGATGAAGACGGAGTTTGGTATTACATCATTTGTATTCTACTACTGTATTATTTTTCCGCTGCATTGTTGTATTATCTCTGATATGTATGTAACTCTGATTTATGATGTATAATAATAATCAAATTTATTTATTTAATAGCTTCATGAACTGTTATTTTATTATTATATCTTGTTCCTTCCGCTGCGAGATTCTGAGTTTGTTTCTGTTCTTTCTTTTCTTATTTACCCCAATAACTATCCGTATTTCGGATTGTTTGAGTCGGCATATGCGTATGTTTTGTCGACTTGAACGGTCAAAAATGCGGGTTGTTACACCAGGCTCGGTTGCGGTGAGGGGCTATTGATCTGGAAGTGGATGCTTGTTTTTTTCACGGCTGAAGGGGAGTGGGCGGTTACTAGAGCAAGTAGGCGGAGGAGATGTGGTGGATGTGGGTGTTGCAGGCTTTGGTTGTCGAAGGCTAGAGGAAGGTGGAGCTTAGGCTATGGGAAAGGAAGGCGTGTGTTTTGGTTCACAGTCAAAAGAAGAAACAGCTCTCAGCAAAATATACATGGACTTATATTTTATAACATATGACTTAAGTGGAGAACAGAATGAACAGGAGAAAGAACGAACAGTAGTGAGAGCTGCATATTTTTTTTTAAACGAAAACGAATTGGAATGGTCACGTATTGGAAAGTGGAAATAGAAGTAGGCATGCACTAATTCAGGGAATCATTTAATTAAAGCAAATGACTGTTCCTTTTCAACGGTTGGGAGATTTGAATGTACACAGATATCAAAAGGTTGAAATTTCGTAACCGATACGACCATCCATTTTGCGGTTATCGCTGTGAACCAGGCTTCAAAACACAGAAGCGAATATACCGTAGAGATCAGCATGACGAGATGATCAAAACGGTATACAAATATTGATGGTACGATTGAATTATAAAAATTCGAATTTTCTACCAGCGGAAAATGCGAGAAAAACGCTGAAAAATAAGATCGACGGAGCCAAAGATGTCCGAATTTGGAAAAACGACAAACTGACATCTTGCTCAGAAGATGGTTTAGAATTTTTCTATGTAAAAATATTTAGGTTTCGGAAACATTTTATTTTCATTGCTTTTTAACTGATTAAATTGAAGTGAATTTACGCGCGAAATAAACTTTCATATTTTCAGACGAAAATTTACCAGTTGCTATGTTTAACTAGACGTATTCCAAATATTAAATTTTATTTCAAAATTTTATCGTTTAAAATTTCACAAAATTTCAACTAACTACGTTATTAAAACAGTTGAAATTTACGGGTCGTTACAGTATCACTCAGTCTGACCCGAGCGTAAAGCAAAACACAAAACACTCGAGTCAGGACATACATATTTATATAATGTAAACCAATTCAAGTGAACTGTAATAAAGGTACAAGTAACTCAAAGGATGCTTGGGATCGCCCATCCTCTAAGGATCCATTAAACTATTTACTATGTAGTAACATTCGCTATTGTAATAATGTCTAATATAAAATAAACATACTTTTAAATAGCATTAAGGCTTTACATTTTCCACCTTAACACGTAATAGTCCCAGTAGTCTATCCAGTATTAGCATACTCCCAAAATGGGGGCTACCCTCGATACTCCACAGGCTACGAGAGAAATCACAACTCGTAGTAAAGCTCGATATGGTAGGTGACACGACACATAAGGCAATGCCGGGGTAGATATACCAATTACGCACATGGGCTGGTGGAAACGCATAGCAGCCACTACTGCTCCACCTCAAACAACACTCCCAAATCAAGGGGTGCACCCAAACAAATCATAAAGTAATAGAATAGTATCGAAGAAGTGCGTCCGATCAGAGGTGCTACCTCATTGGCCCGAGATCGCTCCTGTTTTAGCCACCTTATGCCAACTCACGGGAGTTGGGTCCACGCATATACCTTAGGATCGTCGCCACCATTCTACTTCATTCTGGAAACTCCACCGCATACACAGTTGTTAAAGTGGTTTTCGATATCGACAGAGAGTATGTCCATATCCGATCCCGGTCACTTTAACAACCAATCGTTATTATAACTCGGGGTTATAAATTTCAAAATAGTTTATGTTTCAAATCAAAATACATCCTTTAAACCATTTCAAAATCATATCATTTATTTCAAAATAATACATACTTTCAAACCGAAAACATATCCATTTCAAAACCAATTCAACAATATATCATTTCCATTTCAAAACCAATTCAATAATATATCATTTCCATTTCAAAAATCAAAGCAATAATATATCATTTATATTCCATACTAAATCAATATATTTCTTTCAATTTATTTAACTTGAAATATTCTTTAAAATCGTATTAAACCAAACCACCTTATAAAGTCATATCCTTGAATCTTCAATTTCAAAAAGTTTTAAATTAATATATATTTAAAGACAATTCTTAATTAAATACAATTCCAATTAATTTCATTTCCAAACCATAGTATTTTCAAAGTCATAACAATTTTGAAACCGAACTTTTTTTTTGAAACCAAAATACTTGGAAATCATAATACTTGAAATATTGTCATTAGGACCTCGTAATACTTAGAAAGATCATAATACTTCTAAATTAATATTCATTACCAAAGCTATAACATTTTAAGTTCATTCATTCAATTATACCAATTTCAAACATTGTATTAACTCATAAATTTCAAAGTGGTTTATATTCAAATCAAAATAATTCATTTACACCATTTAAATATGAAGTCATTATGCTTACAAATCAAATATTCAATTCCCAAAAATTTAGCCTTTTCTGAACTCATTTATTCACTTAAATACTTCAAACAATTTAAATTTCAACTTTTGCAGCACCTAGAAAATGCTACGGTAAGTTACATTTGAAACCATTCAATTCAGCAAAGACAGCATTTAAAAACTGCTGTAATAGTTCAGTTTTAGTTGAAAAATAGTTCAATTCAGAAAAGACAGCATTTACAAAACGGAGGCAATAGTTCAGGGTTCTATTTAAAGATTTTAGTTCAATTCAGCAAAGACAGCACTTGCAAAGTGCTGTGATAGCCCTTAGTTAAATTTCCTTTTAGTTTACTTCTGTAACTACAGCACTTACAAAGTGCTGAAAATTCTATTTAGTTCAGATTTTAGTTCATTTCCAGAAACGATAGCATTTCTGAAGTGCAACTAAATGAATTTCCAGATTTTAAATAGAATTCCAGCCATAAATAAACTTCAATTAAATCATTTAAACTTATAAAAATCATATTTTTCCACATCAAAAATGTTCATTTAAATACCTTTAACTTATTGTTTTTATAAAGTGAATTTTTACAAAAAAAATCCAATTTTATAAAAATTAATCCAAGTGTACCATTTTCTTATTCTTTTCATTTTTAACAATTTCTCTTTACACTTAAATTTAAATTTCATTTCATAAATAAAACTTAATTTCCATTTTTATTTAATTAACTTAAACTTTCATGACAAATCAAATCACAAATTTCCAAATTAAGTTATGTTGAAAATCACAATTTTTCCATTCATTCATTAACATATTTAACACATAGAAAAATCATTTTCACTTTATTAAATCATTTTAAAAAACAAATTTAAATCAAAATATCAAAATTTACATTTTTAAAATACTTAAAACTTCCAGAAAAATATATAAAATAACCACGGGTCTGTATAATATTTTCTAGCCTAAGTCAAGTGATATGGATAATATATCATTTCAATCCGTAGTTTACAAAGAAAATCCGGGTTTTATCATTTCAAACCCACAATCCCAAGTAATTAAAATAAATAAAAATCGCTCAGGCTTATCATTTCAGCCCATAATGATCTTTCCCTATTCTAAAGTCCGTTCGGGTATGTATCATTTCAACCCATAGTGATCCTATTCTACAGGGAACATGTAGTGTGAGAACATAATATAAATAAACAGTATAACAGAATATAACATAGCAGATGATGTGACAAGTTTATAACAGGGTTTAACATCATATAAATGATAACACAGGCAGGTATAACATAATATAATTATTTCTACACTTTCACTTGCTATCAATTCACAGTTATATAAGTATGAATGTCAGGTGTGATTACTCACCTTTTTATGCTGGAGTTATCAAATCAAATGACACAAACGAATTTCCAGAAGGCACGATAACAAGACTATAGATTCAGGTGGAAGAGAACCAAGCTAAAGATCTTGTCACAACCCATAAACAAAACCAAATATTAATATAAATTCAATACAACATTGAATTGGATTAACTTTGAAATAAAAAAGCAATATGAACACAATAGCTTTTGCCATGCTTTCTACCATCACATGCTCGGCCTAGGGATTGATTTGGCTCGGGTTTGGACATGCTTTGGCTCGGGTTTGAGTCTATGGAGGCACGGCTACAAGGTGATGAAGTGGGTAGGAGTTACATAGAAGGAATACAAGTGGTCAAGGAAAAATGGAAGAGTTTGTGTTCACTATTTGGCTCGGCTACATGGATCTATGGCTCGGCTAGGGGCTGCTACAGGTCAGGTCAGATCTGGACAGTGGCTAAGGCTGATGGTCAAAGTCATAACATGGTGGTGGTGGAGCAATAGGAGGCGGCCAATGCAACCTAAGGTGATGTTGTTGAAGTATTGGTGGCTAGGCATGTTTTCTAAGGAGATTTGCATGTTTGTTTGGAGTTTTTGTCAAAGGGAAGTGCACGGCCAGACCAAGTCAGAGGAGGAGGAGGTGATAGGTGGTGGATGGTGAATAGGAGGAGGTGGTGGCAGCTATGGCCGAGGCATATATATATGAAAGCATGGCCAAAACAATGTAAAATCAATAGAAAACAATGGAAAAAGTGAAGAGAAAAAGTAGAAAAGAGGAGAGAAGCCATTACCAATTTTCAGATCTGAACTGATGGCCGAAAATTTGTGAATGAGAAAGTCTTTTCACGTGAAAAAAAAGAATAAAAGTCACGGCAACAAAAAAGGAATGAACGGCCAAAATTGTGGAGAAGCTATGGTAGGAAATCAATGGGGTGGAAAGATATAAAGGCAAAAATCAAACGTAACGTATACCTATAATTAAAACAGGTAACGTATCTTAATTGATACGTTTCCTATATAATAAAGAAAGATGTATACAAGAAGCCTTCTTACCCAAATAAATACAAGAAACGTTTAAATAAATACATTTTAAAAGGTATGCCTTTTAAAGCAATAACATATATATATATATTGAAACTTCTTTCCAATAAATAAATAAGGGATCTAGATGTTTATAAAATGCTTTAAAATCAAATATACATATATAACATGTCATGGTGCATAGGTAAACATTAATTTGAACATGACATGACAAACAAATATTATTTATATAAATTAAAATAAACAATTTTGTTAAATAAAACAATTTACATACAATAGTGTAAAAAGCATAACTTTCACAATATTAATCAGATTTCAACGAAACGAAAAGTAGTATTCTTGAAATTTTATTTACTTCCATAATAAAAGATAAAATTCAAAATTTCAAAATTTCAAATTTTTAAATTTAAAAGTCAAAGTTTGACGATATTGACCAAAATTCACATTTTTGGAAAAATATTCTATTTATTCATGTTTGAAATTATAATTCACATAGAAATCAAAATTTATGTTAAAATAAAAAAATTATCTAAATTAAATAAATAAAAATAAAGTTTTTTTTAAAATCAAAAATTCAATTAAAATAATTAAAATATACAATTAAAGTAATCACATAATACAAGGTTGTTACAAGATGAAATTTATCTACTGATTCTAAAGAGGTAAAACTATGAGAGGCATCAGTATCAAATAATGCTCGAACGAAAATACCATTAATCAGTAAGGTACCTTCAAGGACGCCTTTCCCCTTCACATCCGTTGAAGTCGATGGTTCATTCTTAATGGCGTACACCTTGGGCTGCTGCTTCTTCCTCATGAGTCGGCAGCCCTTTGCCATATGCTCGGGCTAATTGCAATTAAAACAGAGAGTCTTCTGGACCATCGGGAGACATGTCCACTTTGTTATTGCTCTTGCTGCTGAATTCCAGAATATTTGCAAAGCTTTGCGATGTGGCCCTTCTACTGACACTTGTGGAAAAAATCCTTAAAATGACTCACTTCAGCCACACCGTCAGGCTTTCCATTACCTTGGTTCTTCCAATTAGGATTAAACTTTCTCTTGTTGGAACCACCTCCACTGGAATTTCCACTAGGTGTTACTGGAGTAGGCTTTTTCATTTCCAAGGCCTCATACCTTAGAGACATATCAACTAAATCAACAAAGTACCTTTAATGTGAGCAGTCATTTTCTTTATTGGGGTGTTGATCAATTACGGTCCAAAACAAGATAGCTCATTGAACTTCGTCTCATACTCTGCTATAGGTAGATCCTCCTGCTTCAAGTCCATGAAGTTCATGTACATCCTTGTCCTTCCTATGGTTGGCAATAATTGGTCCTCAAAAACTTCTTTAAATTGGGCCCATGAAAACTCTTCTTTAGGAACATTTGCAGTAAGGAAGTCCCACCAAGCTGCTGCTCCCTCTTGCAGTTGCAATGCTGCTAAGAACCTTTTCTTTTCATCGGATAACCCAAGGCTTTTAAAAATCTTTTTGCAATATCGCAACCAAGCTTGCACTTCCATGATAGACCTAGCACTACCTCTTCGACAATCCGAACTCCTAAAGGATTTGGGGTTCGATCATTTGTAGTTGTAGTGCTACCTGCTCCCCTACCTTGCCTACCTCTGTTACTCATGTCTTACTACCATAGTAAGATATTTCTTAGGATACTTGGACGAGATAAATCTTGAAATAAGGGTACTAATCAAACCTATTAAGCTGATCTATCTATCATATATATATATATATATACATATATATACATATATATATATACGAATAAAAATTAGAAATACGCATTCTCGAAGTTGACCTTAACCCAAAGCCTAGGTGTTCGCATAACCTAAGGTCTAATACCTAAATGTGACAACCACCTTTCTTACTCCGAAATATGAGTCATTAAGGGTAGAAGAAGAAAGATAAGAAGAAACTACACAATCACAGAATCTCACCATGAATAAGAACAACATATAATAGATACAGGAAAATAGGCACAAGGACAAACTTAGAAAAAAGTTTAAGCTGAAGGACAATGCTAGTTAACTAGCATTTTGTATAATGTAAAACCGAATATAATGCAAGATATAACTAGCATTTTGTATAGTGTAAAAGTTGAATATATTGCTAATTATAACTAGCATTTGTCCTTCAGCCTAAAAATAAAACTTCATGTCCTTCAGCCTAATTTTTTTTCAAAGTTTGTCCTTTTTCCTAATTCCCCCTAATAGATAACATATGATATTACATAGTCATTTCCATAATATTAATACATCAAAGACATTACATTACACCCTTCAACTGGACAATTATAGCTACCTGCCCATACAAAAATACATGGATCATACATAAGTATACTGCGGAAATAGAAATAATTAGCTAATAGTGAAGACACCCACTCCAGCTTCTTTAAAAAGCTTTCGTAAGAAACGTGGATTAATTGGCTACTCATACAAATTTGAGGACCTAAGAGTTTTAGGAAAAGAAAATAAAACTTTGGGTCAGACATGAGTCTGGTGTAAGTAAACTCAAACAACTTAAATTTACTTTTATAAAACGCTTTGAAAATCAAAGGTATCTCGTAAGACAACGCCGCACATACACACGGAAGGGTTTTTTCCTTACGATAACCAAAACACTTTATATAGAAATCCAGTGATATTATGATAACGTCTCTGGTTTTTAAGTAAAATAGAACATAGCTGAAATGCTTGCATCTCACATTCCAACATATTTGGGTGCAACTAAATCCATATGGCACTTATTGGAGGATGGATTCCACACAATGACTTGGCTACTAAGGTGCCACCCGTCATAGTACACCTCTAGATTTGTGTATAGAAGTCAAACCTATCGACCCCTGCCAACACAAGACCGACCTACCCTTTACTGGATTGTACCGAATAAGATTACCTCTCGGTTGGGATCAGCAACCATACCGAAGCTTACATGAGTTGATAGTAGGTACTCTAGATAGGGATGACCTTGCCCTAATGGGAGCGACCCACCTAGCCTTGTTGCATCTCCAATGTTTTAGTCATTCTCGATTGAGGAGGCCTGAGGCTACGTTTACCTTTATTATAGCATTGCCAATTGAAATGCTAATATCGCCTTCCAAATGTTGACACATCGTCAGCATTCATCAATACAAGTTGCTAAGGAGATAAACGAACCGAAGGCAATCTCCACTACACCCATTTTGGAATCACCATCAGGGTTAGCAGCAGATAGCCCTTGCACTTCACATTCTTCATCTTGGACCTTGCCTTCACTATTTCGAACTCAAACATTTACGTTGGGTTGAAGTGGTTTTCGGATAACAACGGCTATCCGATCCGGGTCTCTCCAATCCAACTTTCGATAATTTTAAAGGATCAAGCTGTTTGTAGTGGAGCATCCCACTATTAGGGTGTAAGATTTATATATGAACATATGTTCCATATGCTTAGATTATCATGACCCTCTTAGCAAAATTAACCATCTTGTATTCATCACTGTTGGACGTGTTTTCACCGGACCAGGGCCACCGGACCAACACTGCCGAGTCAAGGCCAGGAAGGCAGTGCCGAATCAAGGTCATCCACTCACCGGACCAACCACTACCGAACCAACCATTGCCGAACCAAAGCTACTCCAACCCTCAACGGACTAACCACTACCGAACCAACCATTGCCGAACCAAAGCTACTCCAACCCTCACCGGACCAACCACTACCGAACCAACCATTGCCGAACCAAAGCTACTCCAACCTTCACCGAACCAAGGCGTGCCAAACCAACTTTGCCAGGCCAGATCACGTCAGCCCAGGCCCGCCAGCACCTATATTCATCCAAGACTCCTACCCCCAGCCTCACTCTATAAATAGAGGGGTAGGGGTACAACAATGGCAGACAAGTTTGAGAGCTCAAGCATGGATAGAACTTTCAAACAACTTTCATATACTTGTATAAAAGCTTTGTACTTGTAATCTGAACAATAAAAGAGAATAACATATAAAGTGGACGTAGGCACATTCAGGCTGAACCACTATAAATCTGTGTGTCTTTTACAGTTTAGTCCTTGCTTTCTACATATCAGCATATATCATCCAAATCATTAAGAACAACATAAGATCGACTAAATCATACGACTTGGAGGTGTTTGCCCATTTTTTGTGCAAACATTTTTGGTGCTTTCACTGAGAGTTGAACTCAGGACTTTAGCTTTTCCCACTTAACCTTCTTCCTAACAGCATCGCTCATTGCTTGGAAGACATGCCTCCCAAGCAGAAGAAAGATGTTAACAAAGGAAGAAACATCGCAACTAGCAGTATTCCAGATCCAGTGGTCACAGATCAAGTAAATCATCCCATTCCAACAGCAGTACCAATTGGAGGTCAGGAAAATCCGACAACCCCTGCCACGGGACAGCCGACAGCAATTACTAGGGCAGATCTAGACAGGGTTGTGGCTGAAGTGACTAACCGCTTCACATCCCAACAGGAAGCCTTGGTAGACCAACTCATGTCACGCTTAAGGGATGCTGAAGAGTCCAACCGCAACACTGAATCATGGAGCGAGTCCCAGTCTGGAGGATCTCGGAGGCAACAAAGATCTTCCTTCTTCGAAGAAGCTAACGACAGAAGCGGCCATGGTAGGAGCCGAGACCAAACTCAGTCCGAACGCCGACCCGAGGGAACGCTTGGAACCGAACCCAACAGGGGAGGTACCAGGCGAAGGTCAACCGTAGCTGAGCCTGTCATGCTGCCTAACCACGGAAACGCCAATGAACGGGGCCGAGCTAGAGTCCAGCCCGAAGTTGGACCTGAGGAAGTGCTTAGATCAGAACCCAGCAGGGGAAGATCAAGGCAAGGGCCAGTTGTAGCTGACCCTAACGTGCTCCCAAAAGACCAAAGACAGCCACTGGAAAATATTAGGAATAATAGATGATACCATCCCTACAGGTCATCTGGACGGAATCAATCCCACAGAGAAGAATCGAACTCATTTTTATCTACTCCAAATTCTGATGAAAGGATGGCACGCTTGTTCAGAGAGTGCGTCCAACAGGATCAAAGAGACTGAGGGATAGGCACTAGGGAAACCAGCCCTTTCGCCCGCAATATCGAAATTGCCATCACCCCCCGAGAATGGAAAATGCCAACAATGGAACCTTACAAGGGAACCTCTGACCCAGTTGTACACTTACAGAGATACACACAGCATATGCTCATGAGCGGGGCAACAGAGGGAGTACTGTGCAAATGCTTTCCACTATTCTTAGCAGATCTAGCTACCTCCTGGTTCTGCCATCTACCCCAAGGATCCATCAGCTCATGGGAGATGTTGAAAGAAAAGTTCATCAGCCAGTTCCGCATTCATGTGGAGCAACCCAAGGACGCTTATTCCTTATCCAGTATCAAACAGAAACCTGGAGAGAAAGTGCAGCAATATCTAACCCGATTCAATGCCGCAGCGGCCGCAGTCCAAGATGCCGATGAGAAGCTTATCTTAATGGCCCTCTGTAGTGGGGTGCATCCGGATACTAAATGTGCTAGAAGATTGACAAAAGAAAAACCAGCTACTTTACCCGATTTCTTCTATGAAGCTGGGAAATATATGAGACTTGAAGACGCTGCCATTGAGGGGCAGTCAGGGCAACAAAATAAGGCAGCTCGCGGCAACACGCCCGCTGTAGCAAAGGACGTTCGAAGAAATGACTCTAGAGACAATGCTGGGGGCAAGAAGGGAGAAAAGTGTCTATATCGGCCAGGACCGAGATTTGACGCTTACACCCCTTTGAATGAAACGATCGAAAACATCTTCCTGGCCACTCAAGACGAAGTTAAATACAAACGCCCCCCGCACAAGAAGGAAACAGATAACACAATCAAGTATGGAAAATTCTGCCGCTTCCACGAATCCCATGGGCATGATACCAATGAATGCCATCATCTCCGGGACTTGATTGAAGAACACATCAGAAGAAGGAGACTAGAACGCTATGTAAAAGGTCAGAACAAGACTCCAGTTCCTACCAATGAGAATCCAAGGCTACCCTCCCTAGAAATAGGCAGAGGAAATCGCAACGCCAGCGGCTCCAGTCAAGAGAAGATAGTGGTCCATACCATCTCGGGAGGACCACACATCGCCGACGGAAGCTGGGCAGAGATGGAAAGGTACGGGAAGTCACTTAGAAACGATGAAGAATGCGTTAATTCTATTATAGAACAACACCGCCCGAAGCGGATAGAGAATGATGACATCACATTCAGTAGGCGTGACCTGGAGGGAAGGCAGTACCCTCACACGGATCCCATGGTTATCTCTGCCCGGCTCGGTACAACCGAAGTTTTCCGAATTCTAGTAGACACTGGAAGCTCAGTGAATATCCTATTCAAGCATGCCTTCGACAAAATAAAGCTGTCAATAAAGGATGTTTCTCCCTGCAATAAACCACTACACGGCTTCACTAGAAATGCGAAGATGCCCCTCGGGCGACTGGACCTCTTTGTTGAAATTGGAAGTCATCCCCGCTCCGTTGTGCGGAAACAAACATTTGTGTTGATAGAAAACCACTCGGCCTACAATGCCTTCTTAGGAAGACCAGCCTTGTCTGACTTCCAAATTGTCTTGGCCCCATGGTGCCTGAAGATGAAATTTCCAACGGACAATGGAATAGGGGAAGTAGAGGGAGACCAGGACATCGCTCGAGATTGCTATGTAACTGAACTCCGCAATAACCGCAGGAAGGATATAGGGAAGAGTGCAGAGACTGCCCTTTGCATGAAAAGTTTGGAAGCATAGAAACTAAATAAAGCCCCTCCTCTTCGATATACCAGTGACCCTTTCAATGAATTAGACCCCAGGGACAAAGAGGAGGAGGCCACCGCCGAGCCTGCAGAGGCTATGGAATTTTTATCTGTGGACAAACATGACTCAAGTAGACTATTGAAAGTCGGGTCCCAACTAAAAGCAGAATTGAAGGAACAACTCATTGATTTTCTCCGCCATAACTTGGATGTATTTGCATGGTCACACGCTGACATGACTGGAATCTCCCCTGACGTAGCATGCCACGTACTAAACATCGATCCTACCAAGGCACCAGTAAAACAGAAAAAGAGAAGTATGGGGGCAGAACGATCAGCATCCCTCGATGAAGAAGTAAAAAAACTACTTGCCAATGACTTCATACGAGAAGCCATCTACCCGGAGTGGATCGCCAATCCGGTACTAGTAAAGAAGGCTAATGGGAAGTGGCGAACATGCATTGACTTCTCCAACTTAAATGACGGCTGCCCGAAGGATTGCTTCCCACTTCCCCGAATCGACCAGCTCGTGGACAGCACGGCCGGGCATGAACTCTTATCTTTTATGGACGCATACTCAGGATATAACCAAATTCCTATGCGTGCTCCCGATCAAGACCACACTAGTTTCATCACTGACCGGGGATTGTACTGCTACAAAGTAATGCCTTTTGGACTTAAAAACGCAGGAGCCACCTATCAGCGTCTCGTCAATAAGATGTTTGCAGGGCTAATAGGACAAACTATGGAAGTTTATGTGGATGACATGCTGGTAAAGTCAAGGAAAGCCGACGATCACGTAAGCCACCTGGGCGAGATGTTTCAAGTACTTCGCCAATACGGAATGAAGCTGAATCCTGTAAAATGCTCCTTTGGAGTATCATCAGGAAAGTTCCTGGGATTCATCGTCCATGCCAGAGGAATTGAAGCAAACCCTGAACAAGTCCGAGCTCTTAAAGATATCAGGATACCTTCTACCCGAAAAGAAATGCAAAGCCTAAATGGCAAGGTGGCCACCCTGAGCAGATTCATCTCTAAAGCAACTGACAAATGCATCCCCTTCTTCGAAGCTCTAAAGAAAGACAAAGGAAAGTTCGAATGGACTGACGAATGCTTGACAGCTTTCCTTAACTTAATCGAACACCTCCAGAGACCACCAGTACTCTCAACTCCGAACAAAGGCAAAGAGCTATACCTATACCTTGCTATGTCATCTCATGCTCTAAGCGCCGCCTTGGTGAGAGAAGACAAACGAACGCAGCGGCCAGTATACTTTGTAAGCAAGAGGTTTACAGGGGCGGAAGCCAGATATCCTAAACTTGAGAAACTAGCGTACTGTTTACTAATCACATCACGGAAACTGCGTCACTATTTCCAATCTCATTCCATCAGAGTTCTGACCGATCAACCGCTAAGGCAGGTACTCCATCGTCCCGACACTTCTGGGCGACTACTTAAATGGTGCATTGAACTAAGTCAATATGATATCACCTACCATCCTCGCACCGCCATCAAGGGACAAGCCATGGCCGATTTCATCGCCGAATTCACTACCGACGAAGGTAAGGAGCAATCGGAAATAGCGGAAGACATCAAGTGGAATCTCTTTGTGGATGGAGCGTCAAACGAACAAGGCTCGGGGGCAGGTGTGGTAATAATCACTCCCAGGGGAAATAAGCTACACTATGCTCTAAAGTTGGAATTCATTGCCACCAACAACGATGCTGAGTATGAAGCGGTGATAGCTAGATTAGGACTTGCCTTAGAGATTGGAGCCAATTCTTTATGTCTTCATAGTGATTCTCAACTTATTGTAAATCAAATACTAGGAGGATTTCAGGCTCGAGAAGAACGACTCACAGCATATCTAAAGAAGACCAAGCTGCTTCTCGATCAATTGGATCACTATCTAATCAAACACATTCCTCGGGAAGAAAACCAAGAGGCCGACGGATTGGCAAAGCAAGCTAGCATGAGAGACGGCACTATTTCTGGAGCAGTGGCCATCTCAAAGCAACTGACCCCGAGTTTCGAGCAGGTGAATCTGATAGCTGCAATCAGAGAGGAAACTTGGATGACTCCCATCCAAAAATACTTACAAGACGGCATACTGCCCGACAAGCGTAACGAAGTCAAGAAAATCTTGAGGAGAGCTTCCCGCTACACAATACAAGAAGGCACCCTTTATCGGCACGGCTTCTCTAACCCCTTATTAAGGTGTGTCGCCGGAAGGGAAGCAAAGGAAATCTTATCCAACATCCATCAAGGAAGCTGCGGAGATCACACTGGAGGGCAAACTCTGGCAAAGAAGATACTCCGATATGGATATTTCTGGCCCACCTTAAACAAAGACGCCTTAGACTTCATAAAAAAATGTGACAGATGTCAGAAATTTGCTAAGATTCCGCGGCTACCAACAACTGAGATTACTCAAATGACCAGCCCTTGGTCCTTTGCAGTATGGGGAATTGACTTGATTGGCGAACTGCCAATGGGCCAAGGCGGAGCCAAATATGCTATAGTGGCAGTCGACTATTTCACCAAATGGGTGGAAGCAGAACCACTAAATAAAGTATCTTCAGCAAAAGTTATTAACTTCTTGATCAAAAATGTTCTATGCAGGTACGGAGTCCCACTTAAAATCATATCGGACAATGGACTTCAGTTTGACAGCGAGGAGTTCGCCAACTGGTGCTAAGAGCATGGAATTCACAAAAGCTTCTCATCCGTAGCTTATCCCCAGGCAAACGGACAAGTCAAAGCCGTCAACAAAATTCTCAAAACTCTAATAAAAAAGAAACGCAAAAAGTCAAAAGGCGCTTGGGTGGATGAACTTCCTACGGCACTATGGGCCTATCGCACATCTTTCAGAACATCAACGGGGCATACTCCTTTCTCTCTGGCATACGGATCGGAGGCTATGCTCCCAGTTGAAACTATAGTGCCTTCCCACCATAGGATCCACTATAACCCAGAAGAGAACGAAGAGCTCCTCCACATGTCTTTGGATCTAATTGAGGAAAGAAGAAATGATGCAGCCCTCAAAGCAGCAGCTCACAAGCAAAAGGTGGCAACGCAATACAACTCCAAAGTCAAGCATCATAGCTTACAGAAAGGAGATCTTGTCCTCAAGCGAATCTTCCCACGCCCCGGAGCGCTAGATCCAATCTGGGATGGACCATATGTAATTCATAAAGATCTTCACAGTGGAGCTTATATTTTGTCAACAGTGGACGGGGAGGTGTTCCAGAGGGCATGGAACATCCAACACCTTCGTCGATACTTTTCTTAACTCGTACTGCCCTTATGAAGTGAATTAACAAAGAGAATCAGTGGACGTAGGCATTTTCGTGCCGAACCACTTTAAAAAACTAGTCTCTTTTTAACTTGTTCCTTTATATCTTGGCTGCTTGTTAACCTTATCCTTTTCTGTTGAACAAAATCCTGTGTAATGGCATTTCCATTCAAGACACATCACGGCGCGACCTCACCTGGACAAGACCTAACAGGTACTATGCGAATCTATGCCCTCGCCAATGAGACACTTTTGCTCCAGCATCCCTCTTCTGCGAGTTAACTCATTGCTCGCGATCAGCCCTTAAAGCCAACTGTAATGAGCCGATTATAAGCCACCGAGAAGGCCGACTATAGTCGAGGCAGCTCATTACGGCGTTCGGCTCGCCGGCAACCGTGAACCTACTTTAAGCCCTAACATAAGGTGTGGCCAGCCAGGGGTAGTTCACGGTTGACGATCGGCACCCACGCTAGCCGGCCACGGTAAATCGAATAATACCCGCGACTACGGGCCATAATGGCCCGGGTAGTTACTGTGCGCGATCTCGGCTCCGATGGGTCTTAAGTACGGCTGTGGTAAAAAAGATAAACTCCCCGCAGAGGCGTAAGATGGGTGACAAATGTCTCCAAGACCCACAGCTAGGGAAAGTGACTACAAAGCCCGTTTGCCACAAACTTAAGCACATCGCAGGCCTTCCGTGATTGGAAGTTTTACTATTTCTCATATTTCAATTTTATTTAAAAAACTTCCCTCCTATCCTCTATAACAATCCCTAAAGTACAAGACACGAAACAATAGATGCTCACTAAGAACTCACAATCGGATGACGAGTCAATCAACTGCATTCGATACTCAGTCGTATGAGACATTCAAAGCAACTGTCTACGACCGAAACATGAAAGGCGGCACTTTCTTCCCTTACAAGTAAATACATAGCTATAATTTATTCGCACATCACACTAACATTGCAGAATACGAAATTATATTTTTAGCAAGAACAAAGCATTCAAATACGACAGAATCAGCTTAAGTAAAAAATTACATACCAAGAATAAAGTCGTTTATTACAAGTAACATAATTACAACCTAAAAGTTACGTTACTGCTCTGAGACTAACGTAGACAGCAATGTCAAGTAAACAAAAAGATATCCAGGTCAAGTTAAGGAGTCGGCTGCATCGGAGCTTCACCCTTGTCTTGCCGGCCCTCCGAAATCTCCTTAACCGTGGAGTGGGAACTTTCAGCATGTTGACCAAAGATATTTGGTGCTCCAGAAGTTCCGCCTGTCTGATCAAGGAAAGAATTCATTAATAATAAGCAACCAAGTTACGAAAAGCTAAAAGGGGAGACTTACCAGCATCTGCTCCTTGATCATCATCCTCCAACTGCACACCAACCTCCTCAGCAGCAAGCAGCCGCATACCCTCTTTCACCGCCACCTTCTCCTCCTTGGTGAATTGAGCCGTAACCACATCCATTCTAAAGGACGCACCACCCTCCTTATCTGCATCGGACCTAGCCTCCTCCAGGGCCCTGATATAAATCCTAGCCATGACTCGGGGATAATCATCCATCCAAGATAAGTTGCCATGTTTCCAAGTGCGAAAGTATATATCCTGAAGCATCTCATCCATTATCCCCTCGTTCTCCTCAAACTCCCTTATTCGGTCCTCAGAAGCCAACAAATTTGCAATGGTGGCATCCCTCTCCGATCGGTATCGCGAGCAGTCAGCCTGGAAGGATTTCCTCATCGCATCCATCTCCTCCTTCAGCTTGGTTTGAGCAAGCTCTGCGGCTTCAAGTTTCCCGGACAATTCTTGTATCTGCTCGAGATCCGCTTTCCGAACCTCATCCACCGTTGCAATAGCCATGTCAATCCATTCCTTACAGGCATCCTCCATTTTCCGTAGCTCTGCTCTGCTAGCCTCTTCCATGGTTTTCTTTAGTCGCCTGGAGGCGGCCTCATGCTGGGAGATCTTGATGGCCTGATCAGCGAGCTGCTTGGCTGGTCGGAAACTATTAACTGCAGTCGAATAATAGCACTCCCGATTTCTTCTCCGGCCTTGACCAGTCGGGCATGATGCCCCATCAGCTTCCTGGCTTCCTCAGCAACCCGGTCGATGTTTGCCTTAGCTTCGTCCCCCAAAGTTGCAACCCGAGTGGTAAGCAAATCAAGGTCCAGGGACTTAGCCTCATCAAGCACCCTTACCATAGGATTACGAGGAAGAAGGTGCTCACCAGTAACCTCATCGAAGGAAATATCGTGAGAACCCGGATCCAGATCTGGATGACCCGCGAACGGATTACGAGCCAAGCCAGGGTGATCTATCGGGGTAACAGTAGGATTTTCAGACGGGTGCGGGGAAGGAATAAGCTCAGTATTCTCCTCCGTGACATCCTGAAGAGGCTGAGTTGGGGGATGAGGGCCAGGTGGAGATTCAAACAAGGAGCGACTCCTCTTCTTCTTTTGGATATCCTCTTCAATAACTCCAAGAAGAGGACGGTAGCCGACGACATCTCCAGGGCGGTTAGTCAGAGGCTTTGGCTTAGTAGAAGCCCTTAGAAGCTTATATTGTTCAAGGCGGTGCCGAACATCCGATTTCTTGGCCACTTTACCCATTCCTGGGACAAAAACCAAGTGTTACAAGCAAACGTTGAACTATAATTCAAGAGATATATCAAGATAGGAAAAGTAAGGAGACACTTTTGTTATACAAACCCTGGGAAGGAGTGGGATACTGCAATAAGTCCTGGAACTCATTCCAGGACGGGAGATGACCATAAAATATTCCTAAGTCCTTATCATAAATGGAGTCTGCAGAAGTCAAAAATTCACCTTGATTCGCGGGGGTTGCCTCAACTAGAACACTCTTGGAAGATGAGTCGGCGCCGGGTCCGGCCTTGTCAGCTTTCTTAGGCCCCTCTACCAGAGCCGTTTCTCCCTCCAGCCCTTCGAAAGCCAGGCGGAAAGCATCGTCCGTCCACTCCTGGATCACACCCGCTTGCTTAGAAGACAAAGCCCAGCACCATCACCACTCTGTCCATCACCACCATCATCACCACTCTGTCCATCGCCTTCTCCACCACTACCACTCTCCGCCTCACCTCCTTCACCATCGCCTCTTTCCTCCTCCTCATCTTCCTCCTCCAGAACGTCTGGACATGTGCTGGGGGAGGGTCCATCGGATTTCTTAAGTTTCTTCCCCACGGCAATTGGATGATGTGAGAAGGGTTTCCTTTTACCACTCTTCGCCGTAGCCCCTCCTTTAGCTTTGGCGGCCCTCTCCTCAACTGTGTCTCTCTGCTTGACCACAGACTGACGTGGCAGAATCAGGTTGTGCCCCAGAAGAGTAGCGTTCCTGATCAAATAAGAAGCCGCCCTCTCCCTTTCCAGAATAGCTTCTATTTCCTCAACCATCCGAACCAGACGTTCGTTCTCTACAACCGCAAAGCCACCTATCGCTAGCAAGAAATAAAGCACGTAAGGATGAGTATTGCAGTCAGAACAAAAGTTATAAATGAGTTTCAACTTACAGCCAGAGGTGAAGCGGCGGAAAGAAACGGAGTCATCCTTGACAAAAAACCATTCCTTCTTGAACATGCCGAATTTTGAATATAAATCCAGGACTGGCTTGAAGGACACAGCCGACTCTAAGCTAATATATGGAGACCCCTTCTTGTAGCCTCTCAAGTTGTACAAATACCGGATTTCCCGGTTGGAAGGAGGACGCCCATATCTCCTCTGGAAGATAAGGAACAGACTCACAAAGATGGCATAGGAGTTGGGCTGAAGATGGAAAGGAGCCACCTTCAAGTATGTGATGAAACTGACTATCCAAGCGTTAATAGGTGGGATAGAACCGCACATGCAATGATACCTGCTATAAGCAAAATATCCTTCAGGAGGGTTATACGGCATCACTTCTTTCCCCAGCAGCATCATATGCGCCCTATCGATCCCAAAAGACCTAGATATAATATCAAGATTCTCATCTTTGAGGGAGCTGGGGAAGCAGTCAGGCGGTGAGTTTAAGAGCTCTTGAGGACCATACCCATCTACTAGCGATCTCGGGGTTGGTCCTTGTCATTCTGGTTCTGCCTGAACTGGGGGCACCATGGAGGACTCTCCTTTATCCTTGGATTTCTTCCTATCAGAACGAGTTTCTACTTTATGAGACATTATCTGCAACACGAGAAAACACATCGTCAGAACAAGGGATGTAGACAGACAAATTCAACACATAAAAAACATCATTCGGTATCCCGGGTCTTAGAGTTCATCCGGCATCCATGTTCCCCAAGTACCATTCGGTAGTCCCGGTCTTGGAGTTCATTCGGCACTCGTGTTCCCTAAGTGACATTCGGTAGTCCGAGTCTCAGGGTTCATTCGGCTATCACACTCCCTAAAAGTCCATTCGGCAGAAGGAGAACTCACCTGATTCGGCAGGCGTAGGCTTGGTCCGGCTCTTTCAAATAGTTATGAATAACAGAAGCTTGAAGCCCATACTTATAGGCACGTAGGGGACTATCGGACCTGTTGGTTCGGCACTCAGGCCGAACGGAGTGTCCAAACTGAGGAAAACAAAGCGCGACATATGCAACCATATGCCACACTTTGGGGGGCAAATGCTGGACGTGTTTTCACCGGACCAGGGCCACCGGACCAACACTGCCGAGTCAAGGCCAGGAAGGCACTGCCGAATCAAGGTCATCCACTCACCGGACCAACCACTACGCAACCAACCATTGCCGAACCAAAGTTACTCCAACCCTCACCGGACCAACCACTACCGAACCAACCATTGCCGAACCAAAGCTACTCCAACCCTCACCGGACCAACCACTACCGAACCAACCATTGCCGAACCAAAGCTACTCCAACCTTCACCGAACCAAGGCGTGCTGAACCAACTTTACCAGGCCAGATCACGTCAGCCCAGGCCCGCTAGCAGCTATATACATCCAAGACTCCTACCCCCAGCCTCACTCTATAAATAGAGGGGTAGGGGTACAACAATGGCAGACAAGTTTGAGAGCTCAAGCACGGATAGAACTTTCAAACAACTTTCATATACTTGTATAAAAGCTTTGTACTTGTAATCTGAACAGTAAAAGAGAATAACATATAAAGTGGACGTAGGCACATTCAGGCCGAACCACTATAAATCTGTGTGTCTTTTACAGTTTAGTCCTTGCTTTCTACATATCAGCATATATCATCCAAATCAATAAGAACAACATAAGATCGACTAAATCATACGACTTGGAGGTGTTTGCCCATTTTTTGTGCAAACAATCACGTTCCTAAAATACTATATTTATGATAAGTA
This sequence comes from Allium fistulosum, assembly GCA_030737815.1. Classification (NCBI taxonomy): domain Eukaryota; kingdom Viridiplantae; phylum Streptophyta; class Magnoliopsida; order Asparagales; family Amaryllidaceae; genus Allium; species Allium fistulosum. The sequence goes on from CM060903.1 coordinate 544,342,428, forward strand.
CAAGACGACTTATTTCAATAAAACGTGTCAACGTTTTATTGCAACTACTTTAATTCATCTGGCTACTTAATAGCATGGGCAAGAGATCCTTTGGTCTAAAACAAAACTTACTTAAACAAGAAAGTAGGTTAAAAATAAATAACCGATAAAGTTTTGAAAGAAACTTTAAAATAAATAAGCTTTAATTAAATCATCAGTCTATAACTCAATTAAATTTTATTTAATCTTAATTAAATCAAAAATCATAATTTAAACCTTAATTAATTCAAAATTTATTTATAATTAAACTTTAATTAAACTTTAATTAAATAACATTCATTTAAGAATTAAACTAAAATTAAGTGGATAATTAACCTTTAATTACATAATAATTAATTAAATAACTAACTCTAATTAAATAATTAATTAAAGTAAATAAACTTTATTAAATAAAAATTAATTTCTTTTTTATCTTAATTAACCATTATTTAAAACTTCCTTAATTAAAAATAATTACTTGGTTAATAACTTCTTAAACTCTAATTACTTAATTAATTAAATAATAATTACCCTAATTAATAAATTAAATTATTAAATAACTAAAACTTAAACTTTTTACTATCGTTATGAGCGTAGTTTGCTAGAATCGATTTCTAGGTGAAAAGTTCACTTTAGCTCTAGCTACTACCTATTTTGAAACACAAATGGAAGAGTTTTGAAAACTTTAAACAAAGGTGAAAACTTGAAGAAAAAAACATTTTTCAAAATCCACAACTAGAAACAAGTTTTTCATTTTCAAATCGGATATCAAGTCCGTTATGACTTTTTAAGGTGCCAACTTCATAATATTTACATCACATACACTTGGTTTTATTTCATAAACACACTACCATCATATCATAATCAACCACTCACATACCCATATCCAAAAATCATTTAACATCCAAATCACAAATCCAAGCTCAATACAAACTTATAATCCTAAAACATCAAAATAACATGATATTTCAACACAACAACCACTATATTTTCACAACATATAGTTCATTAAAATAAAAAATTTCTTTTCCAAAAAAAATTTACTCACCGAAACTTTACTAATTCAAGGCCAACTTTGCTTAAACTTGAAAACAACTTAGGAACTTGCAAAGATTGAAACTTTGGGTGTTCGAACACCTTAAATGTGCTCGACCATGTAGACTTTGGGCTCGGCCTAATGGGGTTTTGGATTGGCCATGGGGTTTTAGGGTCGATGGGCTTGAACTTTGGAAGAGGAGGTGTTGTAGAAGATGTAGAAGTGTTTTTGTGAACTAAAGATGAGATTTTTAGCAAAAGTAGTGGTTTTTTCTTATTTTAGAATTTATGAAAGGGAAGATACGGATGTGCTTATTCAAGCTCTTAGGAATTTTGAAATGAAGAGGAGGATTGTAAATAATGAGAACATGAAAGAGTAGTGGTATATATAGGCTTAGGAAATTAATTAAAGATGTGTAAGTGCTTATAATAAAACATGTATACATGCATGCACTCCACTCCTCCCTCCCCTTCATTTCCGTCCTCATGTACTCCCCCCTATTTTGCACTATTCATGCCATGCACTAAGTAATTTGTGTTGAAAAAAGATAGTTCTATATGTGTGTGTGTGTGTGTATACATACATGCTTTAATTTATAAATTATTTTCTCTTATTCTTATATATATACACACTTTTAAAGAGAAGTATATACAAGCATATAAACATGTATTCATCATGTTTAAAATAGTCTGTAGTGTGTATATAAGTGTTTACAACAAGTTATGACATTTTAAATAACTTTTAACTGATGAAAAATCAATATTTCAAAAAATAATTTCCGGTCACATTTTCTACCTCTCTATAAGCTATATATATTGGTAAACAAATTTTGAAAATGATTTTATCATCATTAGTTATTATTTAAAATATTTTTATTCTAAAAATTCATTTGTTAATTATTTAAAAATATAATTGAATATCCAATTAAATAGCAATCAAATTCTTGGTCGTTGCATGTATGTATTTGTCCCTTAAGTCTATTTGAATTTTGTTGGCATCAATATTGACCTCCAACACCCAATTATGTAAAAGCACCAATATCCAATCTAGTCATAGAAATAGGAAGAGAAATAAATGAAGAACAAAATTAAAACAATCAGACAACAAGTAAATAGTGACATAGATTTATAGTGGTTCGGCTAACTCCAACCTACGTTTACTCCAAAGATTTTCCTTTTTATTAGTTTATACTGCTAATTACAGTTACAAATCCGTGAAATTTCTAGAACAAAAATGGTAGAGTGTAGCCTAGGTAGAAGATGAAAAGAATCAGAATGAAGATCCCTTTTCTGAAGCCAGGTCTGCTGTATTTATGGGTGAAACTTCGGCTATAGGACCTCCTTATCCATATGGGCCCACCATAGGGGTCGCTAGGCCCAAATCCCCATGAGGGGGGATCGGTAGCGATCCTTTCCTTAGTTGATTTCTGGGCAGCGATTCCTATGGTGGATTCTTCATGATGAAATATTTTTAATCCCCAGGTTTCACATCATTTGGAATAAGGGAGCTCGAGTTATTGATTGTTGAATACAAAAATGTACTTGGTTATTGAGGAACACCGACCCCTATCCACTGACGATCCAATGATACCAACCAGGCCGACCCCTTCTTTGTGAGTCGAAGTATGTCGATGCATCTGAAATACTAATCCCTTCGCTTTGCTAAGCCATTGAAGTATACCGATCCCTCCTTGGCTTATCCAGATATACCGATCCCCTTGGTTTATCCAGATATGCCGACCCATTCCTTTGTCGAGCTTTCTTATGTTTCCTCCATGCCGATCCCTCCTCTTCCATAACACCATGTCGATCCCACCTTCTTCCATAATGCTACGCTGATCCCTCCTGTTCCAATATAATATGTCGATCCATGTGCCATTACTTATGCCGATCCCTCCATAACTTCGTCCATGTTGACTCTTCTTCCCACTGGCTATGCCGATCCTCCCTTAATGGAGTTTTCCCACCCATCCTCCATGAAGCACGCCGATCCCTCCTACTCCGTGAAGGTATGTCGATCCCTCCTTCATGTATTACGCCTATACCGATTCCTCTACATTGAAACATGCCGATCCATCCATAACTTCCCAAACAAATAAAACATGTTGATCCAAGCTATATTCCACAGTTCTACTATCCTGCATTGTCTATCTACCAACTCTATCCAACTATGGCTTCATATAACAATATTTATTTTACCTTCGGGTCCTACGACCGTCGCTTTGCACTCCTCCACTTTGATAAACTTGAAGTCTGTTGGGTTAAATCTGCCCGTATACTGCCTTGCCAAAAGGCGGGTTAACACTTTTCCCTACCCTCCCCCAAAAACATGCATTGCGATAAAAAGGTGTGTTTTAAATTGCTATAAATCCAAAATCTAAAGTCCATAATTCGATGATAGCCATATTATCCAATCCAGACTCCAATCCATTGCCAATCCAATTCCTTGATCTCTCCGGATCATTAGCGAAATCCATGGCTATTCTGAGCCAATATCCAATTCCAAATTCATTAACCAAGTCCGCGATCTCTCCGGATCATTTTATCCAAATCCGGGACCGCTCCGAGTCCATATCCTAATCCTTAGACATCTCTGGGTCGTTTTATCCAAATCCACGATCACTCCAGTTCCATATCCAATCCATAGACCTCTCCGGGTCATTTTATCCAAATCCGGGACCGCTCTGGGTCTATATCCAAATCCATAGACCTCTCTGTGTCATTAGCCCAATCCAAATTCTTCATCTCACCGGATCCTTGCCGAGCACAATTCGTACTCGACGACCTGAGTAGGTCGATCATGTCGCTCTCCACTGAAGCGGCCTACCTCTCGCCAGGTATAGTCCATACCCGACGACCTTGATCTCTCTGGATCCTTGCTGAGCACAATCCATACTCGACGACCTATCGGGTTTTATTCTCTGGCCTCGACTCTCTGGTCGAGGGCTTAATCCGTGGGGAATCCTTTTTCGGCCTCGATTCCCAATCGAGGACTTAATCCGTGGGGTATCCTTCTCCGGCCTTGATCCCCAATTAAGGACTTAATTCATGGACAAATTCATCATGTTGCTCTCCGGAGAAGAGACTCGCACCTTGCGATTATTGCTCCGTCTCTCCGGTCGGAGCCACAACCGCAACCCGAGCACTACGGTTCATCGTCATCTCATAGCAAGCATAGGAACCGTCCTCGATCCCTTACATGTGTACATGACTTAGCCGTATTACTATGGAGTTTATTACTTATTCCATGCCAACCGATCAATTGATGACAAGTTAACGATGATGCCTTGATCCAGTGCCATTTCCGTTCGAGGTGGACGGTGGTTGCTCCTGTTCCACTGCCGCAGCCCGAGTCCTTATGTATTGTTGTAGCATCCTATTCCTTACATGTTCCACAATGATATCCTTCAAATGTCTGCAGTCATTTGTATTATTCCCATCTAGCTCATGGAATATGCAATGCTTTCGTGATGCCCACTCACGTTCAAAGGGTTCCCTCCTCGTCGGCCTTTGATACTGAAGACGTCCTCGAGTATCCAAATAAATCCTTTCCGAAGACTTTGTCAAATCTGTATAAGAAGAGAATTTTGGTTCTCTCCATTCCTCTTCGACACATTAATGCCATCATTCATTTTCCATTTTCCTTTATCATTATTTTTTACATCTCTTGATGTTCCTCCACTCTGCACAGCATTCACCTCTGGTTTGTTTGCTCGTGCATCTTCCTGCCATAGGAACCTTTCTATTTCATGATAAAACTCCCCAAGCAGATGGATCTCGTGCCAGTGAATCCTTGAACTCTGTGCCATCAGTAATTCCTGATACAGCTGCCATCAAAACCATGGATGGATTTGGACGATCCACCGATGCCGCCGTGGCAATAGACCGTGTTAAGAAAATCCTTAGGGACTCTCCGGTCCTCTATTTCAGTGTTGCCAAACTCATCACATTTTTGGGTCTCGAGATGTGAACCCTAAACTGCCTCATAAACCTTTCGATCAATTCCATCCACATGCTAATAAAGCCACTTTCCAATTGTCTGAACCATAGTGCAGCTATATTAGTTAAGTACAAGGGGAAGCACCATGCCATAACTTCCTCTAATGCCCCCAGCACTTCCATGTGTCTCATGTACCTCGTCAAATGAACAGCGGGGTCTGTTTTTCCATTATATATCTTAAGCATTGGTAGTCTGAACTCCGGTGGATTCCTAGCTTGCCTGATATTTAGAGCGAATGGACTTCTATTTACATCCTCAGGATCCCTATTCACCAATCCTCCACGCATAGATCACCTTATCATCTCTGCGAACCTGTCATTGTCTTCCATTGGTAGTCTCCTATCATCATGACCAAGCTACCCGCCGAGTCTATAAGGGAATTTCAGAATGTACTCCTCCGAACGAGCATCCAAATTCTTATTCGCACCAAGCTCTATGGGGTCGATCGCAGGTCCTCCAACATTACGATCAACCAGACCCGGGGGCATGCCCCTAGCCTTTGGGGATTGGTACCGACCCCTCTGGAGGGATCGGTGCCGATCCTTCTAGGTTCGCAGGGGACAGCCCCCGGCTGCTCTATTCCATTCCATTGTCTATTGGCCCCATTTCCATGAACCCGGTTTTGATTTCCAACGAATCCTGCTGCTTCAACTACTTGATTCTGTGCTCCAGCTTTTCTAATTTGCTGGAGTAAATTCTGCATCATCTCTTCCTGCCTTTTTAGCGTCCTCTCTTGGATAGCATCCATCATTGTTTCCATCACATCCCTGGTGATGTATATAGACGCTTGATTAGCTCCGACTCTCGAGGAAGCCTCATGACTCCCTCCATGGTGACTCCTTTCCGGTAGCACTCTCCTGCTTGATTGCCTAGCCATAGCTTTCTAGATCCAAGTATCCAAGCTTCCAAATCTAAGATCCTAGCTTCCAAATCTGTGGGTGTAGGTCTTCTCAATGAAAGCACCAAAATGTTTGTGTCAAAATTGACTACCAATACCTAATTAAGTAAAAGAACTAATATCCAATCCAATCACAGAAAAAGGAAAAGAAATAAATGAAGAAGAAAATTAAAAAAATAAGACAACAAGTAAATAGTGACACAGATTTATAGTGGTTCGGCTAACTCCGACATACGTCTACTCCAAAGATTGTCCTTTTTATTAGTTTATACTGCTAATTACATTTACAATTCGGTGAAATTTCTAGAACAGAAATTGCAGAGTATAGCCTAGGTAGAAGATGAAAAGAACCGAAATGAAGATCCTTTTTCTGAAGCCATGCCTGCTGTATTTATAGGTGAAACTTCGGCTAAGCCAATAGAACCAACCATGCAGACCCTTCTTTGTGAGTCGAAGTATGCTAATCCATCTGAAATACCGATCCCTTCACCTTGCTAAGATATTGAAGTATACCGATCCCTCCTTAGCTTATCAAAATATGTGACGCTCCACCTCTATACCCACGCTAGCCAAGAACACTACGGTGTAATGTTGTCAACTAGCACGGAGAATAATGCCTTTGAGGAGCGACCATCCGTGTAATTGCTTTGTGCGAGCACCGATATGTCAGATAGTATAACATGCATTTTATTTCAGGAGGAAATCCGACATACCGATACAAACTCAAAGCTACTACACAGTGGCTATAATAGTTTAAGACAATATATATAATAATAACATAGATATAAAAGATGCGGAACACAAATAACAAAAGTCTCATATATATATAACTGATGTCCGTTACAATACATTTGACACGATACATATGATACAACTACAACTGTCGACTCTTGAAGTTATATATACAAGTACATTATCGACTAATATACATGAATACATATCAACCTAAAACAGATACTGTCTACTACAAAAAGACGAAGACCACTTCAAAAGATATGAAAAGTCTTCATAGCCCAAACGGCAACCCAAAGCAAGAAATCTACAACCTGAAATAACTCGGTCTGACCCGAGTATTAAATTCAAAATAAAATAATACACGGGTCAGCCTAATTCAAACTCAGTTATTAATGCACAGAAGCAATAATAATCAAATAATCAAATAGACGACAGTCACAGAAATCTCGTATATCCAACTTCTCGATAAGAGAATCGAATAACGGCAGATATAACACTAAACAGTGTTAAACAACAAATCAGCAATCCAAATCATCAGCAAGATGAATAGAAAGATTAACAATGAAGACAATATGAAAACTCCAGAATTGCCTAAACAGCAATTTACAACAAATTCCAATTATTAAATAGATGATTGGAATCTCAAAATGATCAATCAAAACAAATTTCTGTGTGGCTGCAGCACACGCACGCGTGCACTACCTCGCCACACAGTACGTGAAATCATCACAATATTGAATACTAACAGCAATCAAAACTGTAGAGGTCAAAGTGAAACCCAAGTCAACAAAACAGCGTAGACAACAAAAATCTAATTATCAATATGATAATTAGGAAACACATAATCTAACTGATCTAAAATATAATTAGGTACCAACAAAATCATCAGATTAAACCCAATCAAAATACAACTTCAAAACATTGAATTGAACCAACGCAACAATTCAACCACTCGAAATATCAATTTAAAACTGTCAATTCTGATAGGGCTGCAGTACACGCACGCGTGTACTGCCTTGCCACTACAGCAGGAAATACACAAAAGGTCAACGATCAGAAGCAAATAAATACAGTGGTCAGTGCAATGCACGACCCAATCTAAACTACAGCCACCACAAGAATACAAGGGCAAAACTGCAACGAGATCTGCAGTCACCACAAGATCACGAGAGCGAGACTACAACAAAAACTCAGATGCAACCATCAAAACAACTGCAGCAGTGAATAAGGTTGTACAGTGAACTTGTATGCAACCCAAGTGCACCAATACAAAAGTGCAGTACACAAAACCGAGTGCCCAAACTAATCACAAACATGTAGCAAGGTAAAACTGAAACACAAAGTTTGACAAAAGACATATAAAAGTTTATATATACAAGTGCAGACAAGGTGAAGTCAAGGCCAACAGTAATGGCAACAACTCCATCAAGTCGTGGTTCAAAAAAAGCACATCAGAGAAACCAGAAAATTCGGCACAAAAGCACAATCATCGGCACAGTCAAGTAAATGAACGAGGTCAAGTTCAACAACAGTTTTCAAGTGACAAAAGTCAACAATGTGCCAAGCAGAAATCAATGACGTGGCCAACTAATAACCAAAGTCCACCGAATACAGTTCAGTATCAAAACAATGATGACCAGAAAACAAATCCAGCAATATATGCATACACACATACATATGTATATATGCACATATATACAGAACTTATAAACCAAATGGCACAGACATATGAAAATATACCAAACTCAAATGCATTCAAGCATGTGCTGACATGCTATCAAACATAATCAACTAAACAAGCAGCATGTACACATAATTGCAGCAGTGCAAACAAGTGCACACTGAACAAACCAGGTCAAAAGTGCACCAGGAAGACAAAACAGCAAATGGGGCTGCCAAATAAAATTAAATACAATGAAACAGAGATGTGCACAGGGAACACAGGTCAGGGAAGCAACCCAAACAAGTGCAGACTCAAGTGATACAATTTCGAACAAAGCTCAACAAGACAATATCACGTCAAGTTGAACAAGATAGAGAAGCAGTAGGTTTGAAATCAATACAACCATGAACTAGCTTGAAACAACATTATCAAAAGCATCAGAGTCAAAGACATTATCAAGTCAGAACATAAGCAAGTGACAAAGTCGAAGTCAACCAAACAAGTTCGAACAAATCCAAAGCCGAGACAGTGATCAAAAAAATAAAGGCAAGGCAAAAATCGAACAGTAAGGACAAGTCAGAAATCATCAACATCAACCAACTCGAACTGTCGAAATAAAGGAATTAACGAGTGAATTAAGATGTTAGTGAAAAATCACTCACCTTTACTCGAAGAGCCAAACACGGAATCATCCAGTTGAACTCGATCGAGAACTGAGGTAGCCGCAAGCATCAAAGCAATCAGGAACGACAAATTGAAGCGGCGACTCAGTTCACACGAAGCCCTAAAATCCACCAAACAAAGAAGTCGCCATTTTTATTCGTTCGATCTTGTTTGTTTTAGGGTTTAGAAAATGGATAAGGTAAAAGGGGACGGGTTGAACACTTAGGTGGTTATCACGACACAAAGAAAAAGGTATGGGCCAATATTATAAAGCCCATAAATTCTTAAACAAATTTTTAAAAGAATTTACCCGATTAAAACTTTAAATAGCAATTTGCCAACCATATTAATCGTCTAACGATGATTATAAATTTTCACAAAACCCCGGGTTGTTACAAAATATGTCGATCCCCTTGGATTATCCAGATATGTCGACCCATTCCTTTGCCAAGCTTTCTTATGTTTCCTCCATGTTGATCCTCCTCTTCTATAACACCATACCGATCCTACCTTCTTCCATAATGCTACGCTGATCCCTCCTGTTCCAATATACTATGCCGATCCATGTGTCATTACTTATGCCGATCCCTCCATAACTTCATCCATGTTGACTCTTCTTCCCACTGACTATGCCGATCCTCCCTATATGGAGTTTACCGACCCATCCTCCATGAAGCATGCCAATCCCTCCTACTCCATGAAGGTATGCCGATCCTTCCTTCATGTATTACGCCCATACCGATCCCTCTTCATTGAAACATGCCGATCCATCCATAACTTCCTAAACAAATAAAACATGCCGGTCCAAGCTATGTTCCATATTTCTAGTATCGTACATTGTCCATCTACCGACTCCATCCAACTCTGGCTTCGTATAACCATTTGTACTTTACCTTCGGGTCCTACGATAGTCGCTTTGCATTCATCGGCTTTGATAACCTTGAAGTCTGTTGGGTTAAATCCGCCTGTATACTGTGTCGCCAAAAGGCGGGTTAACAAGTTTCTTACTATTCCACTTTTTTATTGTGCATTCTTATTATGTAAGTTTAATTATTATATAACTTCTATAATTTAATTAAGTTATTTAGTAGTCTTATGTGCATTACATTTATTAATTCTAATTTAATTAATTTAATTAATTAATATTTTGATTAATTTTATGTTATTCAATTAAACATTTTAATTGAGTGTGTATACCATAATATGTATGGTTGTTTACGCATGTATTTTATTATTTGTTAATTAAGTTAGTTAAATAGATAATATAATTAAATATTAATTTCAAAAATTTCTTATGTATATACATGTATACTTACATCATCTTAAACAATTCATGATAATGTAATATATATCTATATATATTGTACATGTATATACTGAATTAATTAATGCTTTAATTTATTTATTTAATTTATTAAACTTATTTATAAATATTAAAAATTTTGAAATATGTTTACCATATTTTCAAAGCGCTTTTGAAAACTATATTATAACATTTTTAATGTACATTATTTTCAAAGCCAACTTTGAAAATCATATTATAACACTTATAATGTTATTTTAATACAACTTTTAAACTTAAAATCTTATTTTAATTTCAAAACAATTTTGAAATCACGTTATAACATTTATATTGTATTTCTTATTTTAAATTTAACTTTGAAATTCAAAACATCAATTTTGATTTTCAAAACAATTTTGAAAATTAGCCCAAGGCCCAATTGAAATTGGGCCTTTTCTATTAGGGGCAACATTTGGGCTCACTTCACTTTTTGGACCAATTCAACAGTTAGGCAGGGTGAGGTACTTAATTACCCAAACCCTATCCTAAACACTACTTTTCTAGGCATCCTACTCAATTGGTAAACTTAATTGGTTGGCCCTAACATGACTAATTTAAACAGCATAGATTATTTGACTCTGATGCCATTGTTCGAGTCGTGCCAGTCGGAAGTGGGTGAAATAGATAGATTTCAAAAAATTTTCTATTTTGATTCTATTAGGCTTATGAAGTCTGAATGGATTTTAGATCCAATCTAATAAAGTTTGAAATAAAATCTTATTTTATTTAACTTTGTTTAAAAAGGTTTTAAATATTTATATTTTAATCAATATGTGATGTTTATATAAATAAAGTATATCAAATACACACCTGTATGTAATAGTTACATATTAAAATTATCTGACTGAAGGAAACCATTCGTTTTTCTCTCTTACTTTATACAATTAATTAAGAGAAGATTTTTTTTTATTTAGATAGAGAAACCTTTCATCTCTTTCTCTTTAATTTAATTGATAACTTATTACATGACATTTATGACCAGATTTATACTGGGAAAAGATTGTGAGTACATACAAATATACTCCAGTGTAAAATGTGTAAGTCCAACATGGAAAAAGGTGTACATAGTTAATATATATGTGTATAAATATGTTGGGATTTGCATCTATCATGTATACATTGCCCATTTATATGCACAACGATTGTCACAAAATAATTTAAACTTATATTAAAATGTTCATATGTATACATATGTCAAAATTAACTTATGTATTAAATGAAATGAATAGTCTACTGTTTGAATAGATTTGAAACAAAAGGTCTAAATAAATGGGTAGTGATGTATTTAATTGGCATTAAGGAAATAGTAAAAGGCATTTAAATGGAAATTAAGGTGGTGTAAAGAGAGAATCTTTTAGCTTACTTTCAGTCTTTCCTTAACTTGTTTTTAAAACATTTTGAACTCATATGTAAGTGTGTGTGTGTGCGCGCGCGCACGTGTATGTATATAAATATATATCAAAATTAATTTATATAATAAATGAAATAAATCATTCAATTTCATTCAATATATCAAACTGTTTGAATAAATTTGACTAAGTCAATAAAATAGATTCAAATTTAGAACCCAAAACATCTAATGTTGTCATGTAAATAATTTTAAGTGTCTGATGTGCACGTAAATGTGCATATTTTTACCACCATATTTAATCTAATTAAATTAAATAAATGACCATATTGTATGTTTTAACATGTTTAAACCAAAATTCAAATTATTTTCAAATCATCATTTATTCATCTTCATATAGGTGCAAAATGGTCATTTTTATGCATATATTAATTTGAGAAAATTTACTTGGAAATTTTTTGTTATTTTGTCGGAAATTGAATTCAATTACAAGTGGCTTCATGGAAAATATGCATGCACAAGAAGATACAAAGGAATGAAGATGGACATAATTCATTTCATGAAACATGAAGGACCCCACCTACCCACTTACCATGATGTACAAATTAGGAGCTAATGGCCATTAAAGTTTCATGCGTATTTAAATGGTGGATTATCTCATGTCAATGATAAATTGGTTGCCACAATTCCTAAGGGGTAGTTTGGGTAGTTCCCAAAAATAGGATTAGGGTTTTAAAACATATATAAATACCCCTTATGTTCATGTAATTAGTCTCTCTTCTCTTAATCTCTTAGCCTCCATTTAGTTTAGTTTGAGGCACACAAATAAATCAACGTTCTCTTTTCTTTTTCATGGCTACTTAGCCATTTTACTTTCATGTATTTTTCTTTTTTGTGCAATGTTAATTAATGTCATTTTCTACTTACATGCTCTATTTCTTCTAATGTTAGTAGCATAGTTTCATTTCTACTTACATGCTCTCTTTCTTCTTATGTTAGTAGCTTAGTTTCATTTCTTATGCAAGTAGATTAGTTTTTATTTCATTTTAATTATCTCTCTTTTTGTTTAGCTTTCATTTTCCTCTTTTTGTTTCATGTTGCAATCTACATTTGTTGATATGATAACAAATATGAGAGGCTAAACCCCTTCAATTTAGGGGTAATGAAGCTCTCTAATTATGTAGATTCAAAATAATTTGATATTTTTGATCTCTTTTTGTGCTTAATGGAATGATAGAATGTGGTGAATATTTTGTTATTTAGCTTTGAATTTGATGGCCTATATTGTTGACACCAAATAGGCTATGCTTAAACAAATAAAACACAAATTACCTCTTCATCTACATATGATGTTGGGAATGAAGTGACTTTAAAATCAAAATTTGATGGTCTATATTTCTAATCAATAGTTAATAGGCCATGCTTAGAATATATTTTATTTTCAACTTCATTGTCATTTTCATGAGAGTTAAAAAATGGTTTAGTGGTTATATTATAGTTTGATGGTTTATATTTGGCTAATTAATAGCTCAAATATGTCATACTTATGATAAACACATCAGTTGAACTCACTAATGACTAAAAAAGAGAGATCATAATTTCATATTGTGTTGATTTATGTGATCAAGAGAGTAGATTTATCTCTAAATTGTGTTTAAATTCTCATATATTTATCCATTATCTTTTGCTAGTTTTCTACATTTTTAGCTAATCACAATTTCAAATATTGGTTTAATTTGATTGAATAATTTAAAAATCTAAACAATTCCATACGGATCGACTCGTACTCGCCACATACTATCATTGTACGTCGTGCGCTTGCGGTTATTTTTATTTAAAAAAATTCGGCTATTTTCTAAACCGATAGAAAATTAGTCGTCAAACAAGTTTTTGGCACCATTGCCGAGGAATTACTTTGATTTTAATTTCTATTCTTCGAATTGTTTTTAGTTTGACTTTTGTGTGTTGAGTGCATTTAAAATATGTTGTGTTGTGTGATTGTTGTTTGATATTTGTTTGCATTTGTTTGTGTGTTTGTTTTCTAGTTTCATTTGCATTTTCATTTCTATTTCTTTAAGAAAAAGCATACACATTTGCATTTACATTTTTTTCCTTTCTTTTGTTTACATTAAAAAGAAGAAGAAATTCCAAACTATGCATCTGTGCACCCTGTCTTCTTCATCACTGCAGCCCCTCCAACTGCTGTCACATACAACAGTGAACACCTCCAATCATCACTTTAACTTCCACTGCACATCAAATATCAATGCACCCTTCATCAACATCAAACATAGCAAATCCATCCCCTCTTTCAACAACCCTGCCACTGACTGTGCATTGTGAACATTTCTATGCATTGTCACCACAATACCTCTTCAACAAAACTGCTTCACATACCAACTCTGATCCTCTGACCAAACACAACCATTTATCTACCCATTCTACTACTCGTACAGCAACCATCCTTCACTGCCATTTCACTCTCCAAACTTCATTGCATACACTCCATTTTCACTAGTACATTCACATTTTCATCTGAGTTTTTGTTATTACATTGCAATTGTTTTCACTGGGCTATGCATTTTACATTCTGCTGAAAACTGCTGCATTGCCTTTCAACTTCTATTTAAATTCTCTATTTTCAATCTTTACAACTTCTGTTTACACTCTCATTTCCATTCGCTGTTTTTCAATTTTTTCTAGTTTTGTTACATTCTCTGTCATTTCTGTTCACTTTCAATCACAAACCCATCATCTACAATAAACTACTCCTCCTTCATTATCATCCTCCATCTCTTATCAACCACTTTCATCACAAAACTACCCTTCAACACTGCCTCAACTCCACTCTCCACGACAAAAACCAATAACTCCTAAGCAACATCACCAGAGAATACCACTACTATCACTTGAACTCCACCTCCTTACACTTCACACAACACCACTTACAAACTGCCACTTGCCTTTCCGTCATTTACAACACCACTTACAAACTCGCCAGACAACATAAACCATTAACCCACCCTTCCAACAAACCATTTCCTCTGTATCCAATTGTCTAACCATATACTTCTTCATTTGCCTTATAGCACACATCTGCCTCTTCTATCAATCCACCCACTACCATCAACTTCTGATCATCTCCTTGCCTCTTCATCACACACTCACAACCAAACTTCAGTGCACAACCTACAGTTCATCAACCACACTGCTTGCATCAACATACAACCACAAAACCATCCCAGTCACTATCATATACAATTTCATCTGCTGTCATCTGTCAACAACATTCAGCCCTTCTTAATTCATCCACTGTCCTCTATATTGTCAACATAAAGTTGCACATACAATATACATCACTCACTTGCCTTCAGCCACCTTCTTCCTCTACAACACTAAATCATCCTCTGCCTGTTAACTTGTCAACTGCTGCCATATAAACCCATTCATCACTCCCCCACAACTCTTAACCACTACCCACTTCCCGCTTCCTCTATCATCTCTACTGCCTACAATCCACATCAACTTCCACTATTGTCATCATAGACTCCACTGTAACCACCTCACAACACAACAGCAGCCTCTGACCACCCAATATCATGATCGACAAACAGCGACACCAGCTCCTCATGGCCTATTGCCTAAAACAAACATCGCCTATCCTCAATCGTATCCCTAAATCACCACTCGACAATCATCGAACAACCCAGATCAACTGCCGCAAACCCCTGTTAAACCACATCGCCTTCGACTCAAACCCACTTTATCTCCTCACCCAACCAGTCGTGAACCAACACCTTCGCCTCCGCCACCTTCCTCCCAAATCGCTGCAACCTCCAGCAACCTCTAGCAATCCAAATCGAAAAACAATTCAAGCAAATCGCGACTCCATCCTACAATCCACGAACGTGCGAAGACCCTTGATTTTGAGATTCTGATTTAATTGCAATTTCGTTCATTTGACTATTGAATTGAGCCACTATAACGACCCTTAATTTTCGATAATTAAAAATTTGTTAATTTAATAGAGTTTTGTGATTTAATGTTGGGAGAGATAAAAAATTTTGATTTAATAATAAGAATATAACTGGAATAAAATGAAATTGTATTAATTTAAAGTAATTGATAATGGCTTTGAATGTAATTCCAATTAATTAAAATGATTAAAAAGTTATAATTGGTTATAGATTGTAAATTAATTGTAATAATGTGTGTATTAATTGATATTTGGATTAAAAGAGTAGTTGATAAATTAAAGGTTGTATTAATTAATGAAATAATGTGTAATAAAAGGTAATTGGATAGAATTAGTATTATGTAAGTTATTATAACATTTGTTTGTAAATAATAAACGTACAAATATGGTTAAATGTAGAAAAGGCGACAATGTTATTTGTTACCAATTTAATTAATCAATTATAAATAAATGTAAATAAATGTTACATTAATGTGAGTTAATACAATAACTGCAGATTGGGAATGTAATAAAATGTACAGAAATGTCAATTACACTCATAAGGCAATAAATTGATTTAATAATAAAAATGAAACCAAGAAAATGAAGTTGTGGGATTTTGAATTTTTATTAATGTTAAAGTCAACAAAGGTTCAATATTATTGGAATACTGCAACTAATAAGGTAAAAGATGATAATTGTAGAATATTTGTGTAAAAATATGTAAACAAAAGTTAACTATATCTATAGAGTAATAATTGATTGAATAAAAAGATTGAAACCAAATTAGATCAATTTATTGGAATTAAATTATTATTAACTAGATTTAATTACAATTGAAATTGAACACTGTAATTAGTGTAATAACCAACACTAAAATTTAATGTAAACTTTTTTTAAATTATTGTAGTAATCAAAAAGGATGAAAATTGGTTTGGTTTTAAATATTGAATTAAAAAGTGAATAATTAATTTAATATTAATTTATTTAATTAACGTGAAAATAGCCATTTTGGCCACCGACTCGGATTTCGATGAAACCAGTTTCATTGGATCAATAATGGTGAATTATTATAGGGTTTCAAGTTTCGTAGTGATCGGACTTTCCGTTTGATCGTGCGGGCTCGAAAAGCATAGAGATCAATTTAATTGAACTCAATTGAAATAAACTGATTTTAAAAGCTAACTTCTTCATACGATGGAATTAGGACTTGAAACCTGTTCCATTGAGTTTAAAAATATCGATAACATCCATTTCAATATATGGGATGACCTATTCTCGTTTCGGGGTTAGAACGGGCTTTTTGGGTCGCGTAGTCGTTTCGATCCAACCCTGCCTGTATATAGGTTGTTATAAATCCTAGTTGTTTCTCATATTATTATTTCTGTACGTACATCTTCTTCCTTCTTTTCAAACCTAATTCCCAAATTCCAAAATCTAATTTCAAAAAAAAAAAACCGAAAAAAAAATTGCTCCAGGTTTACTTCGAGTCGGGAAGAGGTTTACTTTGAGTTTCAGAGGAGAAAACCCTACAGCGACTTGGGGTCAGAATGAGTTTGAGGCCAAACAAGGCGGATCTGGACGTGCTTCAAGTTCCAGAGGCGAAAACCTTGGAGCGACATCGAGTCAGGAGCCAAATGACTCGGGTCTCGGTTCGTTTTGGCAAAAACTCTTAGCAAGCACCGGGTAATTGAGGCGGCAACTCGAAGTAAGACCCGAAGTTGAAAATTTTCAATCTTCGAACGTTAATAACTTTTGCATACGAGCTCGGATTCACGCGCGATTTTCTCCGTTGGGATCGTATCGGAATTCTGGACATTTTAGAGCTGGTTTAGTTGAATTTTAAAACATTGAATTTTGGGCCTTATTTTGGATTTCAAATCAATTTAAAATCAAAGGTGAGTGTTTTGACCCACTCATAACTACTAGATTAACTTATGTTAGTTAAATTCAATTTTTGATGTGATTGTAAATTTATTGATTGATGTTTGGTAGGTTTAAATTGTCATTGTAGTTAAATTTGACTTTTATTGCATTTAATCATCGTTTAATTTAATATTGAATTTAATTGTCAATTTAATACCTATTAATGATAATTAGTTATCTATTGATGTTTATTGGTTGATTTGAATGATGATTGTGATGGATGTATGATTGTTGATATTGGATGACTAGATGTTGTATTTTTATATTGTATAACACTACAAGTTCCCTATGGGTTGAAATGATACATACTCGAACGATCTATAAATTAGGAAAAATCGTTATGGGTTGAAATGGTAGACTCAAGCGATTTCATGAATTTGTAATTAAATTCGGGATTGCGGGTTGAAATGATATATATATTCGTAAATATAAAATAATTTCGGATTGAAATGATAAATATCCATACCACTTGACCATAGGGAAGAGAATTATATACGGATACTTGATTGGTTAAATTAAATGATTTTAAATCCTAAATTTTTTGAATTCAGATAAATGATATTTTGAAATAAAAATTTGATTTATATAAACTGAATTATTTGCGAAATCCAAGCTTTAAATGTTGAAATTTGAATTTGTTTTAAATGAATTGTTTAAAGGACTTAAATTGCAATTTGAAAGCTAGATGTGGTCCATATGTGTTGAAATGAAAGAAATAGTCTATGTTGATATTAATTTCAAATTAATTATTTAAATGTAAACTGTTTAAAATATATTATTTAAAAATTTAGATTTATTTGGATTTTTCAAACTATTTACTACATAAACAATTTCCAATAACCAAACTATTTTATATTAAACTATTAAACTGTATTTAATCTATTTTAAACTATTTTAAGCAATTTAAACTATTTTAATTTATTTTAATCTATTATAATCTATTTAATCTAATTTAGTATATTTTACCTATTTTAAACTAATTAATCCATTTTAATATATTTTAAAATTATTTAATCTATTTTAAATTTATTTAATCTATTTTGAATCTATTTTAAATCTATTTAAACTATTTTAATTCTATTTAAACTATGTTAAATCCATTTAAACTATTTTAATCTATTTTCAACTATTTTAGAGTATTTTAACTATTTAAATTTATTTTAAACTATACTAAACTATTTAAACTATTTATAACTATCTAAACTATTTTCTAAATTTCAAACTGTGTAAAGTGGAAGTACTTATATTTGAATCCTTGATTTTTAAAGTGAATATGGTTAAATGATGTTATAACTTAAGTTGAGATTTGAAATGATATTTGCTAGTGAAATGATATATTAGTGTAAATATGATGATTTTGGAATGAGGATTTAATTAACCTATCTTATCAATATGATTTAGAAAGTGAATATGGTTTTGAAAGTGAATATGATTCGAAAGTGATATGGTTTGAAATTGAATGTGATATTTTGATATTAATTATGAATTGACTTTTGAAATGTAAAAGAACCATCCAGTGTGAAATAAGCATTTGGTTGTTAAAGAGTCCAAGATCGGATATTGTCATACTCTCTGCCAATACCAAAAACCACTTTAACAACTGTGTACGTGGTGGAGATTCCAAAAATGAAGTAGGATGGTTTGGCGAACGATTCTGTATGAGGTATTTACGTGACCTTGACTCCCATTAGTCAGCTTAGATGTGACTAAAGCAAGAGCTATACCGGGCCAAGTGAGGTCATTCCTCCTATCGGGCACATTTCTTCGATACTATATTCTGACTTTGTGATTGATTTGGTGGCCACCCTTGATTTTGATTATGGGAGTGTGTCCGAGATGGGCGGTAGTAGCTGATATGCATTACCACCTGTCCGGGAGTGCAATTGGTATATCTACCCTGGCATTGCCTCGAGTGCCATGTTCACATGCCCTATCGCGCCTTCTATGAGTTTGTTTTGTACCGTACCTATGGAGTGCTCCCTGAGTATCCCACCGGTTTGGCGGGGCTTACTGTATCTGTATAGACTATGGGAATATATAAAAATGTGTTAAGGGGGATATGGGTAATGCCTTAACGCTATTTTAATACTTTACTTTACTGTAGATACTATTATAATAGCGTATTGTACTATATAGTAGATAGTTTAACGGATCCTTAGGAGATGGAAATCACGAACATCTCTTAAGTTATTTCACTCACGTTAGACACTTATAGGAGATGTCAAAACCCGTAAACATCTCTGACGTCGTTACACTCATATTTATTTACCGTTGATTTAACTTACATAAGATCTTTTAGTTCTGACTCGAGTGTTTTATCTTTTCAATTCGCTCGGGTCAGCCTGAGCATTTCAGGGTTGAAGACCTTATTTCTGGAGGACGAAGACGAAGATTTGTATTATTATTATGTATTATATTTACTCCACTGCATCATGTTGTTCCGCTGCATTTATTTATTATTTATCCTCGTTTTATGTAACTGATCTATATTATAATGGTTTAATCAATGTTATTTGTAAACAGCTTCATGAACGGTTTCTGATATGAATATTTCTTGATGATTTGAAAGAAAGTCTTAAAAAGGAATTTTTAAAGGAAAAGTGTTGTACTCCCCTCTTTGTCGTTGGAAAAAAATTTCGGTGATGAGTGCACGCATCATCGACGTTCAACTTCGAGTTTCAAAGTGGGTAAACGGTTGTAGTGGTTTTACTACACCTTGTTTTGATAAACGAATTTTAATTTTTAATTTCTAAATATGATTTGATCTATAAAGGATAAATATATATATTATTTTCTAAGTGACTAAAATGAACCCGGAGTTTAGTTCTTAGATGTTTTCTGATAATTAGTAGTTTCAATTATTATAATGGATGGAATCTTGACTATATTAATAATTGGAAACTTATAAAATGAAAATAAAAAATTTGATGTTAAAATGATTAATGAAATAGATAAGAAACTGAAATTTTGAAAATTGTAAATAAAAAGGAAATGAAAATAAGAAATGGTTACTATGGAACATTTTGTTAACTAAATAAATAAGAGAAACTTGGGTAATATTCAATTGCATTCTTAAGACGTATATATTACTTACCAAAATGTTAAAAGTTGTAATGTTGATAAGAATATGTAATCGAATATTGTACAAGTATAACTTTAGTAAATGAAAGTGTTCAATGGAATTACTTCTATAAATAAGAATTCTAATGGTATAAATTTTTATAAACTGAAGTTAATAGTTTGAAATGCTACTGATTAAATGTAATAAAAGTGAATAATGTAAGAAAAATGGTTATAAGCGTAAGTTAACATTTTAAGTTATTTATAATCAGATTGAATAATAAAAGGTGAATACTGTAAGTAAATAATTATAAAATTAAATTAATATTGAAGCCATTTATAATTAAAGTGAGTACTATATTAATTGAATGAATATAACTTCAGAAAACATTGGAAATGATTTAGAAATGGAGTTAATATTCAATAATACTTTATATGGAAGAATGAATGTGAAAAAGAAATAATCTATAAATGGTGAATTTAATTGTAAAGAAACTTACCTAATAATGTATAATCCAATAATTGAAATAAAAATAACTTATTTAAGCAATGAATGTAAGGTAATAAAATGAAAGAAAATGGCATTGCATGGATAAAGGGTAAATGAACTTTTGTAAGTAATAACGAATGTAAATTAATGAAAATAAACACTATATGAAGGAGAAAAGAAAAGTAAATGATATAAAAAGAAAAAAAGAAATCAAACTAAATTGTAAATGTGAAGTAAACTGAAATAAAATATATACAATACTAAAATAATGAATTCATTTATGAACCAAATAATTAAAATGGATATAACTTATGTAAGAAAAGAATGTAAATTAATGAAATAAGCCTTACATGAATGAATGTAAATTACAATTTTGTAAGTAATGAATGTGAATCAGAGAAAATCATTGTACGAAAAAAATGAACAATAAATGATGTGAAAAAGATAAATAGAGTAAACTTAAAAATGTGTTGAATTCTTTGATTGTTGGGCTTATGGATTGGTTGGGAAAGGATACCCCTATTTTGTATAAAGATGTATAAATAATCTATAAAGTTATCTACGACTGTTGAGTGTATGGTTTACTTCATAGTTTATTTATCATTTTATACGATAAAAAGTTTCTGAACCCAAACAAACCCTTTGTTTTGATTTCCATGGATGGATGATTGCTCTCTTTGTTGGAAATGATGTTTGTATTGTTGTTTTCAAATGATTATTGTTATGTCGTGATGTATTGTTTGTTATTTATTGAAACAACTTAAATCTTTTCCCTTTTACTTAATTATTAACCTCTTTGGATTATATAAGTGAAATACAGGTTTATGAAAGCAATTGCTACTGCTTTTGGTTTCATAAATAAGCGTTGTTTGCCCGACAAATATGTACGTTTTTGGATTACGGTTTTCTAGCGATATTATATTGTTTTTCCATTGTTAGGGATATATTATTTTGAAATATGTGATATATTATGTTATTTTTGATATTATTATTTCTCCCAGACCTCTCCGTACAAAGGAGATTCTGCCAAAAATTTTTGTGAATGTTGGACTTAGAAAATTTTGTGAAATGTTTTCCAAACTTTCATTAACTTGAATATAAAAGATTTAGTTGTTTATAAATTGATATATTTTATTCAAATTATTTAATTATGTAAATTAATTGTTTATAAATTTAATATTTTGAATAAGATATATTGATTTCTTAATTCCTTCTTTTCCTTTTCGAGGACGAAAAGTTTTTGAATGGGGGAGAGTGTAACGACCCGTAATTTTCGATAATTAAAAATTTGTTAATTTAATAGAGTTTTGTGATTTAATGTTGGAAGAGATAAAAATTTATGATTTAATAATAAGAATATAACTAGAATTAAATGAAATTGAATTAATTTAAGGTAATTGATAATGGCTTTGAATGCAATTCCAATTAATTAAAATGATTAAAAAGTTATAATCCGTTATAGATTGTAAATTAATTGTAATAATGTGTGTATTAATTGATAATTGGATTAAAAGAGTAGTTGATAAATTAAAGGTTGTATTAATTAATGAAATAATGTGCAATAAAAGGTAATTGAATAGAATTAATGTTATGTAAGTTGTTATAACATTTGTTTGTAAATAATAAACGTACAAATGTGGTTAAATGTAGAAAAGGTGACAATGTTATTTGTTACCAATTTAATTAATCAATTACAAATAAATGTAAATAAATGTTACATTAATGTGAGTTAATACAATAACTGCAGATTGGGAATGTAATAAAATGTACAGAAATGTCAATTACACTGATAAGGCAATAAATTGATTTAATAATAAAAATGAAACAAAGAAAATGAAGTCGTGGGATTTTAAATTTTTATTAATGTCAAAGCCAACAAAGGTTCAATATTATTGGAATACTACAACTAATTAGGCAAAAGATGATAATTGTAGAATATTTATGTAATAAGATGTAAACAAATGTTAACTCTGTCTATAGAGTAATAATTGAATGAATAAAAAGATTGAAACCAAATTGGATCAATTTATTAGAATTAAATTATAATTAATTGGATTTAATTACAACTGAAATTGAACATTGTAATTAGTGTAATAACCAACACTGAAATTTTATGTAAACTTGTTTGAAATTATTGTAAATGTCCAAGTAATCAAAAAGTATGAAAATTGGTTAGTTTATAAATATTGAATTAAAAATTGATTAATTAATTTAATATTAATTTATTTAATTAACGTGAAAATAGCCATTTTGGCCACCGACTCGGATTTCGATGAAACCAATTTCATTGGATCAATAACGGTGAATTATTATAGGGTTTCAAGTTTCGTAGCGATCAGAATTGCTGTTTGATCGTGCGGGCTCGAAACGCGTAGAGATCGATTTAATTGAATTCAATTGAAATAAGTTGATTTTAAAAGCTAACTTCTTCATACGATGGAATTAGGACTTTAAACCTGTTCCATTGAGTTTAAAAATATCGAAAACTTCCATTTCGATATATGGGATGACCTATTTTCATTTCGGGATCAGAACGGGCTTTTTGGGTCACGTAGTCGTTTCGATCTAATCCTGTCTATATATAGGCTGTTATAAATCCTAGTTGTTTCTCATATTATTATTTCTGTATGTACATCTCCTCCTCAAACCTAATTCCCAAATTACAAAATCTAGTTTAAAAAAAACCGAAAAAAAATTGCTCCAGGTTTACTTCGAGTCTGTAACGATCCGAAATTTTCGATCCCGAAAATTCCAGATAGTTATGAAAAAGAAGAAAAGGATAGAAGAGAAGAAACAAAAACACAACACAGATCCTCACATTCGCAGCGGATAAAATATAATATGAAATAATAACAGTTTACAAAAGAATACTATATCTGTCAGTTTACATTTTATAATACATCAGAGTTACAACATTTATACATACACTGGGCAGTTAAAACAACATGTCTCAGATAAACTGTAATATATCACAGCGGAAACTCTCCATACGTTCAAGTCTCCCAGCTCGTCTTCTGAGCTCCAGAACATCCTTACCTGAAAATCTGTAATACTCGGTCTGACCCGAGCATTACATCAAAGTAACACCCGGGTCAGGCTGGAAACCAGCGTGAGTAAACCCATGTAACATGGAATACAAAGCATATAACTATATAAACCCGGTGTCACTTATATCCATCTACAACTCCACAAGTGGTTATAGACCTAACTTATCACACCCATCAATTTCTAAGTACTCAAACTTAGATTAAATGGTCCAATTCGCTCAAATTATTTCATTTCAACTTATTTATTTCACATACAATTCTATGAAGATTTGAAGTGGTTTCGGGTATTCACTAATACCCGACTCCGGTCTCTTCAAATTTAATTGTCATCTAAACCCAAGTTATTCAATGAAGTATAATTCAACTTAAATTACCGGATAACACTTTTACACAACAATTCATACTTGGTAGATAACCACATAATCACTGTCCATCCAACATATCATATCATCAAACAATTCAAATCAGAGATATCAACCAATCCAAAACACTTATCATCATTCGATCATTCATACCCAAGATTGATCTCCATCATTAACTACACCAATTAATGATCCTCTAATTACTTTCATTTGTTAATTATTCTTAAGTCTCATTTAATAATCAACCTTTAACTTAATTACATTCATAAATCAACTACCCTTAATTTCTTCATTTATGAAACCAACCCTTGATTTATTACATTAATTTATCCTTTAATTACACTAAGTAATTAACACTTAATCACTCCCACAAAGTAATTCTTTTTAATTACTATTCATCAAGAAATCCCCCTCAATTTATTACGTCTAGTAATCATCTATCACTAAGCCATTACGCTTTATTAATTACATTAAGTAATTATACTTAACCCATCATCAAGTAATTCTCTTTAATTGATTAAACTTGACTAATTAACTACATTAACCACATCAACTTAATTAATTACATTGAGTAATTAATCTCTTTAATTACTTCATTAAGTAATTACTCTTAATAATTCTTTAACCTTATGTAATTAACCTCTAGTTACATGTTACTTAATATTCATTAATTTATAAATCTTGATTTAAAATTACTTAAATTACTTATCTTAGTAAATTGAGTAATTATACCTTAATTACTTTAGTAAAATAAACATGATTACATTTAGATAAATCGTTTATTACATCAACTCTTAACTTCCACTTTAAAATAAATCAGGTTTTAAAATTTGAATTTGTTTAAAACATCATTTCCCAACTTAAACATTTCATACCTCTTTTTAAAACCAGTTTGAACTTTGGTTTAAAATTTAAGTCTGCTTTTAAAAGAAATTTGAAATCACTTTAGTTTAAAATCTAGTCAGTTGAAAAAAAACTGGAACAAAAACATTTCGAGCTACCCCTCTTCATCATCTTCGAGTCGAACTCGTGAAAATCACGGAAACCCACCGGTCCAAAAGTTCTTCCTCCAACCTTCGACTTCACCAGACATCCCGATGTGCACCGTGCACATGCACGGCAATCCCAACCTCCTCCGACCATCATTCTGACCTTCAACCAATCGACATCGAGCTCAACATCTTCCTCAACCACCCAGAAGTGAAGATTATACCCCAAAATGCAAATCGAGCTACCAGGAGGAAGCCTGGGTTCCACCATCATCGGAAAACTTCCAATCGCCGCCCATCCCAATAATGATGAACGCTGTCAACATCACCAGAGAGTCGCCTCGACCTCCTGAATCGATCCCCCACCACGGGATCCGACTCGATGCGGCCCAGTCTCCGTAACCACCTCGTCAAATCCGACCACCAAAAACATCAGAAAACCCTACTTCTCTCTGCTCCGACCACCATGTCCATTGTTAAATTCCCACGCCATTTTTCCAGTGATCTCTACCCCTTCCTCTATCTTCGACGTCACTCCCAACCTTCAACTCGACGTCGTTCAATGAAATTTGACGGAAATGTCAAATTTAACTAACTCGAGATAACTCATCAATTACACACTTAAAAATCTTAAGATGATTATCAAAAATCATTGATTTGTCATATGAATCTAGTTATACAATCAAAAAATGGAATTTAAGATAATTGATTTCATAACTATTTTAGATCATTACTGATCTTTATCATTTGGGATAATTATTCAACATAAACACTTCAAATATATTTTTAAAAATAATACCACACTATTACCATCCTTTTTCATTCAGAAATCATATTCTAAAAATGTTTCTTGGGGAAGATATTGATTCATCTGTGCTATTCTTTGCCTGTGAATGGTTTAAACAGAGATATAAATGCCTGAAATCAGACATACATACAACCTTATATATATCTATACATACACACAGACATGCAAGTATATTGACATCTACACAAGTATCTTTTCTAACAACAACTTCAAGTATATATAGCATCAAGATATCATAGCAGTTTCGAATTTTAAATGGTAGTTTACTCACCTGATATGAAAAAGGCAGAGACTTTTAAAACTTGATTTTCTTGAAAATTTGCATGCTTCTATTGTTTTTTTGACTTCCAGAAATCTTTTTCTTCTTTAAAAACTGAAAACTTGACTGCTTGCATACTTCGATTTTCTCAAAAGAACTGAAATGCTTTGCTTTGGCTTTTGAAAAAATAACAGGCTTGTTGTTTTCTCTTAGCATTGTTTAAATGAACGAAAAAAAAAGGAACTTTGATATATAGAAAACAATGCAGAGGCTATAGATCAGAGATATTTTACTTTTGAAGGCTGAAATGTAGACATTGGTACAAGTCATTTATTAAGTTGTCATACTTATCTTTTTAGCTCAATTCGTATGGTACTTGGGTGTTGTTTTGCTTCCTTTCTTGCCTGCAAAGCTTCCTTTGCCATAATACAAACATTTATTCAACTTGCCCTGTACATCTTGTATATCTATTTATTTTACTTTGACTCTTTCCTTTGATTTAATTAAAACTAATTTGACTTCTTCTTTTTCATGTTTGCAGTTTTACGTACTTGAGTGGCAATGTGCATTAATTTCCAGTTTGAATAGTTCACACATATATGGTTGTGTTAGTTTATTTTATATTTTGCAGGTAGATGTTCTTGTGAAAGAAGATTATTTTGTTTAACTATTTTCTAGCTTGAATAATTATATACCTATGTTTGACTGGCTTAACTTATACATTTGGGTTTTGTCTGGTTTACTTCTATACACTTGTGCTTTATTTTGATTCTATACTTTGTGCTTATTTTATTCTATGCTTTTAAATTTACAGTTTATATTGTATACTTTCTTATTCATTTTAATTCCATTTGTATGTTAACTATCAATGTTTAAATTAGATTCATAAGTTTGACTTACTTATATTTATATTTATATTTATATTTATATTGATAGAATTTGGTTTTATTTCAACATTACGATCTATATATAATATTTACCAAATGTAAACAAAGTAAATTATTTTAATTCAATTATATAAGATAAGTTTATTGTAAATATTATTGAGATATTTTATTCTAAATTTTCAAAATCAATTTCCTTTTAAAAATACAAATCCATACAAATAAATGGCAATTATTCCAAAAGTCATATTCATTTTAAAATGATAAGTTCACTCTTTATTTAAATTAGATTAAATAATCATTAAAAAAATACTGCTAAAATACCGGGTCGTCACATTCCTTCCCCCTTAAAACTTTTCGTCCTCGAAAAGGAACGAAGCCAGAATTATTAAAAATGCTTAAAATCAGATAAATATTCTTTGATCACTTTTAAAACACTTTTAATATCTATATAATATTATTTCAACGTAGTTTTTATACAAATACTTTTATAACTCGATGTTTCAACAAGTCTATCCTCGTTCTCATAGAAATTCGGTCATACGTTGATCAGGCGTATGACTGAAAATCTATAAGTGCTTGGCAGACCCGTTTCCAACATCCAGTGAAAATATTGGGAAAATAATTTTATTGAAAATATAGAAATAGCTTTGAAATAGAGGAAATATCTTTGGTGAGAATGCTCTGGAAATCATCACACCCATCCATGGTCACAGTTACATCCTGGGTTACGTTGCCGTCGCAGCAAAAGTCCATGTAACTGATTACACCATAGAACCCACGACAGATCGCAGTTACATCCAGGGTTACGTTGCCGTCGCAGCAAAAGTCCATGTAACTGCAGGCTCTCAGCGGCCTCACGATTACGCTGTCGAAATGAAACTTCTCCACTCCTACATAGGTCGCAGTCTACCGATGTAAAATCAAACATAGACTGTTGGCTCTCAGCGGCACACACGACTTTCTCTATGTTACCATAGTGTCACAGTCTACCGATATAAAATCAAACGCAGACTGCTGGCTCTCAGCGGCACACACGACTTTCGCTATGGTACACTACTCATAATCCTCAGGAACTAGTTTTGTCCGGACTCCTCACAGGATCAAATTTAGAACCTCCCCCTTAGAGGCTCAAGGCAGTACCACCCAGTGGCACTCCTGAGAAGCTCATTTCAAGGGAGCGCCTTTTTTTCCCAGAGCCAATCTCAAAACACTTTATACTATACACATATAGTATTTTTCCAAAATCATACATCTAGTATGAATTTCATATAAGGCTCCTTTACACAAAATCGATTCCCAAAATCGATAATTTCCAAAGTGGGCTTTTCCAAATCTCAATATTGATTTTACCCAAAAATCAAAAGCCTTTCCAAATCCATAGGTTCCCAAAACCTTTCCTCAAAATTCTTTTCAAAATCATTTTCACAAAAATCCCTTTTTATATAAACATATATAATAAAAGTTTTGAAAAATCTTGAATCAATTTGTACTTATATAAATCCACCTTTATATTTCAAATATTTTCAAAAATCATTTTCTTCTGGCAATAGTTTCAACAAGGGAAGATTTATTTTATATAACAAGATATATAATTTTATTTATCCCAAATCAAATATTCAAATTAAATTACTTATAAAGTCACTTGCCAAATTGCTTACTTTTACAAAGTAAATTTAATCATAGAGATATTCAATCTCCATTTTACTTCATCATATATTTCTTAAAATATCCTTTCAATTTCAAAAATCATTTACAGTTCTTATCCACAATTTTTTCAATATCAACTTTTATTGAAACTTGTACGATGTCCACATATCATTCGTATGCAATACCAATTTGATCGCTCACTCGATCACACAATTTCACTTCCGAACTAGTATTGTCCACCCGACTTCCTAGTGCGGACACAGATCTGGTTTCTTGATCAGAAACCGTCATTCTCCTTGCATAGCCATAACTATGATAGAGAATATCCAGAACCAATCAAAAATCCATATCCAGGTTCGCCGTCGAAAATCGAGCGAAAAGTCCCAACTCGGATCGATAATACTATCTCGAAATTATGTGCTCGAATCTGGATAAAATCACTATGCGAATAGAATAATATACGTACATCCTACGTATTTAACTTCATTGATTATTAACCAAATCAATTTCCTTTCCATTCACATTCATTCAAATTTTATTCACTTATCCCCATTTGCCTTAATCCCCATTTGGATTATCACTTCAATTCTTATCTCAGTTGGGTATTCAATCAATAACAGTTTGAACTCCGACCAGTTTAGAAAATAGCTTGAAAATGTAAAAATAGGTAAATAGTTGAAAAATAATTACTAGTTTGAAATATAGCTGCCAAATAGTTAACTAATTGTAAAATAGTTGGAAAATAGTTAAATAGTAATAGAAAATTTAGATAATTGCAAAATAGTTGTAAAATAGTAATTACTTTGCAAAATAAAATGAAAAATAGTGATTAGTTTATAAAATAGTTGAAAAATAGTTGAATAGCTCCAATTATAATTGTAAAACAAGTATAAAATAATTTAGCTTTAAGAAAGAATGGTTGTACATATTTAATAACTTGGAAAAATAAGTTTATATTAAAACAATTTAAAAATAGTCCCGAGTCCAAACTGACCAACTTTCCAAACTCCATTTTAATCAATTTCCCATTCAATTGATCCTGTCTCAATTCAAGTTGAATTATCCACAATTTCTTTCCAATTTCAAATCAAATTCCATTTGATTTTAAACATATTCACTTAAATTACAATTCCAAATTATCCAAATCAATTTAAACTAATTTCAAATGGAATCCACTTCAATTTCAAATTATTTCAATTTCTATATGGATTAATCCCAATTCCCATTTGAAATTTATACTTATCCATCTTCAATTTTAGTTTATTCAGACTAAATTCAATTTGAACTAATGAAACCTATATTTCAACTTTAAACCATCTCGAATTATACAAATTCGAGTTAAATTTTCAAATGTTGATTTAACCCCTCAAATCAAATCAACTTATATTTTTAAACCATTAACTCCGAGTTCAATTCTCAAAATTCCATTTCATATTATCCTTACTTAACTTATTTCGAAGTCCAAATAAGAGTTCAAAACAATTTTATCATAAAAAGTTCATTTATTACCAAATTTTATCTTCCAGTTTTGAAATTGGTTCTTAAACAATTTTAATTTTTAAATTCAATTATTAACATTTCAGTTCAAAATGATCTCATATCCTTAATTCAAATTAAATTTAATTTCCATTTAATTTCAATACTGGATATATTACCACGCTTCATTTCTCATTCATTTAACAAATCCAATTCAAAATTCAAAGATTATTAATAATAATAGGATGATATTATCCAATTATTCTAAATCATCCATCCATTTTCAATTTCCAAGTCTCAAACCCATTTGAGATCACTCATAACTTCCCATTTAAACCAATCATTTAACTTTCCCAAGTTGAATCTCAATTTCATATTGAAATTTCCAATTCAGGTTGCCTTTTAAATTATTTAACTTTCCCAAAGTTAAATTTAATTTACATAATCCAGTCAATTTACACAAATTGAATTCCCATTCAAATTTTAAACATCAGATTAATAACCTTCCCACTTAAGTTTAAAACTCGCTTCACTTTGGGTTTCACATCACATTCCAAGGAAAATTCAAAACTCTATCTTAGAGTTTATTTCATATTTATTTCCTTCACACACTAGCCCACCTTTAAATTTTAAACTACCCTTGGTTTTAAATTCAAATCAAATTCTGGACCCAGATTTGAACTCCACAATTCAGATCAACTTTAGTTCCAACTTATAAGTCAGACTTGCCTAAATGTTTTACTTCCCAAATATTTTATTATTGTTTACTCATTTATACTCGCCTTATTAATCATTTCTGAAAATAACCAAGGTTATTGTATCTGAAAACCAATTCATCACTATCTTATTCTGAAATTCTCCTTAAATTCAAGATTTAAATTTCAATTTGAATTCATTCCAAACCAATCCTTATTTTACTTTAAATTTTGTTATATTTCTATTATCACTTAATTCAATTCCAATAATTTAACAGCCAATTACCTTTGTATTCATTTGATAGAAATATTACTTTATATATATATCAAAATATATTCTTATATGAAATCATTTAAAATCTTTATATAAGAAAATAACAAGTACGCTCTCTCATATATATACTCAACTCATCCTAGAGTATTCCAGACTCTATATAATGAGTAATTCCCACCAGAGCCAAGGTTCTCGCTTAACCTTTCAGCTCTGATACCAACTGTAACGATCCGAAATTTTCGATCCCGAAAATTCCAGATAGTTATGAAAAAGAAGAAAAGGATAGAAGAGAAGAAACAAAAACACAACACAGATCCTCACATTCGCAGCGGATAAAATATAATATGAAATAATAACAGTTTACAAAAGAATACTATATCTGTCAGTTTACATTTTATAATACATCAGAGTTACAACATTTATACATACACTGGGCAGTTAAAACAACATGTCTCAGATAAACTGTAATATATCACAGCGGAAACTCTCCATACGTTCAAGTCTCCCAGCTCGTCTTCTGAGCTCCAGAACATCCTTACCTGAAAATCTGTAATACTCGGTCTGACCCGAGCATTACATCAAAGTAACACCCGGGTCAGGCTGGAAACCAGCGTGAGTAAACCCATCTAACATGGAATACAAAGCATATAACTATATAAACCCGGTGTCACTTATATCCATCTACAACTCCACAAGTGGTTATAGACCTAACTTATCACACCCATCAATTTCTAAGTACTCAAACTTAGATTAAATGGTCCAATTCGCTCAAATTATTTCATTTCAACTTATTTATTTCACATACAATTCTATGAAGATTTGAAGTGGTTTCGGGTATTCACTAATACCCGACTCCGGTATCTTCAAATTTAATTGTCATCTAAACCCAAGTTATTCAATGAAGTATAATTCAACTTAAATTACCGGATAACACTTTTACACAACAATTCATACTTGGTAGATAACCACATAATCACTGTCCATCCAACATATCATATCATCAAACAATTCAAATCAGAGATATCAACCAATCCAAAACACTTATCATCATTCGATCATTCATACCCAAGATTGATCTCCATCATTAACTACACCAATTAATGATCCTCTAATTACTTTCATTTGTTAATTATTCTTAAGTCTCATTTAATAATCAACCTTTAACTTAATTACATTCATAAATCAACTACCCTTAATTTCTTCATTTATGAAACCAACCCTTGATTTATTACATTAATTTATCCTTTAATTACACTAAGTAATTAACACTTAATCACTCCCACAAAGTAATTCTTTTTAATTACTATTCATCAAGAAATCCCCCTCAATTTATTACGTCTAGTAATCATCTATCACTAAGCCATTACGCTTTATTAATTACATTAAGTAATTATACTTAACCCATCATCAAGTAATTCTCTTTAATTGATTAAACTTGACTAATTAACTACATTAACCACATCAACTTAATTAATTACATTGAGTAATTAATCTCTTTAATTACTTCATTAAGTAATTACTCTTAATAATTCTTTAACCTTATGTAATTAACCTCTAGTTACATGTTACTTAATATTCATTAATTTATAAATCTTGATTTAAAATTACTTAAATTACTTATCTTAGTAAATTGAGTAATTATACCTTAATTACTTTAGTAAAATAAACATGATTACATTTAGATAAATCGTTTATTACATCAACTCTTAACTTCCACTTTAAAATAAATCAGGTTTTAAAATTTGAATTTGTTTAAAACATCATTTCCCAACTTAAACATTTCATACCTCTTTTTAAAACCAGTTTGAACTTTGGTTTAAAATTTAAGTCTGCTTTTAAAAGAAATTTGAAATCACTTTAGTTTAAAATCTAGTCAGTTGAAAAAAAACTGGAACAAAAACATTTCGAGCTACCCCTCTTCATCATCTTCGAGTCGAACTCGTGAAAATCACGGAAACCCACCGGTCCAAAAGTTCTTCCTCCAACCTTCGACTTCACCAGACATCCCGATGTGCACCGTGCACATGCACGGCAATCCCAACCTCCTCCGACCATCATTCTGACCTTCAACCAATCGACATCGAGCTCAACATCTTCCTCAACCACCCAGAAGTGAAGATTATACCCCAAAATGCAAATCGAGCTACCAGGAGGAAGCCTGGGTTCCACCATCATCGGAAAACTTCCAATCGCCGCCCATCCCAATAATGATGAACGCTGTCAACATCACCAGAGAGTCGCCTCGACCTCCTGAATCGATCCCCCACCACGCGATCCGACTCGATGCGGCCCAGTCTCCGTAACCACCTCGTCAAATCCGACCACCAAAAACATCAGAAAACCCTACTTCTCTCTGCTCCGACCACCATGTCCATTGTTAAATTCCCACGCCATTTTTCCAGTGATCTCTACCCCTTCCTCTATCTTCGACGTCACTCCCAACCTTCAACTCGACGTCGTTCAATGAAATTTGACGGAAATGTCAAATTTAACTAACTCGAGATAACTCATCAATTACACACTTAAAAATCTTAAGATGATTATCAAAAATCATTGATTTGTCATATGAATCTAGTTATACAATCAAAAAATGGAATTTAAGATAATTGATTTCATAACTATTTTAGATCATTACTGATCTTTATCATTTGGGATAATTATTCAACATAAACACTTCAAATATATTTTTAAAAATAATACCACACTATTACCATCCTTTTTCATTCAGAAATCATATTCTAAAAATGTTTCTTGGGGAAGATATTGATTCATCTGTGCTATTCTTTGCCTGTGAATGGTTTAAACAGAGATATAAATGCCTGAAATCAGACATACATACAACCTTATATATATCTATACATACACACAGACATGCAAGTATATTGACATCTACACAAGTATCTTTTCTAACAACAACTTCAAGTATATATAGCATCAAGATATCATAGCAGTTTCGAATTTTAAATGGTAGTTTACTCACCTGATATGAAAAAGGCAGAGACTTTTAAAACTTGATTTTCTTGAAAATTTGCATGCTTCTATTGTTTTTTTGACTTCCAGAAATCTTTTTCTTCTTTAAAAACTGAAAACTTGACTGCTTGCATACTTCGATTTTCTCAAAAGAACTGAAATGCTTTGCTTTGGCTTTTGAAAAAATAACAGGCTTGTTGTTTTCTCTTAGCATTGTTTAAATGAACGAAAAAAAAAGGAACTTTGATATATAGAAAACAATGCAGAGGCTATAGATCAGAGATATTTTACTTTTGAAGGCTGAAATGTAGACATTGGTACAAGTCATTTATTAAGTTGTCATACTTATCTTTTTAGCTCAATTCGTATGGTACTTGGGTGTTGTTTTGCTTCCTTTCTTGCCTACAAAGCTTCCTTTGCCATAATACAAACATTTATTCAACTTGCCCTGTACATCTTGTATATCTATTTATTTTACTTTGACTCTTTCCTTTGATTTAATTAAAACTAATTTGACTTCTTCTTTTTCATGTTTGCAGTTTTACGTACTTGAGTGGCAATGTGCATTAATTTCCAGTTTGAATAGTTCACACATATATGGTTGTGTTAGTTTATTTTATATTTTGCAGGTAGATGTTCTTGTGAAAGAAGATTATTTTGTTTAACTATTTTCTAGCTTGAATAATTATATACCTATGTTTGACTGGCTTAACTTATACATTTGGGTTTTGTCTGGTTTACTTCTATACACTTGTGCTTTATTTTGATTCTATACTTTGTGCTTATTTTATTCTATGCTTTTAAATTTACAGTTTATATTGTATACTTTCTTATTCATTTTAATTCCATTTGTATGTTAACTATCAATGTTTAAATTAGATTCATAAGTTTGACTTACTTATATTTATATTTATATTTATATTTATATTGATAGAATTTGGTTTTATTTCAACATTACGATCTATATATAATATTTACCAAATGTAAACAAAGTAAATTATTTTAATTCAATTATATAAGATAAGTTTATTGTAAATATTATTGAGATATTTTATTCTAAATTTTCAAAATCAATTTCCTTTTAAAAATACAAATCCATACAAATAAATGGCAATTATTCCAAAAGTCATATTCCTTTTAAAATGATAAGTTCACTCTTTATTTAAATTAGATTAAATATTCATTAAAAAAATACTGCTAAAATACCGGGTCGTCACAGAGTCGGGAAGAGGTATACTTCGAGTTTCAGAAGAGTAAACCCTACAGCGACTGGGGTCGGAGAGAGTTCGAGGCCAAATAAGGCGGATCTGGGCATGCTTCGAGTTCCAGAGGCAAAAACCTTGGAGCGACTTCGGGTCAGGAGCCAAATGACTCGGGTCTCAGTTCATTTTGGTAAAAACTCTGAGCAAGCACCGGGTAATTGAGGCGGCGACTCGAAGTAAGACCCGAAGTTGAAAATTTTTCAATCTTCTAACATTAATAACTTTTGCATACGTGCTCGGATTAACGCGCGTTTTTCTCCGTTGGGATCGTATCGGAATTTCGGACATGAAAGAGCTGGTTTGGTTGAATTCTAAAACTGTTGAATTTTGGGCCTTATTTTGGATTTCAAATCGATTTAAAATCAAAGGTGAGTGTTTTGACCCACTCACAACTGCTAGATTATCTTATGTTAGTTAAATTCAATTTTTGATGTGATTGGAAATTTACTGATTGATGTTTGGTAGGTTTAAATTGTCATTCTAGTTAAATTTGACTTTTATTGCATTTAAGCATCGTTTAATTTAATATTGAATTTAATTGTCAATTTAATACCTGTTAATGATAATCAGTATCTATTGATGTTTATTGGTTGATTTGGATGATGATTGTGATGGATGTTTGATTGTTGATGTTGGATGACTGGATGTTGTATTTTTATATTGTATAACACTGCAAGTTCCCTATGGGTTGAAATGATACATACCCGAATGATCTATAGATTAGGAAAAATCGTTATGGGTTGAAATGATAAACTCAAGCGATTTCATGAATTTGTAATTAAATTCGGGATTGCGGGTTGAAATGATATGTATCCGTAAATATAAAATAATTGCGGATTGAAATGATAAATATCCGTATCACTTGACCATAGGGTAGAGAATTATATACGGATACCGGATTGGTTAAATTAAATGATTTTAAATCCTAAATTTTTTGAATTCAGATAAATAATATTTGGAAATAAAAATTTGATTTAAATAAACTGAATTATTTGCGAAATCCAAGCTTTAAATGTTGAAATTTGAATTTGTTTTAAATGAATTGTTTAAAGGAATTAAATTGGAATTTGAAAGCTGGACGTGGTCTTGATGTGTTGAAATGAAAGAAATAGTCTATGTTGATATTAATTTCAAATTAATTATTTTAATGTAAACTGTTTAAAATATATTATTTAAAAATTTAGATTTATTTGGATTTTTCAAACTATTTACTATATAAACCATTTCCAATAACCAAACTATTTTATATTAAACTATTAAACTGTATTTAATCTATTTTAAACTATTTTAAACTAATTAATCCATTTAATATATTTTAAAATTATTTAATCTATTTTAATTTATTTAATCTATTTTAAATTTATTTAATCTATTTTGAATCTATTTAATCTATTTTAAATCTATTTAAACTATTTTAATTCTATTTAAACTATCTTAAATCCATTTAAACTATTTTAATCTATTTTAAACTGTTTTAAACTATTTTAGAGTATTTTAACTATTTAAATTTATTTTAAACTATTTATAACTATCTAAACTATTTTCTAAATTTCAGACTGTGTAAAGTGGAAGCACTTATATTTGAATCCTTGATTTTTAAAGTGAATATGGTTAAATGACGTTATAACTTAAGTGGAGATTTGAAATGATATTTGCTACTGAAATAATATATTAGAGTAAATATGATGATTTTGGAATGAGGATTTAATTAACCTATCTTATCAATATGATTTAGAAAGTGAATATGGTTCTGAAAGTGAATATGATTCGAAAGTGATATGGTTTGAAATCGAATGTGATATTTTGATATTAATTATGAATTGACTTTTGGAATGTAAAAGAACCATCCAGTGTGAAATAAGCATTTGGTTGTTAAAGAGACCGGGATTGGATATTGTCATACTCTCTTTGTAACATCCCGAAGATTTTCGACTTTCGAAAATTCAACATCGATACTCACTTTATCGACTGCTGAGCCATCGAATGCCGGAAACCCGAAAAGTTATGGTTTTTAAGAAAGAAGGAAAAGTAGAAGAAGAAGAAAGAAGAGAACAACACATCGGAACAGAAACAATATCAAAATCTTACACATCGCAGCGGAACAATATACAATAGATAATTACTAGTCTTTTAAAACAAAGAACTATATCATTTTATACATACATCAATCATCAGAGTCAATATACAACAATGGACAGTTATATAACTTGTCCTCATACAGAATACATAGCGGAATAAATATATCAGATACAAATACTACGTCTCGTCACCCAGCTTATCTCCAAAGCTCCAGAATATCCAGAATATCCTGATAATATAACTCTAGACTGCCCGTGTGGAAAATTTGTGGGCACCCAGAGTTTAGAAGGGAAACAATAAACTCCGAGTCAGTCATGGTGACTGGTGTGAGATCGTAAAACAGTTTATCTTTAAAATAAACAACAGAATAATTTTAAAGTCAATTCGAAATGCTTTTGGAAAATGAAACTACCATAAGACCTCCCACCACACACACAATGCAAACGCAGAATTGGAGGAGATTTCTTCTTATGATAGTCAAAGATGCTTACTACGTAAAATCAAATCATTTTTGATATTATTATTAGTGCATAGTGTAGAAAACATTTCGAAAGTATAATATTAATCTTAGCCAACATACGACCAGTATCGTATGCCTACTATAGCTACCATCTAAACAGTGGTGACCACCGTATGTAAATGGCAGGTTCTACAACTAATACCGTACAAAGTTCGTATTGGAGTTTGGATTTCCAACAAATGGTCAGGCTAAGGAACTTCCTTTTCCACGATGGGTACGTCCCTAGAATAGACGACCCGAGAAATAACCTAACATTACGGTTAGATCTCTGCCAACACAAGGCCAGGTTACCTCTGCAAAAATAGGTAACTACTGACACGCGTATGCCATCCCCCGATCGTAACCGATCTTCCCGAGGATCCCCGATTTCCAACAAACCACATAGATAATAATGCAGCAACCACATAGGTTAAGTATCTGGGCTCCATACCATGATACCACCTCTATCCAGAAGGAATGACATACACTAAGGGGCGCTACTCCCTAGAACCTGGCCGCATCCTTCCTGTTTCGACCATTTCCGGGGTGTGAGGCTCGACGAAGTCTCGTCCACAAAGCCACGCTTTCTCAAAAAGCCCTGCTTCGGGTCAAACAAAATGATCAACCTATGATCACAAAGATATAAGATCAAACAAATGATCATATCACAAATGATCAAACACTGATCATTTCACAGCAACACTCAGTATGCCACGTTACCAAATTGGGATATATCGCTGATAAATTTCAACTACATAACCTCTGAGCTCGTACGTCTCAGAGAAGGGTGTTAAGCTAAGAGAATAAATTCTCCGCCACCAACAGAAATGTATTTGAAAGAAATCAGCTCTATATCTCAAATTGTAACGTCAGACACACAATCCATACAAGTCTGTTCCGGGATCGAACAGAACCGAAGGCACTTCTCACGAAGCCCTTGCATTTCCGGATAATTTTCTAATCACGTCCGGACTTCCCGTCACTAAGGGTGATAAAACCTCTAAATCGGAGATCAGCCGATGTAGAGTAACTCGACGGTAATCCTTCCGTTTTCAAAAATATCCGGTCTTCAACACCGGTCTTCGAATGCAATTCATAACGACGTATCATATATTCGGAATGGGTTATACGACCCCATGGTCCTTTCCCGGCTAACCCGAATAGTGAGCGTTTATTTTAAAAATAAGTGTGGCAGTCAATTTCATCCAATTCACAACAGATACCTACCTAAAGGTAATTATTGATAGTCGGTTATTTAACTATCAATAAAGATGCGCAACATCATCAGATTCCAAATAATTTTCTCAAAATTATTTTATCTTCAAAAATATCTTTACTAGATATAAAATTTCCACACTTAATCATTTGAAAACAATTTCAAATCAATTTCCACATTTCATTTTATCTTCGAAGATAAAATCTCAAAACAGTTCATTTCATATTGGAAAAGCATTTCCATACTTATTTAAAAATAAGTGTTTCACAAATCTATTCATTTTCAACACTTGAAAATATTCGATATACTTAAATCAAATTAAGTATATATTCATCCTTTAAGGAAAATATTCTTTTAACACATTTATTTGAGTCAAAACGAATGTTGCGTAAAACATCGTTACGACGACTCGAAATCACTAGTATAGGGATTCGAATTTAAGATAGATATATATAAATCCCAATACTACATAAAAACATTTCCTTTCGGAAATCATTTACTATAACAACAGTGTTATAGTCCATTATTTCCTTATTTTTCGAAAAACGTCTATCTCAACAATAAATGTTGAAATCTATGATTTCGATAGTTCACACGTTTTAAAACATCTTTTAAAACAATTAACTTCATTTCATAATGTCGCTTTCCCAAAACCCTATCCATTTTACTTAAAAATATATTCACTGTCCAAAATCGTGAATATACTTCACTAATCACATTTCAGTCTTTTCTACACATTTTATTTCAATAAAAATTCGCTATTTAAAATCGCGAATATATCTTCTTCAATGTCCTTCTATATTTAATTTATCAAATCCAATTGATTTCGAATTTATAAAACAACGTTTATAAATTCTATTTTCTATTCTATACAACTTCGATTTTATAAATTTCCTTTAATGACCCATTCAATTTTATAATTCAGCGTATACATCAAAAATCCATATTATAAGTTAAATACTTATAATTTATTTATTTTTTTAAAAGAAATCGTTCTTTTAAACTTTACAAACTGTAAATAAACCCATTTTAACATCATTTCCATTTTTAAATCCACATTCCCAAATATTCACTTTTAACCCCAAAATCAAATCTCAAATTGATTCCTAATTTTACTTCAATACCAAATCAATTTCAATATTCATTTCTAAATTAATTTCCCATCCCAAATCATTTTATATTGATTTTTCCTAAACTTGTTTCAATTTTCCAATTAAATTTATAATTGGACTTCCAACTTATTTCATTTTAAACAAATTCCTCTTTAAGAAAATAAATCCCTTTCATCTTTTTCCAACTATTTAGAAATCCAAATTTTAATTAAATTCTTCAATCTAAAATCACTATTATACGAAATTCATTTATTTAACGTTTTCACTTGATTCTGGAATTAATTCGATAAGAATATAAAAATTTACTTTTTATACTTTGAAAATTCCTTTCTTCAAAATTTCTTAAATTTCAAAAATTGATTCACTTAGAAATTTTCTACTTGAATTTCAAAAATTCAATTTTGTTTATCTTTGGAATCCAATGATGTCAAACATCCTGTAACGACCCATAAAATTTCAACTGTTTTAATAACGTAATTAGTTGAAGTTTTGTGAAATTTTAAACGATAAAATTTTAAAATAAAAATTTAATATTTGAAATGCGTCTAGTTAAACATAGCAACTGGTAAATTTTCGTCCGAAAATACGAAAGTTTATTTCGCGCGTAAATTTACTTCAATTTAATCAGTTAAAAAGCGTTGAAAATAAAATATTTCCAAAACCTAAATATTTTTACATAGAAAAATTCTAAACCATCTTCTGAGCAAAATATCAGTTCATCATTTTTCCAAATTCGGACATCTATTGCTCCGTCGTTCTTATTCTCTGCAAAATAGCAGCATTCTAGTACCGATATCGATTTTTATCGGATGATCGTACCACTGATTTCTATATACCATTTTGATTGTCTCGTCGTGCCGATCTCTACGGTATATTCGATTGTCAAATTCGGAGTTCCGTTGTACGTTGCACTTTGCGTAACGCCTACCGTATCGGTAGCCGGTTACAATCCGCGAAAACGATTTTTATATCGGTTTTGCAGTCCAGATCACCCGTGAAGCCATCAAGACATTTGCATTTATCATTTCCGAAACCACCATCTGACCTTCTACATTTCCCAAAATTTTATTTTACTTTCTTTTGTATCGGTTTTGAAAAAAATTAATTTTTAACGTTGAATACAAAGAGGTTGAGGTTGTATTCAATTCCTAGGAAGCTGTTCGTATCTCTCTATTTGGCTTGGAGGAAATTATATTTTCATTTTGCTGTTCAACCTTCCCTACATCCACTGTATAATATCAATATTCGTTAATAATTTCTGAATTAAATTCGTGCCCTTCTACCATTCACTACGTTCAAAATTTCTTATGTGTCCATTGGGTTTTCACTGGTTCCTTTTCATTCACCTTCTCCCTTCTTTTTTTTCTTTCCATTCTCATTCGTTTCCTGTACCCTTGTGTCTTCTCAAACCATTTAGCCTCCCTTGTCTTCAAGATCGCTACCAACCAAAGCCCTCCAACGCCTCCTCTCCGGCCACGCCCTCACCATCCCTCCGCCTGTTTTCCTCGGTCTGACACGCGAGCAGATCTCCACGCCAAACTCGAAACCCGCCACCTAGAATCCGCAACCAGCCTTGCCTCCAACTCCACGTGCACGCGACCATCACCTCGTCAGCAGCCCCTCCCTCTTTCCCCTCCGGCCATACAACAGCCTCCGCCTGCCCACTTGCACAGCATCCCCACCCGTCACCTGAGCTATTGCCGAGACCATCGCCCCACGTTAGCATCTAACCCATCGCCGCCAGTGTCGAACCCAACAGCCATCCCGTAGTCGTAGGCCACTTCCATATATCCTCCTTCCCCTTCGCGCCATCACCACACACAACATCTTCACACAAACACCTGCTCATCATCCCACCTGTCAGCCACGTCATCCAATGCCCAAGCACTCACCGCCAACAACCGCCCTCCACCTCGGCCTCATCTTCTTACTCCTATGCTCGACCTGCTTTTTATTTGAGGTATACATATAAATTAGTTTTGTATACATGTAGTATATAAATTGCATTTATATTTCTTGGGTGCCCTGTTTTTAGTCTGCATTTTTCTTTGCTTATGTATTACCGTGGTATGTAAGCTATGTTAGTAGAGTAGATGTTAAGT
The DNA here is from genome assembly GCA_030737815.1 of Allium fistulosum. Lineage (NCBI taxonomy): Eukaryota > Viridiplantae > Streptophyta > Magnoliopsida > Asparagales > Amaryllidaceae > Allium > Allium fistulosum. The sequence goes on from CM060903.1 coordinate 544,385,245, forward strand.
AAAATGTTTAAAGGTTATTCAATGTATACATTAGTCATACTGTTAAAATAGAGTGTTGTGAGTCCTTTATATTTTAAGTTATACAAGTTAGTTGTCACTGCAAACATAAATAGTTATATGTCCATACCTTACAGTTTAGTACGTGTGTTTTAAAAACGGGTGTTTCATATCTTAATCGCTGGTCTATTTTGCATGTTGCTTTGGATAAATTTAAGTTAGTTATATTTTGATTTTCAAGGCACATTATAGAGTTTTGACGTGTCTATTTCTAGTGGCATTCAGATTTACATAGAGTTTAAATTTTTTTTTTAATGTAATAAAATAGTGGGTAGCATATCTTGGTAGTCGGTATAGTAGATCATGGTCTGATGGCATGCATACATTGTTTAAGTATAGTTTCATATTTGTTAAGTCTGCACGTATGTTGTTCTCTCTAAAATAAAACAACTAGATATTATTTATCTTGGGTTTCGATGTATAGAGATAATAGGAGAGTCTGGTTTTTCAAAGTCAAATATGCATTTATGATATAATAATTGAGGAAAATATATTATTCTATATAAATTTAATATTTGTTTGAAATACATTTAATGTTTTATATATGAGTTTTAAAAAATTTAGTATTAATTTTGAGAAGAAATGTTATATATACATATTTGTTTCAATTTATATCAAGGGATGACTTTTATTAATTATCGTGATTCATAATTACCAGCTCAGCTTTGCTTTAACCGTCGAATTCGTGCCCATTTTGTTTCACTTTGGAATTCATGTTTGGATCCACAATTCGCTTCTGTCCCAGTGTCTATCTTCTCTAACCTCGAAAGGTGAGCACTCACTCACGATTAACGTTCTTTTATTTATTAGATTTGATTTCAATTGAAACGACAATTGAAATATGCTGCTATTAGTTAATGACACTGTTATATATGCTACTACCTGTATCAGTTCACCTGTGACATCTGACACCATTATCTGTTAATTATTTATGCGATGATAATACAGTTTGGCTGATAATTGATTGATTGTTGATGTTTATATTGGACGTTAAATTGTTAATGTTAAATTGATAAACAGTATGCAATTGGAATTGATATAGGATAGTTAGATGTAAAATTTGATTAACTGACATTTGTATAATATGACCCCTTTAACTGTTAAATTTATTGACACGTAGGATTTGTTTAATTACACTCTGAACCACTGAATGTATGTTGTTAAATTTATGATGTATGAAATTTGTAAATTGAATGACAAGTGAAAACCGTAATGTAATAATCTTTAATCTACATGAAATGATAGTGTAGATTCTAGAAATAATTATATTAATTCGTACAAATAACAATGCGAATTAATACGGTTATTTCGGGATTATTTGAATTGATTATTGGATTGATATTGATTGTTGTTATTGCTTGTTTATTTACTTTGACACCATTCCAGTTATCACACTGCAAGTTCCCTTTGCTATGTTTTGATTTTGAATTGAATTGGAATCGGGTTGAAATGATAAATACCCAAATTGAACTTTGACCTAGGAAAGAAAATTAAATAAAACCCGATTGGTCAATAATTTGATTTAAAAATAAAATGAAGATTTTATTCGAATAAATAATATGGTTTCGAAATGAAGTTGGAATTTGAATTTTTAATGAAAGGAAATTGTTAATATTTAAAAATCTGAAACAAAATATTAAAATGTAATTGATGAAAAAATGTTGTTTAATTTGAGAAATGATTTAATAATTAAGTTTGAAATTATAATTAAGTTTGAAATTATTAAACTTTGAAATTATTTAATAATTAAGTTTTGAATTATTTAATAATTAAATAAGATTGAATTATTTAATGAGTAAATTGATTTGAATTCTTTAATAAGTGAAATTGAATTTTGAATAAGTGAATTTACTTCGTAAAAATTTGAAATTGAGTTTCTTTATTAATTTAGTTTTGGAAAATTATTTAAGTAAGTAAATAAGTGAAATGGAATTTCTTTAACAAGAAATGAAAATGTGATTTTTGGAATTAATGTAAGACTTGTAATTGGAAGAATTGATTTGACGAATTTAATTTAATTCGATTTGAAGTTTTGATTTAAGTGAAGTTGAACTTAAGAAATTGATTTAATGATTTGGAAATTTAATAGAAGTTGTTTTGAATGATAAATTTACTTTACGAATATTAAATGAAATCGATAAATGAATCTCAATTGATTTGAATGTTAAATTAAATTGATTTAAATGATTTTCGAAATGAAACTTATATACGAACTTGAATCAATATTTGAATTGTTTTCAATATAAAGATTGAAATTGAACTATAAGATTTGGAAACGTAAAATATGGAAATTGGTTTTGAAAGACAAGCGAAGGTTGATTTACGAATTGAAATTGAAATTGAAATTGATTTGGTTTCGAAATAAATAAACGACCAATCGGTGTAATAATTACGGAAGTTATTAAAGAGACCGGAATTCGGTTATGGATATACTCTCTATCTAAACCGAAAACCACTTTAATAACTATACGCGGAGTGATGATCCAGAATGAAGTGGTTGGATTGGCGAACGTTGATGATTGAAGAAAGTGAACGATAATGGATAGCCTTGACACTTGTGTCAAATTTGAAATGACTAAAACAGGAGCTGTGCCGGGCCAATGGAGGATTGATACCTCAAGTGGACACACTTCTTCGAACTATTTATACTTGTTGTCGATTGGTGCACCCTTGATTTTGGGAGTGTTGTCTCACGGTGTTGCGGGCGCTGCGGCGTTGCGTTCTCACCAGTCCGGATCAGGCGAACGGTAGTATCACTACCTTGGGTATAGCCTCATGTGCCTTGTCATACTTGTATTCCATTTATGCGCGACCACTACGAATTTGTTTTGTACCTTGAGTATATGGATTGCCCTCTGGTGACTTCCGGTTTTGGGGAAACTACGGTCTTGTATATGCTTGTGGGAATAAAAATGTGTTAAGGGTGGAATGGGCCATGACTTAACGCTATTTTGATATCTTTTTATATTACTGATAGACATTATCTACTTAGCGTATATTACTACATAGTAGATAGTTTGACGGATCCTTAAGGATGGTTATTCCAAACATCCTTTGAGTTACTTGTATTTCAATTGCTATTTCACTTGAGTTGGATTAATTAATATAAGAATGTTAATCCTGACTCGAGTGTCTTGTGTTTTTGCTTTACGCTCGGGTCAGACTGAGTGGTTCAGCTTCGAGACTCACCTTTGGAGTTGGAGCTTTGCTTGAAGATCCAGCCATCTATTCTGCTTTCAGTATCCGATGATTCCAGTGATGCATTCTGATTGTATCTGATGTATCGTGTTACTCTTCCGTTGTATCTGGTTTAACTCTGATGTATCGTATTACTCTTCTGTTGGACACTCTGATGTATTTTATATATTCATATAGTAGCTTCATGAACTACTATCTCTTTTATTTCCGCTGCACTTATTACTCTGTGTCTGTGATCTGTGATTATATCTATTTACTGTATATGTTCAGTTTTGCCAAATTTAAATTAACAACGCGGTATTTTGAGCAATTCAACTCCGGCATGAGTGTCTACCTATACACTTATAATGGACGCGAATGGTCCAAAATGGCGGGTCGTTACACATCCATTCAGCTAAATTTTAGCTTTCAAACAATTTCCAGATATCAATATGATTAATAGCATCACTATAATCATTCACAGATTCATACCACAGTATAAATAAAATCAATCAATGTGAGGGGTCCAGTTGGATCCCTCCAACCTGTTTCCCTGCATCCAAAGATGTTAGCACAATACCAATTCCGCTCCAGTACGGAATTATCGCGGTATATAGGTTTTTATAAATCCGCTTACTAACGGCGCAATAGGGTCTCATCCGCTATACGAGGCGGGAAATAAATCAATCCAATATATACATATGCCAATATGTATATACTGCTATATATATAGATATATCCTATCATATCTAATACCACATCCAAATAGCAATCAAACAGTCAATAATAACTGTAAAAGAAAATCCACTTTCATTTTTTTTGAGTGAGAAGATCTCACCTTAGCTTTATTAGCATCCATTTCCAATCTCGACCCAATTATCTTGATTTATACCTTGTATATATAAATAATTATACAAATTATTAATATTTGAAATAAATCGAACATCTAATTTTTCGTTCGTATATTATTTTATCTAACAATTTAATCCCCAACAAATTTTCTTTTAACAAAAATTTCTCAAATCATTAATTAAGCTAATTAAACAAATATATTACCTTAAAATTAAACTAATAAATAGAGATAGGTATATATGTATATTCATTTTAGTTTATTATTATTTTTAAACCTCACTGTGAATATTTTTCTACATGTACATCATTATATAAATTTTAAAACTGCACATATTTTTCTCTGACTAAAAGTTTTCTGTTTTAACTAGATATTCATATTTTCAATCTGTGTGTGTGTATATATATATATATATATATATATTCAAGTTTAAATCGAGAAAAAGATAAGATCGAATACCTTGCTCCCTGCAGCTCAATGCGACTTCGCCGCCTACAGACATCGCGACTTGCCTCTCGTTCGAGTTGCCCTAGCTTTCGAAATCGCGATTTGCCGTGAACTGCTCCTCCCCTTCACCGCAAATCACTGACTCCACGTGTCGAGCCTCCCATCAACTCGTGCGAACGGCTCTGGTCGCCGCATCACCGAAGACCCACCATAATCCCCCCTGCCTCGCGCCGCTCCATCGAATCGCGAGTCGCCGCCGCCTCCATCCCAAAGCTGCTGCCCCTAAATCGCGACATTTCCCCCCAATCTGTCGAAGCACTGTCGACCTGCGCGTGCGCTCGAGCCACCAAAATTCGACTTCGATCCCTTGCCTCGCAGTTGACATCGCCACCATTGACATTGCGAACGGCAAGGGTTAGGTATTTGAGAAGGAACGAGTGTCATTCGATTTGTCTTAAACAGAGGAAGCGGCCCCCTTTTTCTTTCGAACGAAAATCAAATTTCGTTCAGTTGATTTTGTTTCGTAATTTGAATTGTATCTGGGTTTAAGTAGAGCGGCCATTTTTTTCCCTTTGATTTGTACAGATAGAAGAAGATGGTTTGCTTTATTCTTTTTACTGAACGAGCAGAGAAAGGTTGCGTGATATCAGATGGGGAGGAAACAAGAGTACGCGAATAACAGAGAGTAGGTCGACGCAAATCAGAGACTAGGGTGGCTGGTGTTGATTAAAAATTTAAATTTTAAATTTAAATTTGAATCTGATTTAATTTCAACGCGTTTATGTGTTGTACGTTCGCATAACAGCTCCGATAAATACGAAATTTGAAATCCGACAATAATTAAATATTACGGACCCAATGAAGCTGGTCTCGTCGAATTCCGAGACTGCGCCTCGGACGGCTATTTTTAAATTCGATCCGAACGATTTAATTTCAAAACTGAACGAATTGTTTCCAAATTCAATTCTAAAGCTTCTGTTATCTTCAGTATTATCAATACGAATTATAAAACCTTTAGAAATATTTTTCTTCGGCTCAGAATTAAAAATTCAAATTTTTTTTATTCAATTCAATAGATTAAATTCTGTAATTTAACCGCCAATTTCAAAGTTGGATCGGGGATTCAAATTAAATTATCATTCAAATATTTAAAATTAATTAAATATTTTCAATTTAATTTGTTCAAAATTCTGGGTCGTTACAAACTTCCCTCCTTAAAAGAATTTCGTCCTCGAAATTACAAGTCAAGAAAAAATGTCCTTAACTCGTCTACTATTTTTCACAATCCAATAATTTTATAAATTTTTCAAAACAAATCTTTCTACTAAAGATTCGTTATTAATTCACTAAATATCCAACAACATTTTCATAATTCTCAAACAACATTGTTTTCTTAACAATTCAAATTTAAATTCAAATTCAAATTTAAACTTTCAAAATTTTCTCAAAAATTTTCTAACACTCGAAATTTTCGAAAAATTTCGCCAGCGTCTCCTTTGCGCGGCTAATACGGTACTACTACAAAACGTCCCTACGGACTCTCATATTTCAAAAAGAAAAAGAAAAAGCCAAGCGGCTAGACCAGAAATCATCAAAAACTCATATTAAAATTCAAATACGTACCTTTCGAGCAATTCAAATTTATCTTTGAAAATCAAATCCAATTCCTTTTCCCTGTATATCCTACTAGCCATAATATCTAGTTACAGCATTTAAACTATTTCGCACATTCAATTACAAAATTTTCCAATATAAACTTCTTATACCACTTCTAATTCACTATTGAAGTTATATATTCAATTTTTGTTCAATCTTTACATTTCACATTCATTTGAACTTATAATTCACATTTTCAATTCTATTGGAATTTAATTTATCTTCATTTATAATCATTGAATTTAATTCGTTCAAACCTTATCCATTTGGTCAATAATCAATTGGCTTCACTTACTAACTTTCAGTTTAATACTTCATTTTCTGGCACTTGCAATCGCAATTTACTCATTCGTAATTTTATCCATTTTCAATTCGAATTCTCATTTCAATCGAATTTCAAATACTTTATAAGTCTTCGACTTATTTACAATTTGATTTATAAAGTCATTTGTACATTCATATTACTAATTTCATTCCTTTATGAATTTTATCTTCAAATATTTTTCTGGAACTTTATTTCAAACTATATATCACATTAATATTTCATATAGTATTCCAGAATCTTACCAACATTTCAAAAATCATTTTGAAATCAATTCAAATTTATCTTTTGAATTTCCTAAAACAAAATCCAAATTTTCCAAACACTTTCCGTTTAAAACAATTTGGCAGCAATTTCTCTTTTGGAAACCCGAAAATGAATTCTAATGATGTGGCCACCATCATCAGGATTATTTTCCAGCGACCTAAAAGAGTTTAGAGCTTTTCATTCCCTCAAAATACTTTTCAAACCTTCGAAATCCATTTTCAAATCAAAAAGGATTTAAACTTTTCAAATCTCCAAAATTTTCAGATTCTTTTCAAAACATTTCCAAAACTTCTCCGGAATTCCGTTTTAAATTACAATTCACATTTATAATTTATATTCTCAAATTTCATTTGTATGTGAATTCATTTCTTTAACTTTGGAGCTACGATTTGAATTTCTTATTCAATTTCATATAAAAATGATAACTTTCAATATTATCACTTTCCTAACATCCATGAACCATATACTATAGTACTATATAGAAAAACATTTCTTTTCTATACAAAAATAGTTTTGGGTAAAATTATTTCATTTACCCTATTTAAAATCAATACTGTGTCGGTTTACCTTGTTCAAGAGTTTAGAAACCCCTATCGATTACAGTTAGCTAGACTGCACCGACCAGAATCCATAAACAATCAACCGATAAGTCAACACAATACAAAACAATTTTATATTCAATAACAAATACGCGCTCATATCTATTATTACACTCAAACTCATTCTAGAGTACTACTGACTCTATCTCTAATGAGTAACACCCAACAGAGCAGGGTTGTCGCTTAACCATATGCTCTGATACCAAATGTAACATCCCGAAGATTTTCGACTTTCGAAAATTCAACATCGATACTCACTTTATCGACTGCTGAGCCATCGAATGCCGGAAACCCGAAAAGTTATGGTTTTTAAGAAAGAAGGAAAAGTAGAAGAAGAAGAAAGAAGAGAACAACACATCGGAACAGAAACAATATCAGAATCTTACACATCGCAGCGGAACAATATACAATAGATAATTACTAGTCTTTTAAAACAAAGAACTATATCATTTTATACATACATCAATCATCAGAGTCAATATACAACAATGGACAGTTATATAACTTGTCCTCATACAGAATACACAGCGGAATAAATATATCAGATACAAATACTACGTCTCGTCATCCAGCTTATCTCCAAAGCTCCAGAATATCCAGAATATCCTGATAATATAACTCTAGACTGCCCGTGTGGAAAATTTGTGGGCACCCAGAGTTTAGAAGGGAAACAATAAACTCCGAGTCAGTCATGGTGACTGGTGTGAGATCGTAAAACAGTTTATCTTTAAAATAAACAACAGAATAATTTTAAAGTCAATTCGAAATGCTTTTGGAAAATGAAACTACCATAAGACCTCCCACCACACACACAATGCAAACGCAGAATTGGAGGAGATTTCTTCTTATGATAGTCAAAGATGCTTACTACGTAAAATCAAATCATTTTTGATATTATTATTAGTGCATAGTGTAGAAAACATTTCGAAAGTATAATATTAATCTTAGCCAACATACGACCAGTATCGTATGCCTACTATAGCTACCATCTAAACAGTGGTGACCACCGTATGTAAATGGCAGGTTCTACAACTAATACCGTACAAAGTTCGTATTGGAGTTTGGATTTCCAACAAATGGTCAGGCTAAGGAACTTCCTTTTCCACGATGGGTACGTCCCTGGAATAGACGACCCGAGAAATAACCTAACATTACGGTTAGATCTCTGCCAACACAAGGCCGGGTTACCTCTGCAAAAATAGGTAACTACTGACACGCGTATGCCATCCCCCGATCGTAACCGATCTTCCCGAGGATCCCCGATTTCCAACAAACCACATAGATAATAATGCAGCAACCACATAGGTTAAGTATCTGGGCTCCATACCATGATACCACCTCTATCCAGAAGGAATGACATACACTAAGGGGCGCTACTCCCTAGAACCTTGCCGCATCCTTCCTGTTTCGACCATTTCCGGGGTGTGAGGCTCGACGAAGTCTCGTCCACAAAGCCACGCTTTCTCAAAAAGCCCTGCTTCGGGTCAAACAAAATGATCAACCTATGATCACAAAGATATAAGATCAAACAAATGATCATATCACAAATGATCAAACACTGATCATTTCACAGCAACACTCAGTATGCCACGTTACCAAATTGGGATATATCGCTGATAAATTTCAACTACATAACCTCTGAGCTCGTACGTCTCAGAGAAGGGTGTTAAGCTAAGAGAATAAATTCTCCGCCACCAACATAAATGTATTTGAAAGAAATCAGCTCTATATCTCAAATTGTAACGTCAGACACACAATCCATACAAGTCTGTTCCGGGATCGAACAGAACCGAAGGCACTTCTCACGAAGCCCTTGCATTTCCGGATAATTTTCTAATCACGTCCGGACTTCCCGTCACTAAGGGTGATAAAACCTCTAAATCGGAGATCAGCCGATGTAGAGTAACTCGACGGTAATCCTTCCGTTTTCAAAAATATCCGGTCTTCAACACCGGTCTTCGAATGCAATTCATAACGACGTATCATATATTCGGAATGGGTTATACGACCCCATGGTCCTTTCCCGGCTAACCCGAATAGTGAGCGTTTATTTTAAAAATAAGTGTGGCAGTCAATTTCATCCAATTCACAACAGATACCTACCTAAAGGTAATTATTGATAGTTGGTTATTTAACTATCAATAAAGATGCGCAACATCATCAGATTCCAAATAATTTTCTCAAAATTATTTTATCTTCAAAAATATCTTTACTAGATATAAAATTTCCACACTTAATCATTTGAAAACAATTTCAAATCAATTTCCACATTTCATTTTATCTTTGAAGATAAAATCTCAAAACAGTTCATTTCATATTGGAAAAGCATTTCCATACTTATTTAAAAATAAGTGTTTCACAAATCTATTCATTTTCAACACTTGAAAATATTCGATATACTTAAATCAAATTAAGTATATATTCATCCTTTAAGGAAAATATTCTTTTAACACATTTATTTGAGTCAAAACGAATGTTGCGTAAAACATCGTTACGACGACTCGAAATCACTAGTATAGGGATTCGAATTTAAGATAGATATATATAAATCCCAATACTACATAAAAACATTTCCTTTCGGAAATCATTTACTATAACAACAGTGTTATAGTCCATTATTTCCTTATTTTTCGAAAAACGTCTATCTCAACAATAAATGTTGAAATCTATGATTTCGATAGTTCACACGTTTTAAAACATCTTTTAAAACAATTAACTTCATTTCATAATGTCGCTTTCCCAAAACCCTATCCATTTTACTTAAAAATATATTCACTGTCCAAAATCGTGAATATACTTCACTAATCACATTTCAGTCTTTTCTACACATTTTATTTCAATAAAAATTCGCTATTTAAAATCGCGAATATATCTTCTTCAATGTCCTTCTATATTTAATTTATCAAATCCAATTGATTTCGAATTTATAAAACAACGTTTATAAATTCTATTTTCTATTCTATACAACTTCGATTTTATAAATTTCCTTTAATGACCCATTCAATTTTATAATTCAGCGTATACATCAAAAATCCATATTATAAGTTAAATACTTATAATTTATTTATTTTTTTAAAAGAAATCGTTCTTTTAAACTTTACAAACTGTAAATAAACCCATTTTAACATCATTTCCATTTTTAAATCCACATTCCCAAATATTCACTTTTAACCCCAAAATCAAATCTCAAATTGATTCCTAATTTTACTTCAATACCAAATCAATTTCAATATTCATTTCTAAATTAATTTCCCATCCCAAATCATTTTATATTGATTTTTCCTAAACTTGTTTCAATTTGCCAATTAAATTTATAATTGGACTTCCAACTTATTTCATTTTAAACAAATTCCTCTTTAAGAAAATAAATCCCTTTCATCTTTTTCCAACTATTTAGAAATCCAAATTTTAATTAAATTCTTCAATCTAAAATCACTATTATACGAAATTCATTTATTTAACGTTTTCACTTGATTCTGGAATTAATTCGATAAGAATATAAAAATTTACTTTTTATACTTTGAAAATTCCTTTCTTCAAAATTTCTTAAATTTCAAAAATTGATTCACTTAGAAATTTTCTACTTGAATTTCAAAAATTCAATTTCGTTTATCTTTGGAATCCAATGATGTCAAACATCCATTCAGCTAAATTTTAGCTTTCAAACAATTTCCAGATATCAATATGATTAATAGCATCACTATAATCATTCACAGATTCATACCACAGTATAAATAAAATCAATCAATGTGAGGGGTCCAGTTGGATCCCTCCAACCTGTTTCCCTGCATCCAAAGATGTTAGCACAATACCAATTCCGCTCCAGTACGGAATTATCGCGGTATATAGGTTTTTATAAATCCGCTTACTAACGGCGCAATAGGGTCTCATCCGCTATACGAGGCGGGAAATAAATCAATCCAATATATACATATGCCAATATGTATATACTGCTATATATATAGATATATCCTACCATATCTAATACCACATCCAAATAGCAATCAAACAGTCAATAATAACTGTAAAAGAAAATCCACTTTCATTTTTTTTGAGTGAGAAGATCTCACCTTATCTTTATTAGCATCCATTTCCAATCTCGACCCAATTATCTTGATTTATACCTTGTATATATAAATAATTATACAAATTATTAATATTTGAAATAAATCGAACATCTAATTTTTCGTTCGTATATTATTTTATCTAACAATTTAATCCCCAACAAATTTTCTTTTAACAAAAATTTCTCAAACCATTAATTAAGCTAATTAAACAAATATATTACCTTAAAATTAAACTAATAAATAGAGATAGGTATATATGTATATTCATTTTAGTTTATTATTATTTTTAAACCTCACTGTGAATATTTTTCTACATGTACATCATTATATAAATTTTAAAACTGCACATATTTTTCTCTGACTAAAAGTTTTCTGTTTTAACTAGATATTCATATTTTCAATCTGTGTGTGTGTATATATATATATATATATTCAAGTTTAAATCGAGAAAAAGATAAGATCGAATACCTTGCTCCCTGCAGCTCAATGCGACTTCGCCGCCTACAGACATCGCGACTTGCCTCTCGTTCGAGTTGCCCTAGCTTTCGAAATCGCGATTTGCCGTGAACTGCTCCTCCCCTTCACCGCAAATCACTGACTCCACGTGTCGAGCCTCCCATCAACTCGTGCGAACGGCTCTGGTCGCCGCATCACCGAAGACCCACCATAATCCCCCCTGCCTCGCGCCGCTCCATCGAATCGCGAGTCGCCGCCGCCTCCATCCCAAAGCTGCTGCCCCTAAATCGCGACATTTCCCCCCAATCTGTCGAAGCACTGTCGACCTGCGCGTGCGCTCGAGCCACCAAAATTCGACTTCGATCCCTTGCCTCGCAGTTGACATCGCCACCATTGACATTGCGAACGGCAAGGGTTAGGTATTTGAGAAGGAACGAGTGTCATTCGATTTGTCTTAAACAGAGGAAGCGGCCCCCTTTTTCTTTCGAACGAAAATCAAATTTCGTTCAGTTGATTTTGTTTCGTAATTTGAATTGTATCTGGGTTTAAGTAGAGCAGCCATTTTTTTCCCTTTGATTTGTACAGATAGAAGAAGATGGTTTGCTTTATTCTTTTTACTGAACGAGCAGAGAAAGGTTGCGTGATATCAGATGGGGAGGAAACAAGAGTACGCGAATAACAGAGAGTAGGTCGACGCAAATCAGAGACTAGGGTGGCTGGTGTTGATTAAAAATTTAAATTTCAAATTTAAATTTGAATCTGATTTAATTTCAACGCGTTTATGTGTTGTACGTTCGCATAACAGCTCCGATAAATACGAAATTTGAAATCCGACAATAATTAAATATTACGGACCCAATGAAGCTGGTCTCGTCGAATTCCGAGACTGCGCCTCGGACGGCTATTTTTAAATTCGATTCGAACGATTTAATTTCAAAACTGAACGAATTGTTTCCAAATTCAATTCTGAAGCTTCTGTTATCTTCAGTATTATCAATACGAATTATAAAACCTTTAGAAATATTTTTCTTCGGCTCAGAATTAAAAATTCAAATTTTTTTTATTCAATTCAATAGATTAAATTCTGTAATTTAACCGCCAATTTCAAAGTTGGATCGGGGATTCAAATTAAATTATCATTCAAATATTTAAAATTAATTAAATATTTTCAATTTAATTTGTTCAAAATTCTGGGTCGTTACACTCTTCCAATACCAAAAACCACTTTAACAAGTGTGTACGTGGTGGAGATTCCAAAAATGAAGTAGGATGGTTTGGCGAACGATTCTGTATGAGGTATTTTCCTGACCCTGACTCCCGTGAGTCAGCTTAGATGTGACTAAAACAGGAGCTATACCGGTCCAAGTGAGGTCATTCCTCCTATCGGGCACATTTCTTTGAAACTATATTCTGACTTTGTGATTGATTTGGTGGCCACCCTTGATTTTGATTATGGGAGTGTGTACGAGGTGGGTGGTAGTAGCTGTTATGCGTTACCAACAGTCCGGGAGTGCAATTGGTATATCTACCCTGACATAGCCTCCGGTGCCGTGTGCAGATGCCCTATCGCGCCTTCTACGAGTTTGTTAGGTACCGTACCTATGGAGTGCTCCTTCAATATCACACCGGTTTGGTGGGGCTTACAGTATCTGTATAGACTACGGGAATATATAAAAATGTGTTAAGGGGGATATGGGTAACGCCTTAATGCTATTTTAATACTTTACTTTACTGTAGACACTATTATAATAGCGTATTGTACTACATAGTAGATAGTTTAACGGATCCTTAGGAGATGGAAATCCCGAACATCTCTTAAGTTATTGCACTCACGTTAGACACTGGATAGGAGATGTCAAAACCCGTAAATATCTCTGACGCCGTTACACTCATATTTATTTACCGTTGATTTGACTTACATAAGATCTATTAGTTCTGACTCGAGTGTTTTGTCTTTTCAATTCGCTCGGGTCAGCCTGAGCATTTCAGGATTGAAGACCTTATTTATGGAGGACGAAGACGAAGATTTGTACTATTATTATGTATTATATTTACTCCACTGCATCTTGTTCTTCCGCTGCATTTATTTTTTATTTGTCCTCGTTTTATGCAACTCCGATCTGTATTATAAAGGTTTAATCAATGTTATTTGTAAACAGCTGCATGAACTGTTTATTTGATTATTATATTTTGTCATTCCGCTATGATATTCTATATTTTATTTTTTTCTTTCTCTGGTTTTCTTATTTACCCCATAACAATCTGCCCTTTTGAATGGTTTGAGTCTGACGTGTGTGTTTTCTTAAAACGTCGAAAAAGGCAGGTCGTTACAACCACTCAATTGAGAATATAAGAATGGTGGAATTTGTTTTGGGCCGGGTTACAAGGTGATTAATTGAGCCACTCATTTGTTTTAATTTTTGTTTTATCCTTTTGTTTTGTTTTAATTTTTTAAGTCCATCCTTATGATTATTAAAAAAAAGAAAAAATGTTTGCTTCATTTGTTTTGCTTAATTTGTTTTTAGTTTTATTTTGTTTTATCCTAAAAAATAAATAAATAAATTGTTTTGGTTTATCTTTAAAAAACATTTTGTTTTGTTTTAAATTGTTTTAAGTTCCATCCATATATATATATAACTTGTATATATCTTGTTTTTCATTTCAAGTTGCAAAAATAGAAAAGGGAAGGGATTAGCTTGCCAAAAAACAAAATTGCTTTGCATGCTTGTATAAAAAAAATTGTTGCTGATTTGAAAAATAAATAAATTGCTAATAATTCTGCACGCTCTGGTATCGTGCCCTTATCTCTTGTTTTTATTTGCCTTACATTGTTGGTTGCTTGCATTTTAAAAAAAATTCAAAAACAAAAACAAAAACAAAAACAAATTTCATTTGTAGTTGCATTGTTAATACACGTTTAATTTCTGCTTTGCATTTCATTCTAAAATTTTGATTAATAATAACGGTTAGACATCAATAACACTTAATTGTATATAGACAAGTTGTCCTCTTTCGACAATTTAATTTCTCGGTGTCTAGGCTACGGTAGAGTAATAATAAGTTATAAATATTACGGTGATTCATAAAAATTATACTGATTGTTTCTCTAAAGGTACTTAAACCTTTGGCTGCATTACTACAGTGATTCGTGGTGCACCGATAAATCCTGTCTGTTACCTGGCTAAGAACTATCTTGTTAGATTAAGACAAAGTGTGATTATACAATTTTGAGTTAGGAGCTACTTAGGTTAGAAAATTTGTAATTAAATCCTTGCATTCATTTAGTTGCATTAGTTCATGCATATTTTAAAAAAAAATTCAAATTCAAAAACTAAAAAAATTGTAAATATTCCTTAACTTTGTTTTTAAATCCTTCTAAATTTTTTTTAATCAAAAGTAAAAAATCCAATAAAAATGTACTGATTTTTTTTTAGAAAAACAAAAATCCAAAAAAATATAAAATCTTTTCAAAAACAAAAAAATAATTTAAACACCAAAAAACAAAACAAAAATCAATTTTCCCTTTTGAAAAATAAATTCTTTTTGTTAATATTTATCCTTTATAAAAAAAACCGAAAACATTCTTGAAAATGTCCGTGTTTCCCTATTCGCTAGAATTTTACGATAGTTGTGAAAATCAATATAATCCATAGGATTTCACTCAAAATTCTTATGGATATTTTAATGACAACTATTGTATAAACGATTCGACTTTTGAACAAAATTTTCAAAATGATGACCAACCTTCAAATCATGAAAATAGCATTGAATTGATTTCGTCTTTACTTGAACTCTCTACACAACAAAATCAGGGGACAAATGATTTGTGTAATTCATATTTGTGCAACGATTCAAATCAAGGATTTCAAAACAATCAAAATTTGAATTCACTCCAAAGTTCAAATGATTTCGAGTATAACCCATGCTAATTCAACTTCGAACTCCAAAATGACTTTCAATTCAAAACGAAAATGGAAACAATTTTTTAATTGATTTTGGCAATGGCGGTTGTTTCAATGATGGTGAAAATTTTTGTTCTCAACAATTTCAAATCAAAAATTCTCAAGTTAATAATTATAAATTCGATTTTGTTGAGCAAATGAACGAGATTTACAATAATCACACGGATTTGTTGTTTGAAACATATATGAAACTATGTGAGAAACAAAATCAAATCCCAACGTTTGACGAGTCAAATGATAATCAATCTTTTAACCAAATCGACGATTTTCAAATAACAACTTTTGAAATTGAAAACGACAATCTTAATGAAGTTGAAAATACGGTAATTGAGTTGGATTTCAATTGTTTTAAGGGTAAGAAACTCGATTTGAAATTTTATCTACCTTTCTCCGATTTCGAAAATTTAAATACAACTACTTTGGATTTTGAACATAATATATGCAATGAAGTTGCGAACAATTCAACAAAGGAAGACGAATTGTGAACACAGATTTTTTGGACTTTTCAAACATGAGTTGTTAAGTTCCGATGGGGAAGAGTTAAATCACCCATTTGATTCTGAAATCAATAATTTTGAAGAAATTTTCAATGATAAGTTTGAATTTCAATTTGGTGAAAATAAACTTGAACATCAACCAATTTTTCTATCTACCCAAAAAACCATCGAAAATAAAACAACTCATTCGATTTTTAATAAAACGACATTCATTTTTCCAAATCAACATACAACTTTGAAATCTTTTATGGCTTGGTTTTCCGAGCATAAGCTGTGTCTCACAAACTTGACGAGACAAATGAATTTGCCTTTGGAGGACCGTGTCATTTACACTTTGACTATATATTTTCTGATGTCTTTTAAATAATAATCTTTTCATTTTCATGTAAATAGAGGTTATATTTTTATTTTTCTCCTTTCACTTGGGTTGACTGTGGGGCACAGTCAAAATCAAGTGTGGGGGGGAGTTTCATCTTCATTTTTTGATTTTTCATGTTTTATTTGTTGCATTTTCTTTCAAAAACTCAAAAAAAATTCAAAAAAAAAATTCTTTTTAGCATTTTGATTTACTTTTAAACAAAGACTATAGGATAAATATAAGATTTTGGTTATTAAATTGAAAATTTTAAAATTTATTTGTCTTAACAAAAATAAAAATAAAGTTTGATTACAAGTAACATTGGTTTGACTAGAATATAGGAAGATTCATGGGTGATAATTATGAAGTATATCCTAATTGAAAATCTTTGTTTAAAAAAAATGGTGGATTTAAAGTAAAGAATATAACATTTTTGATCTTCTAAGTTAAATGGTGCTAAGATGATATTGTAAAGCTCTCTCTTCAAAAAAAAAACACAAAAAAAAAAACAAAAAAATATTTGTATATATATATATATATATAATTTTTATTAACACCTAAAGTCATGTGTTCACACTTGTGTGTTCACTCGCCTTGCTTTGTACCCTTCTCACGTAAGCCAAAAGGTGGTGCATGGATAATATATCTGGCCTTAGTTTTTTGAGTTAGGCATATGTAAATATTGTTAATATCAATAAAAAAATTCAAATAAGAGAGAGTAAGCAATTGAAATCCAAGCACTATTTTTACTTATTTGACTTGTTATTAAAAAGAAATGAAAATACCACTTTGAAAAACTTTGATAATCGACTAAGGATCTATTTCATAGTTGCACTGTGTTATCAACCGAAACAACTAGCCAAACTATAGTTTATTTGTTATGATAACTTGATTTTTGTTGGAAATTTTGACAAGTAAAAGGACTTAAATTTTCTGATAATGACTAAAACTTATATTTAACTTATTAATGTTAATTCAAAAGTAAATCCTTCATTTGTAAATATTTTCAAAAACTAGCATTCATCTCTTTGTAAATAAATTATGCATTTAGGAAATTTCTCATTTTGCATTTGGATTTTGTGGGTAGTATCCGCTAAAATCCCTCACAAGACAACACTCGTCCTACTAGGGACACCTAGAGGTTTAACGGCTTGTTACATACGCTCAATGCAATCGTGTTTCCTACGAAAACGGATTTATCTTAGTTTTTCTCTATTCGAGGAATAAAAAGATAAGTGTGAGGGTATTTTATGTGCATGTAAATGCGCATATTTTTACCACCATATTTAATCTAATTAAATTAAATAAATGATAATATTATGTGTTTTAACATGTTTAAACCAAAATTCAAATTATTTTTAGATCATTATTTATTCATCTTTATATAGGTGCAAAATGGTCATTTTTGTGCATATATTAATTTGAGAAAATTTACATGGAAATTTTTATATTATTTTGTAGAAAAATGAATTCAATTACAAGTGGCTTCATGGAAAATATGCATGCACAAGAAGATATAAAGGAATGAAGATGGACATAATTCATTTCATGGAACATGGAAGACCCCACCTACCCACTTATCATGACGTACAAATTAGGAACTAATGCACATGCTAATGGCCATTAAAGTTTCATGCACATTTATATGGTGGATTATCTCACGCTAATGATAACTTGGTGGCTACACTTCCTAAAGGGTAGTTTGGGTAGTTCCCAAAAATAGGATTAGGGTTTTAAAACATGTATAAATACCCCTTATGTTCATGTAATTAGTCTCTCTTCTCTTAGTCTCTTAGCCTCCATTCAGTTTAGTTTGAGGTTCACAAATAAATCAAAGTTCTCTTTTCTTTTTCATGGCTACTTAGCCATTTTACTTTCATGTATTTTTCTTTTTTGTGCAATGTTAATTAATGTTTACATGCTCTCTTTCTTCTTATGTTAGTAGGTTAGTTTCATTTCTACTTACATGCTTTCTTTCTTCTTATGTTAGTAACTTAGTTTTATTTCTTATGCAAGTAGATTAGTTTTTATTTCATTTTAATTAGCTCTCTTTTTGTTTAGCTTTCATTTTTGTTTTTTTGTTTCATGATGCAATCTACATTTGTTGATATGATAACAAATATGAGAGGCTAAACCCCTTTAATTTAGGGGTAATGAAGTTCTCTAATTATGTAGATACAACATAATTTGATATTTTTATCTCCTTTGTGCTTAATGGAATGATAGAATGTGGTAAATATTTTGTTGTTTAGCTTTGAATTTGATGGCCTATATTGTTGACACCAAATAGGCTATGCTTAAACAAACAAAACACAAATTACCTCTTCATCTACATATGATGTTGGTAATGAAGTGATTTTAAAATCAAAATTTGATGGTCTATATTTCTTATCAATAGTTAATAGGCCATGCTTAGAATAGATTTTATTTTCATTGTCATTTTCATTTGAGTTAAAAAGTGGTTTAGTGGTTGTGTTATAGTTTGATGGTTTATACTGGGCTAATTAATAACACAAATATGCCATACTTATGATAAACACATCAATTAAACTCACTAATGACCAAAAAAGAGAGATCATAATTTCATGTTGTGTTGATTATGTGATCAAGAGAGTGGATTTATCTCTAAATTTCCTTTAAACTCTCGTATTTTTATCCATTTTCTTTCGCTACTTTTCTACATTTTTAGCTAATCACAATTTCAAATATTGGTTTAATTTGATTGCATAGAAAATTAAAAATCTAAACAATTCCCTACGTATCGACCCATACTCGCCACGTACTATCATTGTACACCATACGCTTGCGGTTATTTTTATTTAAATTTTTTTTGGCTATTTTCTAAACCGATAGAAAATTAGTCATCAAACAATGTCAAATTGAAAACAATAAAGTATGTAACGGTACTAAAAATGGGCAAAATTAATATCTTTGTATATATATGTATAATATGTATATATAAATATAATTTTGTAACATGAAAGTAGCATAAACAATGTCATCATTATTTTGAAAGCACAAACTATTAAAAATTACATTATGTGTGAAATATACATAAAACAATAAAGTTATCAATGTGCATACACACACACACAGATTCTTTCTTCCTCTTCCAATCCAATCTCTTCTACTATTCCTTTATCTCCATCATCCTTCGTACTCTCTGTCCTATCCAACCCTGTCATGCCCATCCTTCCTCTGCCTGATGTCTTTTCCACCCAATATCGGCCTCTCCTTGATCATCTTCCTCCTCTTCTTGTCCCACATATCCCATATGTGCCTCCTGATCCACCACTTCCTTCTTCTATGCCTGGCTCCTCTTCCCGTCACTTTCTTTCTCGGGTTACAATATATGTGAAGTTAAAACTACATTTGATGCTTCTTCTTAACAATCAAATAAGTCATGGTCAGCACTGTTCAAATCATTGCCTAGTACTGCTGGAACATTCACTCATAGGTACTTTGATATTAACTATGCTAGTGAGGCTTTGCAGCCTTTATGGGAAGTAATAGACGAAGGTATTAAGTTCTAGAACAACTATTTAGTTAGATTTTTTCTATGGGAAAAGATAAATTACGTGGCTATGGCCACCTATCTAAAAAAGTCGTGGAAGTTGAAAGGTGAATTTGAAGTTAAATTTGATGGATAAAACTATTTTTTAAATTTACTTGTAACAAAGACAATAACAAAATATTGCAGTCTAATCCAATCTTCATCAAAGGTCAATTATTTGTGATAACAACATGGAAACCAACATTTGGTGTTGTTCAAGCACAAGTCAAAATAGTGCCTATTAGGGTACATCTATATATTATTCCTCATATTACGTGGATGCTTCTTAGAATCAACTGGTTAGCTTGCCATATCGGTAAACTAGTGTGTTTTAATGAGGCAACGGAAAAGCAGCGACGGTTAGAATATGCCAAATGTTTAATTTAGATTTCTATGCTACCAGAGTATACCAATGTGGGAGAAGGAAACTGCCATCATGTGCATATTGATTATGCTTGGAAGCCTTTAATATGTACTCACTGTCGAAATTTTGGTCATCATAATTCAACATGTAGCATGTTTCAAGAGCAAGTTGCAAACACTGTAGAGAACAAGAAAGTAGACAGTTCAAAAATAGTCAACAACATAAAGTCAATCAGGTATCCAAATGTTCCAGTTGCAAATAAGAATCCTACGTATCATAATAAGACACGTGTTCCATCTAAAACATGGCAGGGGAAGGCAGATACGCAAATGAAAACGAACTTGGTATAGCAGGCTAAAAAGGGACAAATGAATGTGTTTGAAGGCAAAAACTAAGCAAAAGAAGTGCCCGATACATATAACACAGAACAGTCAATCCTCATCCCCGCTGATCCAATTTAAGTTGATACAAATAAATTTTCAATGTTACAAGATTTAGAAAATAGTGAGATAGATATTAGCATTGCTAATTTAGCATCAGATCATGAAATAGATGCTTTGACAAGATATTATTCTCTAATTCCATCTTAAAATGTACAGTCTGTTCAGGAAACAACAATTCCCCCTGATACATGCACAATAAAGGATACATGTAACACTCCATATTTTTAGTAACATTATTTAGGATATTTAATTAGTTAAACTGAATAAAATAATATAAGTTGATTAGTGGATTGAGATTTGTAAACAATGAACTAAAGAATAAAAAGAGAATAAAAGGTTAGGAAATATGCAAGGGCAAAATAGGAACAAGGCATATCCTTATACCCTAAACTCCCTTAGGAATTCATTCTACACGTTCATTCTATTTTCACAAACAAAAATAGAGCTAAGGCCGGCCACCATTAGGAAGAGCAAAGAAGAAGAATTCAAGAGGAAGAATCAAATCCCTTAATCAAGAACAAATCTCACATCCTTAATCAAAATGTTAAGGTGAATAATGACTACATCTCATTGGTTTTCGGTTTTAATATGAAATCCGAATTATTTTCAAATGTTTTGCCATGTTTTGGATAATAAAAATGTATATCTATATGTTGTTGATGGTTTATGCTAATTTGTGATATGTTTTGATATGAAAACCCTATTATATGACATCCAATTGCCGTTGGAATTTAGATTTAGATCAGAAATGATATTTTAGAACTGGGTTTAAATTTTCATAATTTTTTGAATTAATGTGGATTTTATATGAATTTTCTATTGAAGAAAATGTTAATTTGGGTTTAAAATTAATTAGGCCAAATTATACTGGCTTAGGGTCTAAAATTTATATATATTAGAAACATATTAAAAATGATTTTATGGAATTTTTTAGAATTTTCCTAAGTGTTTTAATGGATATATAAAATTATTTAAGGTATGGGACTTAAATGTTTTATATATTTATAATAAGGAGAAGGGGTATTTTGTAAATAATCCAAATTCTTATTTCTGAAAGTCGGCAGTATATTTAGAAAAGAAAATTTTGCAACCAATCATAATTTGAAAAATAAGGCAGGTTAGGTATAAAGAAATAGTTTAAAAAATCAAATCTACATGCTTTTTCCTATTTCAATGCTTTCGGCACCAGGCTTCCAACTCCTTACCTCCACATCCGACTCCATCAAAACCAGTGCACATGGTATCATATACCTAGTACGTAGTGAATTAGATATAGGCGGAAGGTATTGGGTCGAAAGCTGGGGTTCTGAAGGGATCGAAGCACCACTTCACTTTTAAATAAAAATGCGCCTGCTTTGCTTTCGATTGAATGGCTTTCGACTTGGTCTGCTTTCGACAGGGTCAATGACTTTAAAAGAATGGTTTTAAGAGGTTGCGCCTTTGTTTTAAGTAACTGCTTTCGACTAGCTTTAAGCCCTTGACTGCCGCTTTTTACCTTTCGACCCAGATTGGTTTCGAAAGGGTTACTTTTTTTAAAACCAAGTCGCTTCTCTAATGCTTTCAAAGGGATGGTTTCGACACTATCACTTCTTTACTTAGGAATGCTTTCGAAAGAGATGCTTTCGACTTAATTTTTTTAATGTTCCTTTTGCTCTATAAAAGGTAGAACCCAAATTGTTTTGAAAGAGATGGTTTTAATGGTTTTGAATGGTGTTTCCACATGTTATAAATTGAACCCAAATGCTTTCGAAAGGCTTGATGTTTTGATGCTTTCGAAAGGTTTTAAAGAAAGGTTTCTAAGGGATGGTTCCCCATTGGTTTTGAAAGGTCTAAAAGGAAAGGTTTTCCGATGGTTTCGAAAGGCAATGTTTAAGTGTTTTAAAGAGGATGTCTAAGGTTTTAAAGCTTTCGATGGAGATGTTTTCCAATGCTTTCGAAAGGATAAATATGAATGGTTTCGAAGAGTATTATTTCGAAAGGTATGTTTTGGCCTTTCGGCCTAAGGTTATAAAGTAAAGTAGTTTACTTATATCAAAAGGGGTACTTTCAATGGTTTCGAAAGGGTTGTTTAAAATTTTTAAACAAAGGATTCAATGAGTTGTTTTTGGCAATAAAGCCTAAGTATTTTTAAGTTAAAAAGGGTTTTAACTTATTTTGGAGGGATGGGAAATCCTTAACAATTTCATCAACATTATTTTGGGTAAAGTATAAATAACTTGGCAAATAGCTTAGAGTAAAGAAAAGAGTATATTTTCCTTGTATATGTATGATTTAAAGGTTTAAATCATTTTGAAAAGGTTTTCAAGGAAAAATTTAAAAGGGTAGTTAACCCTAAGAAAATGACTCAGATTAGAAGACCAGATGGGACTGGTGTACGGTCGTGCCCTATACTCATTAGCTATTAACCCCTAGCTAATTTAGTTCAAAATTCCTATATGTAGGGTTTTGTTACAAGTAAGACTAAAATTATGTTACACATGGAAAGGAATCTAAAAAGGAAAGACCAGTTATCAGTAAGCCCACAAAACCATTTGGATCAGTTAGACCTAAGTAAGTAGATAAGGACAGACCATCCAGAAGAGGAGTATCTAACAGATGTTAGACTTTTTATGTTTTCTGGTTAGCCCGAGTCAGCCAAGGGTTAGTAGTCAGCCAAACAAAACTACAGTGTATGGACAGATAGTCCATATGATAACTGATTTGTACATATACATGATATTTCTTTACAGATTTAACCAGTTTGAGTTGCAGGATTATAATTTGCAAAAGATATGTTTTAAAAAGGATATTAGTGAAGGGAAACCCATTCCGCTAAGCGGTATGGTCTCACTTAATATCAAATAACCGAGATGTATAGTATTATTCACACCAGGCTTTGTCTCTGACTTGAAGTTTATTCTTCCTTAAACTCTAGAGTGCTCAAAAATTGATTTGAGTAGGCTGAGGGTTGAGGTTTACAGGTTTTAGTTGGTTGGCAAATAAAGCTTTCGATGATGAGCAGGTGGCTGACGGATAGCTAATTAGGAGTTTCTATTATTTTGGAATGATTCCGCTATATAGTATACATAAGACTCTGGTCAACCAAAGGGGCATCGTCATATGTCGCTCTTAGCGTAATATTATAATAACTATATTTTACGTGAACCTGGGAAAGCGATAGGATTATGTAATTTAAATGTGGAACGTATTTTGGAAATGTAATCAAAAATATTGTCTTTTTGGAATCTGTGATTTTGTTTCATTTCATGCGCTTCTGATATTATGAATACCATTAACATAGCTGTATTAAGTCGTCGGAAGTTAATACTATGGATGACTACAGCATCTATAGCGCTTAGCTTTGGGCCTCCACATAGGGGATGTTACAACTTGGTATCGAAGCATAGGTTTATGAAAAACTTTAACTAAAGAGATGAATTTTGAAAGCATAATCCTAAGGAATTAAAGATAAGATCGGGGTATGGGATAATGCTATAGTAACGTACTTGTATTTGCCATATATAAGTATGCGCTTTATCTCTAGTCTCCTATCTCTATTAGGTTATTTTTCTGTATCTCATGAAGGTTCGATTGCAGATAGGGATTCTCGAAGAGATAATATTGGAGGAGGAGGCACCACTATAGATGGAAATGCTAGACCTATTACTAGAAGGAATCCAAGTTAGGCACGAGTTGGATATACTGGTGCTGAAGTCCCACAAGTTGACATGGGAGCAATGTATTAGTTTTTCATCAACATGATACAAGCGGGGGTTCCTACTGGAGTAGTTAGGGGAGGAGCCCAGGAAGCTCCAGTAGTTAACAATTATGCTGCTTTGAGTAGGGACTATGCTAGGTTGGGAGGAAAACCATTCGTTCGGACTGAAGACGCCATAGAAGTGGGGAACTGGTTGTTGCACTATTAGAGGATTTTCACTGATTTAGGATCAGTGGTGAGTAGAAAAGAAGGCTCGCTTTGAGACAGCTTCAAGGAGCAGCTTTATACTGGTGGAATAGTGTGACGGTTGGAGTGGATGAAGGAACGTTGACATGGGTTGAGTTTAAGAGGAGGTTTGAGGAGAGATTCATGTCTATGATGGCAAAGTCTACCTTGCTCGGAAAGTTTGTCGAGTTAGAGCAGGGAGAGATGACTATGTTAGAGTATGCTACAAGGTTTGAGGAGCCGGCAAGATTTGGTCATGCCACTGTGGATACCTTGATTAAGAGAAATGAGAAGTTCATTATGGGGTTGAAACCTGAATTGGCCAGGGCTACATTACCTCATATCAGGGATCCTTGTGATGATGTAGTAGAGATAGCTCTAAGACATAAGGAAATTGTTGCTTCTATGGAGAGGAATAAGGCAAAGGAGGTCCAGGTGGGTCAGAGTCAGAAAAGGAAGTTCTTTCCTAAGAAGGGAGCTCGGAAGGGTGGAGTCGTGAAGAAGGGAAAGTCAGAAGTTGTCCGTTTTAAGTGCGACAAGAAAGGGCACTTTGCGAATGAATGTCGTTCTAGAGAGGCAAAGAAGGTGGCCAGGAAGAAGAATGTCAAATGCTTCAACTGCAATCAGATGGGTCATTACAAGAGCCAATGCAAGGAGCCTGCTAAGGTTGGAAAGGGCAAAGTATATGCATTGGAGCCGGCTACCTCAAGACCCATGGCAAGGGAAAAAGGGAAAGCAGTGTTGGGAGGTACGCTTATGATTCTTGGTATGGCAGTTAGTGTTCTGTTTGATACTAGTGCATCACATTCTTTTATATCTCATTGTTTGGAAGATTAGCTTAACCAAGAACCCTCATACCTAGTTACTTCCTTAAGGGTTGCAAATCCGATAGGAGGGTATGCAACGCTTGGGAAGAGATGTGACCACCTAAAGTTTGACTTGTTAGGTCATAGTTTTGTTTGCAGTTTGCATGTGTTTGGTTTCATAGGATTCGAAATTATTTTGGGTATGGGTTGGTTATGTAAGTACGATGCTAGGATATTTTGCCATGATGGGAAAATACCGCTTGGACACCCAGATTGAAGGGAGCGGATTGTATATACCGTAGAAAATACTAGCTGTGAGGTGAATACTTTGTTTGGTGTTG
This sequence comes from Allium fistulosum, assembly GCA_030737815.1. Classification (NCBI taxonomy): domain Eukaryota; kingdom Viridiplantae; phylum Streptophyta; class Magnoliopsida; order Asparagales; family Amaryllidaceae; genus Allium; species Allium fistulosum. The sequence continues at coordinate 544,411,389 of CM060903.1, forward strand.
TGGAGATAGAAGACGAGCTGAATCGAGTTTTTATGGTTAGAGAATTTGCGGATATTTTTAAACCCATAGTAGGATTGCCACCGAAATGGGCCATTGACTTTCAAATAGATTTGGTGCCTGGAGCAGATCCAGTGAGTAGACCGCCAAGCATGATGACACCTACCGAAATGAGGGAGCTTAAGGTGCAGTTGGTGGATTTGGAAGGCAAGAGTTTTATCAGACCTAGTAGTTCACCTTGGGGAGCAGCCGTAGTGTTTGCTAAGAAGCCGGACAGATCGTTAAGGTTATGTATCGAATATCGTAAGTTGAATGAGAAAACGATAAAGAATCGATATCGATTGCCTAGGATTGATGATTTGTTAGATCAATTAAGTGGAGCCAAGATATTTTCATAGTTGGATTTAGTGGCAGCTTTCCATCAGCTTAGAGTGGGAGAGGATAATATTCCTATGACGGCGTTTAGAACTAGATATGGATCGTACGAATGGTTAGTGATGCCATTTAGACTAACTAATGCGCCAACTTTCTTTGCAGATTTGATGAACCGGATTTACCAAGAGCACCTGGATAAGTTCGTATTGGTTTTCATAGATGATATTTTGGTGTACTCTAAGGATGAAAGAGAGCATGAGTTCATCTTAGAGTAATGCTTGATACACTGAGGCAACATTAGCTAAAGGCGAAGTTCTCGAAATGTCATTTTTGGAAAAAGGAAGTGAAGTTTCTTGGCTTTGTAGTTTCAGAGAATGGGTTATCAATGGATCCAGCTAAGATCGAGGCCGTGAATAGTTCGAAGAGACCAAAAACGGTGATTGAGATAAGAAGTTTTCTGGGATTGGTTCGTTAATATCGGAGGTTTATTAAGGATTTTTCGCCGATAGCAGCATCGATGACCAAGCTAACTCGAAAGGATGTGAAGTTCGTTTGGACCGATAAATGTGAGGAGGCATTCCTGAAGCTGAAACACTTATTGACTAATGCTCATATGTATGTTGTTCCAGAGGGGAATCATGATTTGGTGGTGTATGCGGATGCATGTAGGACTGGGTTAGGAGCTGTGTTAACGCAGAAGGCTAGAGTAATTGCATATGATTCTCAACAACTTAGGCCGCATGAAGTCAGATACCAACCCATGACTTGGAGTTAGCTACGATGATTTTTGTGCTGAAGGTGTGGAAGCATTATCTTTTGGGAGAAAGATTTGAATTGTATACGGATCATAATTCGTTGAAGTATTTGTTCTCTCAAAAGCAGCCGAACATGAGACAGCAGAGGTGGTTAGAATTCTTAGCTGCTTATGATTTCGGTATTGAGTACACATCGGGGAAAGGCAACAAGATTGCAGATGCACTAGCAGAAAACATCAGAATGTGGTGTTAGCGATGATAGCTGAGTGGAAAGATTTGGAAGCATTAGCGACTTGCAGAGTACAGTGGAGAACTAAGAGTAGTTCAAGTATAGAAACTACTTTGTTATTATGTTTGGAAGTTCAACCAGTTATGATCGAAAAGGTTGCTTCTAAACAGCTAGAGGATCCAATGTTGGTTGAACGGATCAGAAAGCTAAGAGATCGAATGGAGAGCGATGACTTAAAGGATTTTAGTCTTGACCATAATGGGTGGTTGAGAAAGAAAGGAAGATTGTGTGTTCCGAATGTGGGAGACATTAGGAAAGAAGTTTTGGAGGAATGCCATTGTTCGAAGTTCACTATTCATCCGGTAGGAACTAAGATGTATCAGGACATGAAGAGAAGTTTCTTCTAGGAAGGTATGAAGAGGGATGTAGGCTTATGGGTGAAGTAGTGTTTGAACTGCCAATGGGTAAAAGCCAAACGTCAGAAGCCAAGTGGGTTGCTTCAGCCTTTGGACATTCCAGTGTGGAAGTGGGATTCTATTTCCATGGATTTCATTGACGGGTTGCCAAGGTCTAATAGAGGAAATGAAAGCATATGGGTCATTGTGGATAGGTTGACCAAGAGTGCCCATTTCATTCCGATTCAGTCAACCAGAACAGCACATGTGTTAGCGAAGTTGTTTATGAAGAATGTAGTTAGACTACACAGAATTCCTAGTAGTATAGTGAGTGATAGAAATTATTTATTCACTAGCGAGTTCCAGAAGAGTCTACAGAATACCATAGGTACCAAGCTCAAGATGAGTACTGCTTACCATCCACAGTCTAATGGGCAAACAAAGAGAGTTAACGAAGTCTTAGAGGATTTGTTACGAGCTTGTGTGCTAGATTTTGGGGGATCATGGGAAGACCATCTACATCTAGTCGAGTTTTCGTATAACAACAGTTATCAGGCTAGTATAAGGATGGCACCATTTGAAGCTTTGTACGGAAGTCCATGTAAATCTCTAGTTTGTTGGTTAGAGACCGGGGATAGGTTGGTTCTTTGTCTGGATTTGATTAGAGAAGCTGTAGAAAAGGTTGAGTTGATTCGAGCTAGAATGAAGGAAGCTCAATCTAAGCAGAAGAGTTATGCGAATAAAAGACGAAAAGACTTAGAGTTTTTTGTTGGAGAGCATGTTTTTATTAAGCTATCATTGATGAAAGGTGTGATTCGATTTGGGAAATCAGGGAAGTTGGCACCGAGGTTCGTTGGACCATTTCCTATTATTGAGAGGGTCAGGAAACTCACATATAAAGTAGAGTTACCGAGCAGTTTGGCAGGAGTCCATGATGTTTTCCATGTTTCTCATTTAAGTAAGTGTATTCGAGATTCGGATACTACTATATCCCCGACTGTGTTATATGACTTAGTCGTAGAACCGAATTTGACTATAGTAAGAAAGTCAGTTTGCACAGTCGCAAGAGATGAGAAGAGGCTCAGAAAGACAGTCAGATTATTAAAGTCCATTGGAGAGAGAATGAGAGAGACTATACTTGGGAGACTGAAAACAGGATGAGAGATGCTTATCCTGATTTGTTTGATGGTATGTTTTACCTTTGATTGTTTTGATGTGTACCTTATCGTAATTTTGAGGACGAAATTCTTTAAGGAGGGGAGATTATAACACCCCATATCTTTAGTAACATTATTTAGGATATTTAATTAGTTAAATTAAATAAAATAATGTAAGTTGATTAGTGGATTGAGATTTGTGATTAAATAAGAGGTAGCTGTGCCATGTAAATATTGAACTAAAGAATAAAAAGAGAATAAAAAGGTTTGGAAATATGCAACGGCAAAATAGGAACAAGGCATATCCTTATACCCTAAACACCCTTAGGAATTCATTCTACATGTTCATTCTATTTTCACAAACAAAAATAGAGCTAAGGCCGGCTACCATTGAAAAGAGCAAAGAAGAAGAATTCAAGAGGAAGAATCAAATCACTTAATCAAGAAGAAATCTCACATCCTTAATCAAAAAGCTAAGGTGAATAATGACTACATCTCAAGTTTTTATTGGTTTTTGGGTTTTAGTATGAAATCTGAATTATTTGCAAATGTTTTGCCATGTTTTGGATGATAAAAATGTATATCTATATGTTGTTGATGATTTATGCTAATTCACATAGATTTTGTGATATGTTTTGATATGAAAACCCTATATGACATCCAATTGCCTTACGAATTTAGATCTAGATCAAAAATGATATTTTAGATATGGGTTTAAATTTTCATAATTTTCTGAATTAATGTGGATTTTATATTAATTTTCTAGTGAAGAAAATGCTTATTTGGGTTTAAAATTAATTACGGCCAAATAATTTTGGCTTTGTGTATGAAATTTATATATGTTAGAAAACATATTAAAAATGATTTTTTGGAATTTTTATAGAATTTTCCTAAGTGTTTTAGTGGATATATAAAATTATTTAAGGTATGCGACTTAAATGTTTTATATATTAATATAAAGGAGAAGGGGTATTTTGTAGATAATTCAAATTCTTATTTCTGAAAATCGATGGTACTTTTAGAAACGAAAAATTTGCAACCAATCATAATTTGACAAACAAGGCAGGTTAGGTACAAAGAAATAGTTTAAAAAGTCAAATCTACATGCTTTTTCATGTTTCAATGCTTTTGGCACCAAGCTTCCGACTCCTTACCTCCGCCTCCGCCTCCGACTCCATCGAAACCAATGCACATGGTATCGAATACCTAGTACGTAGTGAATTGGATATAGGCGGAAGGTATTGGGTCGAAAGCAGGGGTTCCGAAGGGGTCGTAGCGCTACTTTGCTTTTAAATGAAAATGCGCCTGCTTTGCTTTCGACTGAATGGCTTTCGACTTGGTCTGCTTTTGACTAGGTTTATGACTTTAAAAGAATGGTTTTAAGAGGTTGCGCCTTGGTTTTTAAGCAACTGCTTTCGACTAGGTCGAAGCCCCTGACTGCCTCTTTTTACCTTTCGACCCAGATTGGTTTCGAAAGGGTTACTTTGTTTTTAAAACCAAGCCACTTCTCCAATGCTTTCGACGGGATGGTTTCGATACCAACACTTCTTTACTTAGGAATGCTTTCAAAAGAGATTCTTTCGACTTGAATGTTTTAATGTCCCTTTTTCTCTATAAAAGGTAGAACCCAAATGGTTTCGAAAGAGATGGTTTTAATGGTTTTGAAAGATGTTTCCACATGTTATAAATTAAACCCAAATGCTTTCGAAAGGCTTGATGTTTTGATGCTTTCGAAAGGTTTTAAACAAGGGTTTCTAAGGGATGGTTTCCCATTGGTTTTGAAAGCTCTAAAAGGAACGGTTTTCCGATGGTTTCGAAAGGCAATGTTTAAGTGTTTTAAAGAGGATGTCTAAGGTTTTAAAGCTTTCGATGGAGATGTTTTTCAATGCTTTTGAAAGGATAAATATGAATGGTTTCGAAGAGTATTATTTCGAAAGGTATGTTTTGGCCTTTTGGCCTAAGGTTATAAAGTAAAATAGTTTATTTATATCGATAGAGGTACTTTAAATGGTTTTGAAAGGATTGTTTATAGGTTTAAACAAAGGTTTCGAATGAGTTGTTTTTGGCAATATAGCCTAAGTGTTTTTAAGTAAAAAAGGGTTTTAACTTATTTTGGAGGGATAGGAAATCCTTAACAATTTCATCAACATTTGGGTAAAGTATATATAACATAGCAAATAGCTTAGAGTAAAGCAAAGAGTATATTTTCCTTGTATATGTATGATTTAAAGGTTTAAATCATTTTGAAAAGGTTTACAAGGAAAATTTAAAAGGGTAGTTAACCCTAAGAAAATGACTCAGATTAGAAGACCAGATGGGACTGGTGTAGGTTCGCCCCTATACTTATTAGCTATTAGACCCTAGCTAATTTAGTCCAAAATTCCAGTGTGTAGGGCTTTGTTATAAGTAAGACTAAAATTATGTTGCACATAGAAAGGAATCTAAAAAGGAAAGACAGGTTATTAGTAAGCCCGCAAAACCATTAGGATCAGTTAGACCTGGAGAAGTAAGTAAGGACAGTCCGTCCAGAATAGGAATATCTAACAGATGTTAGATTTTTTATGTTTTCTTATAGGCTCGAGTCAGCCAAGGGTTAGTATTCAACCAAACAAAACTACAGTGTATGGACAGATAGTCCATATGATCACTGATTTGTACATATACATGATATTGCTTTACAGATTTAACCAGTTTTGGTTGCAGGATTATAATTTGCAAAAGATATGTTTTAAAAAGGATATTAGTGAAGGAAAACCCATTTCGCTAAGCAGCGTGGTCTCACTTAATATCAGATAACCGAGATGTATAGTATTATTCACACCAGGCTTTATGTCTGACTCGAAGTTTATTCTTCCTTAAACTCTCGGGTGCTCAAAAATTGTTTTGAGTAGGCTGAGGGTTGAGGTTTACAGGTTTTAGTAGGCTAGAGAATAAAGCTTCCAATGACGAGCAGGTGGCTGACGGATAGCTAATTAGGAGTTGCTGTTATATTTTGGATTGATTCCACTGTATTGTATATATAGTAATCTGGTCAACTAAGGGGGCATCGTCATATGTCGCTCTTGGAGTAATATTGTAATAACTATATTTTCCTGAACCTGGGAAAGCGATGGGATTATGTAATTTGAATGTGGAACATTTTATTGAAATGTAATCAAAAATATTGTTTTTTGGAATCTGTGATTTTGTTTCATATTCATGCGCTTTTGATATTATTAATACCATTAACATAGCAGTATTTAGTCGCCGGAAGTTAATACTATGGATGACTGCAGCATCTATAGCGCTTAGCTATGGGCCTCTAGATAGGGGATGTTACAATACATCAGCATGCATAAATGGTAGAAACAATGTAAACTCATCTGAAATTCCAGTGACTCATTTGGTTTTCTGACACAACCAAAAATAACTCATCTCCAGATTCAGCCTTCCATCAAAACACTCAAAATATCATCTCTCCATCCAGTCCTCCTCCCCATGAAAAAAAAAACTTCATGATTGCTAAATCCATACCCACCATCACCATAAGTTATATTCAGCATCCTAATCATGATCAACTTAATATTAATCAGCTTCATTCTCACAATTCACCTCCCTCAAACATAAACATTCCTCCACCCAACATCCTTATATCGCCATCCAATTCTTCACAATCTTCCCCTTTTAAAATATCTAAACAAATTCCATAGATAAAACTCAAACCTCCTCATAGCATTAAAATATTCACTCCTGATTGTCTAAAAATTCTCCAGCATCCCAACATATAGCAGAAGATTTGGATATCTTTCAACCTAATAACAATCGCTAATCGGTCCCGATTCTTCCAGAGGATTTGGACTTTTCTTGCTTGCTTGTTGCATGTTTGGTATCCCTGTAGTTGAAATGACCCTGCAAATTTTACCTTAATTTTAATGGGAATTTTTTTTTACATTTACAATTCAATTTAATTCTCAGAGTCATTTTCTTTTTCAAACAATTTGTCCAAGATTTTAAAATTCCTACTAATATAAATATATCAGTTTAATAATAAAAATGTACATATACATATGATGATATATATGTCCCTCTTGTTTAAATCAGAGTATATATATATATATATATATATATATATATATATATTTTTAAATTTTGTAAACAAGAGCAAGTTCTGTTTGATTTGAATTTGAATTAATCTACTCATAATTAAATTCCCAGATTTTTTTGATATTTGCAGTATATAAGTAGGTCCTGTGCAAATTTATTTATACTAGATTTGGTCATGCTAACCATGATTTTTCTGTTAATTTTTATCCTAGCAGATAATCTCAGAAAACTTGAGATTATCATTTTTTTTAGCATAGTTCAAATGTTTGATATGTGGCTAAGTACCAGAAAATGATATTTACATCTATCATTTTCAATTTATGTGTCTCCTGATTTGATAGTTCAAGACAGTTCAAAATGCACATCTGTTTATAGCATTTTAAGAGGGTTTTAGGTTAAACATTTGCAAAAGAAAACTAAAGATTTCGAAGTGCCTTTTTCTATCAAAATATAATCAAACATGTTCAACCAGAACTCCATTCTTTTGAAGCTGGTTAATTTATGTGATGGTGTCAGCCAGACACTTTGATCATGGAACAATGGTATGCCATTTATTTGCATAGCATCTGAAGATTTTTTTTTCTTTGCTTTGTATTTTCTCTTCTCAAACAACCTAGAAATGGACTTGAATCTTTTTACAAAATATTTCAGTGAAAGGCAATTAAATACTTGAAAGAATTTCTCTAGTTTAAACCCATATTTTTTTCCAAACTAAATACTTAATCCTTTTCAAAGACTCAAGATTGACTAATACATTTATAAAATATAACCATCCTATTTATCATAGTATTCTTGCTCAGATTTACATACAAAATCATAGGTTAACTTCTTCAACTTTCCAGATAATATCCAAATTTATAAACTCCAGTTACAAGTCAATTCCTTAGCAAAATACTTAGCAAAATATCCATCCATCATTCAGTACATAATAAAAGTGATAATTTAAAAATATCAATACATGTAGATTTCATCTTTTAAGCTCTTATCTAACTAATTTTCGCATGTTATAATCTTCTTCTCAAAGCCTTGCTCCTACTCCTACTTAGTTGTTGCAATTCCTGAAAAAGCATTTGAAGCTGCCCCATATTAAATGAGACACCCCATATGCCATTAGCACACTAGGGTTAGACACATGTCTGGTATGAGAAAATCCACTAAAACAATTGGTAAATCAAGTTAAAGTTGAAACATATATAAATCGGTATATCTTGCCTTTAGAAAACAAGTAAGTCATAGTGTGCATGTTCTATGTCAGTGTGCATGTGCACACTTAAATCTTTCTTTCCAGAAACCTTATAAGATATGGAATAGGCATTCATTCATACAAATCAGCCATAAATCAAATAAGCATCCATACAAAACAGGGAAATCACCAAAATGAATTAAATCATTTATTCCCTACTCAGATTTCATCCAGGAAAACTCTAATTCCTCCTAATATCAAATTTTCTTACATTGATATATTTATCTATCTTGGTCTCATCTGCAATCATATGAATCAATGGACACATTGTAATGGACTAATTCACTCCATTACACAAAGATCACAGGACTTAAACAAGCCATGTGTCAACTTGTATTGCTCAAGAACACAAGTCATTCCTGCAGTGCTCTTGACCCTATTTCCTAGTTAGTTTTTGAGTTGATAATAACTCTTTTGATTTTTCATGACTAAACCATTCAGTGAATCATTTCACTAAAACAAACATCCATGTCATGGCATTTCATATCTTTCATAACCAAACAAAGACAAGCAGTCAATTAAACATTGGTGTCTAATAAATAAGATTCTGCATCCATATATATATACTTGCATTTTAAAAGGGGTATAGGCAACTAACATTGGCTTATGGCTTTTGAGAGAGTTTTTCATCTTGCAAACATCTGTGCTTAAGTTAAACTCAGAATGACCAAGTTTCACTGAATCACAAATTTATTTGCTATATATATGGCTATTTATATACTTTCATTGAATTAGGAGCATCAGCACATAGGCAACCATATTGCACCCCTAATTCCTTTTTGTCTCAAGCCTCAGCACTTATACACAAGTATATTGCAACTCAACATGTTTATATTCTCTGGGTTATGCCAGAACCAACACTACTTGCCTATATTCATCATTTGATTCTCTAGGTATTCACTTATTTTTCCTAATATTAACATATCAGAGAGATCTGGGTTTATAAAAAACATATTTACTAATAATACTTAGAACTTTCACATAATAGATCAAGCAGAACAACCAAACTAAAGATCAATGCATTTTCATTTTAGAAATCAAAGAAAGATAACGACATATGAAAATACATTTTAAGAAAGATCAACTTATAAACTGGCTGCCTTCATTAGGACTTAGTGCCTTAGATTTTTGAGTGAGTTTTCTCACCTAGCTCTCCTTCACTTCTTAGTTGATTGATAAGCTTCTGCCCCCAAACCCTTTTCTTCACTTGTCTTATATATATGATATATTTTTTTTTTCAAGAGCTATCAGGGAAGAAGAGAAAGCCCCTCTTATCACTGCTTATTTATGCAGGGTTCTTCTAGGGTTAAGGTGCTAGCTAAAGTCATTTTTGCCCACCCAAAATCATGCCATTTGCATTTAGATTAAACCCGAAATCCTACCCTCCCCGGCTCAAGTTTGTGGAGAGAAAAGAGGTTTTATCATTTTGGTTATTTTCAGAAATTTGCTTTTCCAGAAAAGGCTTTTTCTCTTATCCAATATCATGCTAAAGGTGTGACTTGATTTCCATTATTTTATCATATATATATGCCAAGGGTTCTTCCTAATTCTGCCTATACAAAACATTTCACTAGTTTATCTTACTTTTCTATTTTTAGCTTTCACTTGAATAACATGTGCTTCCCTTATTTATTTATAAAAGGATTGCTCCTTTTATATCTTCATTCTTGCTTTCTGCCTATAGTTAAAATACATTTGTGTATTTTTATTTTACTGATTTGAACACTTGCATTTGATTAGCATACATATATGTATATATATATGTCTTACAGAAATAATTAATACATATATATGCCTATATATTATTTTTACTGAACACATATGCATATATAGACTCAAATACAACCAGTAGCATCCATATATATTTATGCATATAGCTTTTAAGGATTTAATCTATTTATCTGTATATATATATATATATATATTTTCATACACATCAACATGTGTTCATTCATATCATCCATGAATTAAGCTTCTATTCATGTGTATTTCCTGTGCACACATGTACACATATAGCTACACCATATCAAGCCATATCAATTCCTTTTCAAAATTAGTTTAAAAATTATTTTAAACTTATTTATATTTTCAAAATAAATTCCTAAAATCTTGGGTCATTACAGTAGTGAAAAGAGTTTTTCGCGTCGCTTCAGGCAACGGATCTGTTATCGATCGTTGATCGATAATGGGTAAGTGTACAGGAAGTAAAACAAGTGGGGATGATGTGGGAAACTTTTTAACTTTTCTATTGCGAAAGAACAATCTACACGAGATAGAGCGTTTGTAGTGTTTCAGATACCGAGCTCGCCCCCTATAGATGGCATGATGCACTTTCCCCAGTATACACTTGAAGTCCGTCACGCTGACGTAAATCGATACCTATCCAGAATTCAAGTCTAATAGGGGGAAATTACTAAATTAGAATAAAACCACCTGACAGTTTTGAATGCGAGTTCCATTGTTTTATAATGAAACATCCATTTTCGCACCGTAAATCGAATGGAGGAAGTCTGGTACTTTCAACGGCTGAATCGTCGTCCGTCGCTCTTTCTCCTACCACTTCACAAGAAGAATGTGGCCAGTTGGTCCAGGTTGCGCTGGTCGTGGATCGAACACCTCCCAATTTTAGAGTCCTACTCAACCTGCCAAAGAGAGCTTCTTCGGTGGTCTTCGCTAAAGTTCTGCACAATATCTGTGTGCAGCATGGTATACCAAAAGAGGACGTAAGTCTACCGGAAAAAGACGAGTTTGCTCATATGCCTCACTCCAGATATACTGCTTGCCATCATTACATGTGCCTGAATGGAGCCGAGCCTTCTTTCAATAACATTCTGCATGAGACTCTTTCCAACTTAGGCATTGCTCTATTTCAAATTCATCTCAACGACTATGCTATCTTGACTTACTTGCATGTTCTCTTCATGCGGACGTTCAACCGTGCTCCAAACTTTGACGAATTGTGGTACTTCCTATCATTCAAAAAGAGGGATGAATGTCCATCCTTGATCGTAACTGAAGCACAGAGAAACCAGAAAATTGTTTTGCATCTACAGAGCAACGTGTCCTAGTTCAGGACGTAGTATTTCTTCGTTAGGTGCCCCGAGGGGTTTAACCGTCTCTGGACGACAGGAGGTAAGCTCCTTTTCATACCTATCGAGTTTCGACACATTGCTATGGATTTCTAACGAGCCGTATACTTCTTGCAGTTATTCCAAAGCCAAACAGGGATTTGTCACTTGATGAAATTTTTCGGACTCTAAAGGCTATTGATGCCAAGGAGAGATCCGTCAAAGTGTTGCTGACCGATGAAAACATGCATCGATATGGGTTACTGTATCCGGGTAGATCCACCATTCAAGTTGAGGACCCCTCCCCTACTCGGTCTAGGGTTCGCACACGATCTACATTTTCTTCTCGTAGCTCCGAAGAAGGCGCTTCTCAAGAGAGAGAGGGCTTATCCGGAGAGTCGGTCGAAGAGGCCCATGAGGGAGGAGATGTCACTACGGCCGGTCAGAATGCCTCCAATCCTGGAAGAGGAAGAAGAAGAGTTCCAACAAAGGGAACGCAAGGCCGCGGTGGGCTTAGATAAGGAGGAGGGGGAACTCGAGAGCAGTAGCGACAAGTCCACTTCCAGTGATGACATCTACACAGAATCCGATGATGGGGAATCAGAATTGTGCGATGAGACCCCGAGCATGAGTCCCATCCTTCCGAGCTCTCCTCCTCCAAATTTGAGCGACAAAGATTATGCCCCAGAGAACAGAGAGCATCTGGATGCGCTGAATAAAGATGTTGGAACAGAATTCGGGGATTTGAGCGACGTCTATGTCGATTTTGATGCGATTATGGGAGAAAACTTTAGATTCGAGGAGGTGCCCCCCTACTAGGGAATACAGCGCCCCGAAGTTAGTCTGGTTTGCCCACGACGGCCGCCCGATCCGGTTCGTGACGACGCTTTAGGCCATTCCCCGAAATACACTACACATCTTATTAGGATTGCACTCACTTTCCCACTTTCTTTCTATGCATGTTTTTTATTTCTAATATCTTTTATTTATGTTTTGTGCCAGGTATGATGAGAGGACGTAGCCTCTATGATGACTTCGAAGAGTTCACTGACTCACAGCGCTGGTCTAAGCACCGTTCCAGCTGTTATCAGCCCTGAGAAACGGAGGAGGAGTATAGGAGGAGAAAGGAACTAGAGGCTGAAGCCCGTCGCCAAGATGAAAGAGATCGGATCCGATCATACAAACGTGGATATGAGAAAAGGAGATCTCTTAATGAGAGGGAGGAGCCATCGAAGAGACCAAAGTTCGACCAATGTTCGCATTCTTCGAAACAACAGGTTTCCGCTCCGATGCGCTCCTCAATGGGTCAAGTAATCCTCGTCACTTCTGCTCTTGCTCGGTCTTCAACTTACATCCCGCTATCTTCCATCGTTACTACTCCCGGTGCTTCGCGTCCTCACCGGAGACCTGCCTATATTCTTCCTTCGGGCCCCCTAAGCTTGAGGCAGCGCTTCTCGGTTGGTTCTTGGAGGGAGTTAAGTTTGATCGCGATCTGCACCCAGTTTGCAAAGATTCAGACATGCCTCACCTTCAAGCTATACAAAGCGACTTGGATCAGGCCGAAGGATGGGAGAGATTGTGTAAGCAGCTAGCAGACACCGATCACAATAACTACCAAGAAATCCTCTCTTTCGAGTCGGAGAAAGATGATTTTGAAAGAGCGCTATCGCAATACCACCAATCGCAATAACTACCAGACCATTCTGACATCCCTTGTCCTTTTGTTTTGAAACCCAATCACATGACATTGATGCCGTAATCTCCATACTTTGAAACTTATGCCTTAAAAGCTTTGATGTCACAAGTCATCATTTTCATATCAATTGTTTTATGGCAATGAAGCCGCAAGTCTTATTTCCGACATGAATTATTTTGCAGCGATGATGCCACAAGTCTTATTTTCGATATGACTTATTTTTTGGTACTGATGTCACAAGTCTTATTTCTGATATGAATTATTTTGAGGCAATGATGCCACAAGTTCACATTTCCACCATCAATTATTTTAAGGCAATGATGTCGTAAATTATCAATTTCAATAACTTAATAGTGATGGCATAGTCGCTGTAGTTTAGTAAGGATGACATCAATTCCTTTGAGATATTGATGTCGAAGGTTATCAATTTCGGTATTCCTATTTTCTAAGTTGAAAGCCTTTATACTATGCAAATCTAATAACAAGCTTCATAAGTCTGAAACTTATATACTTATATTATATGATAAGAATGATTTTCGCCCTACCGCCTTAAGTTTTATAAATTAGAATACTTTATTATAGTTTAAATATTGAAGGTGGGCAACAACCTCTATTAGCTATATTGATGCCGCATTTTATCAATTTAAATAGCTTTATTTAGTGGATTGATAGCCAAAGGTTTTTGAGGTGCAACAAACTCCTACTGATTTCAAAATTAATGAAAGCTATTTCGAAGAAGGATATATGTTGGCATAATACTTTGACTAAGTAAATAGGCTATATTTTCCTTGTTTTAAATATGATTTCATGAGATAAATCATTTATAAAGACTTACATTTTCAAGGAAATAAAAAGGGCATTTTAGTCCAAGATTTTACATGAGAATTATTGTTATCACCATTAGAAAAATTGTGATAGGATATCTTGGCTCAATGATTAAAGATTAGAAAAGCAGATAATGGGACTAGTGTAGGATCGCGCCCTATGCTTCAACTGTTAGCCCCTAGTTGATATTGGTCCACAATTCCTGTGCATAGGGTTTTATTGAGGGTAAAGACCGAAAGTAGGTTTACGTACAGAATGGAATCTATAACTTAGATAGGTTATTGGTTGGCCTATAAAACCATTAGGTTTATAGTGAGTCTAGCAAAACTATGAGATAGACAGATAGTTAGGTTTACATTAAGAAGATTGTGTTCGAATAGACAGTTCAATTTCCTCCTAACGATAATTTAGAGAATTTGGTATATCTAGTAGGCCTCAGTCAGCTATATGGTTAGTAGTAACCTTGGTAAAACTGTGAGGTAGGAACATATAGTTTATCAATTTAGACAGACTGGTCAGATTTATCCATATGGCATGCATGCATATAATTATTTTATGTTTGTTTAACCATTTTGATTTCAGTAGCATAATTTTGGTTGATATATTTTTAGAAGATACTAGTGAGGGAAAAACCTGCTCTGCTCAGCGGCATGGTCTCGCTAGTTATATACTTTCGAGATGGCATATTATTATTCATACCAGATTTTTTGTCTAATCCAAAAATTTTGTTTTTCCCGTTAGCCCTTGTGTGCTTATTTGGGTCGTCCGAGAGTACGGGTTACAAGTTTCTAGGTTGACGAATAAAGTTTTCGAATACGTGCACGAGACAAGTTATCTATGTTAAGGAATTATTTTGTCCTCTGTGTTATTGTTTAATTTTGTCTGAATGTATGTAGTTGTGGAATATGTATCTGTCAAGTAGTAAACTATGATCAACCAAGGGGGCACCTTTACATGTCACTCTTGGAGTATTTTGTAATAATTATATTTTATCTAAACCTGGGCAACGTTTGGGATTACGTAATGAATATGGAAATTATTAATGAAATGTGCTTTGAAAATTTTCATATTTCTGTGCTTCTGATGTTATTGATATGATTAGCATGACCGTATTTTATCGTCAGAAATTAATACTATGGATAACTGTAGCATCTGTAGCGCTTAGTTTCAAGCCTAAGAATGAGAAATGTTACAGAATGGTCATGAAAAATATGGAGCTGGTAACTCTCGATCTTCAGCTATTATAGATAAACTCCAAGACCTCCAAGTTATATTGCAAGCTCATCCCAATGATTAGACTATTTCTGCTGAAGAACATACATTCAAAACTAAGCTGGTCGATGCTATTAATGTTGATTTAGCTATGGTTAAGCAAAAAACTAAATTCGAGTAGGAAGCTTACGGGGATTGAAATTCAAAATTGTTCCATTCTACTCTAAAATACAATAAAGCCAAGACTATCATTCATGCTATTCAAGATCAAACCAGAGGTTTGCAATAATCCCCTCAATAGGTTGATGAAGCTTTACGTAATTATTTTTCCAATCTTCTATCAATTATTGATAACATATGGACTGTCATCCATCAACTCTCAAACATTCCCACTCCATCCATGTAACATCCTCCATTTGGAGGCCCAAAACTAACTGCTAAGGATACTACAGCCATCCATAGTTATTAATTCACGATGACCAAATGCGGTAATGTTAGATACATTGATATAGCAGAAACACATGAATATGAAAAAAATTTAAACTCAATTTTAAACAAATTTCTTATTTCATTACAAATAGCATTTCATTTTTACTACATAATCTCATACGTATGCCATGTTCAGATAAATTACAATTTATTACAAAATACGCTAAGAGCGACATATGAAGATGCCCCATTGGTTGATGAGAGTCTAAATAAAGGCAATTAAACAAATTTACCCTTACATCCAAATAACACAACGGACAACAAATAGAATCTCCAAAATAGCTACCTTGCCTTCTACATGTCTCCGGAAGCTTTTTTGTCAACTAATAACCTGAAAAACCCTTACCCTCAGCCTACTCAAATTAATTTTGAGCACCCGAGAGTCTAAGGGGAAAAACATAAACTTTGAGTTAGACAAAAAGTCTGGTGTGAATAATAATATACCATCTCGAACCAAACAGGTATCTAGTGAGACCACGCCGCTGAGCGGAACGGGTTTTCCCCTCGCTAGTACCTTAACCAAAAACAAATTAACCATATACTGTGCACTGCATCCACAATGGTTAAAATATAACATAATATGATAGTATGCAATTATACAATATATCCTGAATTTCCCATCCCCATTCATCTGACTATCTGTCTCAAATTATAGTTTCTAGGATCACTACTAACCTATTAGTTTTCATGGGCTACCTAATAACCTGTTCCAAGTTTACGGACTATATGTCCGGTTTCATAGTTTTCATGGGTTTACTAAGACCTTATTTGTGTCTACCAATAACATCATCCAATCATATTTTTCATGGGCTAACTATGAACCTACTAGATTCTCCAATAACATCTCTCAGGTCATATTTGTCATGGGCTGACTATGAACCAATTAATCTCTATCGATAACCTATTCCGGACAAAGTTTTCACGGGATCACTAAGAATCTATTGGCCTCTGCCAATAACATTTCTCAAGGCATAGTTTTCATGGGCTAAAATTTTTATAAATGTAGAATTATAGTCTCTAACCTATTGCATTGCTTTCGAATGATGGTTTCCCTTTCCGTAGAGTGGTCATAATAGAGAAATGGACATACGGTTAAAAAGTTATGCGTGTCTTAAGTTTTGAAAACATAGCCGTGAAAGGGTACTAAAGCAACAGTGGCGATAGGGGGTTTCACCCAATAGTGGCGAAAGGAGGTTCCACCCAACAATGGAGAAAGAGGTTCAGTGACAGACTCATAATTAACGTAAAAACTGCTATTTTGCTAAATAAAGTATATTCTTTTCACCAACTCTTATTGTTTAGTAAATTCCTATTGGCTAGAGATATATTTTATCAATTTCTTTGCAGAAAAACTGCTATAATCAGATTTCATAATTTCCAAAATTATTTTCAAACCATTAAATTATATTAATATTTTAAAATAATTATTAAGCCTTTTCTAGCTTAGAAAATTCATAATAATCTAAAAACACTTGGGAAAAATCTCAAAAATTCACCAAAAATCTTAAATAAAATTTTATTTACTATATAAAAATTTAGGGGCAAAATTCATTAGTTTATTATTTTTAATAACTAAAATCCAAAATAAATGTCCTTTACACCTTAGGAAATTCGTGAAATATTCCTATTAATTCCAAAAATTATGAAATTAAAATCTCATCTCCAAAACTATGCATTACATAGCATATCCAAAAATCATGTCGTTTAGAGGTCATTCACAAAGGTCTTTCCCCTGAAACCTATCATAATAATTTCGTAAAAATTCCAGTAAATCACCATTCATGCAAACAATGGTAATATCAACCATATCATCATCAAACATATGGAATACATCAAAAATCCGAAATTTAACATATATGATTGAGATGGATACTATTATTCACCTTGTTTTGAGAAAAAGAGTTGAGATTTGAGTTGTTGATTTGATTCCCCTTAGCTTTAACTTTATTCTTTGACTTTTCTTCCTTTAAAAGCTTTTGCAATGGCCTTTACTTTGTTTGTGTTTTGTATGGATGTAAAAATAAATGAGGATAAGAGGGTGCAAGGGTTTATGTTTAGGAAATTAAGCTTATTCCTATTTTGCCCCTCTCATAAATCCTCCTACTTATGTTTAAGTTAAAACAATCTTATATGTTGATTAGTTAAGGCCTAACCCGATTAATTATCAAATCTCATCTACTTTTCACACCACACATTATTCTGTTTAATTAATCTAATTAAATCTCTTGAATAATGCTAAAGAAAAATTAGGGGTGTTACAGGCTCCCCTCTTAAAGAATTTCGTCCTCGAAATTCAGTAAGGACTATAAACATGCATATCAATCATGTCAACAAAGCTAGTATATCCCACCAGCGAAAAGTCTATATAAAACAAATATAGAACATACCCTCATAACAGCCTAGGATAAGTATCCCTAATCCTATCTTCTGTTTCCCAAGTACAGTCCTTCTCGTTGTCGCTCTACTGAACTTTTATCAACTCGACTGTCTTGTTTCTTAACCTCTTCTCATCTCTCGCTATAACCCAAACTGGTTTCCTAACAAAATTCAGATCCGATTCTACTAATAAATCTTCCAATGCAGTCGGAGGGGTAGTATTCTCTGGATCAAGTACATATTTGCGAAGATGAGACACATGAAACAGATTATGGACACCTACCAAACTACTCGGTAACTCTACTCTATATGCGAGCTTTTCGATTCTCTCCATGACTAGGAGCGGTCCAACATATCTCGGTGCCAGTTTCCCTGACTTACCAAATCGTGCCACACCCTTCATCAGTGATACTTTAGTGAAAACCCTATGTCCAACTGAGAACTCTAGATCCTTACGCCTCTTATTGTGTAGCTCTTTTGTCTAGACTGAGCTTCTTTCATCCTTCCTCGGATCAAATCCATCTTCTCTGTTGCTTCTCGCACAATATCTAGACCAAGGACTAATCTGTCTCCGGTCCCTAACCAACACGCAGGTGATTTTCACGGCCTTCTATATAAAGCTTCGAAAGGTGCCATCCCTATACTAGCCCGGTAGCTATTATTGTAGAAAAACTCAACCAAGTGCAAATGGTCTTCCCACGACCCACCAAAATCTAATGCGCAAGATCTTAATAGATCCTCGAGTACCTTGTTGACTGTCTCTGTCCGCCTATCCATCTGTGGGTGATAAGCGGTACTCATCTTAAGCTCGATTCCCAACATTCCTTGTAGACTGTTCTAGAATTCACTAGTGAACAAGGCATCTCCGTTACTGACTATGCTACTAGGATTCCCATGTACTCTAACTATGCTCTTCATAAACAATTTAGCCAGGACAGGTGCCATCCTGGTTGATTTGACTTGAATGAAACGTGCACTCTTGATCAATCTATCCACTATGACCCATACTCTTTCATTTTCCCGATTCGACCTTGGAAACATGTCTACAAAATCCATGGATATCGAATCCCATTTCCAAACTAGTCTCCAAAGGTTGAAGCAACCCATTCGGCTTCTGATGTACGGCCTTCACTTGTTGATAGTTCACATACTGCTTTACCCACAAGTCAACATCCCTCTTCATACCTTCCCAGTAGAAACTCCTCTTTATATCCTGATACATCTTGGTCCCTCATAGATGAATCATAATTTTTGATCGATGACATTCTCTAAGGACCCCCTTCCGTAGGTTTTCTACATTCGGGACACACAATCGTCCCTTCTTTCTCAGCCACCCTCTCTAATCAAGACAAAAATTCTTTAGATCATCAATCTCGATTCCGGACTCTAGCCTTCTAATCTTCTCAGCTAACACTGAGTCATCTTTCTGCTTAGATGCAATCCTTTCGATCAATATCGGTCGAACTTCCAAGCAGGACAACATGGGAGTACTTTGACTAGAACGAGCAGTAGATCTTAACTGCACACTGCATGTAGTCAACGCCTCAAGATCCTTCCATTCGGCCAACATGGCTAACACCATATCTGATGTTCCTGCTAATTGCATCCGTAACCTTGTTACCTTTTCTCGGCGTGTACTCTATAACCAAGTCATAAGCTGCTAAAAACTGCAGCCACCTCTGCTGCTCATATTTAACTCCTTTTGAGAGGATAGGTATCATATGGACTTATGATCGGTATATAACTCGAATCTCTCCCCCAAGAGATAGTGTCTCCATATTTCAACAAGAAGATTACCTCTGCCAACTTTAAATCATGAGTAGGGCATCTCACTTCATGGGGTCTAAGCTATCGAGAAGCATAAGCAATGACCTTACCCTTTTGCATCAACATACCTCCTAATCTGGTTCCATATGCATCGGTATACACTACTAATCCTTGATTCCCGTCTCGGACTAGAAATACAAGTGCATTAGTCAATAAATGATTAAACTTAAGGAACGCTTCCTCACATTTACCAGCCCAAGTAAAATTTATATCCTTCCTAGTAAGCCTAGTCAAAGGCGTTGCTATCCGCGAGAAGTCCTTAATAAACCTCCGGTAGTAATCAGTAAGCCTAAGGAAACTTTTGATCTTAGTCGCCGTCTATGGTCTCTTCCAGTTGTTAACAACTTCGACCTTATTCGAATCAACTAATAAACCCTTCTCTGAAACCACATGACCAAGAAACTTAACTTCTTTCTTCCAGAAATGACACTTTGAAAACTTTGCTTTCAGTTGATGCTGCCTCAGCATCTCAAGCACCACTCTAAGATGAACTGCATGCTCTCTTTCATCCTTAGAGTATATTAAGATGTCATCTATGAATACCAATATGAACCTATCCAAGTGCTCTTAGAAAACCCGGTTCATCAAATCCACGAAGAAAGTTGGTGCATTCGTTAACCCGAATGACATCACCAACCACTCATATGACCCGTATCTAGTGCTGAACACCGTTAACGGAATACTATCCCACCACTCTTAGCTGATGGAACCCTATTGCCATATTCAACTGGGAGAACACTCTGGCTCCATTCAACTGATCGAATAAATCATCGATTCTCGGCAAAGGATACTTATTCTTGATCATCCTTTCGTTCAACTTGTTGTAGTCAATACACAACCTTAGAGATCCAGCTGGCTTCTTCACGAATACCGCAGCTGCTCCCCAAGTAGAACTGCTTGGTCTAATAAAGTTCTTCCCTTCCAAGTCCACTAGCTACACCTTCAGCTCTTTCATCTCAGTAGGTGTCATCCAGCTAGGTGGTCTACTTACAGGTTCTTCCCCTGGCATAAGATCTATCCAAAACTCGATAGCTCGCTTTTGCGGTAGCCCTGACACTGGTTAAAAACCATCCGCAAATTCTTTTGCTACCAACACCCGATCTAATTCTTCTTCCGCTTCCATTGCATTCAGCAAAGCACAAGCACTGGAGTCTGACTTCTCTATCGAGTATATAATTCGGTCACGGCTGTTAGTGTGTCTCAATGATATTTCCCCATCCTGCTAAAATATTCATGCATCGTATCTATCTAACTAATCCATACCCAATAGGATGCCGAAACCCCGAAAATCAAAAACATACAAACTACACGCAAACTTATGACCTAACAAGTCAAGTTCTAACCGATCACATCATATTCCCAGAGTTGCATACCCTCCTATTGGATTCGCAACCCTTAAGGAAGTAAGTAGGTATGATGGTTCTAAACATAATTTATCTACCAAACACCGAGATATAAATGAATGTGATGCACCGGTAGCAAATAGTACCCTAACTAGTTTAAAATGAATCAAAAGCGTACCTTCCATAACGGATTTCCCCTTCTCAGCTGTTGTTGGTCTGGAAGAAGATGGTTCCAAGGCAAAAACTTTTCCCTTGTGTGCTTTAACCGGTTCTAGACATTGATTCTTGTAATGCTTGATATGCTCATAGTTGAAGCACTTCACTCCTTTCTTATCTACAACCTTCTTCCCTTTTCCAGTTCGACATTCATATTTGAAGCACTTGTAGCAAACTACATCGGCCTTCCCTTTCTTAGCTGCTCCTCCTTTCTGAGCTCCTTTCTGTTTAAAGAACTTTCTTTTCTTTCCCTAGGGATCTTGAACCTCAACTGACTTCCCCTTACTAAGAGAGAATCTCTTCGTTCCAGATGGCCATCTCCACTATGACTTGCTTAGGTTACGGACGTATGGCACGGTTGCCCTGACAATCTCTGGCTTTAGTCCTCGAATAAACTTTTCATTTCTCTAGATAACGGTGTCAATCATGGCGTATCCATATCTGGATAGCTCATCAAATTTCATGCATATTCGATTACTGACATCTCCCTCTGCTCTATATCCATAAACGTCCTCATCACTGCCGACTTGGCTACTTCAGATAGAAACCTCTCTTCGAATCTCCTTCGAAACTTGGCCCGAGTTAATTCTTCTTCAGGTACTCCAACAATAACCCCATTCCACCAGTATAATGCTGCTCCCTACAAAATCTCTGGAAGCATGTCTTCTCTTCTGTTCATCATCTAATCCCAAGTCAGCAAAAATTCTTTCACAGTGCAATAACAAGTTTTCTACTTCGACAGCATCCTTTGTTCCCAAAAATAGCTTCCCACCAAGAATGGTGTAATCCCTGATCATCTTGGCATAGTTATTGCCAACTAGGGCCATAGGGTTTGCTCCACCGGCATTCACAGCATTTCCCCCAACTACTCCTATAGTTGCTCCAGCTTGCATTAGATTGACGAAGAACTAATACATCATTCCTATATTTATGGGCTAGGTTCCGGCACCTACGTTGGCATTAGCGTTTGGATCACCATTTGCATGTCGACCCGGATTCCTCCTGCTATTGGATCAAGCCTTTCCATAAGTTGTGGTGTTTCCTACACGTAGATTTCCTCTTCCGTTTCCTGCCTCCACATCTTCCTTTCTTGTATATCTGCATACGAACCTTAGTATGATACAGAAGAACGACCTAAGAGAAAAGGGGAATACGTACTTATATATATATATATATATATATATAACAAATGTAAGTATGTTACTATAGCGTTAACCCAAACCCCGGTCTCATTCTCTGATTCATTGGGTTATGTTTTGAAAATCTTGTAGGTTCAAATTTCTTTTAAATTTGTGTAAACCTATGCTCTGGTATAAACCTATAACATTCCTCATTTGAAGACCCAAAACTAGCTGCTACGGATGCTACACCCATCCATAGCTATTAATTCTCGACGACCAAATGCGGCAATGTTAGGTACATTGATATATAAGAAACACATGAATATGAAATTTTTTAAACTCAATTTAAAACAAATTTATCATTTCATTACAAATAGCATTTAAGATTCGTTATGTAACCCTATACGTAAGCCACGTTCAGAGAAATTACAATTTATTACAAAATACACCGGGAGCGACATATGAAGATGCCCACTTAGTTGATCAGAGTCTAAATATAGGTAACTAAATTTTTTCCCCTTATATCCAAATAACACGGCAAACAATAGAAAGAATCTCCTAAATATCTAGCTTGCCTCCTGCACGTCTCCAAAAGCATATCGTCAACTAATAACCTAAAAACCCTTACCCTCAACCTACTCAAATTAATTTTGAGCACCCGAGAGTTTAAGGGGAAAAACATAAACTTCGAGTCATACAAAAAGTCAGGTGTGAATAATAATATACTATCTCAAACCAAATAGATATCTAGTTAGACCACACTGCTGAGCAGAACGGGTTTTCCCCTCGCTAGTACCTTAACCAAAGACTAGTTAACCATATACTGTGCACCTGCATTCACAATGGTTAAAACATAATATAATATGATGATATGCAATTATACAATATACCCTGGATTTCCCATCCCTATTCATCGGACTATCTGTCTCAAGTTATAGTTTCTAGGGTCACTATTTACCTATTAGTTTTCATGGGCTAACTAATAACATGTTCCAAGCTTACAGACTATTTATCCGGTTTCATAGTTTTCATGGGATTAATAAGAACCTATTGGTGTCTACCAATAACATCATCTAATCATAGTTTTCATGGGCTGACTATGAACCTACTGGATTCTCCAATAACATCTCTTATGTCATAGTTTTCATGGGCTGACTATGAACCTATTGATCTCTATCAATAACCTATTCCGGACATAGTTTTCATGCGATCACTAAGAATCTATTGGCCCCTGCCAATAACATTTCTCAAGGAATAGTTTTCATGGGCTATAACTTTCTATAGGTGTTGAATTAGGGACTCTAACTTCTTCCATTGCTTTCAGAAGATGGTTTCCCTTTCCGTAGAGTGGTCATAGTAGAGAAATGGACTTACGGTTAAACAGTTATGCATCTTTTAAGTTTTAAAAACATAGCTGGTGAAAGGGTACTTAAGCAACAGTGGTGGAAGTGGGTTCCACCCAACAGTGTAGAAAGGGGGTTTCATCCAACAGTGGAGAAAAGGGGTTCCATCAAACAGTGGAGAAAGGGGGTTCCACCCAACAGTGGTGAAAGGGGACAGTGGCGAAAGGGGGTTCCACCCAACATTGGAGAAAGGAGTTCAGTGGAAGACTCGTAATTAACGTAAAAACTACTATTTTGCTAAATAAAGTACATTCATTTCACCAACTCTTATTATTTCTCAAATTCCTATTGATTAGGGATATACTTTATTAATTTCTTTGCATAAAAACTGCTATAATCAAATTTCATGATTTCCAAAACTATTTTCAAACCATTAAATTATATTAATATTTTAATATAATTATTAAGCCTTTCTAGCTTAGAAAATTCATAATAAATCGAAAAAACTTGGGAAAATTCCAAAAATTCAATAAAAATCTAAAGTAACATTTTCTTTTCTATATAAAAATTTCAAGGCAAAATTCGTTATTTTATTATTTTTAATAATTAAAACCGGAAATAAATTCCCTTTTTCACCTTAGGAACTTCATAAAATATTCATATTAATTCCGAAAATTATGAAGTTAAAAACCCGTCGTCAAAATTATGTACTACATAGCATATCAAAAAATCAAGTCGTTTGGAGGTCATTCACAAAGGTTTCTCACTTGAAACCTATCATAATTATTTCTTAAAAATTCCAGTAAATCACCATTCATGCAAAAAATGGTAAAATCAACCATATCATCATTAAACAATTTGGAATACATCAAAAATCCAAAATTTAACACATATGATTGAGATGGATACAATTATTCACCTTATTTTGAGAAAAAGAGTTGAGATTTGAGTTGTTGATTTGATTCTCCTTAGCTTTAACTTTATTCTTTGACTTTTCTTCATTTAAAAGCTTTTGCAATGGCCTCTACTTTGCCTGTGCTTTGTATGGATGTAAAAATGGATGAGGATATGAGGGTGGAAGGATTTATGTTTAGGAAATAAAGCATATTCCTATTTTGTCCCTCTCATAAATCCTCCTACTTATGTTTAAGTTAAAACAATCTTATATGTTGATTAGTTAAGGCCTAACCCAATTAATTATCAAATCTCATCTCCTTTTCATGCCATACATTATTTTGTTTAATTAATCTAATTAAATCTCCTGAATAATGTTAAAGAAAAATTAGAGGTGTTACAATCCATTACTCATAACCAAGCTGCTGATCTCATCATGCAAATAACTCAAGAAGAAATAAAGGAAGCTATTTTTGGCATGAAGACTTCTAGGTCCCCCGATCCTGATGGCTTTACTGCGCATTTCTACCAAAAATCATAGCATTTGATTGGCAATGATTTCATGAAAGCCATTTAGAACTTCTGCAAAACTAATGGAATGCTCGGTGGGATTAATCACACAAACTATGCTTAACACCTAAAACTGAAATGCCTCTAAATGTCACCCAATTTAGTATAATAGCTTGTTGCAATGTAGTATATAAATGCATTACAATAATTCTTGCTTATAGAATGAAAGAATGTCCAAGTGACCTCCTCTCCAAAAATCAGGCCGCCTTCCTTCCTAAAAGGTCAATTGCTAAGAATATTTTTCTCTCCAATGAGCTAATGAAAGGATATAATAGAAAATACATATCTCCTAGATATGTTATGAAACTAGATATACAAAAAGCCTATAATATTATTCAATGGGACTCAATAATTACTGTTTTATCTAAAATGAACTTTCAACCATCATTTCTAGCTTGGATATACACATCGAAATTCTTTTTCTAGTTAATGGTTAGAATTTAGGATATTTTTCTTCTAAAAGGAGAATTAGACAAGGGAATCCTATTTCCTCTTATTTATTCATTTGTGTGATGGAATGTCTCACTTCTATGATCAACCTTGAAGTTGCAGCCAAACAAATTGAACGACATCCTAAATGTACAAAGCAGAATATACCCCCTTTAATGTTTGCGGATGATCCCTATTATTCACAAAACCATATGTATGCTCAATTCAGAGTGTTATGCAAACTCTAGAATTTTCTCTCTCATTAGTTTATTGTCTATAAATAAAGATGAATCTCGTATTAGAACAGATAGCTTATCTCCTCATGTTGTTCAACTTATACATTAATTTTCAGGCCTTAACACATTTCCTATTAATGTTATATATTTGGGAGCTCCTATCACTGACATAAGAATATCCATGGCGCAATGCTTACCTTTATATGAGAAAATAACTGAACAACTGGTCCTCTTTTAAATTGTCTATGGTTGGTAGACGGTTATATTAAAGACGCAGACCGGTTATACTAAAGTCAATTGGATTTTCCATGACAACTTATTATTCTCATTTATTCATACTCCCAAAAAAGCTCATTAGCTTAAAATGACTTCCCCTTACTAAACGTAGAGAGAATCTCTTCGTTCTTAATGGCCATCTCCACTACGACATTGCTTGGGTCACGGACATATGGCATGGTTGCCCTGGCAATCTCTGGCTTCAGTCCTTGAATAAACTTTTCATTTCTCTTGATAACGGTGTCAATCATGTCGTATCCATATCTGGACAGCTTATCAAATTTCGTGGCATATTCGATTACCGACATCTCCCTCTGCTCTGTATCCATAAACGTCCTCATCAATGCCGACTTGGCCACTTCAGATAGAAACCTCTCTTCGTATCTCCTTCGAAACTTGACCCAAGTTAATTCTTCTTCAGGTACTCCAACAATAATCCCTTTCCACCGATATAATGTAGCTCCCTGCAACTATCTGGAAGCAAGTCTTCTCTTCTGTTCATCATCTAATCCCAAGTCGGTGAAAATACTTTCACAGCGCAATAACTAGTTTTCTACTTCGACAGCATCCTCTGTTCCCAAAAACAGCTTCCCACCAAGACTAGTGTAATCCTGGTCATCTTGGCACAGTTATTGCCAACTGGGGCCATATGATTTGCTCCCTCAGCATTCACAACATTTCCCCAACTACTCCTATAGCCGCTCCAACTTGCATTAGATTGATGAAGAACTAATACATCATCCATATATCTATGGGCTGGGTTCCAGCACCAACGTTGGCATTAGCGTTTGGATTACCATTTGCCTATCTACCCGAATTCCTCATGCTATTGGGTCGAGCCTTTCCATTAGTTGTGGTACTTCCTATAGGTAGATTTCCTCTTCCGTTTCCTGCCTCCATATCTTCCTTTCTTCTATATCTGCATACGAGCCTTAGTAAGATACAGAAGAACGGTCTAAGAGAAAAGGGGAATACGTACTTATATATATATAACAAATGCAAGTATGTTACTATAGTGTTAACCCAAACCACGGTCTCATTCTCTGATTCATTGGGTTATGTTTTGAAAATCTTTTAGGTTCAAATTTCTTTTAAATTTGCATAAACCTATGCTCTGATACCAACCTACAACCTCCCTCATTTGATGGCCCAAAACTAGCTACTACGGATGCTGCAGTCATCCATTGTTATTAATTCTCGACGACCAAATGTGGGAATATTAGATACATTGATATATAAGAAACACAAGAATATGAAATTTTTTAACTCAATTTTAAACAAATTTCTCATTTCATTACAAATAGCATTTTAGATTCATTACATAATCCTATATGTAAGCCACGTTCAGGGAAACTACAATTTATTACAAAATACGCCAGGAGCGACATATGAAGAAGCCCACTTGGTTGATCAAAGTCTAAATATAGGCAATTAAAGAAATTTTCCCATACATCTAAAAAACACGGCAGACGATAGAAAGAATATCCTTAATATCTAGCTTGCCTCCTGCACGTCTCCAGAAGCTTATCGTCAACTAATAACCTAAAAAACTCGTACCCTCAACCTACTCAAATTAATTTTGAGCACCCGAGAGTTTAAGGGGAAAAACATAAACTTCGAGTCAGACAAAAAGTCTAGTGTGAATAGTAATATACCATCTCGAACCAAATAGATATTTAGTGAGACCATACCACTGAGTGGAATGGGTTATCTCCTTGCTAGTACCTTAACCAAAGACTAATTAACCATATACTATGCACCTGCATTCACAATGGTTAAAACATAATATAATATAATGATATGTAATTATTCAATATACCTTAGATTTCCCATCCCCATTCATCTGACTATCCGTCTCAAATTATAGTTTCTAAGGTCACTATTAACCTATTAGTTTTCATGGGCTAACTAATAACACGTTCCAAGCTTACAGACTATCTGTCCGGTTTCATAGTTTTCATGGGATTACTAAGAACCTATTGGTGTCTACCAATAACATCATCCAATCATAGTTTTCATGGGCTGACTATGAACCTACTGGATTCTCCAATAACATCTTTTATGTCATAGTTCTCATGGGCTGACTATGAACCTATTGATCTCTATCAATAACCTATTCCGGACATAGTTTTCATAGGATCACTAAGAATCTATTGGCCCTTGCCAATAACATTTTTCAAGGACTAGTTTTCATAGGCTATAACTTTTTATAGGTGTAGAATTAGGGTCTCTAACTTATTCCATTGCTTTCGAAAGACGGTTTCCCTTTCTGTAGAGTGGTCATAATAGAGAAATGGACATACAGTTAAACAGTTATACATGTTTTGAGTTTTTAAAAAATAGCCAGTGAAATGGTACTTAAGCAACAATGGCGGAAGGGGGTTCCACCTAAGAGTGGAGAAAGGGTGTTCCACCCAACACTGGCTTTGCTAAATAAAGTACATTCTTTTCACCAACTCTTATTGTTTGCCAAATTCCTATTGATTGGGATATACTTTATTAATTTCTTTGCAGAAAAACTGCTATTATCATATTCATGATTTCCAAAATTATTTTCAAACCATTAAATTATGTTAATATTTTAATATAATTATTAAGCCTTTCTAGCTTAGAAAATTCATAATAAATCGAAAACACTTGGGAAAAATTCCAAAAATTCAATAAAAAACTAAAATAACATTTTCTTTTCTATATAAAAATTTCAAGGCAAAATTTGTTATTTTATTATTTTTAATATTTAAAACCCAAAATAAATGCCCTTTTTACCTTAGGAAATTCATAAAATATTCGTATTACTTCCGAAAATTATGAATTTAAAACTCATCTCCAAAATTTTGTATTGCATAGCATATCCCAAAATCAAGTCGTTTGGAGGTCATTCACAAAGGTTTCTCTCTTAAAACCTATCATAAAAATTTCATAAAAATTCCAATAAATCACCATTCATACAAACAATGGTAAAATCAACCATACCATCATCAAAAAAAAATTTATACATCAAAAATCCAAAATTTAACACATATGATTGAGATGGATACTATAATTTACCTTGTTTTAAGAAAAAGAGTTGAGATTTGAGTTGTTGATTTGATTCCCCTTAGCTTTAACTTTATTCTTTGACTTTTCTTCATTTAAAAGCTTTTGCATTGGCCTCTACTTTGTCTATTTTTTGTATGGATGTAAAAATGAATAAGGATGTGAGGGTGGAAGGGTTTAAGTTTGGAAAATGAAGCTTATTCCTATTTTGCCCCTCTCATAAATCATCCTACTTATGTTTAAGTTAAAACAATCTTATATGTTGATTAGTTAAGACCGAACCCAATTAATTATCAAATCTCATTTCCTTTTCACTCCATACATTATTCTTTTTAATTAATCTAATTAAATCTCCTGAAAAATGTTAAAGAAAAATTAGAGGTGTTACAAGCCATTACTCATAACCAAGCTGCTGATCTCATCAAGCAAATAATTCAAGAAGAAATAAAGGAAGCTATTTTTGGCATGAAGACTTCTAGTTCCCCGGATCCTGATGGCTTTACTGTGCATTTCTACCAAAAATCATGGCATTTGATTGGCAATGATTTCATGAAAGCCATTTAGAACTTCTGCAAAACTAATGGAATGCTCGGTGGGATTAATCACACAAACCTAACCCAATTTAGTACAATAGCTTGTTGCAATGTAGTATATAAATGCATTACAACAATTCTTGCTTATAGAATGAAAGAATGTCTAAGTGACCTCATCTCCAAAAATCAGGCTGCCTTCCTTCCTAAAAGGTCAATTACTAAGAATTTTCTTCTCTCCAATGAGCTAATGAAAGGATATAATAGAAAATACATATCTCCTAGATATACAAAAAGCCTATGATATTATTCAATGGACTCAATAATTTCTGTTTTATTTAAATGAACTTTCCATTGTCATTTCTAGCTTGGATATACACATAGAAATTCTTTTTCTTGTTAATGGTTAGAATTTAGGATATTATTCTTCTAAAAAGGGAATTAGTCAAGGGAATCCTATTTCCTCTTATTTATTCATTTGTGTGATGGAATGTCTCACATCTATGATCAACCTTGAAGTTGCAGCCAAAAAAATTGAATGACATCCTAAATGTACAAAGCAGAATATTTCCCCTTTAATGTTTGCGGATGATCTCCTATTATTCACAAAACCATATGTATGCTTAATTCAAAGTGTTATACAAACTCTAGAATTTTCTCTCTCATTAGTTTATTATCTATAAATAAAGATAAACCTCGTATTAGAATAGCTAGCTTATCTCCTCATACTGCTCAACTTATACATTAATTTTTAAGCCTTAACCTTTTTCCTATTGATGTTATATATTTGGGAGCTCCTATCATTGACATAAGGATATCCATGGTGCAATGCTTACCTTTATATGAGAAAATAACTAAATAACTGGTCCTCTTCTAAATTGTCTATGGTTAGCAGAACGGTTATATTAAAGTCAATTGGATTTTCCATGACAACTTATTATTCTCGTTTATTCATACTCCCAAAAAAGCTCATTTGCATGCTAAATTAAGCTTTTAATCATTTCCTTTGCCATGTTGAATCCTATTATAAGATGCTAATACTCATTGCATACCATAAACTTCAACTTCCATATAAACATGGTGGTCTTGGTCTAATCAACTTTGGCTTATGGAACCAAGCTGCAGCTTCTGTAATGACCAAAAATTCATCACTTCAGAAAAAATTTCAAAATATTCAAATATAAGATTTTTAACATAACTAATGATGTTTTGAACAATAATAATATTAGGAATCTCATTTTGAATAAATATTTACAAAATTATATACCTTAGAATAAATATCGATAAATTGACCGAAAATCGTTTTATTGATAAACAGCTCTTTGACCGTCAGATATCGTGCACGGAGCTGGATACACACTCATTTATCCATTTGAGTGAGAATATGTAATAAAATATTTTATTTTATTTTGGAAAACTAAAAGTATATATGACATCATTAATAATGTCGCTATTTTGGAATAATTGATTCTTGAATTTAAATGATTTAATAATTATTTTAATCATTAAATAAGCTCTTTTAATAATTATATATTGATAGAAATATTATTATCAAATTTTGTTTACAAATATATGTATATTAACTAAGAAGAGAAAATATGACCGGAAATCGAAATCGAAATTCATAACGATTCAACGTGTAGAAGTTGTGCAATGTTGTGGATTAAATGTGACATACATATGCACACATACATGTACACATACATGAAGAGATTTACATGCACATGAACACACATGTATATACATATACTTATATATATATAATCAAAAAATGTAAGATATTTTCTAAAAAAGTCCTTAACACTTAAGCATTCCAAAGTCAACACTTACACATCAAAGTACAAGCACATGGACGGGGGAGTTCTTGGCCATGTAATGTGATGTAAGGAGGGAGGTGGGTGGTGATGAAGAAGGTGATGTAAGTGCACAAAATTTCTATGATATTTTTCCCTCTTTTTTCCCAATAAATAACACACTGTCTCCACTTCATTTCCTCACTTCTCCTTCTTCATTTTCCTAAGCTTTCCTCTCTATTTTCATGGCTTTCATACTTAAAGAAATAATGGCAAAAATATGCATTAAAGAAAATTAAATTACATAGTATAAAAATATATATCAAACCACTTCAAAATTATCACAAAACTCCTTCTCTCCACCTAAATACCCCCGGACCCCACCTTATTTCCTCCATAGCCGAGCTTTTCTCCTTCCCTAAGCTAGGCTGTAAGTCATCCAAGCCTCCAAGTTCAAGGTCGAGTCTTCTAAAGGCAAAAGTCCGAGTGTTCGTGAGCTTTAAATTCAAGGTAGCGAAGCTATAACCATTTTTAAGTTAATCGTTTAATTCAAGGCGAGAAAAATCCACTTATATTTACACGCACGCACACACACACACACACATACACTTTGGATGATGATATGATAAGTTGTTTGGTTGCTATGTTTTGATCGTCATGTTTGTTTGTGAAATATTGATGTTCGGATGTGTAAAACAAGTCACGTTTAAATACACGTTGAAATATCACAAAGGAAATCACTTTCCTTTAATAAATGAAAAGGTGTTATGCGATGATTAAACTTCTTGAAAATGGTTTAGAACAGTTTTTAAACACTAAAATCCAATTTGTTGAAGTTTTGGCAAGTTATGAAATTTGAGTCAAAAATAGGTGCGTCGTGTAACGGTAGTTCGCGATTTCGCTCCGTAGAAAGTTAAAACCATTTAAAACGATGGATTCAGAGTCGGAATTCTTTGTAATAAGAATTTTCCAAACACTTATAATCATAGTTTTCAAACAAAATAAAAGTTCAAGATTTTGTTTAGTAGATGTGAAATATAAGCAAATCAAGTTTTCGAAATAGTCGCGGTTTGGCAGTTCGGAAACCAAAGCGACAAATTCTTTAAAAATGATATTTTTAAGTCTTTAAAAATATGGAATAAACTCTATAAATCTTTTAAAATGTTTTAAAAGAGATTTGAGTGATAAAAATGGATTTCTAAATGATCAAAAAGTTGTTTTGATCAAATAAGCTATTAAAACACTATTCGCAGCTCTATTCACGGTAATTTTTGCAGCACTTATAATAACTTCTGAAATATAGCTTTAAACTTAAGTATTCTTTTCCAAATCTATTATAATTGTTGTTAAATAAATAATTAAGTATTTTAAAGATGATTTGAGGGTTTTATAATTTATTTTAAAAAGTTTAAATAAACGATTTAAAGAAAAGATGTTAAAATGAAGTGATTTAATCTTGGCTCTAAAAACCGACGAGTAGACTAGATTTTTCTATTCATGAGATCTGGATGTGGGGTGCTTAAGCTAAGGAGAAGCTCAGGAGCAACCATTGCCCTGGCTCACCTAGCCTCTTTCTTGGGCGGGGAATAAATAAGGTTGAAATGTCGAAAACGAGGCAAGTACAAAAGATTCAATTTTTCAAATTAATTTAATAAAACTTAGATTATATAGAAATAATCATCTTATATTTGGTATGAAATTCCGAGGACGGAACTCATACTATCCATGTGAATTTAAAAGCTGATATCACCGTTATTCAATGGATAGTAAAGATTGAATACAGAAATTGGTGTTGAGTAGAATTAGTATAATTTCTATCAACCCTTTTTTACTCAATAAGGTTTTGCAATATGATTTATGAGAAATGGTTTCGACTTGGTATTTCCAAAATTAAAGAGAGGTTTAATGATTTCGTATATATCGGAAAGAAATATTTTAAAGATATATATCTCTAGAAGATATTTTTGATAAAAAGGAAGTAATTAATCAAATGATAAGCACCTAACATCTATTTATCAATGATTGGTTCGAAGGAACCGGTGTCGGATTTGAGTGATTCTTATTCGAAAACCACTTTGAACCAAGTTACGTATTCGAAGTGAAGACATGGAATGATAGTAAATGAATGAAGGGCTGCTTGTTATTGACCCTCGGGGTAATTTCCTATATCATATATATGCTACTAATCCTAGGGATGATTACCGACAG
Source organism: Allium fistulosum (assembly GCA_030737815.1). Lineage (NCBI taxonomy): Eukaryota > Viridiplantae > Streptophyta > Magnoliopsida > Asparagales > Amaryllidaceae > Allium > Allium fistulosum. The sequence continues at coordinate 544,445,111 of CM060903.1, forward strand.
GATGTGGTAGGAGAGTTCCTTCGGTTTGTCCTGTTCTTGGACAACTTGTATGGACGAATGTCTTACATTGCATTTCTAATCACATTGATTCTCTATAAACGTATCATCTGTTTGGTGGTAGAGAAGGCAACTTTTCTTTGCTTAACACCCTTTCCTAAGACATAAGAGCTCAGGAGTTATATGTTTGTAGAAATCTATTGTGTGGTCATGGAATGGCAGTGTGGAATTCAAAATAGGATGTGCTATGTGAAAGGTAATCATTACCTCGGGCCTCATCACCCAAAAATGGCTTAAACAGGGCATGCCCTGAGGCTGTGTGGTTCACAACCATTAGGGTATAGTCATAACCTTTCTAGATTACTCTATATATGTCGAGTTTGTTGTGTATGCTATGAGATCCCAGATAGGTCAGTTACGATCGGGGTGATGTTATATTTGGTTCTATCCGCCACCAAGTTAGGTTTGCGGGTAGGCCGGTCTTGCTAGGTGCTGAGGTTTCAAAAGTTGTTGATCCTCGGGACATCCCTGTAGAGATGTACTATACGAAAGGTAGTTCCTTACCTGCCATTGTATGGAAATCCATTCTCCAATAAGTGCCTTCGGATTTGATTGTGGAACCTATTTTGTAGCTAGTATGCTGGAATTTAATCAATGTAACAATGTTGGCTAAGATTCAAAAGTTTATTTGAAAAGTATTTTCAAAAGAATGTCATTAAAAATAATATTCCCATATTTTGCATATCAAATGTTTTGGTTATCATATGTTAAAAACCCATTTCGTGTTTATGTGCAGCGTAGTCTTATGAGGTACCCTTTGTTTTCAAAGAGCCATATATTACAGTTTCTCATACTAGTCCCATGACTGACCCGGAGTTTATTTTCATTTCCCCTTAAACTCTGGGTGCCTTATTTTTTCGGGCAGCCAGGTAGTTTAGTAGCATGGAACATTTTGGAAGGGAGCAAGGAGCATGGAGCATTTTGGGATCTTTGTAGAAGTCATCTATTTCTAATTCTATTGTATTATATATTTTATATCTAATGGCACTTTTAAGGATTGCTAGTTATAGCTATCCTAGCTAAATTATTACTAGAACTTTGATGGAGCAATTTGGCATAATTGCATGTACTACTTATATGTATAATTAGGTGTTGAATACGATGTGGGATTCTATTATTGTCCTATCTTTTATCTTTATTTTCTTTACCCTATGATAATCAGCCTCTCCAGCACTTGGACTTACGGCACGTGAATACGAGGATGTATTAGTGTCGATTTCTGAGGGTTTAGGAGGTGGGTCGTCACATTTGGTGTCAGAGCTTATGGTTGAGCAAATACCTAAGCTTGGATGGAGTCAACTCATTATAGATAGGGTTAGTAATACCTTAGAATGAGTTTAGTCTGGGAGAGCGCATATTTGAAATTATATTCGAATAAGTATATTCAAGTTTATACCCATTCCTTAAGATAATTTCATCTATATTTCTTACTATATGCAGATAGTAGGAGATGATTAATAGAAGGGGATGTGGGGGAGGTAGCTACACTATGGCCACCAATGGTCGATCAAATGCTACAATAATTGAGGAAGTGGTAATAGCCGTGCAGCATCAAATTAACTTTGATTCTCTATGCAGAGATTACACCAGTTTGGGTGGCAAACCATTATAAGGAACATAGTCTATTATTGAAATTCAGTCTTGGACTCGCTCTTATGAAATAATTTTTAAGGGATTGAATATCAGGGATGAATGGAAAACTTCTTCGCTTCCTAGTAGTTGCAAGAAGGGGCTCTAGCATAGTGGGAGTCCATAACTATGAATGATTCAAAAGAAAATTTCTCATGGGAACGGTTCACGGAAGTCTTGGAAGAACAATATATGCCATTTGTAGGAAAATCCCACCTTTATCGGATTTTTATGGATTTAAAACAAGGAGAGATCTCGGTAGAGGAGTATTCCAACAAGTTCAGTGAATTGTCCCATTTTGGGCCAGGTCTGATAGACACTCCTTTAAAGAAAAATGAAATGTTCATCGCTGAGATAAAGGGGAAATATCAGGACAGGATGATCGGGCATGCTAAGGGAACCTTTGTAAATTTGGTGGACATGGCTTTTCGATATGAAACTCTAGACCAAAAGAATTCGCCGACAACTCGAAGCACCAACAATAACTAGAAGAAGAGGGAGTTCAACCATTCTAGGAAGAAGCCATGGCAAGGCAAGCCAGAAGGGGGTCCGTAAGAAAACAATTTGAAGGATATTGCTTGTTATAATTGCCAATGGAAGGGTCATTTTGCCACCACCTACAAGAATCCTAAGGCTTCGGATAGAAACTGCTACAATTGTCACAAACCAGGGCACTAGAAGATGGATTGCCCATTGATAAAGAAAGGAGAACAAGTCAGAGTTTTTGCCATCAAAGATGAACCCTCAACTTTGACTGATGCGAAGGGTAACAGAGTTCTTGAAGGTAATATCTAGATTAATGAAAATCTGGTTAGAGTATTATTTGGTACTAGGGCTTCCCACAGTTTTATTTCTAAAGAATTAGTTAATAAATTAAAACTTACCACAAAGATATTAGATACCCCTATCTATGTCTTCAACCCCATAGGTGGTAAAACTAATCTTGGTATGGTTTGTGAAAAAGTACAGGTGGCCTTCCTATCCCAAAAAATTTCATGTGACCTAATCGTCACTAATTTTATTGGATTTGAGATTATACTCAGTATGGATTGGTTATCTAAATATAAGGCTGATCTTGATTGTGTTACAAGGATGGTGCATTTTGGCAAATAATAGAAGTGAACCTTTTAAAATAACATGTGAAGAATCAAGTCCAGCAATGGATAGTTTTAAGTTTGCCCGAAATTCATTTCAAAAACATCTAGAAGAAATATCTATTGCTAAGTAATTTTCGAATGTTTTTTAGGAAGTTAAAAGTTTACCCCCACATAGGGAAATTGAGTTTCGAATCGACTTGATTTCCGGTGTGAGGTCTGTTTTTCATTCTTCTCAAAGGATAGCCCTCAAGGAAGTAAATGAATTAAGGAATTAAACTGATGAATTGTTCAAGAAAGGACTAATTAGACCAAGTCGCTCAAGTTGGAGCTCAGCAACAGTTTTTGTTGCAAAGTCAGATGGCTCCCTAAGACTTTGTGTAGACTATCGAGACCTAAATAAGTAAAAGATTAAGAACAAGTATCATCTACCCCATATTGATGACTTGTTTGATCGACTTTATAGTGCTCGAGTATTTTAAAAAATAGATTAAGCTATAGGATTCCATCAATTAAGGATAGCAGAAGATTGCATTCATTTAACCGCATTCAGAGGACCAAATGATTTCTACACGTAGTTGGTTATGCCTTTTGGGCTAACCAATGTGCCCGCTTATTTTGTGGACTTTATGAATAGACTATTCGGAGAAGTGCTCCACAAGTCTGTGTTAGTTTTTATCGATGATATTCTTATGTATTCAAAGACTTAAGAAGAACACGAAAGGCATCTAGAGATTGTGCTAAAAATATTAAGGAGAAATGTGCTCAAAGCTAAGTTCTTGAAGTGCCACTTTTGGAAAGAGAAGGTAAGATTCCTTGGGCATGTTGTGTTGAAGAAAGAATCTCAGTTTGATCCAAAGAAAATTAAAGCCATTATAGATTGGAAGCAACCCCAAACTCCAAAGGATATTCGCAGCTTCTTAGGATTGGTAGGATATTACCGAAGATTTATTCAAGACTTCTCCAAGATTTCTCATCACTTAACAAAGTTGACTATGAAGGATGTGAAATTTGAATGGACCTATAAATGTGAAGAAGCATTCCAGGAACTCAAGAAAAGGTTAACTACCGCTCCAATATTAACTATTATTGATGAAAGTGGAGGTCTAACCGTTTATACTGATGCTTGCAGAGAAAGGGTGGGTGTAGTGCTAATGCAACATAGAACGATGATTGCATATGTAACCACCCGTATTTTACGGATCGAAAAGTTTGTCAAAATCTGGGATTTTCAGCATTTTCTAGTTGTTTCAGATTTTGGTTGAAATTTGCCTAAGTCCTAGGTCGTACGCGACCTAGAGGTTAGTTAAATGTTGTTGGCAACTTAGGAGATAAGTCGTGAGCGACTTAGAGAAGGTCTGCGACCTAAGGGGATAGGCGAGTTAAGAGATAGGTCGTAGCCAGATTAAGTGGTAGGTCGCACTGTCTTGAGTCGCACCTAAGTGTTAAGTCGTTCAGGTGATAAGTCGCGAGGTGGTTTAGGTCGTGGACAGTTTGGAGCGACCTAGTGGTTCCGAGTTAGCATTGTTAGGTCGGCAACGACCTAAGAAGTTTGGAGATAGCTGTGTTGCGACCTAGTATCTTGGTATGACCTATAGGTTAGCGACTTAAGGAGTATACGACTTAGGGAAGTTAAGTGGTAAGTCGTAGACGACTTATAGGGGCAGCGACCTAAGGAAGCTAGGGGATAAGCAGGGAGCGACCTATAGTAGTACGCGACCTAAGGGTTAGCGAGTTAACAACCCAGTATGTTGCGACCTAGTGGATAGCTTGTTAGCATAATTAGGTCGTTAGGCGACCTAAGGAGTTAGGTCGCATAAGTTGTTAGGTCGCATGGGTTGGTAGGTCGCGTGAGTTGTTAGGTCGCTAGGATAGTTTAAGTGTTAGGTCGCGTGGGTCTAAGTGTTAGGTCGTAACACTGGTAAGTCCCTGGGTTGGTAGGTCGCGTGAGTTGTTAAGTCGCTGGGTTTTGTTAAGTGTTAGGTCGTAACCTCGTTAGGTCGTAGGATGGAGAGCTCTGTTAGGTCGCTAAGCGCGTAAGTTGTTAGGTCGCGCGTGCGATAAGTCGCTGGGTGTTAGGTTGAAAGCGACCTAGAAGTTGAGTCGTATGTGCGCTAAGCTTCAGTTCTGTTAGGTCGTGCGCATTGTTAGGTCGCTGGGTTTGGCCATGTGTTAAGTCGTAAGGTTTGGGCAAGTCTTTAGGTCGGTTGGTTTTAGGTCGTAGGTCGTGGACGACCTAACTCCGAGCGACCTAGGGAAGATTTCTGCTATAAATAGAGGGGGTTATTCTCACTTTTTGGGATCCGGATTTTGAAGCGACGAAGTGCTGCCATTTTGAGAGCTCGACTTCTACACTTCTTCACTTCTTTTCTCCACTCTAATCTAGTGATTCCTTTCATCCAAATCGAAGATCAAGATTGAAGATTCAAGAGCTAAAGTTGAAGATCTTCATCTTTTCAAGTGAGATTTCTTCGTTTGAAGCGGATTCGTGATAGATCAAGCTTGATCCTTCGCTGTGCAGATCTGAAGCGTGTTGATTTGAGGTTGTTTTGGTGATTTGGTGAGTGGTGATTATCTCTCACACGGATCCAAAGGAGTATATCGGATTGTTGGCTCGATTTGGTGTTAAAATAGTGATTTCCATGCATTTTCTTCATCCTAAGTGTAGATCCATATAGATCCATTGTTCATGATGATGTTACATCCATTTTATCATATGTTAACCTATGCAAGTTCATTCATCAAGTTTGTAGAGATATAATTCATGTTTTCATGCTTATTGGACTTTCAACTCTTTAATTACGAAAATGCCATTATTGTGATAATTTTCTACTTAGATCTTGTTTGAATGCTTGATTGTTTGGATTAATGTTTGACTTGGTTGATTGCTATGAATTAGATGATTGATGATTTGATTTAGATCGAAGATGATTCAAAAGCTAAGGGAAAGGCTCTTGAATTGGGAAAGCTGCTCGTGGCATATGTAGTGGGATGATGAAGCTCTTATGCATAGATTTGATGTTGAGATGAGGCTTTGCGAGGATGTGATGAAGCGAGGCAATCATGTGATGAAGACTTGGTCTAATCCAGACGGGATCATTCCAAGCACGTTGGTAACTCGGTGATATGATTCGAGTTGAGGATAATGAATGGATATGAGAATAGTCGTCGAGGAGGATGACTAGGAGGCTTGGATAGCATCGTTGTTGAAGGTTCTAGCATGCTCTAAGCAAGAGTACGTTTGGGCAGATTCGATAGTCCCAACGACTAACTATTGATGGTCGAGTACTCTGGGCAGATTCGATAGTCCTAGGCACGGGCTGCGACGACGTGCGGGAGTTATGTCTAGAACCGGGGTTTCCATTAGCCCTTGACGGACGGCTGAAAGAATGTGTCGGTCATTCAATTAACGGTGATATCGAAGCAATGATAACAGTGATAGCCAGAGTCATGGATGTTTGGTTGTATCGTCATTCGGACTCAAGAGCGGTATTTTCTGGGTGCTCATCTGATTTAGGCCTTGGTACTTGGAAAACATCGCCCTCGACTCGAATGATTATTACTTTACTTTAAATTGTATGCTCTGCTATGTTGCTTCTGTTTAGTGTGTGTCTGGGGGCTATCACTGTAGAATGAGGTTGGAGTGGGAGGGTTGTATTCCTATTCCTTTTCCTTTATGCTCTTTTGGTATGTTGTTAGTTAATTTACTGCTCACTAAGACTGTTGTCTGACTCAAGGCTTTATGTTTTAATTCTTATTGCCTTGGGCTGTTCGTCCATTTTTGGGACGGACAGACTAGGTAACATGTGACAGGTGCTGTTCTCATCTCACGATGCTGATATCGAAGACGAGCTGGAGGGTTGCATATTATCTTCTTATTATATGTACTGGATGTTCCGCTGTTTTGTATTCTCTGAGTGTTATGTAGTGAGGCTTGATGTATTGGCTATTTGGATGCTTGTATTCAACTATTATGGAGTTTTATATGATGACATTTTGTTCTGTAAAGCTTCACTATACATATGTTCTATTATATTTTGTCCATGCGCTGTGAGTAATACGATAGATTCTGTTGTTTTAATTTACCTTGACAATCGTCCATGGTCGCCTGGCACACTTTACAGCGCACTATCTCTAGATTCGGTGCAGGGATCATGGGCGGTCGTCACAGCATATGCTAGTAGGCACTTAAAGACGCATGAGCGAAATTATGCAACACACGACTTAGAACAATTAGCCGTTATGTTCGCACTAAAGATTTGGAGACATTATTTACTGGGTAAGAATTTCTTGTAGTTTATTTTAATAAACTTTGTTCGACCTTGGTAAATAATATTCCTTCTTTAAATAGGCGAGAAGTTTGAACTCTTCATCGATCATAAATCTTTGAAGTATCTTTTCACTCAGAAGGAATTAAATATGAGATAGCAGTGTTGGCTAGAATTTCTTACGTCATATGATCAAGATATTCTATATACATACGGGACCGCAAACATAGTAGCAGATGCATTAAGCAGGAAGCATGCCGTTATAGCTTATTAAGTAGTAACCCCGACTCTTCTAGAAAGAATTGCAGGCAAGCAAAAAGAAGATTGATTTCTAAAGGAGATTATTAAAGATATAAGCAAAGGACAGAGTTCAAGCTTTAAAGTCGATAACCATGGGATATTATGGTTAAACGGAAGAATTTGTGTTCCCGATGTTGATAACTTAAGACAAAGTTTTGACTGAATGCCATCAATCCGAGCTAAACATTCACCTAGGATTTAAAAAAATGTACAAAGACATAAAATGAACATTTTGGTGGAGAAGTATAAAAAGTGGCATCCCATTCATGTTAGCAGATATGCGAATTGTCAATAGATCAAGAGCGATCAACAAAAGACTGCTCGATTACTTCAACCTCTTGAAATTCTGACTTGGAAATGGGACCAAATATCGATTGATTTCATCGACAGCTTAACTCGATCAAGGAAGGGAAATGAAAGCATTTGGGTAATCGAAGATTGATTGAACAAAAGCGCACACTTTATCCCAATAAATCCAACGAGAACAGCTGCAAGTCTTCCAGAGATATACATGAGGGAAATTGTTCGATTGCATGGTGTCCCAAGTAGCATAATCAGTGATTGAACCTCGATCTTTACCAGTATGTTCTGGGAGGCATTGCAAAAATCTTTAGGAATGAAGCTGAATAATAGCACTGCATATCATCCCCAGACTAACGGGCAAACTAAAAGGGTAAATTGAGTATTGGAAGGTCTCCTGAGAGCTTGTATCTTAGATTTTGGAGGATCATGGGAAAATTATCTTCATCTTGTTGGATTCCACTATAACAACAACTATTAGGTAAGTATTGGCATTGCACCATACGAAGCTTTATATGGTCATCCATTTAAACCCCCAACATGTTTGATCAAAACTGGAAATCGGCTAGTATTTGGCCTTGACATGATTCGAGAGGCCTCAAAAAATGTAGACTTGATCGGAAAAAAGGTGAAAGAAGCCCAGAGTAGGCAGAAGAGTTACGCAGATCAAAGACGTAGAAATTTGGAATTCTCAGTTGGAGATTTCGTATTCTTGAAAGTCCTTCCGATGAGAGGAGTAGGAAGATTTGGTCGGGCAGGAAAGTAGCACCTCAGTTTATTGGACCTTTTCGCATTCTTGAACGGATTAGCCCATTATCTTATCGTGTGGAACTACCCGTAAGGTTGTCTGGCATGCATAATGTCTTTCGCATATCTCATCTAACGAAATATATGCATGAGCCAGAGCAGATTATAGAAACTGCTGCCCAAGAAGATTTAGAAGTTGAACCAAATTTAGCAGTTATTAGACGACCAGTTCGAATCGTGCATCACGATGAGAAACGATTGAGAAGGAAAGTTGTGAGATTGGTGAAAGTCCAATGGAGTGGTGATGCAGATGACTGCACCTAGGAAACAAAAGATATAATAAGGAAAGTTTATCCTGCATTTAAGATTGATGTATAGTTGAATGTGTATCGATGATGTGTACTAACCGTCTGTGGTGTAGTCACTTATCATATCTTATATATATTTCATTTTGTCAAATATATATTCATTTTTGAGTTATCTTCTTATCCTTAATTTCGAGGACGAAATTCCTTTAAGGGGGAAGTATGTAACGATCCAAAAATTCATCACTTTAGAAAAACTAAAAAATATTCAAATATAAGACTTTTTAACTTAAATAATGATGTTTTGAGCATAATAATATTGGAAATCTCGTTTTGAATTAATATTTACAAAATATATACCTTGGGATAAATATCGATAAAATAACCGAAAATCGTTTTATCGATAAACCACTCTTTGACCATCTGACATCGTGCAAGGAGCTGGATACATACACTCATTTATCCATATAAGTGAGAATATGTAATAAAATAATTTATTTTAATTTGGACAATTAAAAGTATATATGACATCATTAATAATGTTGCTATTTTGGAATAATTGATTTTTGAATTTAAATGGAGTTTAAATTATTTAATAATTATTTTAATCATTAAATAAGCTCTTTTAATTATTGTATAATGATAGAAATATTATTATCAAATTTTGTTTACAAATATATGTATATTAACTAAGAAAAGAAAATATGACCGAAAATTGGAATCGGAATTCATAACGATTTGGTGAAGTTTTGACAAGTTATGAAAATTGAGTCAAAAATAGGCGCGTTTGTAACGGTAGTTCACAGTTTCGCACCGTAGAAAGTTAAAACTATTTAACCGATGGATTCAGAGTCGGAATTCTTTGTAATAAGAATTTTTCGAACTCTTATAATCATAATTTTCAAACAAAAGAAATAGTTTGAGATTTCGTTTAGTTGATTGTCAAATATGAGCAAATCAAGTTTTCCAAATAGTCGTGGTTTGGCAGTTCGGAAATCAAACGACAAATTCTTTAAAAATGATATTTTTAATTCTTTAAAAATATAAAATAAATTCTATAAATCTTTTAAAATGTTTTAAAAGATATTTTAGTTATAAAAATGGATTTCTAAATGATCGAAAAGTAGTTTTGATCAAATAGCTTTTAAAACACTATTCGTAGCACTATTCGCAGCAATTTTTGCAGCACTTAAAATAACTTTTGAAATATGTCTTTAACCATAAATATTCTTTCCCAAATCTTTTATAAATGTTTTTAAATAAATAATTAAGTATTTTAAAGATGATTTGAGGGTTTTATAGTTTATTTTAAAAGGTCGAAATCAAGTGATTTAATTTTGGCTCAAAAAAACGACGAGTAGACTGGATTTTTCAATTCATGAGATCCAGATATGAGGTGCTTAAACTAAGGAGAGTTCAAGAGCAACCAGTGCCTCGGTTCACCTGGCCTCTTTCCTGGGCGAGGAATAGATAAGGTCGAAATGTCGGAAACGAGGCAAGTATAAAAGATTCAATTTTTCAGATTTAATTTAGTAAAACTTAGATTTTATAGAAATAATCTTCTTATGCTTGGGAACCCGTACTATTCATGTGAATTTAAAAGGTGATTTCACTGATATTCGAAGGATAGTAAAGGTTGAATACGAAAATTGATGTTGAGTAGAATTAGTATAATTTCTATCAACCCTTTTTACTCAATAAGGTTTTGCAATATGATTTATGAGAAATGATTTTGATTTGGTATTTCCAAAATTAAAGAGAGGTTTAATGATTTCGTATATACTAGAAAGAAATATTTTAAAGATATATATCTCTAGAAGATATTTTTGATAAAAAGGAAGTAATTAATCAAATGATAAGCACCTAACATCTTTTTATCGACGATTGGTTTGAAGGAACCGAAGTCGGATTTGAGTGATTCTTATCCGAAAACCATTTCGAACCAATTTATGTATTCGAAGTGAAGACATTGAATGATAGTAAATGAATGAAGGGTTGCTTGTCACTGACCCTTGGGGGAAATTTCCCAAATCATATACATGTGGCAGTAGTATCTTCATTTGAACTTCGATGCAAGGCCTGCTCTCTACTAATCCTAGGGATGATTACTGATAGGATGTGGAAGTAGGGTTCCTTTGGTTTGTCCTGTTCCGGAACAACTTGTATGGACAAATGTCTTATGTTGCATTTCTAATCACATTGATTGATCTCTATTAATGTATCATTTGTTTGGTGTCGGAGAAGGAAACTTCTCTTAGCTCAAAACCCTTTCCTGAGACATACGAGCTCAGGTGTTATACGTTTGTAGAAATCAGTTGTCTGACCATGGAATGGTAGTGTGGAATTCAAAGTAGGATGTGCTATGTGAAAGGAAATCATTACCTTGGGCCTCATTACCCAAAATTCGCTTAAATAGAGCATACTGTTAGGCTATGTGGTTCGCAACCATTAGGGTATAGTCATCACCTTTCTAGATTACTCTATATATGCCAAGTATGTTGTGTATGATATGGGATCCTGGATAGGTCGGTTACAACCGTGGTGATTTCATATTCTATTCTATCCACTACCAAGTTGGGTCTACGGGTAGTTCGGTCTTGCCAGGTTTTGAGGATTCAAAAGTTGTTGATCCTCGGTACATCCTTCTAGATATGTACTATACGAAAGGTAGTTCCTTACCTGCCATTGTATGGAAATCCATTCTCCAATAAGTGCCTTTGGATTTGATTGTAGAACCTACTTTGTAGCTAGGATGATGGAATTTAATCGATGTAACAATTTCGGCTAAGATTCATAAGTTTATTTGAAAGTTATTTCAAAAGGATGTCATTAGAAATAATATTCCTAGATTTTGCATAGCAAATGTTTTGGTTATCATAAGTTAAAAACCAATTCCATGTTTATGTGCAGTGTGGTCTTATGAGATACCCTTTGTTATCAAATAGCCGTATTTTTGAGTTTCTCATACACCAGTCCCATGACTGACTTAGAGTTTATTTTCTTTTCCCTTTACATCTAGGTGCCCTATTTTTCTTGGCAGTCAAGTAGTTTGGTAGCACAGAACATTTTTGAAGGGAGCAAGGAGCATTTTGGGATATTTATAGAAGTCATCTTTTTCTAGTTCCGCTATATTATGTATTTTGTATCTACCAACACTTGTAAGGATAGGTAGTTATAACTACCATGGCTAGATTAGTACTAGAACTCTGATGGAGCAATTTGGAGTAATTGCATGTACTACTCATATGTATAATTAGGTATTGAATACGATTTGAGATTTTATTATTGTCTTGTCTTCTATCTTTCTTTTCTTTACCCCATGTATAATCTGCCTCTTCAGCACTTGGATTTATGGCACGTGAATAACAAGGATGTATTATTGTCGATCTCTGAGGGTCGAAGAGATGGGTCGTCACAACTTCACACTATGTTAATCTCATCCTCAATAAAAGTAGTAGTCTTTGGGCCCAATGGAACATATATCACAATTTATAGAACAATAATTTTAGGACTATGGAAATATCTACTGACAGCATATGGTTGGCGCATCCTGCTATATTTGAGACACAATTATTTCCATTTGTTAAGTGCTATCCTAACTCTCCCTTTTGGCATTCTCCTTGGAGCAAGCAAGGAATTGTTCTGTCTAAACATATTGATTACAACCATAGAGCCATTACTAGAATCCCAGACAATGCAGTTACAACAGATTATATTACGGAGAGAAAAATCACTCTCCTCATACTAGTTCAACTTTCACCAAATTAATTTGGAATGATATTCAGTAAAATTATAGCTTGCCTTCTTCGGTCAACACTATGTGGATTTCCAATATAAAACATTCTATCTCTTATGTATATCAATCTATGCTTGCATCACGTTAGACACAAACGTTTCCTTAGTACAAGCGAATTTGGAGCGACAAATCTAAGCCTAAGGAGAATATTTTGCTTTGGAAAGTATTAAACAATGCACTGCACACTCAGGATAATCTTTTTTCTAAGGGAATCATATCTAGTTCTAACTTCCTATTATGCAATTGACACAATGAGAATGTAACTCACTTGTTTTTATCATATATTTATGTTCATACTTTATGGAAAACATTCCTAGCATTTCACAAATTCCATTGCCCTTCTCGCGATCCTTATGTTGAATGAACAAATTTGTTTAAGATACTCGGTGGCATTCAGACAAGGCTAATCTCCTCTTGAATTTGTTGAAGAAAATGATATATAATATATGGTAAGAAAGGAATCTTAGGCACTTTAGCGGTGATCGATGCCCTATTTCTGCTTTACTTAAGAAGGTTTTGAATAGGGTACAAAGCGGGTAAGACTGGAAATTAATTTTCAATAATTTGGGCTATTTTGATTTTCAAATCTGGCCCGATTTGTTCTTTCTTGTGTTTCTCCCCTTTATTTTCCTTTTTATTGCTTTTTTTAGATTCTCTCTGTTATTGCTCTTTTTATTAATAATAAGTGGATGATCCGCTATAAAATTAATTAGCCTTGCTAAAATATGTATATACACACAAAACAATTGGCCTCATTTTTACTTAAATGCAAAACTCTAATAATAATATTTACAACACATAAAAGATTCAAATATATATATTTATATATGCTAATTCAAATGGTTATAGGTGACAACATTTGTATATATAAAATTGTTGTAAAATATGAGGGATATAATATTTTATTAAGTTGGACATAAGACCGTAAATTGTACTTGGATTATTATATTCGAATAACTATTCTTGATCCAGGGCACATGATTTCTAGGTGTTGTACACCAGCCCGAACTAGACATTTTCACTCGATTCTTGAATGCGGGCACTTGAGGTGGATTCTTGGGATAATGTGAGTGTTTTCTATCATAGTTTAGGACTATATAAGAAAAAAATAAGTATCGTATCAAGGAACCAGATTAGAGTTCCGCAATGGAGAAGTTATGTGATCTATACTAGTTTGGTTGAGAGATTTGTGTATCCAAACAAGATATCAGATATTGCATACCGATAATTCATACACATCATATGGGCTTAAGTATATTTACCTTTAATGTTTTATGGTTTATGAGGAGTTGGGTAGATGACTCTTCAGTTTTTCATGAGGTAGTATGAATAATTGATTGAGCAATAACTTATGGTTGTTGAGCATGAGGTATGTTCAGTAGATTGTTTATCATCCTTGTGTGATGAGAAGGTTGTAAACCTCGACAAACTCTAAGTTTGTTTGTTAGAAATTTAACATTTTGGTAAATGTTAAGAATTAATATGGCTTGTTTCTGGGTTGTTGGTTTGCAATGAAATTTTAGGGTCGAAATTCTCTTAAGGGGGGATGAATGTAAAGACTCGGAATTTTATCGCTTTAATTTGTGAATATTAAATTAATTTTAAATATTCAATTAATGGTTTTTAATAATTGAATAATCCTCTTTTAATTAGTAAGTAATAATGGTAAACTCGTTTAGAGAGTTTGTATACAAAAATAAATAATTTGGTGAAAAATGGAAAATATGATCGAAAATCATTTTTCGGATTTTCGACTTTTCAGCGAATGAAATTTGTTTAAATGTTCAAGCACACACACTTGTATTTATACGTATACATTTAACAAAGAAGAGTGGTTAGCATTAAAATATAATTAGTATATTAAATAAGAGGTTAGAAAATAATTAAAGAATTATGTAAAATAAGACTTTCTTTCTTATTTTAAGTGATAAAGTACTATGTAGTACACTAATAGAGTGTGATGTGATGGAAGGCACATCAAGGAGGTGTACCATGGTTGAATTTTTGCAAGGGTAGAAAGGACTTTTGGCTAAGGGGTAGTAGGTGTAATTCGCCAACTATCCATGTTTATAAAAGAGCACCTTCCATTTCATTTTCCTGCTTTGCCTCATTTTCTATTTTAGCTCTCTTCTTTTCCACTCTTCTTCACTCTTATTCCACTTAAGTTTTATAAAAGAAATCACCTCAAAAAAGTCATCCTTTTCCACCTCGAATTTTTAAACATCATTGCTATCACCCTCTTCTTCTCAAAGATCCAAATTTTTAAGCCAAAAGCCCATAGTTGGATCATGGTCGTGTGCATGCAACTGATATGGGAGAGCTTTAGCCGAGCATGCATGGTGGTGGTGTGATGTGCACGTAAATGTGCATATTTTTACCACCATATTTAATCTATTTAAATTAAATAAATGATCATATCGGGTATTTTAACTTGTTTAAACCAAAATTCAAATTATTTCAAATTGTCACATATTCATCTTCATCCAAGGGCAAAATGGTTATTTTTGTGCA
The DNA here is from genome assembly GCA_030737815.1 of Allium fistulosum. Taxonomy (NCBI): domain Eukaryota; kingdom Viridiplantae; phylum Streptophyta; class Magnoliopsida; order Asparagales; family Amaryllidaceae; genus Allium; species Allium fistulosum. Next base: position 544,460,118 of record CM060903.1, read on the forward strand.
TATATTAATTTTCTAAAATTTAATTGAAAATTTCTATATTGTTTTGTAGGAATTTGAATTCATATACAAGTGGTTTCATGATGATATATGCATGCACAAGAGTGAAGAGAACAAATGAAGATGGAAATAATTCAAAGTGAAGATAATGGAGGACCCCACCTACCCACCTTTCTTCATGTACAAATTAGAGGCTAATGCACATGCTTATGGAATTAATGGCTTCATGTACACTTAAATGATGATTAGTGGATATTAATGATTACTTGGCCACCACACTTCCTACAAGGGCAATTTGGTCATTCCCCAAAAATATGAATTAGGGTTTAACACTTGTATAAATACCCGATATCTTCAAGTAACCCCTTTCTTCCTTAGTTTATCTTAGTTTTAGTTTAGGCTCAAAATAAAAAGACATGCTCTCTTTCTTTTTTTTCATGGCTACTTAGCCATTTTTATTTTCATGTAATTTCCTTTCTTTTTCTTATGCAATTTAATTACTTGTTCATTTTACATTCCTTGTTCATTTACTTTAATGTTGGTAGTGTAGATTTACATTCATGCAAAGTATTTAGTTTTAAATCTTGTTAATTAGCTTCTCTTTTCCGTTAGCTTTCATTTTCCTTTCTTTTTGCTTTCATGTTGCTAGCTACATTTGTTCATATGATAACAAATATGAGTGGCTAATCCCTACAATTTAGGGGTACTGAAGCTCTCTAGTATGTAGATGCAACATTTTGATGTTTATTCTCTCTTTTTGTGCTTAATGAATCATTTGAAGTGGTTTAACTTGTTGTATTTGATGTGAATTTGATAGCCTATATTGTTGACACCAAATAGGCTATGCTTAAACAATCACAAACAATGATCACCTCTTCATCTACATATGATAATGGTAATAAAGTGATTGTTGAAATTAAAATTTGATGGTCTATATTTCTAAACAATAGTTAATAGGCCATGCTTAAAATAGATTTTTCTTTCAACTTTGTTGTCATATTTCATGAAAGTTAAATGTGTATTAGTGGTTGTGTTATAGTTTGATGGTTTATATTGTGCTAATTAATAGCGCAAATATACCATACTTATGATAAGCACATCAACTAATTACACTAATGACAAGAAAAGAGAGATCATAAATTCATTTTGTTGATTTATGTGATCTAGAGAGTGGAAATTGCCTCTAAAATGCCTTCACACTCTCATATTTTTATCAACTTTCTTTTGCTAGTTTTCTACATTTTTAGCTAATCACATTTTCAACTTTGGTTAATTTGATTTAATAGAGATTTAAAATCAACAATTCCTTGCGGATCGACCCGTACACGCCACGTACATCAATAGTACGTCGTGCGCTTGCAGTTATATTTTTAATTTAAATTCATTCGACGGTTTTCTAAACCGATAGAAAATCCGTCGTTGAACAAGTTTTTGGCGCCGTTGCTGGGGAATTTGCTTTGATTTTGATTTTCTATTCTTCGAATTAATTTTGTTTGATTTCGTGTGTTTGTTTAGTGTGTGTTTGCATTTAAAAAAATAAAAAAATAAAAAAAAATTGTGTGTTTGTTTGATTTTTGTGTGCATTTGTTGTTCTATTTTCATTTGTATTTTCTCCTTTCTATTCAAAAAAAAAGAGTTAGCACAGTTAGTACCTTGCATTTGTTTGTAGTCATTTTGGTGGTTCGTTGTTTTCAAGTTGTTTCTGTTTTCATCATTCAGTTTGCATTGCATTTCACTGTTCATTGATTATCTTACATCACTGTTTCATTTAGTTCTCTTGCATTTGCATAAAAAAAAACACAATTCAAAAGCAAAAATATTTTTATTTGCATTCGTTTTTACATTCACATTTTACATCTGCCTTTGCTTTTACATTTTACAAATACAATTTCAAAAACTGTGCAAACACCCTGGTGTGCACATCAGCCTGCACACAAAACCCCCCTCTGCCTCAACACTTCCCACTGTCATTTCATTTACCATCAAAACAAACCACTTCCTCCACCACTCATACACCACAAAACCATCAATCTTCACTTCCAAACTACAAATTGTCCTCTGTTAATAAACTGCATCATATTCCACTTCGATTGCAATCTTCCCTTCTCCACTACCCCAACATCACACTACTACTATCACGACCATTGCAGCTCTACAAACAAACCAACCTCCATCCTCAAAACGTGTCAGCCTGTACATCATATCCCCTACACCATTTACTGCCTCTGCCTTCTTACATTGCCAAACTACTGCTTCTCCTCTCGACCTTGCCTTATTCCATACAACACTTCAATCCATCCACTCTTTCAAACCTCCAACCACATCTCAGTATCACTGCCACTCACTCTCCTTTGCTGCACATTTCAATTAACATCCATTTCCATCTATTCACTACAAACTTCAGTGCCTCTGCCTGCACACAGTGCACTCAAAATTGTTGCATACAACTGCTACCTCAACAACCACTTCAACCCCACTCCACTGACATTACCACTTCACGTCCCATCCCTCTATTCAAACTCTACAAATCAAAAACCTATTCAACATACTTCAACAACAAAACTTCCCTTCCAACCTCTCACTTAAAATCAAAGCAACACCTGCTCCACCATACAATCTACATCAATCCCACACCCATCATCTTCAACACTACAAACCATATACATATCACCACTGACATCAAATTATCTTCACTGTTCCCAATCTGCCACTGTCATTCATCACTTAACAGCCCCTTAATACTCCTCTCTGCCCTGCCATAAAAAACAGTGCAGTGTCGAACATTTCCAACTATCAAGCCCGCTGCCGCATTTCACTACCATCTGCCACCATTTCATACGACACCAAGCCATATTTTCATCTTTAAACACACATTACCCTACATATTCAACCTCATCTCACTTCTGCCACCCACACCTGAACTTCAACTGACTCCTTCTCCCTATCACCATATCCAAAACTCCTCCACTACAAAGCAATTGCCTGACCATCAGTGCATAACTACCTCTGACAAACCACCCACAGTCATTGCCTTCATCTCTTCTCACCATACTGCCTACTTCGCCTTGCCTTCGAATTTCAACAATACCTCCTTGCCTTTCCATAAATTCTGCATCTTCATTCCACCACAACCATTCAAACTTTCCTTCCTTCTGCCCTTACACGTCACTTCTCCATCATCACTTTACATACAAAAATCAACTGCTGCAATTCATCTAATCCTTCATCCCACCCCACTGCGATTCATCAAAACACTACTGCACTACCAACATATCCTCACCATTCACCTTCAACAAACAGTGCACCACCTATCACAAACAACCTTACAAACTACTTCAAGTCAAACCATCTAACCACCAATGTGCTACAATTCAAACAGTGTACCAGTCATTTCACATACCACTCCTGACTCCATACAACTACATATAACAGCTTATCACACCTTGCATTCAGTCTTACTGTCTTCTTACCACCGCTCTGCCATCACCCATCCCCTTCACCGAACTCGAGAACCGCAACTTCCACTGCAATCGCCATATCCACATACCAAACTGCATAACAACCACACTTGAAAACAACCACAAAAACCATTACTGACAACAATCGCGAATCGTTCAAACCATTGCCGTGAACAACCACATCCCCTCGATCAATCGCCTACTCCAATCAACGCCAACCTTGATTCGAAACCCCCTCGCCTGAACCGATTACAGCACCACAACAAAACTGCATCACCTCTAACATATCTCCTATTCCATCACACTCCTTGCTGCAACAAGACAACAACTCTCCCACCTTCTGTTGCGACCAACCATTTCTAACAACCCATACCTCGACCACTTCGACAACACCAAAACCAAGTCACGATCACTTCGCTCCTCAACTCACCGTCGAAATCACCACTCACCAAATCCCCAAAATCGAACTCACCTCTACATCAAATCACTTCGCCTCCCAAATCACAACCCAAATTCACCAAAATCGGCCTGCTCGAACTACCCAATCCCCCCCAATCATCAAACAGCGCCGTGACCAATCGCCTCGAACTTGAACACACATACCCTAAAAAGGAATTGAATCTCCCAAAACCAAGTTTTCTGGGATTTAATTTTGATTACGAGTTGTTTGTAATTTTAGTTTCTGGGATTTGAGTAATTCGGTGTAAATACGTGAAATATAAAATGAAACGAGGTTGTAATTGATTTAATAAAAAGTTTGGGTCGGGTTGCGAAGTGTATTTTCTTTTTCTTTTTTTTCTTTTTTTTATCTTAGCTAATTTTCAAATAAGAAATTTTATTTTGTTTTTAAGTGTTTAGTTTTAGTTTGTTAAAACAAAAAAACAAAAAAAAAATTAAGTAAAACTTCACTTTTAAGTTTCCTTCCCAAAAAAAAACTTTGGAATTTGTTAAAAAAAGGTGGGGTTGTTGTAAATTTGTTTGGGTTTAGTTTGTTCTATTTTTTTCATTTGTTTTAGTCTTTCTTTGATATAAAAAAATTGTATATATTTTGTTTTTATTTCAGGTTGACAAAGCAGAATTTCAGAAGAAGAGGAGCTGTTGCTATAAAACTGCTCTGCTTGCTTGTTTAAAAAAAAGTTTTTTGCTTTCATCTCTAGTTTGTATTTTCCTTGCATTATTGTTTGCTTGCATTTTAGAAAAAAAAATCAAAAATAAAAAAAAACCAAAAAACAAAAACAGAAATTTCATTCGTAATTGCATTGTTAACACACGTTTAATTTCTCCTTTGCATTTAATCCTAGAATTTGTTAATAATAATGGTTAGACATCGATAGCTCTTCATTGTATATTGACAAGTTGTCTTCTTTGAACAATTTACTTTCTCGGTGTCTAGGCTACGACAGAGTAATAACCATTTATAAATATTATGGTGATATGTAAATATTATAGTGGTTGTTCCTCTGAAGGTACTTAAACCTTCGGCTGCATTGCTACGGTAATTCGTGGTGCACCGATAAATCCTGTCTGTTACCTGGCCGAGAACTATCTTGTTTATTTAAGACAATGTATGATTATAAAATTTTGGTTTAACATAGGATAAATCATTTGTAATTAGACCCTTGCTGTAACGACCCGTAAATTTCAACTGTTTTAATAACGTAATTAGTTGAAATTTTGTGAAATTTTAAACGATACAATTTTGAAATAAAAATTTAATATTTGGAATACAACTAGTTAAACATAGCGACTGGTAAATTTTCTTCCGAAAATATGAAAGTTTATTTCGCACGTAAATTCACTTCAATTTAATCAGTTAAAAAGCAATGAAAATAAAATGTTTCCGAAACCTAAATATTTTTACATAGAAAAATTCTAAAGCATCTTCTGAGCAAGATGTTAGTTTGTCGTTTTTCCAAATTCGGACATCTTTGGCTCCGTCGATCTTATTTTTCAGCGTTTTTCTTGCATTTTCCGTTATTAGAAAATTCGAATTTTTATAACTAAATCGTACCACTGATATCTTTATACCGTTTTGATCGTCTCGTCGTGCTGATCTCAACAGTGTATTCATTTGTGTATTTCGGTAATCCGGTACGCGTTGAGACCGTAAAACAGATAACCACGACGGCCCGTCTTTTATTTCCTAGTGACCGTTTATTTTCCACCGTTCAGAAACCAATAGCCAGCAGCTTTTATTACCTCTGGGAATTCACGTAGCTGACTATTGATTGTTACCGCTTTTCATTTATTGCTTGTTCATTTTGTCTGCCCTTTCCTATTCTTTGTTTTGCCGTGATCTCTCCTTATTTTCTTCTTTCAGACTTCTCTTTTTTTTTCCTAATTTGCTTCTGTCTATTTTGAAAGAAAATATATACAATAAAACAAAGTTTTGCATAACATTTCTAAATATAGCCTAAAACGATTTTAGCTGCAACCCTCCCATCAGCTGATCATGGCAGCCAACCTCCGCCTCTTCCACCCGAGATCACCCTCCCATTTCCACGCGCGAGCCGAGCCTACTACCACCGAACCACCCATCACCATACCTCCATCTCCGCGGCCAATGCCTCACGCGGCACCTCCCCTCTTCCTACCGACAGCCGCCTCTCACTCTCGTACTCTATTGCCTTCCCCGGAAGCTTGCAGCCACCCAAGCGAGTCACTCCGCCACCATCCTTCCCCGGCACCTCTCCTCATTGCCTGCAACCGGAACCGCCATCCCACTTCTTTTTCCACATCCGCCACGCCGTACCCCCTCTGCTCCATGCCTACACCCACGCCCAGCCTGCAAGCACCACCGAGATCCTCTGCATTCTCCACGTGAGCCTTCCTCTTTTCTCTCTCTCCGCCTTGTTCCCTCCGTCTTCGACCCGCGTCTCTTGCCTATCCAGATTTGCACGTCCCTATTGCGTGAGTTTATGTACTTTCATATTAAGTTCTATATGCATGAGTATATACTAGTTAGTTTTATTGATTTATATATATTGGTACATAGTTAGTTATATATGTTTATATAGGTCAGTTAACTAGTTTCAATATAAGATGTGTTAAAGAAGTTGTAAGCAGCCTTAGTGTTATATTTGTTTGTTAAAAATTTTACTTTAACTGAGTATATATATATATATTATTTTTCGGGTTTTAACGTATTGTTTATATATATAGATGTTTGTATATATATAGATTCGTATGTCAGTATAAACATGAGTTCATAATATGTTGTCTGTATATTTCAATAAAGTAATGCTACTTAGGCTTATAATATAGTTGGATCTGAAGTCTTAACAGATGGGTATATTAGCATATAGTTAATATATTATGTTAGTGCTGTGTGAATAAAGGTGTATAGTTCGCTCATACTAAGCTTTATATTTGATTATGAAATTTTTTTTACAGATATAATCTGTTAGCTTTATATATATGTTATACATAAATTTTGTTGTTTATATGAAGTACACATGTACAGATTCCATAAATATGTTTGCTATAAACATATGGGCGGTTTGGTATTAGCGTATAGATATAAAAATTGTATATCTATAATCGTTTGCTTATATTTCTTTCGACATATATAGCTATAAATTTCTAGTCTGCATCTACATTTATTTTATACGGTCTGCACATATGTCTAGGGGCATGAACATTTGTTTACACGCAAAGTTTTTGTTTTGTTACATTGGAAAATTTCTTTTAAGATGTGCATATATATAGGTTCTTAAATAATATCTTATATAAAATAGTGTAATATGGAACTTATATTGCTGTAGCCTGCATGGTTAATATATGATTTTATATAAGTAGGTTTCTTTAAATAAATATAGTGTATATATGTGTGTTTGATTTCTTCTATATGTGTTTTAATTTGAAACAATGATTTTGAAATGTATATCTATATATTTAATATAAAACGGGTTTGACTTTAAAATATAAGTTTACATGTAAATAGTTATATATATAGTTATATATATATATATATATATATATATATATATAAAGTGCACTTAGACTATTTATCATCATCGATCCAGTTCTGATTTGATTTCGTCAATTTCTATTTCTCAGCTTTGATCGACCAATTCGTGCCCATCTCACCTTGCTTTGGAAATCGTATTTAGATCGGTCATTTCGCAATTCAAATTATAGCCGGATGTGTTGTCTATCCCCTCTCTAGCCTCGAAAGGTGAGCACTCACTCACGATTAACGTTCTTTTATTTATTTAAATTTGATTTCAAATTGAAACGATAATTGAAATATGCTGCAGTTAGTTATTCACACTGTTTTATATGCTATTACCTGTATCAGTTAACCTATGACATCTGACACCATTATCTGTTATATATGCAATGATAATCCAGTTTGGTTGTTAAATGATTGATTGTTTGATGTTCACAATTGGACGTTAAATTATTAATGATGTAAGTGATTAATAATTTGAAATTGAAATTGACGTAGGATAGTTAGATTTGATATATGTGTTAAATTTGATTAAATGACATTTGTATAATATGACCCCTTTAACTGATAAATTTATTGACACGTAGGATTTGTTTAATTACACTTTGAACCACTGAATGTATGTTGTTAAATTGATGATGTATGAAATTGTAAATAGATGACAAGTGAAAAACCATAATGCAATAATCTATAATCTACATGAAATGATAGTGTAGATTCTAGAAATAGTTATATTAATTTGCACAAACAACAATGCGAATTAATACGGTTATTCCGGGATTATTTGAATTGATTATTGGATTGATATTGATTGTTGTTATTGCTTGTTTATTTACTTTGACATCATCCCAGTTATCACACTGCAAGTTCCCTTTGCTATGTTTTGATTTTGAATTGAATTGGAATCGGGTTGAAATGATAAATACCCAATTTGAACTTTGACCTAAGATAGGAAATTAAATAAAACCCGATTGGTCAATAATTTGATTTAAAATAAAACGAAGATTTTATTTAAATAAATAATATGGTTTTGAAATGATGTTGAAATTTGAATTTTTATGAAAGGAAAATGTTAATATTTAATAATCTGAAACAAAATATTAACAATGTAATTGATGAAAGAATGTTGTTTAATTTGAGAAATGATTGAATTAAGTTGAAATGATTTAATAATTAAGTTTGAAATTACATTTAAGTTTGAAATTATTAAACTTTGAAATTATTTAATAATTAAGTTTTGAATTATTTAATAATTAAATAAGATTGAATTATTTAATGATTAAATTGAATTGAATTCTTTAATAAGTAAAATTGGACTTTTGAATAAGTGAATTTACTTCATAAATAATTGAAATTGAGTTTTCTTTATTAATTAAGTTGGAAAATCATTTAAGTAAATAAATAAGTGAAATTGAATTTCTTTATCAAGAAATAAAATGTGATTTATTGAAATTAATGTAAGACTAGAAATTTGAAGAATTTGATTGATGAATTTAATTTAATTCAAATTGTAAGTTTTAATATAATGAAGTTGAATTTAAATAATGGATTTAATGAATTGGAAATTTAACAGAAATTGTTTTGAATGGAAAATTTACTTAATGAATATTGAATGAAATCGATAGATAAATTTAAATTGATTTGAATGTTAAATTAAATTAATTTAAATGATTTTGAAATGAAACCGATATACGAACTTGAATCAATATTTGAATTGAAATTGAATTATAAGATTTTGAAACGGCAAATTGGAAGTTTTGAAACGTAAATTTTGGAAATTGGTTTAGAAAGACAAACGAAATGTTGATTTATAAACTCTGATTGAAATTGGAATTGATTTGGTTTTGAAATAAATAAACGACCAATCGGTGTAATAATTACGAAACTTATTAAAGAGACCGGAATCGGTTATGGATATACTCTCTATCTAAACCGAAAACCACTTTAATAACTATACGCGTAGTGTGATCCAGAATGAAGTGGTTTGAATGATGTACGTGATGATTGAAGAAAGAGAACGATAATGGATAGCCTTGACACTTGTGTCAAATTGGAAATGACTAAAACAGGAGCCGTGCCGGGCCAATGGAGGATTAGCTACCTTAAGTGAACACACTTCTTCGAACTACTCATTACTTGTTGTCGATTGGTGCACCCTTGAGTTTGGGAGTGTTGTTTCACGGTGTTGCGGGCACTGCGGCGTTGCGTTCTCACCAGTCCGGATCAGGCAAACGGTAGTATCACTACCTTGGGTATTGCCTCATGTGCCTTGTCATACTTGTATTCCCTATTCGCGACCACTACAAATTTGTTTTGTACCTTTAGTATATGGATTGCCCTCTGGTGACTTCCGGTTTTGGGGAAACTACGATCTTGTATATGCTTTTGGGAATAAAAATGTGTTAAGGGTGGAATGGGCCATGACTTAACACTATTTTGATATCTTTTTATATTACTGATAGACATTATCTACTTATCGTACACTACTACCTAGTAGATAGTTTAACGGATCCTTAAAGGATGGTTATTCCAAACATCCTTTGAGTTACTTGTATTTCAATTGCTATTTCACTTGAGTTGGATTTATAAATATAAGAATGTTAATCCTGACTCGAGTGTTTTGTGTTTTGCTTTACGCTCGGGTTAGACTGAGTGTACCAGTATTCGAGACTCACCTTTGAAGTTGGAGCTTTGCTTGAAGATCCAGCCATCTATTCTGGTTTCAGTATTCGATGATTCCAGTGATGTATTCTGATTTGTATCTGATGTATCGTGTTACTCTTCCGTTGTATCTGATTTAACTCTGATGTATCGTATTACTCTTCTGTTGTAAACTCTGATGTATATTATATATTCATATAGTAGCTTCATGAACTACTATCTCTTTTATTTCCGCTGCAATTATTACTCTGTGTCTGTGATCTGTGATTATTTATTTACTGTATATGTTCAGTTTTGCCAAATTTAAATTAACAACGCGGTATTTTGAGCAATTCAATTCCGGCATGAGTGTCTACCTATACACTTATAATGGATGCGAATGGTCCAAAATAGCGGGTCGTTACAGTTGGTATCAGAGCTTTGGTAGCTCTAGGCAAAACTTAGCATGTATGGTAAATGTATTTACAGAATCACTCCCACTCGAGTTTCAATCTCTTCCTTTTGACTCAATTCCTTTAAATTTTGGAACGTTCTCCTCGGTTCCAAAATTCATTTGTGTCCTTCACTATTCATCTTCTTTCAATTCTGGAGCACCCCATAACTCCATTTTGAATGATATCTATAATAGGTCGGCGGTCTCGCCAATCTTCGAATGATTCGTAAAGGAGCAAAACTCCTTTATAATAGGCATCGATTTACCGGAGATTTCTGTATTTTCGGTTTACGATGCTATCTATTCCCTGCTATACCTGAATTCCATCTCTTGAGATCGAGTGTTGATTTACCTCGGAATTCAGCACCGATCTTATTCTTGAAGTTAAGGACGACCGGTTAAGGTTGCCCGTGAATTAAATAAACTTACCCATCTTCCGATTCTGTTATTGAATCATCTTATCTTTTCTTTCGAATTTGTCTTCGAATCAGAATTCTCTTTGATTTGAGTCCATCAAATTTGAATCCCTATCCTTGCTTTGAAATTCATTCCTGTATCGTCGAGCAAGGAAGTGTAATTGTAAATTAATGTTTAAAAATGTTTTAATATATATTGTGTTGTTTGAGTTGTTGATGCTGATTTGGGTTTCCGATCGATTCGTCTGATCAACGCTATCGATAGGATTTCCAAAACACTTTAACAGAGCAAACTGACACAATATCGTTTTCAAATTTGGTAAACAAAATAATTTTTTTTTTGAATGATTATATTATATATAAATATAAGTTTTCTTAAATTAAATTATTAATGAATTTGTTGTCAGAAATGATAATATTTGATTATCATTTATTGTTTTGCAAACCATTGATTTTCCAACTTATAAATAAATGGAAATTATAAACTTGGTTTATAAATTGATTTTGTAAATTTAAAATGAATTAAATCAAGAATTTGAGAATTTAATTTACAGTGATTTCAAGCTTTAGTTTTTAAATTTTTAAAATGTATATTATTGAAGGTATTTTCAAATAGAAACTGTTTTCAAAGAACTTTAAAACGTTGAAATCAGTGCTCTTCTCTTTGTCGTTGGAAAATAATTTCGGTGATGGCGGCCGCATCATCGACATTCATTTTCGAGTTTTGAAGTGGAGAAACCATTCTGTAACTTTGCTACGGTTTTGTTTTAAAATATATATATATATATATATATATATATTTTGAATTGAATTTCTTCAGTATATTTTGATTCACATATATATATGTATCTTATTTTAAATTTAATTTGATTTGATATAAATATTTTATATATATCTCTAAATTGTTTAAAGTAAATCGGAAATCTAATTCTTAAATTTTGTTAAAGGATGATTTTAATTATAAATAAAACCAAAATTTGGAATAAATATTTAAACTTGAATAATTGAATTGGGAAAATTTTATTTGTATATTGTTCAACTGCATTCTAATACAACTTACCTAAATCATTCAGAAGTTGAATATGTAATTGGATAATATATAAGATAAATTGAATTTATAAATAAAATTTGAGTGTTTATAATAAATGTTATACACTAAATTTTGATTATAAAGATGTTAATAGAGTTAGATAGGATAATAAGTAAACTCAGTTAATAATGAAATAAATTTGTTTTGAAAGAATCAATAAATTGAAATTTGATTAACTTATGGAAATACCTTGAATTTAAAATCAATTATTGAATATGAATTAATTTAAATTGAAATTTATATGGTTTAATTTAATTTATATGGGTTAAACATATATGATAAGATATATTGAGTAGAATAAATTTAACAATAATTTGGAATAAAGAAGAATTTAAATTATGAAAAAAAAAATATTATAATAAAAGACTATTCAAATTTATGGTTTCAGGAATTGTAAATTGAAGAAATGAGATATTAAGATAATGAATTTAGAAATAGTTGAGGTTTATTTTAGTGAAATCAAATGGATTAAATCAATTATTGAATATCAATTAATTTAAAATTGAATTTATATGGTTTAAATTAATAGTTATTTTGTATTTCAAATCTGTTTCTTTTTTATTTTTCTATTCTCCAACCTCGTTCCTTTTCGGGGACGAAAAGTTTTGAGTGGGGAGAGTGTAACGACCCATAAATTTCAACTGTTTTAATAACGTAATTAGTTGAAATTTTGTGAAATTTTAAACGATAAAATTTTGAAATAAAAATTTAATATTTGGAATACGTCTAGTTAAACATAGCGACTGGTAAATTTTCGTCCGAAAATATGAAAGTTTATTTCGCGCGTAAATTCACTTCAATTTAATCAGTTAAAAAGCAATGAAAATAAAATGTTTCCGAAACCAAAATATTTTTACATAGAAAAATTCTAAACCATCTTCTGAGCAAGATGTTAGTTTGTCATTTTTCCAAATTCGGACATCTTTGGCTCCGTCGATCTTATTTTTCAACGTTTTTCTTGCATTTTCCGTTATTAGAAAATTCGAATTTTTATAACTAAATCGTACCACTGATATCTTTATACCGTTTTGATCGTCTCGTCGTGCTGATCTCAACAGTGTATTCATTTGTGTATTTCGGTAATCCGGTACGCGTTGAGACCGTAAAACAGATAACCGCGACGGCCCGTCTTTTATTTCCTAGTGACCGTTTATTTTCCACCGTTCAGAAACCAATAGCCAGCAGCTTTTATTACCTTTGGGAATTCACGTAGCTGACTATTGATTGTTACAGCTTTTCATTTATTGCTTGTTCATTTTGTCTGCCCTTTCCTATTCTTTGTTTTGCCGTGATCTCTCCTTATTTTCTTCTTTCAGACTTCTCTTTTTTTTTCCTAATTTGCTTCTGTCTATTTTGAAAGAAAATATATACAATAAAACAAAGTTTCGCATAGCATTTCTAAATATAGCCTAAAACGATTTTAGCTGCAACCCTCCCGTCAACTGATCACGACAGCCAACCTCCGCCTCTTCCACCCGAGATCACCCTCCCATTTCCACGCGCGAGCCGAGCCCACTACCACCGAACCACCCATCACCATACCTCCATCTCCGCGGCCAACGCCTCACGCGGCACCTCCCCTCTTCCTGCCGACAGCCGCCTCTCACTCTCGTACTCTATTGCCTTCCCCGGAAGCTTGCAGCCACCCAAGCTAGTCACTCCGCCACCATCCTTCCCCGGCACCTCTCCTCACTGCCTGCAACCGGAACCACCATCCCACTTCTTTTTCCACATCCGCCACGCCGTACCCCCTCTTCTCCATGCCTACACCAACGCCCAGCCTGCAAGCACCACCGAGATCCTCTGCATTCTCCACGTGAGCCTTCCTCTTTTCTCTCTCTCCGCCTTGTTCCCTCCGTCTTCGACCCGCGTCTCTTGCCTATCCAGATTTGCACGTCCCTATTGCGTGAGTTTATGTACTTTCATATTAAGTTCTATATGCATGAGTATATACTAGTTAGTTTTATTGATTTATATATATGGGTAAATAGTTAGTTATATATGTTTATATAGGTCAGTTAACTAGTTTCAATATATGATGTGTTAAAGAAGTTGGAAGCAGCCTTAGTGTTATATTTGTTTGTTAAAATTTTTACTTTAACTGAGTATATATATATTATCTTTCGGGTTTTAACGTATTGTTTATATATATAGATGTTTGTATATATATAGATTCGTATGTTAGTATAAACATGAGTTCATAATATGTTGTCTGTATATTTCAATAAAGTAATGCTACTTAGGCTTATAATATAGTTGGATCTGAAGTCTTAACAGATGGGTATATTAGCATATAGTTAATATATTATGTTAGTGCTGTGTGAATAAAGGTGTAAAGTTCGCTCATACTAAGCTTTATATTTGATTATGAAATTTTTTTTACAGATATAATCTGTTAGCTTTATATATATGTTATACATAAATTTTGTTGTTTATATAAAGTACACATGTACAGATTCCATAAATATGTTTGCTATAAACATATGGGCGGTTTGGTATTAGCGTATAGATATAACAATTGTATATCTATAATCGTTTGCTTATATTTCTTTCAACATATATAGTTATAAATTTCTAGTCTGCATCTACATTTATTTTATACGGTCTGCACATATGTCTAGGGGCATGAACATTTGTTTACACGCAAAGTTTTTGTTTTGTTACATTGGAAATTTTCTTTTAAGATGTGCATATATATAGGTTCTTAAATAATATCTTATATAAAATAGTGTAATATGGAACTTATATTGTTGTAGCCTGCATGGTTAATATATGATTTTATATAAGTAGGTTTCTTTAAATAAATATAGTGTATATATGTGTGTTTGATTTCTTCTATATGTGTTTTAATTTGAAACAATGATTTTGAAATGTATATCTATATATTTAATATAAAACGGGTTTGACTTTAAAATATAATTTTACATGTAAATAGTTATATATATAGTTATATATATATATAAAGTGCACTTAGACTATTTATCATCATCGATCCAGTTCTGATTTGATTTCGTCAATTTCTATTTCTCAGCTTTGATCGACCAATTCGTGCCCATCTCACCTTGCTTTGGAAATCGTATTTAGATCGGTCATTTCGCAATTCAAATTATAGCCGGATGTGTTGTCTATCCCCTCTCTTGCCTCGAAAGGTGAGCACTCACTCACGATTAACGTTCTTTTATTTATTTAAATTTGATTTCAAATTGAAACGATAATTGAAATATGCTGCAGTTAGTTATTCACACTGTTTTATATGCTATTACCTGTATCAGTTAACCTATGACATCTGACACCATTATCTGTTATATATGCAATGATAATCCAGTTTGGTTGTTAAATGATTGATTGTTTGATGTTCACAATTGGACGTTAAATTGTTAATGATGTAAGTGATTAATAATTTGAAATTGAAATTGACGTAGGATAGTTAGATTTGATATATGTGTTAAATTTGATTAAATGACATTTGTATAATATGACCCCTTTAACTGATAAATTTATTGACACGTAGGATTTGTTTAATTACACTTTGAACCACTGAATGTATGTTGTTAAATTGATGATGTATGAAATTGTAAATAGATGACAAGTGAAAAACCATAATGCAATAATCTACAATCTACATGAAATGATAGTGTAGATTCTAGAAATAGTTATATTAATTTGCGCAAATAACAATGCGAATTAATACGGTTATTCCGGGATTATTTGAATTGATTATTGGATTGATATTGATTGTTGTTATTGCTTGTTTATTTACTTTGACATCATCCCAGTTATCACACTGCAAGTTCCCTTTGCTATGTTTTGATTTTGAATTGAATTGGAATCGGGTTGAAATGATAAATACCCAATTTGAACTTTGACCTAAGATAGGAAATTAAATAAAACCCGATTGGTCAATAATTTGATTTAAAATAAAACGAAGATTTTATTTGAATAAATAATATGGTTTTGAAATGATGTTGAAATTTGAATTTTTATGAAAGGAAAATGTTAATATTTAATAATCTGAAACAAAATATTAACAATGTAATTGATGAAAGAATGTTGTTTAATTTGAGAAATGATTGAATTAAGTTGAAATGATTTAATAATTAAGTTTGAAATTACATTTAAGTTTGAAATTATTAAACTTTGAAATTATTTAATAATTAAGTTTTGAATTATTTAATAATTAAATAAGATTGAATTATTTAATGATTAAATTGAATTGAATTCTTTAATAAGTAAAATTGGACTTTTGAATAAGTGAATTTACTTCATAAATAATTGAAATTGAGTTTTCTTTATTAATTAAGTTGGAAAATCATTTAAGTAAATAAATAAGTGAAATTGAATTTCTTTATCAAGAAATAAAATGTGATTTATTGAAATTAATGTAAGACTAGAAATTTAAAGAATTTGATTGATGAATTTAATTTAATTCAAATTGTAAGTTTAAATATAATGAAGTTGAATTTAAATAATGGATTTAATGAATTGGAAATTTAACAGAAATTGTTTTGAATGGAAAATTTACTTAATGAATATTGAATGAAATCGATAGATAAATTTAAATTGATTTGAATGTTAAATTAAATTAATTTAAATGATTTTGAAATGAAACCGATATACGAACTTGAATCAATATTTGAATTGAAATTGAATTATAAGATTTTGAAACGGCAAATTGGAAGTTTTGAAACGTAAATTTTGGAAATTGGTTTAGAAAGACAAACGAAATGTTGATTTATAAACTCTGATTGAAATTGGAATTGATTTGGTTTTGAAATAAATAAACGACCAATCGGTGTAATAATTACGAAAGTTATTAAAGAGACCGGAATCGGTTATGGATATACTCTCCATCTAAACCGAAAACCACTTTAATAACTATACGCGGAGTGTGATCCAGAATGAAGTGGTTTGAATGATGTACGTGATGATTGAAGAAAGAGAACGATAATGGATAGCCTTGACACTTGTGTCAAATTGGAAATGACTAAAACAGGAGTCGTGCCGGGCCAATGGAGGATTAGCTACCTCAAGTGAACACACTTCTTCGAACTACTCATTACTTGTTGTCGATTGGTGCACCCTTGATTTTAGGAGTGTTGTTTCACGGTGTTGCGGGCGCTGCGGCGTTACGTTCTCACCAGTCCGGATCAGGCAAACGGTAGTATCACTACCTTGGGTATTGCCTCATGTGCCTTGTCATACTTGTATTCCCTATTCGCGACCACTACAAATTTGTTTTGTACCTTTAGTATATGGATTGCCCTCTGGTGACTTCGGGTTTTGGGGAAACTACGGTCTTGTATATGCTTTTGGGAAAAAAATGTGTTAAGGGTGGAATGGGCCATGACTTAACACTATTTTGATATCTTTTTATATTACTGATAGACATTATCTACTTATCGTACACTACTACCTAGTAGATAGTTTAACGGATCCTTAAAGGATGGTTATTCCAAACATCCTTTGAGTTACTTGTATTTCAATTGCTATTTCACTTGAGTTGGATATATAAATATAAGAATGTTAATCCTGACTCGAGTGTTTTGTGTTTTGCTTTACGCTCGGGTCAGACTGAGTGTACCAGTATTCGAGACTCACCTTTGAAGTTGGAGCTTTGCTTGAAGATCCAGCCATCTATTCTGCTTTCAGTATTCGATGATTCCAGTGATGTATTCTGATTTGTATCTGATGTATCGTGTTACTCTTCCGTTGTATCTGGTTTAACTCTGATGTATCGTATTACTCTTCTGTTGTAAACTCTGATGTATTTTATATATTCATATAGTAGCTTCATGAACTACTATCTCTTTTATTTCCGCTGCAATTATTACTCTGTGTCTGTGATCTGTGATTATTTATTTACTGTATATGTTCAGTTTTGCCAAATTTAAATTAACAACGCGGTATTTTGAGCAATTCAATTCCGGCATGAGTGTCTACCTATACACTTATAATGGATGCGAATGGTCCAAAATAGCAGGTCGTTACAGTTGGTATCAGTGCTTTGGTAGCTCTAGGCAAAACTTAGCATGTATGGTAAATGTATTTACAGAATCACTCCCACTCGAGTTTCAATCTCTTCCTTTTGACTCAATTCCTTTAAATTTTGGAACGTTCTCCTCGGTTCCAAAATTCATTCGTGTCCTTCACTATTCATCTTCTTTCAATTCTGGAGCACCCCATAACTCCATTTTGAATGATATCTATAATAGGTCGGCGGTCTCGCCAATCTTCGAATGATTCGTAAAGGAGCAAAACTCCTTTATAATAGGCATCGATTTACCGGAGATTTCTGTATTTTCGGTTTACGATGCTATCTATTCCCTGCTATACCTGAATTCCATCTCTTGAGATCGAGTGTTGATTTACCTCAGAATTCAGCACCGATCTTATTCTTGAAGTTAAGGACGACCGGTTAAGGTTGCCCGTGAATTAAATAAACTTACCCATCTTTCGATTCTGTTATTGAATCATCTTATCTTTTCTTTCGAATTTGTCTTCGAATCAGAATTCTCTTTGATTTGAGTCCATCAAATTTGAATCCCTATCCTTGCTTTGAAATTCATTCCTGTATCGTCGAGCAAGGAAGTGTAATTGTAAATTAATGTTTAAAAATGTTTTAATATATATTGTGTTGTTTGAGTTGTTGATGCTGATTTGCGTTTCCGATCGATTCGTTTGATCAACGCTATCGATAGGATTTCCAAAACACTTTAACAGAGCAAACTGACACAATATCGTTTTCAAATTGGGTAAACAAAATAATTTTTTTTTGAATGATTATATTATATATATATATATATAAGTTTTCTTAAATTAAATTATTGATGAATTTGTTGTCAGAAATGATAATATTTGATTATCATTTATTGTTTTGCAAACCATTGATTTTCCAACTTATAAATAAATGGAAATTATAAACTTGGTTTATAAATTGATTTTGTAAATTTAAAATGAATTAAATCAAGAATTTGAGAATTTAATTTACAGTGATTTCAAGCTTTGGTTTTTAAATTTTTAAAATGTATATTATTGAAGGTATTTTCAAATAGAAACCGTTTTCAAAGAACTTTAAAACGTTGAAATCAGTGCTCTTCTCTTTGTCGCTGGAAAATAATTTCGGTGATGGCGGCCGCATCATCGACATTCATTTTCGAGTTTCGAAGTGGAGAAACCATTATGTAACTTTGCTATGGTTTTGTTTTGAAATATATATATATATATATATTTTGAATTGAATTTCTTCAGTATATTTTGATTCACATATATATATATATGTATCTTATTTTAAATTTAATTTGATTTTATATAAATATTTTATATATATCTCTAAATTTTTTAAAGTAAATCGGAAATCTAATTCTTAAATTTTGTTAAAGGATGATTTTAATTATAAATAAAACCAAAATTTGGAATAAATATTTAAACTTGAATAATTGAATTGGGAAAATTTTATTTGTATATTGTTCAACTGCATTCTAATACAACTTACCTAAATCATTCAGAAGTTGACTATGTAATTGAATAATATATAAGATAAATTGAATTTATAAATAAAATTTGAGTGTTTATAATAAATGTTATACACTAAATTTTGATTATAAAGATGTTAATAGAGTTAGATAGGATAATAAGTAAACTCAGTTAATAATGAAATAAATTTGTTTTGAAAGAATTAATAAATTGAAATTTGATTAACTTATGGAAATACCTTGAATTTAAAATCAATTATTGAATATGAATTAATTTAAATTGAAATTTATATGGTTTAATTTAATTTATATGGGTTAAACATATGTGATAAGATATATTGAGTAGAATAAATTTAACAATAATTTGGAATAAAGAAGAATTTAAATTGTGAAAAAAAATAAGATTATAATAAAAGACTATTCAAATTTATGGTTTCACGAATTGTAAATTGAAGAAATGAGATAATAAGATAATGAATTTAGAAATAGTTGAGGTTTATTTTAGTGAAATCAAATGGATTAAATCAATTATTGAATATCAATTAATTTAAAATTGAATTTATATGGTTTAAATTAATAGTTATTTTGTATTTCAAATCTATTTCTTTTTGGTTTTTCTATTCTCCAACCTCGTTCCTTTTCGGGGACGAAAAGTTTTGAGTGGGGAGAGTGTAACGACCCGTAAATTTCAACTGTTTTAATAACGTAATTAGTTGAAATTTTGTGAAATTTTAAACGATAAAATTTTGAAATAAAAATTTAATATTTGGAATACGTCTAGTTAAACATAGCGACTGGTAAATTTTCGTCCGAAAATATGAAAGTTTATTTCGCGCGTAAATTCACTTCAATTTAATCAGTTAAAAAGCAATGAAAATAAAATGTTTCCGAAACCAAAATATTTTTACATAGAAAAATTCTAAACCATCTTCTGAGCAAGATGTTAGTTTGTCATTTTTCCAAATTCGGACATCTTTGGCTCCGTCGATCTTATTTTTCAACGTTTTTCTTGCATTTTCCGTTATTAGAAAATTCGAATTTTTATAACTAAATCGTACCACTGATATCTTTATACCGTTTTGATCGTCTCGTCGTGCTGATCTCAACAGTGTATTCATTTGTGTATTTCGGTAATCCGGTACGCGTTGAGACCGTAAAACAGATAACCGCGATGGCCCGTCTTTTATTTCCTAGTGACCGTTTATTTTCCACCGTTCAGAAACCAATAGCCAGCAGCTTTTATTACCTCTGGGAATTCACGTAGCTGACTATTGATTGTTACCGCTTTTCATTTATTGCTTGTTCATTTTGTCTGCCCTTTCCTATTCTTTGTTTTGCCGTGATCTCTCCTTATTTTCTTCTTTCAGACTTCTCTTTTTTTTTCCTAATTTGCTTCTGTCTATTTTGAAAGAAAATATATACAATAAAACAAAGTTTCGCATAGCATTTCTAAATATAGCCTAAAACGATTTTAGCTGCAACCCTCCCATCAGCTGATCAAGGCAGCTAACCTCCGCCTCTTCCACCCGAGATCACCCTCCCATTTCCACGCGCGAGCCGAGCCCACTACCACCAAACCACCCATCACCATACCTCCATCTCCGCGGCCAACGCCTCACGTGGCACCTCCCCTCTTCCTGCCGACAGCCGCCTCTCACTCTCGTACTTTATTGCCTTCCTCGGAAGCTTGCAGCCACCCAAGCGAGTCACTCCGCCACCATCCTTCCCCAGCACCTCTCCTCACTGCCTGCAACCGGAACCACCATCCCACTTCTTTTTCCACATCCGCCACGCCGTACCCCCTCTGCTCCATGCCTACACCCACGCCCAGCCTGCAAGCACCACCGAGATCCTCTGCATTCTCCACGTGAGCCTTCCTCTTTTCTCTCTCTCCGCCTTGTTCCCTCCGTCTTCGACCCGCCTCTCTTGCCTATCCAGATTTGCACGTCCCTATTGCGTGAGTTTGTGTACTTTCATATTAAGTTCTAAATGCATGAGTATATACTAGTTAGTTTTATTGATTTATATATATGGGTACATAGTTAGTTATATATGTTTATATAGGTCAGTTAACTAGTTTCAATATATGAAGTGTTAAAGAAGTTGTAAGCAGCCTTAGTGTTATATTTGTTTGTTAAAATTTTTACTTTAACTGAGTATATATATATATTATCTTTAGGGTTTTAACGTATTGTTTATATATATAGATGTTTGTATATATATAGATTCGTATGTCAGTATAAACATGAGTTCATAATATGTTGTCTGTATATTTCAATAAAGTAATGCTACTTAGGCTTATAATATAGTTGGATCTGAAGTCTTAACAGATGGGTATATTAGCATATAGTTAATATATTATGTTAGTGCTGTGTGAATAAAGGTGTACAGTTCGCTCATACTAAGCTTTATATTTGATTATGAAATTTTTTTTACAGATATAATCTGTTAGCTTTATATATATGTTATACATAAATTTTGTTGTTTATATGAAGTACACATGTACAGATTCCATAAATATGTTTGCTATAAACATATGGGCGGTTTGGTATTAGCGTATAGATATAACAATTGTATATCTATAATCGTTTGCTTATATTTCTTTCGACATATATAGTTATAAATTTCTAGTCTGCATCTACATTTATTGTATACGGTCTGCACATATGTCTAGGGGCATGAACATTTGTTTACACGCAAAGTTTTTGTTTTGTTACATTGGAAATTTTCTTTTAAGATGTGCATATATATAGGTTCTTAAATAATATCTTATATAAAATAGTGTAATATGGAACTTATATTGCTGTAGCCTGCATGGTTAATATATGATTTTATATAAGTAGGTTTCTTTAAATAAATATAGTGTATATATGTGTGTTTGATTTCTTCTACAATGATTTTGAAATGTATATCTATATATTTAATATAAAACGGGTTTGACTTTAAAATATAATTTTACATGTAAATAGTTATACATATAGTTATATATATATATATATAAAGTGCACTTAGACTATTTATCATCATCGATCCAGTTCTGATTTGATTTCGTCAATTTCTATTTCTCATCTTTGATCGACCAATTCGTGCCCATCTCACCTTGCTTTGGAAATCGTATTTAGATCGATCATTTCACAATTCAAATTATAGCCGGATGTGTTGTCTATCCCCTCTCTAGCCTCGAAAGGTGAGCACTCACTCACGATTAACGTTCTTTTATTTATTTAAATTTGATTTCAAATTGAAACGATAATTGAAATATGCTGCAGTTAGTTATTCACACTGTTTTATATGCTATTACCTGTATCAGTTAACCTATGACATCTGACACCATTATCTGTTATATATGCAATGATAATCCAGTTTGGTTGTTAAATGATTGATTGTTTGATGTTCACAATTGGACGTTAAATTGTTAATGATGTAAGTGATTAATAATTTGAAATTGAAATTGACGTAGGATAGTTAGATTTGATATATGTGTTAAATTTGATTAAATGACATTTGTATAATATGACCCCTTTAACTGATAAATTTATTGACACGTAGGATTTGTTTAATTACACTTTGAACCACTGAATGTATGTTGTTAAATTGATGATGTATGAAATTGTAAATAGATGACAAGTGAAAAAACATAATGCAATAATCTTTAATCTACATGAAATGATAGTGTAGATTCTAGAAATAGTTATATTAATTTGCACAAACAACAATGCGAATTAATACGGTTATTCCGGGATTATTTGAAATGATTATTGGATTGATATTGATTGTTGTTATTGCTTGTTTATTTACTTTGACATCATCCCAGTTATCACACTGCAAGTTCCCTTTGCTATGTTTTGATTTTGAATTGAATTGGAATCGGGTTGAAATGATAAATACCCAATTTGAACTTTGACCTAAGATAGGAAATTAAATAAAACCCGATTGGTCAATAATTTGATTTAAAATAAAACGAAGATTTTATTTGAATAAATAATATGGTTTTGAAATGAAGTTGAAATTTGAATTTTTATGAAAGGAAAATGTTAATATTTAATAATCTGAAACAAAATATTAACAATGTAATTGATGAAAGAATGTTGTTTAATTTGAGAAATGATTGAATTAAGTTGAAATGGTTTAATAATTAAGTTTGAAATTACATTTAAGTTTGAAATTATTAAACTTTGAAATTATTTAATAATTAAGTTTTGAATTATTTAATAATTAAATAAGATTGAATTATTTAATGATTAAATTGAATTGAATTCTTTAATAAGAAAAATTGGACTTTTGAATAAGTGAATTTACTTCGTAAATAATTGAAATTGAGTTTTCTTTATTAATTAAGTTGGAAAATCATTTAAGTAAATAAATAAGTGAAATTGAATTTCTTTATCAAGAAATAAAATGTGATTTATTGAAATTAATGTAAGACTTGAAATTTAAATAATTTGATTGATGAATTTAATTTAATTCAAATTGTAAGTTTTAATATAATGAAGTTGAATTTAAATAATGGATTTAATGAATTGGAAATTTAACAGAAATTGTTTTGAATGGAAAATTTACTTAATGAATATTGAATGAAATCGATAGATAAATTTAAATTGATTTGAATGTTAAATTAAATTAATTTAAATGATTTTGAAATGAAACCGATATACGAACTTGAATCAATATTTGAATTAAAATTGAATTATAAGATTTTGAAACGGCAAATTGGAAGTTTTGAAACGTAAATTTTGGAAATTGGTTTAGAAAGACAAACGAAATGTTGATTTATAAACTCTGATTGAAATTGGAATTGATTTGGTTTTGAAATAAATAAACGACCAATCGGTGTAATAATTACGAAAGTTATTAAAGAGACCTGAATCGGTTATGGATATACTCTCTATCTAAACCGAAAACCACTTTAATAACTATACGGGGAGTGTGATCCAGAATGAAGTGATTGGAATGATGTACGTGATGATTGAAGAAAGAGAACGATAATGGATAGCCTTGACACTTGTGTCAAATTGGAAATGACTAAAACAGGAGCCGTGCCGGGCCAATGGAGGATTAGCTACCTCAAGTGAACACACTTCTTCGAACTACTCATTACTTTGTTGTCGATTGGTGCACCCTTGATTTTGGGAGTGTTGTTTCACGGTGTTGTGGGCGCTGCGGCGTTGCATTCTCACCAGTCCGGATCAGGCAAACGGTAGTATCACTACCTTGGGTATTGCCTCATGTGCCTTGTCATACTTGTATTCCCTATTCGCGACCACTACAAATTTGTTTTGTACCTTTAGTATATGGATTGCCCTCTGGTGACTTCCGGTTTTGGGGAAACTACGGTCTTGTATATGCTTTTGGGAATAAAAATGTGTTAAGGGTGGAATGGGCCATGACTTAACACTATTTTGATATCTTTTTATATTACTGATAGACATTATCTACTTATCGTACACTACTACCTAGTAGATAGTTTAACGGATCCTTAAAGGATGGTTATTCCAAACATCCTTTGAGTTACTTGTATTTCAATTGCTATTTCACTTGAGTTGGATATATAAATATAAGAATGTTAATCCTGACTCGAGTGTTTTGTGTTTTGCTTTACGCTCGGGTCAGACTGAGTGTACCAGTATTCGAGACTCACCTTTGAAGTTGGAGCTTTGCTTGAAGATCCAGCCATCTATTCTGCTTTCAGTATTCGATGATTCCAGTGATGTATTCTGATTTGTATCTGATGTATCGTGTTACTCTTCCGTTGTATCTGGTTTAACTCTGATGTATCGTATTACTCTTCTGTTGTAAACTCTGATGTATTTTATATATTCATATAGTAGCTTCATGAACTACTATCTCTTTTATTTCCGCTGCAATTATTACTCTGTGTCTGTGATCTGTGATTATTTATTTACTGTATATGTTCAGTTTTGCCAAATTTAAATTAACAACGCGGTATTTTGAGCAATTCAATTCCGGCATGAGTGTCTACCTATACACTTATAATGGATGCGAATGGTCCAAAATAGCGGGTCGTTACACTAGCATTCATTTAGTTGCATTAGTTCATGCATATTTAAAAAAAATCAAAATCAAAAACTAAAAAAATTTGTAAATACTCCTTTTCCTTTTTCTTTGAAATTTTTAAATCCTTTTCCTTTGAAATTTCAAAAATCCAAAAAAAAATATAAAATCTTTTCAAAAAAGCCAAAAAAAAAAATTTGAAAATCCAAAAATCAATTTTCCCTTTTGAAAAATAAATTCTTTTTGTAAATATTTTTCCTTTATAAAAAAACAAAAACAGTCTTGAAAATGTTCGAGTTTCCCCATTCATTTGAATTATACAATAGTTGTGAAAATCAATATAATCCATATGACTTCACTCCAAATTCGTATCGATACTTTAACGACAACTATTCCTTCAACGATTCAAATTTTGAACCACAAAATTTTCAAAACGATGACCAACCCTCGAATCTCGAAAATTGTAACGACCCGCGATTTTGGACCATTCAAATCGACAATAAATCCACACATGTCTGACTTGAATAATTCAAAATATCAGATTGTTAATTTAAGTTTGGCAAAACTCAACATATGCAGTAAATAAATTAATCACAGAATCACAGACACAGAGTAATACAATAATACGCAGCGGAATAGATAAAATAGTAGTTCATGAAGCTACTATATAAACATCAGAGTTAGAAATAAAATACAACAGAATATCTCAAATGTAGTGAAGTCTCCAGTACAACAGATGACTTCTCTGGACAAATCAACTAGAAGAGCTGAAAGCTGAGGCGATAGTTGGATCTCCAAAGGAAGCTCCAAACTCCAAAGGTGAGTCTCAAATGCTGTATCACTCGGTCTGACCCGAGCGTAAAGCAAAACACAAAACACTCGAGTCAGGATTAACATTCTTATATAAATAAATCCAACTCAAGTGAAATATCAACTGAAATACGAGTAACTTAAAGGATGTTTGGGATAACCATCCTCTAAGGATCTTCAGAACTATCTACAAGGTGGAAATATACATTTTAACACCGTGGTTATTTCAATTAAATTTATACTTCAAAACCCAAATATCATTTTATTTCAAATATAACTATTTTCCAAGATAGTATATATATAATTAATTTATAAAGTAAAGTACTTAAAATTTTCTCAAGTCTCTCAAATCGATTCAAATCAACTTCAAATTCCAATTTTCAAATTTATTCAAACTCAATTCATTAATTCAATCCAGTTCTAAATATACCATTTAAATTTTCAATATATTTCAAAACTTTAATATTCAACATTTCAAAGTTCAATTTAACAGTTTCATATAGATCTTGATTTAACTTTATTATTATTTAATCAGGGAAGATCCACTTAATAAACTCAATATCATCTAACTAGCCTTACATTTCATTTTTACTAAATATTTTCTTAAATTTATTTAAGCAAGGATTTTCATTAAATTATTTAAATAAAACCCAAGTTATAAATCAAATCTTAAACCTCAATCTTCAATAAGTTTCAAATTGGTTTAATTAATAAATTATCTTTCCAACCTTAACTTATTCAAATTATTACCAGAATCTATTTTGAAAATATAATTTTTATACTTAAACATCTCATAAGTATTAAATCCATCCTAATTTAAATTAAATAATCTAAGGCTCAACATTTATTAAAACCATATATTTCTTTCCAAAACCATAAAATTCATTTTCAAAATATTTTATATATGGACCAACGGTGTCTGTATATATACATCATATGGTTAAGTGATACGGATATTTATCATTTCAATCCGAAATTTAAATATATACGGGTAGATATCATTTCGACCCGTAATCCCAATTTCAATTCAAATGAAAATCGCTTGGGTTTATCATTTCAACCCATAACGAAATTCTCCTATTCTAATGTCCGTTCGGGTATGTATCATTTCAACCCATAGTGAATTCTAAACTACAGGGAACTTGCAGAGTGATAACAGATACAAAAAAATATATAACAGCAGGCATATATCATCAATATAAATAACAGATATGGGTGTCAGATGTCACAGGTGAACAGATATAAATAATAGTAATAACAGGCATATAATACTAGATACTGGTGTCAGATGTCACAGGTGAACAGTTATGGATAATAGCATATATAACAATGTAAATAACTACAGCAGCATATTTCAATTGCTATTTCAAATGAAATCGAATTTAAATAATAAAAGAACGTTAATCGTGAGTGATTGCTCACCTTTCGAGGCTAGAGGTGAACGAAACTGAGATAGGTTACGAAATCCAGGCACGAATCTCAAAACAAGGCAAGATTGAACTCGAATCGACGAACGAAGCTGATAAATAGAAGTTGACGAAATCAAGTCAAAACAGGATCGATGAAGACAATTTGTACGAGTGACTCACATATAACTATATACTATATATAAACCAAGTCATATTCTAAATCCAGACATATTAAAATAAGATGAATATATTACACTTATTTACAAATAAATTTAAACACGTATTAACTGAATATATATATTTCGAATCATTGTTTTAACCAAAACACCAACAACATATAAATATATATATATATACATTATTATTATTATTATTATTATTATTATTATTATTATTTTTTACAAAATCTATTCCAACGTTATTCTTATAACCACACAATTCTAACAAGCTAGCCACTCCTATAAAAATTGAAAGACTCGCGTACACTATTTAATGTCAATATTAATATACAAGCAAGACAGTAAGCGACTCTTCAACATACATAGAGAAGACACACTATATAAATCTACTAGACCTATACGTACGCACATATGCAGACCCTTTAAACATATAATAAATGTATACTTTCATAGACTTATATGACTCATCATATTTTAAAATAATATATACCTATACATTTAATAAAACCCCAGACCAAAGTATACCCATATACACTAATATATATATAGGCTAATATAAACTGATGCACATGTTATAATTTTAAACAATAAATCTTATAAAAGTTAATTTATTACACTATATATACATATAAAGAACCTGTCAACCGAACAACCATAATAATACCGTACTAAAATAAAGTCTTGTTGTACGACACTGATAATACCCCTAATATATAGGACAGATACAAACCATTATTACACACAACATATCATATTTCCTGTATATATTATAACTACATGTTTACATAGACTAAGATATATATAAAACTGTTCAATCAAGATACCATGCTGTAATCACTGTTAATGTAAACATATAAACTGGTATAACTTTTTATGACTTAATAATTTTATACTTATTCATATATATCAATGCAGACCGAAAACAACAAAAATATGTAAACAACATGTTATATCTGTGACTATACAAATATATATAAATACAACTCCCAAGAGACAAACGTATATATCTAAATAATAAGTAACCTTTATAACTTTTTGTAACTTTATAACTATTACCACTTACTGTATATAGATAATATATAAACCAAACAAATAACTTAATATATATACATACTACCTAGGTAAGGTATTAGATACGAAATTATATTCAAGCCATAACATAGTTACGTATAAAATTTTATATATACTTAAACAAAATTTCACATACCGTCAGGAAAGAGATGGACCGAGAGCAAATACGTGGGCCAGAGGAAGGCGAAGGCTCGGCAGTCGTAGGGTGGCACGAGGTGGTGACTGAACTAGGCGAGAGGCGGAGGGATCTCGGCGGCTGGAGGAAGGAGGAGGAGCGGATCTGGGTAGGCTGCCGAACGTGGAGCTTCATGTGAGAGTGGGTTCAAGGCTACTGGTGGATCGGCTGAGTGGTTGGAGGCAGGGGAAGGCACTGTGGATGAGCAGTTCGAAGGTGGGATAGCTGGCCTTGATGACGGAGGAGGGAAGACTTGGAGGGGAGGCTCGGCGGCCAAGGGGAAATTGTCTTTGGCGGAGAGAGGAGGTGATGCTAAGATTTGGAAGTGGGAAAACGTCAGGGCAGTGGTTTCATTTCAAGTGGATCCGAGATATTTGTGATGAGGATGAAGAAGAAAAATGTGAATCTGGAGAAGCAAAAAATAAAAGGAGGAGGAAGAAAATATCAACAGGCAAAAATGAAACGTGGCCATCACTTGTATTATATAAAGAACAACCAGAAAAATTGATGAAACGTTGGAATAGAAAAGGTCAAGGCTGAATAATAATAGTTGATGACCGTTTGAGTTCACGTGGATAACCGGAAAGGCAAAATAAACCAAAAGTTTCGAATGTGGAACCGGTACGACTGATCGGTTCACCGATTCCGTCGTGTTCCGAACTTCGAAACTCATGAATGAATATATCATAGAGATCAGCACGACGAGACGATCAGAACGGTATACAGATATTAGTGGCACGATCATCCGACCAAAAGTCGATAATCGGTACCGAAAAATGCTGCTATTTCATCAGAATTAAGATAAACGGAGCAGTAGAAGTCCAAATTTGGAAAAACGAATTTCGCAGTCTGATTTAGGATGATCTGAATAAATTTTCTCCTGTTGACATATTTTGGTTTCGGAAAACTTTTAAATTCACTGTTATTAACCGGTTTGATTTGAAATGAAATTTCACAGAAAAATAAACTTCAATATTATCAGATGAAAATTTACCAGTTGCTATATTAAAATAGACGTATTCCAAATAGTAAATTTTTATTTTCAAATTTTATTGTTTAAAATTTCACAAATTTTCAGTTAAAAATACTTTTAAAAACCATTAAATTTTACGGGTCGTTACACTCTCCCCTACTCAAAACTTTTCGTCCCCGAAAAGGAAGGAGGTAGAAGAATAGAAACAACCAGACAGAAAAGATAGATTGAAAGTCAAGATTAAACAATTAATTTAAAACTATAAAAATTTTACTTGAAATATTAATTTGAAAACAATTATTTACATTATTACTTATTTTTTTTTTTTACAAGGAAGCTATTGAGAACATTTAAATCCATAATTCATAAATTTATTAATTTTTATCTCAAGATACTTTTCAAATATTATTAATAAACAAATAATCATTTACTTTAAATATGTTTTATTAAATTAATAACTTCTAAAAAAATTTATAACACTAAAATTTTCTATTAAACCATGTAGTATATAAATAAAAATATAAAATCAACCAGGGAAACAAGGAGGTTTTTAAATCAGATGATGAGTGAATGAATAAAGCTGAGCAAATAAGGTAGATTCAAAAGAATAGTATCAGGCACGAATAATTAATTTAGAACCATAAGAATTTCAAATATTAATACAAATTTCTTTGTTGGAAATACTTTTATAATAAATACCTTTATAGTCGAAACAAATTTCCTTTCGAAAATACTTTTATAACTCGATGTCTTAACAAGTTTATCCTCGTTCCTGTAGACTCTGGTAGTGCGTTGATCAGGCGCAAAACTAGAATTCTCCAGGTACTTAGTAGACTTGTTTCAACACCCAGTGAAAATACTGGAAAAACTTTTAAAAACAGATATGGAAAGTACAATCCAATCAAAAACACAAACAAAACCTTTGTCTAACCATGGTTCGCAGATACACAATGGTTACGCCTGGGTCCCCCAGGAAACAATCCATATCCGTAAGCTTTCTCAGCCCTGCGAGTTACGCCATGATGACTAGTAGAATGCAGGATACACAATGGTTACGCCTGGATCCCCCAGGAAACAATCCGTACCCCCAGGCAAGACTCAGCCAAGCATTTGCGCTACTATTCGCGACCTACACAGATTGCAGGATACACAATGGTTACGCCTGGATCCCCCAGGAAACAATCCGTACCCCTAGGCAAGACTCAGCCAGGCAATTGCGCTATGCAGTCACGAGAGAACAATAAGACCATGGGTAACGCCATGGAATTCGAAGGACACTCGAGTATCATATCCGGAAAACCAAAATCAGAGAGAATAATATCGATAGAATGAATCCAAGATGTGGCCACAAATCGGATATCAAGCAGAAGGCACTTTCCATATCTTTACTTTGAAAATATGTATCATATAGTACCTTTTCAAATCACTTTCAAATATCGTACTTATATAAAATCCATTATATATAAGATTTAATTTTCAAATCAAATACTTTCCAAAATCAATAGTATATCAAATCATACTTATATAGACTTCAATTATATAAGATTTCACTTTCAAATTGAGTACCTTTTCAAATCTATAGCTTTCGAACCAATTTCATACTCATACGAATCAATTTTATATAAGTTCGACAACTCCAAATCAAGTATTTAGTAACACAAGGTTCTAAAATTTCAATTTGTTTCAATATCAGTTCAATTTCAAAATCATATACAATTTCACCAAATTATTTCTTCTCAATTTAAACTTCTTTAGTTTCAAAGTTTCCATCATAATAAATTCAGAAAATAATCCAAGTTTCTAAATCAAAATAATTAAGTCAAACAATTCATTTCCAAAATCAATGGTTTTCAAAATCATCTTATATTGACATAAGGTCCATCTTATATCAGGATCAAAATTTCAAAAAAATAAATTTCGCTGTATGAAGAGCCATATGGGATTGAATATCTTTGCTTTTGTGGGTTATATATCTTTGTAATTTAAATTGGAATTTTCTTTTAGTAAGCAAAGATATTCTAACTCGACGGCTTTCAATTTCAGCGTCAAAATATATCAATGATATTAGAATATAAGATGTACATACGTCATCATTTCGCAGAATCACATTTGATCGCTCGCTCGATCACACAAGTTCGCTTTCGAACTAGTATTGTCCATTCGACTTCCCTAATGCGGATTTCGATATGGTTTCTCGACTAGAAGCCATCAGTCTCCTTGCATAGCCATATACTATGATAGAGAATTCTAGAATTTAGCCCAAAATCCATATCAAAAATTCGCCATCAAGAATCAAATGAAAAAAAATCCTAACACGAAATGGTGTAATCCACCTCGAACTTGTGTACTCAAACTTGGATCAAATTAATTACGCGAATAAAATAGCATACGTACAGCCTATATATTTATTCCAACTTGTTAAATATATAGTTTCATAAAGATGTTACTAAGTTAAAACATTTAAACTAAATTTTATTCAAAATATATTGAAGCCCAAATTCTGTCGAAACATTTCAAATCTAAATTCCATATTTAGAAAAATTCAAAATAGCCTTATTCATTTACTTAACAAAACAGTTTCAACTTATTTAAATCATATTACTTCATACTTAAATATTCGAAACAAATTTATATACTTTATCAAATAATTCATACTTTTCAAAATTTCTTAGCTTTGAAAAATTAACCTTGATTTGGAAGTGCTCGAACCTTCAAAATAGTTGAAGCAATCATTTTCAAATTCAAGAGTTGGAAATTAACAACAACTCAGTAAATCAATTTCAAAAGATAGGTTTATATCAAATTCGAAATTCGAAGACTGAACACCGGATTACTTCAAATCATTTCAAATATATATATATATATATATATATATATATATATATATATCTTTCGAATATCAAATCATACTTCAAAATTCTGAAATCAAAATTTGTTTCGCAAAATCACTCGCGTAGCAATGCTACTAAAGTGGCCTTTCCCTCACTCTGAGACTCGAAAATCAATGTCGATGATGCGTGCACTCATCACCGAAATTATTTTCCAGCGACATAAGTGAGTTTTGGACTTTTATTTTCTCAAACTTCTTTGAAATTTCTTTAAAATTATTGGAATTCATTAGAAACATTTCTTATTCATGAAATACTTTTAAATCATATTATTTTCATATATTTTCCAAAATCTTAAAACAAATTTCAAAATACCGGAATTCAATTCTCGAACTTCAAATTTAACCCTTCAGTAATAAATCATTTTTAGATAAATCAAATTTCTTATATAGTCTTTCAAATTTACAAATCCTTTCGAAACCTCAAATTCTTATTTTAAAAAGGGTTTATAATCTTTATCGAAAACATTTCACTTGTATATATAGAATATAATGATTTCAATATATAAAACAATTTTCTAAAATATAAACAAGCCTGATTTTTCAAAGGATGGTTCAAGAATGGATTTCAAAACAAAGATAGAAATTCAAATTAGAGGGACTCTAATCAAATAGGATTCTGATTCGAAAATAAGTTCGAACGAAAATGAGATAATTAATTACAAAACAGTAGATGGATACACTTATATAAATCGCGGACGACCTTAATCGGGTCAACCGTGACTTCAAGAATATAATCGATGCGGAAATCTAAGGCAAATTGCCATTCGATCGCAAGAGATAGAATTCGGCATATCAAGAGATAGCAACATCTAAACCGAGTGATATATAAATCTTCGGTGATTCAATGCCAATTGTAAAGGAGTTTCACCCCTTTACAAAACATTCAAAGATCGGCGGGATCGCCTATTCTTATAGAGATCATTCGAAGTGGAGTTATGGGATACTCCAGAATCAAAAGAATACCAATAGAGAGAGACAAGAATGAATTTTGGAACCGTAGGGAACGTTCCAAAGTTCGAAGGAAATCGAGTCAAAAGGAAGAGATTAAACTCGAACGAAAGTGATTCTGTAAATAAATTTACTATATATACTAAGCTTTGCCTAGAACCTGGCTCTGATACCAACTGTAACGACCCGCGATTTTGGACCATTCAAATCGACAATAAATCCACACATGTCTGACTTGAATAATTCAAAATATCAGATTGTTAATTTAAGTTTGGCAAAACTCAACATATGCAGTAAATAAATTAATCACAGAATCACAGACACAGAGTAATACAATAATACGCAGCGGAATAGATAAAATAGTAGTTCATGAAGCTACTATATAAACATCAGAGTTAGAAATAAAATACAACAGAATATCTCAAATGTAGTGAAGTCTCCAGTACAACAGATGACTTCTCTGGACAAATCAACTAGAAGAGCTGAAAGCTGAGGCGATAGTTGGATCTCCAAAGGAAGCTCCAAACTCCAAAGGTGAGTCTCAAATGCTGTATCACTCGGTCTGACCCGAGCGTAAAGCAAAACACAAAACACTCGAGTCAGGATTAACATTCTTATATAAATAAATCCAACTCAAGTGAAATATCAACTGAAATACGAGTAACTTAAAGGATGTTTGGGATAACCATCCTCTAAGGATCTTCAGAACTATCTACAAGGTGGAAATATACATTTTAACACCGTGGTTATTTCAATTAAATTTATACTTCAAAACCCAAATATCATTTTATTTCAAATATAACTATTTTCCAAGATAGTATATATATAATTAATTTATAAAGTAAAGTACTTAAAATTTTCTCAAGTCTCTCAAATCGATTCAAATCAACTTCAAATTCCAATTTTCAAATTTATTCAAACTCAATTCATTAATTCAATCCAGTTCTAAATATACCATTTAAATTTTCAATATATTTCAAAACTTTAATATTCAACATTTCAAAGTTCAATTTAACAGTTTCATATAGATCTTGATTTAACTTTATTATTATTTAATCAGGGAAGATCCACTTAATAAACTCAATATCATCTAACTAGCCTTACATTTCATTTTTACTAAATATTTTCTTAAATTTATTTAAGCAAGGATTTTCATTAAATTATTTAAATAAAACCCAAGTTATAAATCAAATCTTAAACCTCAATCTTCAATAAGTTTCAAATTGGTTTAATTAATAAATTATCTTTCCAACCTTAACTTATTCAAATTATTACCAGAATCTATTTTGAAAATATAATTTTTATACTTAAACATCTCATAAGTATTAAATCCATCCTAATTTAAATTAAATAATCTAAGGCTCAACATTTATTAAAACCATATATTTCTTTCCAAAACCATAAAATTCATTTTCAAAATATTTTATATATGGACCAACGGTGTCTGTATATATACATCATATGGTTAAGTGATACGGATATTTATCATTTCAATCCGAAATTTAAATATATACGGGTAGATATCATTTCGACCCGTAATCCCAATTTCAATTCAAATGAAAATCGCTTGGGTTTATCATTTCAACCCATAACGAAATTCTCCTATTCTAATGTCCGTTCGGGTATGTATCATTTCAACCCATAGTGAATTCTAAACTACAGGGAACTTGCAGAGTGATAACAGATACAAAAAAATATATAACAGCAGGCATATATCATCAATATAAATAACAGATATGGGTGTCAGATGTCACAGGTGAACAGATATAAATAATAGTAATAACAGGCATATAATACTAGATACTGGTGTCAGATGTCACAGGTGAACAGTTATGGATAATAGCATATATAACAATGTAAATAACTACAGCAGCATATTTCAATTGCTATTTCAAATGAAATCGAATTTAAATAATAAAAGAACGTTAATCGTGAGTGATTGCTCACCTTTCGAGGCTAGAGGTGAACGAAACTGAGATAGGTTACGAAATCCAGGCACGAATCTCAAAACAAGGCAAGATTGAACTCGAATCGACGAACGAAGCTGATAAATAGAAGTTGACGAAATCAAGTCAAAACAGGATCGATGAAGACAATTTGTACGAGTGACTCACATATAACTATATACTATATATAAACCAAGTCATATTCTAAATCCAGACATATTAAAATAAGATGAATATATTACACTTATTTACAAATAAATTTAAACACGTATTAACTGAATATATATATTTCGAATCATTGTTTTAACCAAAACACCAACAACATATAAATATATATATATACATTATTATTATTATTATTATTATTATTATTATTATTATTTTTTACAAAATCTATTCCAACGTTATTCTTATAACCACACAATTCTAACAAGCTAGCCACTCCTATAAAAATTGAAAGACTCGCGTACACTATTTAATGTCAATATTAATATACAAGCAAGACAGTAAGCGACTCTTCAACATACATAGAGAAGACACACTATATAAATCTACTAGACCTATACGTACGCACATATGCAGACCCTTTAAACATATAATAAATGTATACTTTCATAGACTTATATGACTCATCATATTTTAAAATAATATATACCTATACATTTAATAAAACCCCAGACCAAAGTATACCCATATACACTAATATATATATAGGCTAATATAAACTGATGCACATGTTATAATTTTAAACAATAAATCTTATAAAAGTTAATTTATTACACTATATATACATATAAAGAACCTGTCAACCGAACAACCATAATAATACCGTACTAAAATAAAGTCTTGTTGTACGACACTGATAATACCCCTAATATATAGGACAGATACAAACCATTATTACACACAACATATCATATTTCCTGTATATATTATAACTACATGTTTACATAGACTAAGATATATATAAAACTGTTCAATCAAGATACCATGCTGTAATCACTGTTAATGTAAACATATAAACTGGTATAACTTTTTATGACTTAATAATTTTATACTTATTCATATATATCAATGCAGACCGAAAACAACAAAAATATGTAAACAACATGTTATATCTGTGACTATACAAATATATATAAATACAACTCCCAAGAGACAAACGTATATATCTAAATAATAAGTAACCTTTATAACTTTTTGTAACTTTATAACTATTACCACTTACTGTATATAGATAATATATAAACCAAACAAATAACTTAATATATATACATACTACCTAGGTAAGGTATTAGATACGAAATTATATTCAAGCCATAACATAGTTACGTATAAAATTTTATATATACTTAAACAAAATTTCACATACCGTCAGGAAAGAGATGGACCGAGAGCAAATACGTGGGCCAGAGGAAGGCGAAGGCTCGGCAGTCGTAGGGTGGCACGAGGTGGTGACTGAACTAGGCGAGAGGCGGAGGGATCTCGGCGGCTGGAGGAAGGAGGAGGAGCGGATCTGGGTAGGCTGCCGAACGTGGAGCTTCATGTGAGAGTGGGTTCAAGGCTACTGGTGGATCGGCTGAGTGGTTGGAGGCAGGGGAAGGCACTGTGGATGAGCAGTTCGAAGGTGGGATAGCTGGCCTTGATGACGGAGGAGGGAAGACTTGGAGGGGAGGCTCGGCGGCCAAGGGGAAATTGTCTTTGGCGGAGAGAGGAGGTGATGCTAAGATTTGGAAGTGGGAAAACGTCAGGGCAGTGGTTTCATTTCAAGTGGATCCGAGATATTTGTGATGAGGATGAAGAAGAAAAATGTGAATCTGGAGAAGCAAAAAATAAAAGGAGGAGGAAGAAAATATCAACAGGCAAAAATGAAACGTGGCCATCACTTGTATTATATAAAGAACAACCAGAAAAATTGATGAAACGTTGGAATAGAAAAGGTCAAGGCTGAATAATAATAGTTGATGACCGTTTGAGTTCACGTGGATAACCGGAAAGGCAAAATAAACCAAAAGTTTCGAATGTGGAACCGGTACGACTGATCGGTTCACCGATTCCGTCGTGTTCCGAACTTCGAAACTCATGAATGAATATATCATAGAGATCAGCACGACGAGACGATCAGAACGGTATACAGATATTAGTGGCACGATCATCCGACCAAAAGTCGATAATCGGTACCGAAAAATGCTGCTATTTCATCAGAATTAAGATAAACGGAGCAGTAGAAGTCCAAATTTGGAAAAACGAATTTCGCAGTCTGATTTAGGATGATCTGAATAAATTTTCTCCTGTTGACATAT
The DNA here is from genome assembly GCA_030737815.1 of Allium fistulosum. NCBI lineage: Eukaryota > Viridiplantae > Streptophyta > Magnoliopsida > Asparagales > Amaryllidaceae > Allium > Allium fistulosum. The sequence goes on from CM060903.1 coordinate 544,498,313, forward strand.
TTTGGTTTCGGAAAACTTTTAAATTCACTGTTATTAACCGGTTTGATTTGAAATGAAATTTCACAGAAAAATAAACTTCAATATTATCAGATGAAAATTTACCAGTTGCTATATTAAAATAGACGTATTCCAAATAGTAAATTTTTATTTTCAAATTTTATTGTTTAAAATTTCACAAATTTTCAGTTAAAAATACTTTTAAAAACCATTAAATTTTACGGGTCGTTACAAAAATAGCATTTCATCTCTACTTGAAATCTCTACACAACAAAAAAAAATGATAAATGATTTGTGTAATTCTTATTTGTGTGATAACTCAAGTCAAAATTTTCAAAATAATCAAAATTTGAATTCATTTCAAAATTCAAATGACTTCGAGTATGACCCATGCCAATTCAATTTTGAATTCCAACATGAATTTCAAAAGCAAAACAAAAATGTGATCCACTTTTCAAATAATTTTGGCAATGGGAATAATCTCGACTATGATGCAAGTGAAAATTTTCGTTCTCAACAAATCCAAATCGAAAATCTTCAAGCTAATAATTATAAATTGTATTTTGTTGAACAAATGAACGAAATTTACGATGATCACACGGATTCGTTGTTTGAAACTTATATGAAACAACGTGAACAACAAAACCAAATCCCAACGTGGGACGAGTCAAAAAATAATCCATCTTTTACCCAAATCGACGATTTTCAAATAACAACTTTTGAAATTGAAAACGAAAATCTTAACGAAGTTGTTGAAAACACGGTAATTGAGTTGAATTTCAAATCTTTTGAGGGTGTGGAACCAAATTTAAAATTCGATCTTCCTTTTCTCGATTTCGAAAATTTGAATAAAACAACTTTGGATTTTGAACTTGAGATACGCAATGAAGTTGTTGATAATCCAACAAAGGAAGACGAATTTATTGAACACAATTTTTTGGACTTTTGGATAACGAGTTGTTAAATTCCGACGGGGAAGATTCAAATACCCACTTTGATTTTGAAATCAATAATTTTGAAGAATTTTTCAATGACAAACTTAAATTCCAATTTGGTGAAAATAAACTTGAATTTCAATCAATCGTTATATCTACCCCAAAAATTATCGAAACCAAAACAACTCGTACGATTTTTAATAAAATGACATTCGTTTTTCCAAATCAACATTCAACTTTGAAATCTTATACGATTTGGTTTTCCGAGCTTAAGCTGTGTCTTGCATATTTGACGATATAAATGAATCGGTCTTTGGAAGACCGTTTCATTTACTTTTTGACGATATACTTTCTGATCTCGTGTAAATACCGTTAATTTTCATTAAAATAAAGGTCATGTTTTTGTTTTTATTTTTCTCCTTCCACTTGGGTTGAATGTGGGGACACAGTCAAAATCAAGTGTGGGGGGAAGACTCATCATCATTTTCGATTTTTCATGGTTTATTTATTTTTATTTTCTTTCCAAAATTTTAAAAAAAAATCTCAAAAAAAAAAAAAAAATAAAAGCATTTTGATTTATTTTTAAAGAAACACTATAGGATAAATATATCGTTTTGGCTTATTAAATTGAAATTTTTGAAATTTAATTTGTCTTAACAAAAATAAAAATGAAGTTTGATTACAAATAAAAATGGTTTAACTAGTATATAGGAAGATTCATACGTGATAATTATGAAATATATCATAATTGAAAATCTTTGTTTTAAAAAGTGGTTGATTTAAAGTAAAGGATATAACATTTTTTTTGTCTTCTAAGTTAAATGATGCTAAGATGATTTTGCGAAACTCTCTCTAAAAAGACAAAAAATACAAAATACAATTTTTTTTTATATGTATATAATTTTTAATAAACACCTAGAGTCATGTGTTCACACTCGTGTGTTCACTCGCCATGCTCTGTACCCTTCTCACATAAGCCCGAAAGGCAGTGCACGATCGGTATATCTGGCCTTAGTTTATCTGAGTTAGGTGTATGTATATAAAAATTCTTTTACTAATAATGCCTACAGTTAATAAGTGTTCACACTTGTGTGTTCACTCGCCACGCTCTGTATTCCCCTCACATCAGTCCACAAGGCAGTGCATGGGTAATATATCTGGCCTCAGTTTTCTGAGTTAGGCATAAGTAAATATTGTTAATATCAATATAATTTTCAAAAGAAAAAATGGAGAGAGTAAGCAATTGAATTCCAAGCACTATTTTAACTTATTTGATTTGACTTGTTATTGAAAAGAAATAAAATTACCACTTTGATAAACTTTGATAATCAACTAAGGATCCATTTTATAATTACACTTTGTTATCAATCGAAACAACGAGTTAAACTATAGTCTATTTGTTATGATAACTTAATTGTTTTTGGAAATTTTGATGAGTAAATGACTTAAATTTCAAGATAATGACCAAAACCTATATTTAACTTATTTGTGTCTATTTAAAAGTTAAACCTTCATTTGTGTATATTTTCAAAAATTCGCATTCATCTCTTTGTAAATAAATCTTGCATTTTGTAAATATTTTCATCCTGCATTTGGATTTTGTGGGTAGTATCCGCTGAAAACCCTCACGAGACAACACTCGTACTGCTGGGGACACCTAGAGGTTTAACGGCTTGTTGCATACGCTAAATGCAATCGTTCTCCCTACAAAAACGGATTTATCTTAGTTTTCCTTTATTCGAGGAAGAATAAAAAGATAAGTGTGGTGGTATTTGATGTGCACGTAAATGTGCATATTTTTACCACCATATGTAATCTAATTAAATTAAATGATCATATCGGGTATTTTAACTTGTTTAAACCAAAATTCAAATTATTTCAAATTGTCACATATTCATCTTCATCCAAGGGCAAAATGGTCATTTTTGTGCATATATTAATTTTCTAAAATTTAATTGAAAATTTCTATATTGTTTTGTAGGAATTTGAATTCATATACAAGTGGTTTCATGATGATATATGCATGCACAAGAGTGAAGAGAACAAATGAAGATGGAAATAATTCAAAGTGAAGATAATGGAGGACCCCACCTACCCACCTTTCTTCATGTACAAATTAGAGGCTAATGCACATGCTTATGGAATTAATGGCTTCATGTACACTGAAATGATGATTAGTGGATGTTAATGATTACTTGGCCACCACACTTCCTACAAGGGCAATTTGGGCATTCCCCAAAAATATGAATTAGGGTTTAACACTTGTATAAATACCCCATATCTTCATGTAACCCCTTTTTTCCTTATTTCCTCTTAGTTTTAGTTTAGGCTCAAAATAAAAAGACAAGCTCTCTTTCTTTTTTTTCATGGCTACTTAGCCATTTTTATTTTCATGTAATTTCCTTTCTTTTTCTTATGCAATTTAATTACTTGTTCATTTACTTTAATGTTGGTAGTGTAGATTTACATTCATGCAAAGTAGTTAGTTTTAAATCTTGTTAATTAGCTTCTCTTTTCCATTAGCTTTCATTTTCCATTCTTTTTGCTTTCATGTTGCTAGCTACATTTGTTCATATGATAACAAATATGAGTGACTAATCCCTACAATTTAGGGGTACTGAAGCTCTCTAGTATGTAGATGCAACATTTTGATGTTTATTCTCTCTTTTTGTGCTTAATGAATCATTTGAAGTGGTTTAACTTGTTGTTTTTGATGTGAATTTGATAGCCTATATTGTTGACACCAAATAGGCTATGCTTAAACAATCACAAACAATGATCACCTCTTCATCTACATATGATGATGGTAATAAAGTGATTGTTGAAATTAAAATTTGATGGTTATATTTCTAAACAATAATTAATAGGCCATGCTTAAAATAGATTTTGCTTTCAACTTTGTTGTCATATTTCATGAGAGTTAAATGTGTATTAGTGGTTGTGTTATAGTTTGATGGTTTATATTGTGCTAATTAATAGCGCAAATATACCATACTTATGATAAGCACATCAACTAATTACACTAATGAAAAGAAAAGAGAGATCATAACTTCATTTTGTTGATTTATGTGATCTAGAGAGTGGAAATTGCCTCTAAATTGCCTTCACACTCTCATATTTTTATCAACTTTCTTTTGCTAGTTTTCTACATTTTTAGCTAATCACATTTTCAACTTTGGTTAATTTGATTTAATAGAGATTTAAAATCAACAATTCCTTGCGGATCGACCCGTACACGCCACGTACATCAATAGTACGACGTGCGCTTGCAGTTATATTTTTAATTTAAATCCATTCGACGGTTTTCTAAACCGATAGAAAATCCGTCGTTGAACAAGTTTTTGGCGCCGTTGCCGGGGAATTTGCTTTAATTTTGATTTTCTATTCTTCGAATTAATTTTGTTTGATTTCGTGTGTTTGTTTTGTGTGTGTTTGCATTTAAAGAAAATAAAAAAAATTGTGTGTTTGTTTGATTTTTGTGTGCATTTGTTGTTCTATTTTCATTTGTATTTTCTCCTTTCTATTCAAAAAAAAAGAGTTAGCATAGTTAGTACCTTGCATTTGTTTGTAGTCATTTTGGTGGTTCGTTGTTTTCAAGTTGTTTCTGTTTTCATCATTCAGTTTGCATTGCATTTCACTGTTCATTGATTATCTTACATCACTGTTTCATTTAGTTCTCTTGCATTTGCATAAAAAAACACAATTCAAAAGCAAAAATATTTTTATTTGCATTCGTTTTTACATTCACATTTTACATCTGCCTTTGCTTTTACATTTTACAAATACAATTTCAAAAACTGTGCAAACACCCTGCTGTGCACATCAGCCTGCACACAAAACCCCCCTCTGCCTCAACACTTCCCACTGTCATTTCATTTACCATCAAAACCAACCACTTCCTCCACCACTCAAACACCACAAAACCATCAATCTTCACTTCCAAACTACAAACTGTCCTCTGTTAATAAACTGCATCATATTCCACTTCGATTGCAATCTTCCCTTCTCCACTACCCCGACATCACACTACTACTGTCACGACCATTGCAGCTCTACAAACAAACCAACCTCCATCCTCAAAACGTGTCAGCCTGTACATCATATCCCCTACACCATTTACTGCCTCTGCCTTCTTACATTGCCAAACTGCTGCTTCTCCTCTCGACCTTGCCTTATTCCATACAACATTTCAATCCATCCACTCTTTCAAACCTCCAACCACATCTCAGTATCACTGCCACTCACTCTCCTCCGCTGCACATTTCAATTAACATCCATTTCCATCTATTCACTACAAACTTCAGTGCCTCTGCCTGCACACAGTGCACTCAAAACTGTTGCATACAACTGGTACCTCAACAACCACTTCAACCCCACTCCACTGACATTACCACTTCACGTCCCATCCCTCTATTCAAAATCTACAAATCAAAAACCTATTCAACATACTTCAACAACAAAACTTCCCTTCCAACCTCTCACTTCAAATCAAAGCAACACCTGCTCCACCATACAATCTACACCAACCCCACACCCATCATCTTCAACACTACAAACCATATACATATCACCACTGACATCAAATTATCTTCACTGTTCCCAATCTGCCACTGTCATTCATCACTTAACAGCCCCTTAATACTCCTCTCTGCCCTGCCATAAAAAACAGTGCAGTGTCGAACATTTCCAACTATCAAGCCCGCAGCCGCATTTCACTACCATCTGCTACCATTTCATACGACACCAAGCCATATTTTCATCTTTAAACACACATTACCCTACATATTCAACCTCATCTCACTTCTGCCACCCACACCTGAACTTCAACTGACTCCTTCTCCCTATCACCATATCCAAAACTCCTCCACTACAAAGCAATTGCCTGACCATCAGTGCATAACTGCCTCTGACAAACCACCCATAGTCACTGCCTTCATCTCTTCTCACCATACTGCCTACTTCGCCTTGCCTTCGAATTTCAACAATACCTCCTTGCCTTTCCATAAATTCTGCATCTTCATTCCACCACAACCATTCAAACTTGCCTTCCTTCTGCCGTTACACATCACTTCTCCATCATTACTTTACATACAGAAATCAACTGCTGCAATTCATCTAATCCTTCATCCCACCCCACTGCGATTCATCAAAACACTACTGCACTACCAACATATCCTCACCATTCACCTTCAACAAACAGTGCACCACCTATCACAAACAACCTTACAAACTACTTCAATTCAAACCATCTAACCACCAATGTGCTTCAATTCAAATAGTGTACCAGTCATTTCACATACCACTCCTGACTCCATACAACTACATACAACAGCTTATCACACCTTGCATTCAGTCTTACTGTCTTCTTACCACCGCTCTGCCATCACCCATCCCCTTCACCGAACTCGAGAACCGCAACTTCCACTGCAATCGCCATATCCACATACCAAACTGCATAACAACCACACTTGAAAACAACCACAAAAACCCTTACTGACAACAATCGCGAATCGTTCAAACCATTGCCATGAACAACCACATCCCCTCGATCAATCACCTACTCCAATCAACGCCAACCTTGATTCGAAACCCCCTCGCCTGAACCGATTACAGCACCACAACAAAACTGCATCACCTCTAACATATCTCCTATTCCATCACACTCCTTGCTGAAACAATACAACCACTCTCCCACCTTCTGTTGCGACCAACCATTGCTAACAACCCATACCTCGACCACTTCGACAACACCAAAACCAAGTCACGATCACTTCACTCCCCAACTCACCGTCGAAATCACCACTCACCAAAGCCCTAAAATCGAACTCACCTCTACATCAAATCACTTCGCCTCCCGAATCACAACCCAAATTCACCAAAATCGGCCTGCTCGAACTACCCAATCCCCCCAATCATCAAACGTGACCAATCGCCTCGACCTTGAACACACATACCCTAAAAAGGAATCGAATCTCCCAAAACCAAGTTTTCTGGGATTTAATTTTGATTACGAGTTGTTTTTAATTTTAGTTTCTGGGATTTGAGTAATTCGGTGTAAATACGTGAAATATAAAATGAAACGAGGTTGTATTGATTTAATAAAAAGTTTGGGTCGGGTTGCGAAGTGTATTTTCTTTTTCTTTTTTTTCTTTTTCTTTTTTTTCTTTTTTTTATCTTAGCTTATTTTCAGATAAGAAATTTTCTTTTGTTTTTAAGTGTTTAGTTTTAGTTTGTTAAAACAAAAAAACAAAAAACAAAAATTTAAGTAAAACTTCACTTTTAAGTTTCCTTCCCAAAAAAAAACTTTGGAATTTGTTAAAAAAAAGGTGGGGTTGTTGTAAATTTGTTTGGGTTTAGTTTGTTCTATTTTTTTCATTTGTTTTAGTCTTTCTTTGATATAAAAAAATTGTATATATATTTTTTTTATTTCAGGTTGACAAAGCAGAATTTCAGAAGAAGAGGAGCTGCTGCTATAAAACTGCTCTGCTTGCTTGTTTAAAAAAAAGTTTTTTGCTTTCATCTCTAGTTTGTATTTTCCTTGCATTGTTGTTTGCTTGCATTTTAGAAAAAAAAATCAAAATTAAAAAAAACCAAAAAACAAAAACAGAAATTTCATTCGTAATTGCATTGTTAACACACGTTTAATTTCTGCTTTGCATTTCATCCTAGAATTTGTTAATAATAATGGTTAGACATCGATAGCTCTTAATTGTATATTGACAAGTTGTCTTCTTTGAACAATTTACTTTCTCGGTGTCTAGGCTACGGCAGAGTAATAACCATTTATAAATATTATGGTGATTCGTAAATATTATAGTGGTTGTTCCTCTGAAGGTACTTAAACCTTCGGCTGCATTGCTACGGTAATTCGTGGTGCACCGATAAATCCTGTCCGTTACCTGGCCGAGAACTATCTTGTTTATTTAAGACAATGTATGATTATAAAATTTTGGTTTAACATAGGATAAATCATTTGTAATTAGACCCTTTCATTCATTTAGTTGCATTAGTTCATGCATATTTAAAAAAAATCAAAATCAAAAACTAAAAAAATTTGTAAATACTCCTTTTTCTTTTTCTTTGAAATTTTTAAATCCTTTTCCTTCGAAATTTCAAAAATCCAAAAAAAAAATATAAAATCTTTTCAAAAAAGCCAAAAAAAAATTTGAAAATCCAAAAACAAAACAAAAATCAATTTTCCCTTTTGAAAAATAAATTCTTTTTGTAAATATTTTTCCTTTATAAAAAAACAAAAACATTCTTGAAAATGTTCGAGTTTCCCCATTCATTTGAATTATACAATAGTTGTGAAAATCAATATAATCCATATGACTTCACTCAAAATTCGTATCGACACTTTAACGACAACTATTCTTTCAACGATTCAAATTTTGAACCACAAAATTTTCAAAACGATGACCAACCCTCGAATCTCGAAAATAGCATTTCATCTCTACTTGAAATCTCTACACAACAAAAAAAATTGATAAATGATTTGCGTAATTCTTATTTGTGTGATAACTCAAGTCAAAATTTTCAAAATAATCAAAATTTGAATTCATTTCAAAATTCAAATGACTTCGAGTATGACCCATGCCAATTCAATTTTGAATTCCAACATGAATTTCAAAAGCAAAACGAAAATGTGATCCACTTTTCAAATAATTTTGGCAATGGGAATAATCTCGACTATGATGCAAGTGAAAATTTTCGTTCTCAACAAATCCAAATCGAAAATCTTCAAGCTAATAATTATAAATTGTATTTTGTTGAACAAATGAACGAAATTTACGATAATCACACAGATTCGTTGTTTGAAACTTATATGAAACAACGTGAACAACAAAACCAAATCCCAACGTGGGACGAGTCAAAAAATAATCCATCTTTTACCCAAATCGACGATTTTCAAATAACAACTTTTGAAATTGAAAACGAAAATCTTAACGAAGTTGTTGAAAACACGGTAATTGAGTTGAATTTCAAATCTTTTGAGGGTGTGGAACCAAATTTAAAATTTGATCTTCCTTTTCTCGATTTCGAAAATATGAATAAAACAACTTTGGATTTTGAACTTGAGATACGCAATGAAGATGTACCAACTGTGACGACCCGGCTTTTTCTCCACAAAAAAGTCGTATCATCTTGAAGAAAGAAAGGGATAGAAGAAGAAAAGAAAAGAAGAAAGAACAACAACACATCGGAGATCTCACAGCGGAACGAGAAATATATTATATCACATAAGATATTACATAGTATCATATACATCAGAGTATACAATTTATACAACATAGAATAGACATTTATAAACTTTTGTCTATTATACATCACAAGTACATCAGTACAATACAACATACACAACGGAAACTCTATATATCTACACGCTGAAGCCTCCTGCTCCTCAGCTCCTCCAGTATTCGTCAAGACTAACCTGAATCCCTCGACTACTCAATATGATAATCCAACAAAGGAAGACGAATTTATTGAACACAATTTTTTGGACTTTTGGATAACGAGTTGTTAAATTCCGACGGGGAAGATTCAAATCACCACTTTGATTTTGAAATCAATAATTTTGAAGAATTTTTCAATGATAAACTTAAATTTCAATTTGGTGAAAATAAACTTGAATTTCAATCAATCGTTATATCTACCCTAAAAATTATCGAAACCAAAACAACTCGTACGATTTTTAATAAAACGACATTCGTTTTTCCAAATCAACATTCAACTTCGAAATCTTGTACGATTTGGTTTTCCGAGCTTAAGCTGTGTCTTTCATATTTGACGAGACAAATGAATCGATCTTTGGAAGACCGTTTCATTTACTTTTTGACGATATACTTTCTGATCTCGTGTAAATACCGTTATATTTCATTAAAATAAAGGTCATGTTTTTGTTTTTATTTTTCTCCTTCCACTTGGGTTGACTGTGGGGACACAGTTAAAATCAAGTGTGGGGGGAAGACTCATCATCATTTTCGATTTTTCATGGTTTATTTATTTTTATTTTCTTTCCAAAATTTAAAAAAAAAATCTCAAAAAAACAAAAAAAAATTAAAAGCATTTTGATTTATTTTTAAAGAAACACTATAGGATAAATATATGGTTTTGGCTTATTAAATTGAAATTTTTGAAATTTAGTTTGTCTTAACAAAAATAAAAATGAAGTTTGATTACAAATAAAAATGGTTTAACTTGTATATAGGAAGATTCATACATGATAATTATGAAATATATCCTAATTGAAAATCTTTGTTTTAAAAAGTGGTTGATTTAAAGTAAAGGATATAACATTTTTTTTGTCTTCTAAGTCAAATGATGCTAAGATGATTTTGCGAAACTCTCTCTCTAAAAAGACAAAAAATACAAAATACAAAATTTTTTTTGTATATATGTATATAATTTTTAATAAACACCTAGAGTCATGTGTTCACACTCGTGTGTTCACTCGCCATGCTCTGTACCCTTCTCACATAAGCCCGAAAGGCAGTGCACGATCGGTATATCTGGCCTTAGTTTATCTGAGTTAGGTGTATGTATATAAAAATTCTTTTACTAATAACGCCTACAGTTAATAAGTGTTCACACTTGTGTGTTCACTCGCCACGCTCTGTATTCCCCTCACATCAGTCCACAAGGCAGTGCATGGGTAATATATCTGGCCTCAGTTTTCTGAGTTAGGCATATGTAAATATTGTTAATATCAATATAATTTTCAAAAGAAAAAATGGAGAGAGTAAGCAATTGAAATCCAAGCACTATTTTAACTTATTTGATTTGACTTGTTATTGAAAAGAAATAAAATTACCACTTTGATAAACTTTGATAATCAACTAAGGATCCATTTTATAATTACACTTTGTTATCAATCGAAACAACGAGTTAAACTATAGTCTATTTGTTATGATAACTTAATTTTTTTTGGAAATTTTGATGAGTAAATGACTTAAATTTCAAGATAATGACCAAAACCTATATTTAACTTATTTGTGTCTATTTAAAAGTTAAACCTTCATTTGTGTATATTTTCAAAAATTCGCATTCATCTCTTTGTAAATAAATCTTGCATTTTGTAAATATTTTCATCCTGCATTTGGATTTTGTGGGTAGTATCCGCTGAAAACCCTCACGAGACAACCCTCACCCAGAGGTTTAACGGCTTGTTGCATACGCTAAATGCAATCGTTCTCCCTACAAAAATGGATTTATCTTAGTTTTCCTTTATTCGAGGACGATTAAAAAGATAAGTGTGGGGGTATTTGATGTGCACGTAAATGTGCATATTTTTACCACCATATGTAATCTAATTAAATTAAATAAATGATCATATCGGGTATTTTAACTTGTTTAAACCAAAATTCAAATTATTTCAAATTGTCACATATTCATCTTCATCCAAGGGCAAAATGGTCATTTTTGTGCATATATTAATTTTCTAAAATTTAATTGAAAATTTTTATATTGTTTTGTAGGAATTTGAATTCATATACAAGTGGTTTCATGATGATATATGCATGCACAAGAGTGAAGAGAACAAATGAAGATGGAAATAATTCAAAGTGAAGATAATGGAGGACCCCACCTACCCACCTTTCTTCATGTACAAGTTAGAGGCTAATGCACATGCTTATGGAATTAATGGCTTCATGTACACTTAAATGATGATTAGTGGATGTTAATGATTACTTGGCCACCACACTTCCTACAAGGGCAATTTGAGCATTCCCCAAAAATATGAATTATGGTTTAACACTTGTATAAATACCCCATGTCTTCATGTAACCTCTTTTTTCCTTATTTCCTCTTAGTTTTAGTTTAGGCTGAAAATAAAAAGACAAGCTCTCTTTCTTTTTTTTCATGGCTACTTAGCCATTTTTATTTTCATGTAATTTCCTTTCTTTTTCTTATGCAATTTAATTACTTGTTCATTTTACTTTCCTTGTTCATTTACTTTAATGTTGGTAGTGTAGATTTACATTCATGCAAAGTAGTTAGTTTTAATTCTTGTTAATTAGCTTCTCTTTTCCATTAGCTTTCATTTTCCTTTCTTTTTGCTTTCGTGTTGCTAGCTACATTTGTTCATATGATAACAAATATGAGTGGCTAATCCCTACAATTTAGGGGTAATGAAGCTCTCTAGTATGTAGATGCAACATTTTGATGTTTATGCTCTCTTTTTGTGCTTAATGAATCATTTGAAGTGGTTTAACTTGTTGTTTTTTATGTCAATTTGATAGCCTATATTGTTGACACCAAATAGGCTATGCTTAAACAATCACAAACAATGATCACCTCTTCATCTACATATGATGATGGTAATAAAGTGATTGTTGAAATTAAAATTTGATGGTCTATATTTCTAAACAATAGTTAATAGGCCATGCTTAAAATAGATTTTGCTTTCAACTTTGTTGTCATATTTCATGAGAGTTAAATGTGTATTAGTGGTTGTGTTATAGTTTGATGGTTTATATTGTGCTAATTAATAGCGCAAATATACCATACTTATGATAAGCACATCAACTAATTACACTAATGACAAGAAAAGAGATATCATATTTCATTTTGTTGATTTATGTGATCTAGAGAGTGGAAATTGCCTCTAAATTGCCTTCACACTCTCATATTTTTATTAACTTTCTTTTGCTAGTTTTCTACATTTTTAGCTAATCATATTTTCAACTTTGGTTAATTTGATTTAATAGAGATTTAAAATCAACAATTCCCAACGGATTGGCCCGTACTCGCCACGTACTTCAATAGTACGTCGTGTGCTTGCGGTTATATTTTTAATTTAAATTCGTTCGACGGTTTTCTAAACCAATCGAAAATCCATCGTTGAACATGGTGTGAGGTTGTGTTAGTTGTCCGGTCATAGGATGTAGTGGTATCTTTTAGCAAGGGTTTGGACGTGATTAAAAGCGTAAAAGTGAGATCTCTCACTTTAAAATGCCTTGTTAAATGTATATATTTGATATATGAATAGTGATATATATGATGTGTATATATGTGTGTATGTCATAATTTTTATTTTTTGGATTCGATTCCTACTGGGTAGAGGATGGCATATGTAACCTCGATTTGCAGTGGACTTTGTTATACTCTTTTGTGTATGGCCGTAATATATAACACATAAGGATTAGTATATGACTAGCAAAAGTGAATGGAAGTCGAAGTGTCTTTATGGCGAATAAGTTGCTATGGAAGCACTTCGAAGAATAGAAATTTTGTAGAGGGATCCTAGGGATTCCTCGCCTTGTTGATTTTATTTACATACATTCTCGGTTATGTAACTGCTTTTGTATGTGAAAAGTGACTGTTGCTTAGTTATAATCGACCTTCTTGTTATTTGTCTTGCGACCTGAAATCTCATGCTCTCTTTTAAAGTGGTATACCCTTTTTTTTTTCTAAAAGTGTTTTGAAATGTTTTCGAACTTGACTTTTGTTTTAAATCTGTTTGCAAAGGTATCGAGTGTTTTAAATATAGAAAGAGATGTGGTTTAAAATCTACTTGATTTACAAAACAAAATTTTAAAATTTACGGTCCATATAGCTATAGTCGTTATGGATGCACTTTAGAAATCTATTATTCTAGTAAAGTAAAAAAGAGTTATCTATTTTAGATATTTTGTAAATTCTTTTCGAATGTGTTTTATAAAAGTTGTATAAGTCTTTAAAATGATTTTGAAGATTTAAATATATTTTTAAGAATTAATTGGGTAATTTAAGCAAGTGGTTTAAATTTTATAAAGGAAATTTCTTTGTTTTTAAAAGTCGGGTATTGTTTAAAAGCCGCCTACTTTAAAGGGAGTTTTAAATACAAGTTTGCAAACTATGTTTTAAAGAGTTTTAAAAAGTAGTTTTAAAAGTGGAAAAAACATGAATTACAACACTATTATTGTAACAAATATCTTCGATAAAAGGAAAGAAATCATGGACTATAACATTTTTGTTATAGTAAATGGTTTTGGGAAATTGGAAAGGTTTGGTTTATAACACTTTGTTATTATTAAATAAGTTGTTTACTTTATATAAAGAAAAGATTTGGCCTTTTGAATCCAAAGACTAGTAATAAGTTTTTGGAGTTGGGTTTCAGATTGTTTTAAAAAGACTTTGTTTTATGCAAGGGGTTTCTTTGGCGGTGCCATTAAGTAACATAAAACAAATATGATAAGTAGTGCTAAAATGTTGGCATGTTTGGAAAGTAAGTCATCTTATATTTAGTACTACAACCTAATGAGTAGACTTTCCTCTATTTTTGAGATCTAAAATAGGAGATTTTTAACTAAGACAAGGCTAGGTGCAACCAGTGCCCTAGCTTACGTGGCTTCATTTTTGGGCGAGGGATAGAGAAGTCAAAATGTCGGAAGTGTGATAAGTATAAGAAGTTTAATTTCTATAAATAAGTCATGATTAATTAACTGTATGGAAGGTATTTCATCTTATACTTGATACTAAATTTCGAGGTATGGAAGCCTGTTTCAATCCGTGAGAATTAAAAATGTCGTCGAGGCAGGGATACTACTCTAACCCATCCGACTTCATTGTTAATCGAGGGATACTACGGGGTTGAAATTGAAAAGTGGTGATAAGTATATGATGTCCAATTTTCCATATGCAAACTTTATACTTACACCAGATAGTGGTTTGCAACTATTGATAACTTGAACTATTCTGACTTAGGAAGTATGTGAAAGCTTCACGTGTTCATACGATTTGATTCCCTTGGGAGAACTCATTCTGGTGAAACATATCTCGCTTTAAGGGTGGGTATTGGAGATCCCCTTGGGACTTTTATATCGTCCGCCTTCTGAAAGAACCGGGAATGAGTCGATCGGAAACTATCGATTGTTGGTTTGGAGAGAACGGGATTGGATAAACATGAGTTATCTGAAAACCACTTCAAATTGGCATAAACGTTTGAATTGAAGTCATCTTGAAGATGATGGAAATTGAAGATGAGGTTCTTTGAAGTGCAAAGGCTACTAACTACTAATCCTAAGGGTGTAGTAGAAGTAGTGCCTTCGGTTCGTTCATATCCTGAACAACTTGTATGAATGAATGCGGCATTGCATTGTTGCCTGGAGGGCAATGTTAGTATTCCAAGCGGTATTTGCTAAAAGGTACATCATTGCCTCAAGCCTCACACCTAGGAATGACTAAAACAAAGGATATGCCATAAGGCTACATTGTTCGCTACCATTTAAGCATGATCATCCCTGATTTGGATCGATATTTCTTTGGATGTATGCTACGAACTCGGTATGGTTGTTGATCTCAACCGATGGATGATTGTATTCGGTACTATCCAGGAAGGGGTCCGTAACAACCCGGAATTTCACTGCTTTGATTAGTGAATATTTAATTAATTTTAAATATTCAATATATAGGTATTATAATGAAAATAAACTCATTTAAATTAATTAATAATGATGGTAAAATCGTTATTGTTTACCAAATTTAATAGTTCGTAGAAAAACAGAAAATGTGACTGAAAAACGTTTGTCAAAATTTCGACCTTTCGACACCGGAATGTTGTCGGGAACGTTGTTCGTCTTTGTGCACTATACATACATACATACATACATACATATATATATATATATATAAGTTTATTAACCAGATAATAATACACATAGAAATAAATTATCTTATATTAATTTGGATTAGTAAGTGATGTGACAAGACATAGTTTTAATAAACATTTTATATAAATATATACATTAAGTACTGTCACATCTTACATTTTTAATCATTAACCATAATTATCTCTTGTCACATCTTAGCCTTAATTAATAATTAAACTTATATATAGAGAATGATGTGACAATTCATTGTTTTAAATAATTATAAATATATATATATATATATAAAGAAGTGATTCAACTAAACATAATAATTATATATATAAAAGAAAGTGATGTTACTAAACATAATTATATATATATATATATAAAAGAGTGATGCGATTAAACTTAATTAATATATATATATATATATATATATATTATAAAATATTTGTGATGTGACTTGACAGAGTGATTAGGTGTGAAATTTTGCCTATAAATAGCCCATATGTTTCCTGCTCTTTCCACCAACCTTTTCTTCCTCATTTCCAACTTAAATTGAGTTTTACTTTTTATGAAACCGTGTGAAATTTTAATGGCTACAACATTCTATTTGATCATTTTTTTAAATTTTTATCATAGCTATGTCAAAATATCCAATCTTTGTAAAGCAATTTTTCACCTAGAATTTCAAGTCCGAAAATTACTCTTCTTCTTTTGATCATAACTTCTTCAAAAATAATCAAAAATGAGTGATTCTTTTTTTGGAATGATAGATTAAAAAAATTAAAATAACTTTGTAACGCCCCACTCTGAGACCCACTGTAACAAAGAGTATTACGGGAGTAATACTGTCTGTT
This sequence comes from Allium fistulosum, assembly GCA_030737815.1. Taxonomy (NCBI): domain Eukaryota; kingdom Viridiplantae; phylum Streptophyta; class Magnoliopsida; order Asparagales; family Amaryllidaceae; genus Allium; species Allium fistulosum. The sequence goes on from CM060903.1 coordinate 544,514,675, forward strand.
AAAGCGGAGAATAGAGTATAGTGGAAGCGACCATCTATAATCAAGTTATAACTATCTACCGAATACGTCGAAAGGTGGAATCTATTTAAATTTTTTTCAATCAGCTGGTTCGACATATTCGGTAAATACTTATAACGAAATTACAAATGGCTAAAGATCTATCAGGACAAAGCATAATAATAAATGATAAAAACATCACAGAACAAAATCACATAACAGATATAAAATCCCAGAACAATACATCATCAATACAGATCCAAATATCATAAGTGGGTACAAAGCCACTACTCACACATGTGAGTCAAAAATATGTACATATCAAAGTCTGAATAATAAGAGAGTAGCGGAATAGTGGACAAATAAAAGCGCTATCTATCAGCATAGCAGATAATGTCCAAGCGGAAGCACAGAAGCTAAGTCCAGAGACCTAACCTGAAACAACTCGGTCTGACCCGAGCAAAAACACTCGGGTCAGGCTAGCTAAACAATCAGTAATAACTGAGATATATAATAATGCGGTACATAAATAAAACAATACTTATCCAAAGAGAAGTATATTATGAACCACATGAATATAATGACGATCCCTAATCATTAATAAACAATAAAAATCTCCAAAGAGAAATCAACACCAAAGTGTAGAATAAATAAAATCGCCTCATATCATCGGCGTAGCCAAAGCCATAAAAAGATGCCCATAGGCAATAATCCCAAGAGTGACCAGAGTATGTAATCAATGCCCAAGCAAAGATCGATGCTCCAAAGAGCAATGGGGATATACTGAAAAATCAATGAAATCAAACACTGAAAAGCAGTGTCCAGAGACACTGTGAATCCACAAGGTAATTGCACTTACATCGTATGGTTCCATAGAACCAACGCCGAATGGCGGTACTCGAATGGATATAAAAATCATCAGATAATACAAGTATTGCACGTGCACCGACCAGAGTCGTTGTTGCCAAGTACTGTAGAGTTGTGATCGATCACTCGCACCGATGCAAAACGCACGAGACGGCGAGATCCTTCCCAGAAGGATAAAGGCCCAGAGGCACACGCCGAAAAATAAACTGCTCCATAGAGCAGGTGTCCAGAGACGGTTGCCCAGAGGCGTGGTGACCCAGAGGTCCAGTACTGGCCGCCCAGAGGCTAATGTGTCACTAACTTCTTGGAGAGGAACCCGCAAAGTGTTAACAATGAGTCCCATACCCCACGTTCGCACTAAACGGTTTCCTAACCAATAGCAAGCTCACACTCCAAACAATAAAAAGTCTACCTCATATCATCGGTAAACTAGACCCAAAGGTCAAAACGATCAATCGAATAGGTCGGGGATTAACCGGAAAGAAAATACACACGGTTTCCATAGGCCGGAGATTTCCTAACCGTTTAAGCACCTTTCCACTTCGCTCGACGTGCTAAAAGTGAGTGTGAGATTTTTATTATAGAAAATAATGGTGTAAAACGGATTTATAATTGATTTTCGAAATCACTTTTAAAACGGTCTTTTGAAAGGTCTCCTATTATGGAGTAATTAATTTAATAATTAAAATAATATTATATAATAATTTTCAAAAGCCATTTAGGAGTGAAAAATCTTTTGGAAATGATTCATAAAACCCGTGTACGAAATCTAGAGACAAATCTCAAAGAAATCAATGAAAACCAGAAAATCATCAAAAATATTCTAAGTGTTTGTAAACATTCGAAAACAGCTGTGAACCCATGTTCGACAATTTATTTGGACCAGCAAACAGTGTCCAAATATCATGAAAATTTTCAGGCATGTAGTCCAACATCCCTACTTTAAGATGCAAAAAGAATTTCTAGATTCCGAGTTGAGACGAAGCGGCAGCGACGTCTCAAAGTTGGACCCAGAACAAGATTAATACTGTTTACAAACAGCGACTAGAGTTCAACTTCGACACGAAATTCGAAGTACCAAACGAACTCCAATGTTGTCCAAATTTTTCTGAGATGGAGATCGGAACTCCACCTTTCTAACGAGACCAAAAACGTCGAATTCCGACTTCCGATGCGAACGTGGCGGCATCGCGGAGTGGCGCTCAAAAGCTGGAAACAGAAGGGATATTTGATTTTCATTCTAAGTGTTTGACCATTCAAAAACTGCTGCGAACCCAAGTTCGGCAATTTATTTGGACCAGCAAACTGAATCCAAATGACATGACAACTGGTAGGCATATAGTCCAACATCCCTACTATAAGATGCAAAAAGAATTTCTGGAATCCGAGTTGAGACGAAGTAGCAGCGACGTCTCAAAGTTGGACCCAGAACAAGATTCACACTGTTTACAAACAGCGACAAGAGTTCAACTTCGACATGAAATTAGAAGTACCAAAAGAATGCCGATGATGCCTAAATTTTACAGAGGTGGAGCTCGAAACTCCACCTTTCCAACGAGACCAAAAACGTTGAATTCCGACTTCGGATGCGATCGTGGCGGCATCGCGAAGTGGAGATAAAAAATCTGGAACAGGGTTTAAAAAAAAATTATTTATTTTTTATTTTTTCTTTTTTTTCTCGGGGCAGTGGTAAGAATGTATAATTTTGACCAAATTAACATCGAAATTTCATGAAACTCAAAACATGAAAGTTTTAGCTCTAAATCTAAGATTTCCAGAACATCCAAAATTATTAGATTTGGATAAGAAACGAGAGAGATACATGCAAAACAACATCAGATTGAAACTCAAGATAACTTGTTAAAGACAGAATTGGTCTTCTGTTTTTGAACGCATTTCAGGTCATCTAAATGGCAATATTATAGAAAACTCACTGAACAAAAATTGTAGCATATGTTTTAAGCTTTCCGGAACATCCAAAATTATCTAATTCGGATCAAAAACGAGTAACTTATGGCCAAATCAATTTCAGGGTTTTATTTTATCAACCCTGTAGTTTGTTGTCAGGTCAGCGACAAACAAACGTGATTTCGACCATTGAAACCACAAAATTAGGCAAAGCTCAAAACATGAAAGTTATAGGCTACAGAATAAGCTTTCCAGAACTTCATGAAAATCTTAATTCCGATTTAAGATGAATGAGATATGCCTAATTTACTAACAGCAATAAACTAATTATAATTTCAGCTAGCATATATTACCTCTTTCCAAGCAATGAAAAGAAGATCAAAGAGTTTCACAATCTAAATGCACAAAAAAAAAAGAGGATTACAAAATAATTTCAGAAATTAAAGAATGAATTAGAGGTGGGTTTTGTGATTGCTATTACCTCTTTTACTAGTTTGGATTAACTCTCTTTGATTTGGTGTAGATTGGAGTCTTGCTTAGGAGGCCATGACTAGGTTTTAGAGCTTTCTAATTAGGTTTTAGTGGTTATGAAATGAAGTGTTGGCTGAAATGGGAGAGTAAAAGATACTTTATAGGCTAATGGTTAGGGTTATTGGATCTAATACCCATTAGGACTTTGTATTATTCATGTGCATACATATATAGGCAATTTTCTCTAAGTACACTCTACATACAAATTACAAAATACATTTCAAACCATAGAAAATTATGAAAATATGTTAACAATTACTTTTAGCCATTTCATAAAATCCTATATCAACAATATTTTACATTTTAACCCCTAATTTTTCCAAAACACCGTTTATAGTTAATATTAGCCAAAATCACCATTTTGCAAATAAATTGCAAATTAATTTCCCAAATCAAATATTGCACTATTTTACACATATAAAATTTTGCAATAATATAAATTACAAATTTCCCTAATTAATTTCCTTGAAATGCTCCATTTTACACTTAAGCCCAAAATATTAATTTATTCAAAATGACTAAATTTTGAACAAATTAGCCACATTAAAAATTCATTAATAGCTCCAATTAAATTAAAATCCCAATTTTAATTTATTATTTGGTAACCGCAATCACGGGTTGTTACAAACTTTCTCTTTGAGTGCCTTTTGAAATTCCGCGAGTAGTTAGCCTACAAATTAGTAGCAAAATGACCTATTTTTAGGTTTATTATTAAGAACTCGATGTTTATCCGAAGTTGTTCTACATTACCTAAACATGTCTCAGATCCTTGTTCATCCATATCCTAGCCTACCTAGGATTCAAGACTCCGACTTTTTTCTTAGGAATGAAAGTGCTAGGTCGTACTCAAGTCAGCGAAAGTTTGGATAGTCTTCGGTAAGTAAATTCCTTAACTTTTTGGGAAAGAATTTACATTTATATATATGGTTGTATTTGTGGTGTTATTATTTGGATTATGGTATGGTTTGGATGTATATGTGTGCTAATTTTGTGGTTTAGCATTAGAACTTTGAATTGATTATTTAAGTGGTGTGTTGGTTATAATATTATGATCTTTGGCTTGGAATTGGAATTGATATGGAAAGTTAGTGAGTAAAATTAGTAAATGGAAGAGTTAGTAAGCAACAAGTTGGAAATTACGGGTATCATTAGCGATAGTCGCTAAGGACGCAGTTCGTTTAAAAATTCGATTTTTGCAAAGTTTTGTTTTTATACTTCAAATAGTATTGTAAGTGGTTTATAAACTAAATAATGATATTTTAAAAGGTAAATTAAGAAATTCATAATAAATTTTTAAGTAATTCTGTTTTGATAATTAATAATTAATTAAGGATTAAACATGGGTTATTATTAACTTTTATTAATTAAAGGTTGGTTGTTAATTAATTATCTTTTAAAATTAAGATTTATTTTAATTAATTAATAGTTAAGTTAGTTAATTATGAGTTATTTATACGACTTATTTTCAATTAACTATTGTTTAAATATAGGATTAATTATTAATTAATTATTAATCAAGTGTTTAATTATTTATAAATTATAAATCAATTAAGGTTTAATTTATAATAAATTATTTATTAAAGGTTTAATTTGTTATTTAAGTTAAATTAAAGATTAATTAATTAATTAATTGAGATTAATTAATATTTAATTATTAATAAAGGTTTAATTAATTATTTAATAATTAATAAAGGATTAATTTAGATTTAAGTAATAGTTAATTATTGTTAACTATTTAATTAAATTAAGTTAAGATTCAATTAAATTAAATATGATTTAAATAAGGATTTGACTTATAATTAATTATTTTTAAAAGGATTTAAAAGTTTTAAATCCTTTCATTTTCGAAAGTAAAATTGTTTAAAGGTACTTCTTTTTCAAAGATGGTTTTGAATACAAGTGATTCAAGTGTTGATACCATTAAGAAATCATATAACTATGAATGAGTTATAATGTAGTTCAAGTGATTCAAGTGTCGGAAAATCCGTATAAACCATATAACGTGGTATCAGATCAAATGTGATATATTTGGATGCTATTCATATCTACAACATTAGAGTACACTAGACTTATTCTAAATTTGGATGGTTATAGAAACTTGTCCTTACATTGACAAACATACAAACTCTATAATATGGCGGAAGAAAAATATACTTGAATAATTCTTGACCATCCAACTCCTCTTTAACTGCAAAGTATCCAGCTAAACCTGGAAAAACATGCTCGGTCTGACCCAAGCATTACATGGAATAACGCCCGGGATGGTTTGGTAAAGCAACGTGAGTAAAACTTGATAACAAGTAACAACCAAACTGATTTCTACATTTGAAATTTTTTCAAACAAAGGGTATCTCGTAAGACCACACCGCACATAAAAACGGATGGGTTTTTACCTTACGATAACCAAAACATTTTATATCAAAATCCAGTGATATTATCATAGTGTTTAGGCCTAAAGTAAATAGATAAAATAGCTGAAATGCTTGTATCTTACATTCTAACATACTAGACTCTGCAATTGAAAAAGTAAGGCACGTATTGGAGATTGGATCCCAACAATGGCAAGGTAAGGGACTACCTTTAGATGATACACCTCTAGAAAATGCACTGATGCTAACACAGAGCCGACTGCCCCTTTAACATGACAGACCGGATTACCTCACCCCCTTGACACCGAGGCCTTATACTACCATGGTGTTTGCATGCAAACAAACTCTGAAAGGGACATCTAGAATGGGGTGACCGCTCATACTAGTAGCTGACCACATAGCTCTGCTACATGCCCTGTTTTTTGCCATTCCTCCCGGTTATGAGCTTAAGGCTACGTTTCACCTTTCTGAATATCAATCCATCTTGGAATGCTAACACTGCCCTTCGAGCGTTAATGCAATGCCAGCATTCATCCATACAAGTTCGTTTTGGGTTTGAATGAAACCGAAGGCAATAACTCTACCACATCCATTTTGGAATCACCCTCAGGATTAGTAGCAGTATCCCTTGCACTTCAAAGAGCACATTCTTCAATCATGATCAAGATGTCTTCCACTCGAACTTATATGTTGGTTCGAAGTGGTTTTCGGATATAGATCTGATCCCGGTCTCTCCATATCAACACCCGATAATTTTCGGTTGACTCATTCCCGGTTCTTTTGGAAATAAGTATTCGAGACCTTATCGGGGAACGCGAATTTACTTTCATACTTCCTAAGTCAAATTGGGTCAAATTTGATAGTCGTTTATTTAACTATCTAATAAACAAACATCCAATCATGGTTTAATTTCCAAATGGCTTTATTAATTAAACTTTAATTAATAAAATCACTTTATAAAACATGATCAAAAGATCTTTTCAAACCCTATTTCCAAACCTCTTACATTCCATTTTACTTGAAAAAAACAATATAAGTATTTACCAAACATTTTGGAAATTCCATTTCCTCAAAATTCCATATTAAATGGCCAAACAATTCCGTTTCAAAAACATCACCTCCTATAAAACACATTTATTTATTCCTTATAAAAATTATTTTTATAAGTTCACTTCACATATCAAACCACTTAAAAGTATTCAAACTAGATTTAAAACTTCTTTCAAAGATATCTAAAATGATTTATAAAATCTCTTTCTATTTTTAAAACTATTTAAAAATCTTCCTTCATAATTTCTTTATACAACCTCCTTTATAAAATATCATTTTCAAGAATCCTTTGTAAATCACTCTAGGTAAAACTTTTTATTTAATATACCCCTTTTGAAAAACAAGATATTATTTAAAAATAACTTTATAAAATAATAATAAAATTTGAAAATCATTTATAACCTTTAAACCCAAATTGATTTAAGAATTAAAGTTAATTCAAAAACATACTTTAATAATTCGAAAAGAGGCTTAGCAATCCCAATGGTACTAATTTAAGTTACCATTCAATTTATATTCCAATTCACTTAACAGTTATTTACATAGGTCAACGTATATGTAAATACAACTCATATCCAAAACAGGGAATAACATGTCAATATGAACTAATTATCATATACATGTCCAAATAACATAATAGCAGGATGGTGATTTGTTCTGCTAAATAGATGTCCAAACAATTCAATCAATTCATAGCAGAACGAGAATTTATTCTGCTAACACATGTCCACAAAAAGAAACCAACAATCAATTTATAGCAGAATAGGGGTTTATTCTGCTAACACAAGTCCAAACAACCAAACAATCAATTTATAGCAGAATGAGGATTTATTCTGCTAACACATGTCCAAACAACCCAACGAACTACATTATAACTCATTCATAGTTATATGGTTTCTTAATGGTATCAATACTTGAATCACTTATATTCAAAACCAACTTTGAAAAAGAAGTACCTTTAAACAATTTTACTTCTGAAAACCAAAGGATTTAAAAATTTTAAACCCTTTTAAAAATAATTAATTATAAGCTAAATCCTTATTTTAATCATAATTAATTTTAATTGAATCTTAACTTAATTTAATTAAATAGTTAACAGCAATTAACTATTAACTAAATCTAAATTAATCCTTTATTAATTATTAAATAATTAATTAAATCTTTATTAATAATTAAATATTAATTAATCTCAATTAATTAATTAATTAATCTTTAATTAAACTTAAATAATAAATTAAACCTCTAATAATTAATTTATTATAAATTAAACCTTAAATTAGTTTAAAATTTAAAAATAATTAAAAACTTGATTAATAATTAATTAATAATTAATCCTATATCTAAATAATAGTTAATTAAAAATAAATCATATACTTAACTCATAATTTATTAACTTGATTAATAATCAATTAAAATAAATCTTAATTTTAAAAGATAATTAATTAACAACCAACCTTTAATTAATAAAAGTTAATAACCCTTGTTTAATCCTTAATTAATTATTAATTATCAAAACATAATTAATTAAAAATTTATTATGAATTTCTTGATTTACCTTTTAAAATATCATTATTTAGTTTATAAACCATATAAAAAACAATATGAAGTATAAAAACAAAACTTTGCAAAAATTGAATTTTTAAACGAACTGCATACATAGCGACTATCAGAATGGATACCCGTAATTTCCAACTTGTTGCTTACTAACTCTTCCATTTACTAATTTTACTCACTAACTTTCCATATCACTTCCAATTCCAAGCCAAAGATCATAATATTATAACCAACACACCACTTAAATAATCAATTCAAAGTTCTAATGCTAAACCACAAATTAGCACACATATACATCCAAACCATACCATAATCCAGATAATAACAGCACAAATACAACCATATTACAACCATATATATAAATGTAAATTCTTTCCCAAAAATTTAAGGAATTTACTCACCGAAGCCTATCAAAACTTTCCCTGACTTGAGTACGACCTAGCACTTTCATTCCTAAGCAAAATGATAGAGTCTTGAATCCTAAATGTACTAGGAAGGCTTGGCCATGGATGAACAAGGAACTGAGACATGTTTTGGTAATGTAGAGCGACTTCGGATAAACATCGTTTTCTCAATAATAAACAAAAAAATAGGTCATTTTGCAACTGATTTTTGGGCTATCTACTCGCGTAATTTCGAAAAGCACTCAAAGAGAAATTTATATAAAACATTTCTCTATCATTTCAGAAAAACAATTACACATTTTCGATTAGTTTTGAAGAAGTTATGATCAAAAGAAGAAGAGTAATTTTCGGACTTGAAATTCTAGGTGAAAAATTATGTAACGACCCGTAAATTTTAGTGGTTTTATTTATTAATTAATTAATTTTTTTTTGTGAAATTTTAAATAATAAAATTTTGAAATATAAACTTGATATTTGGAATATGTCTACTTTAACATAGCAACTGGTAAATTTTCATCAGATAATATGGAAGTTTATTTATTGTGTAATTTTATTTCAATTCAAATCAGTTAAAAATCAATGATAATAAAATGTTTTGCAAACCTGAATATATTTCTACAATAAATTTGTAAACCATCTTCTAAGTGAGATGTCATATTTCGTTTCTTCAAATTTGAACTGCTATTGCTCCGTTTATCTTATTTTAGGCATTTTAGCAGCATTTCTGGTACCGATTATCAACTTTTGATACGATGATTGTACCACTAATATTTGTATACTGTTTTGATCGTCTTGTCGTGCCGATCTTCACAGTATATTCGTTTGTATGTTTCGACGTCCGATACACTATGAAATCAATAAAACAAGGAACCATATCGGTACCCGTTTCGTGTTTTGTGTCTTTTCAACTGTACAGCCGTTGAGATAAATGGTTGCTTGCTATTAATTTTTATTGACCTTCATTCAACCGTGACCTTATATCTTTCCATTTGCTTTAAATAAATATAAAGTTATGTGTATTTCGGTTAGAATTTGCACGTCTATTCATTTTTCTTCCTTTGTTAGATTGCTCTGCCTTCCTATTGTTGCCTGCTCCTATCTTTCGTTTTGTTTGCAATCAGAAAAAAATAATTGCCTGAAGCCATCTCTTCCTCTCCCCACCCTTTCCCTCAGCAACACAAACAAGGCCGACACCTTCCCATCAGCCTCAACAACCAAAACTTGTTCGTCCCTCCACCACCATTTCTTCACGCGTGCTGAAACTTAGCCGAGCCTCTACCCACATCCCTCCAGAGCAGCCACCACATCGTCTTCCACCACCCTCTTCCTATCTCCGCCCGCAAATCCTCCCCTATCCCTTGTCTGTCTCGGCCTCAACACCTAGCAGTGCATATATTTATACGTACGAAATGCTGAAGGTATATATACATGGATTTATATAATATATGTTACAAGTCTTTTGCCTATATTTTGTTTAGTTAAATCCTAAATTTATATATGTCGTATGTATATATAAGTGCATACAATATTACATATCAAGTTGTCTATATATGTTATGTTATAAGGTATATATATATATATATGAGTCATATGATGTTGTTACAGCTAGTAGTATATATAAGTTGGGTTGTGAGAAGCCTGTATATATTAGTATTCATAAAGTCAGTCTAAACTATGTTACAAATATTTATCTTAAATGATATGTTGTTTATACTAGTTTATTTATTTATATATATAAATCTGATACAAGCTTTAATGTGTATCTTTTTTTATATAGTCGGTTTGCATACATATGTATATAAGAAGTTCGATCTGCATATGTGTTCATGTGGGTAGATATATTTATATAGGTTATCTATTTTATAATCAGGCTATATAAGTCATATTATATTTCACAAATCTTCTATGTATAAGTTCATGTAGTATAAGTTATATAGGCACTGTATACTAGTCTGTCGAGTTATATATATATTAGTGCATGTAAGTTCTGTAAGTCATTCAACATGTTGATTGTATGATATATTTTAAAGTTTGGGCTTGTTGATTCTAAAATAGATATTGGTTTTATTTTATATATATATATATATATAAGATGTAGATATTTTGGTATTCGTATTTTAGTTTAACTATTGGTTTTAAATGTAAGATATGATATGACTGTGCTATATATAAGTACTTATTTTAAACTATATTATGTATACTACATAATTGATATATTGATCTTATTTACAAGCTATGCATATTGATTTGAGTTTATATCATTTAGTTGATACATATATCTTAGTGGGTCTGCATTTGTTATGAGTTTGTTTTCTAATAACATTGATTTTTAAAACTATATATATTGATATTTTGATTTGTTAGAAATATATATAGAAAATTTTAAAGAATAAAATATAAATATTTTGATCCTTATTATATATAAGCTTACTTATGTATTAATAGTGATTTGAGAAAATGTATAACAATATAATTTACATTTCATTTTAATTTATATCAAACTGATTCTAATAGTTCCACCGATTCTCATTATCAGCTCGTTCGTCGAACTCGAGTCCATCGTGCTTTGCTTCCAAATTCGTGCTTGGATCCGTAACCCATTTCATTTCCTATTCTCTCTAGCCTCGAAAGGTGAGCAATCACTCACGATTAATGTTCTTTTATTTATTAAATTTGATTTCCATTGAAACGTCAATTGAAATATACTGCTGCTAGTTATTTATATTTCTATATATATGATGTTATTTGTATATGTTCACCTGTGACATCTGACACTATTATCTGTTATTTATATTGATGATATATGCCTATTATGTTATTATCATATCTATTATCACTCTGCAAGTTCCCTGTTAGTATAGAATTCACTATGGGTTGAAATGATACATACCCGAACGATCTTTAGAATAGGAGAAAATCGTTATGGGTTGAAATGATAAACCCAAGCGATTTTCATTGAATTGAATTTGGAATTGCGGGTTGAAATGGTATATACCCGTATATATTTAAATTACGGATTGAAATGATAAATATCTGTATCACCTTACCATAGGGTAGAAAATTATATACAGACACCGTTGGTCTATATACAAATATTTTGAAAATGATTTCTATGGTTTTGAAAAAAAAATATTGTTTTAATAAATATTGTTTTTAAAGATTTCTTAAGGTTGTTCTAATAAAGTTAATATATGATATGCTTAAGTATTTATTTAATATATATTTTCAAATATAGAGTTTATAATGTTTCAGGTTGGAAAGATAAATTTGAAATTGATTTGAAATTATATTTATTTAAGAATTTTACTTAAATAAGTTTGATTTGAAATTTATTAAATTTGAAATTTTAAAGATATGTTTTATAACTTGAATTTGATTAAAAGTGACTTAAATGAATATTTCAAATTTATATAAATTTAAATGGGATATTTTGTTTATCTAAAATTTTAAATTGAAGCTGTATTTAGATGTTATTGAAATAATTAAGTAAATATTTTAAACTAAGTAATAGTGAAGTGAATTTGATATATATATGAAATTTTCGAATTTAGTTTTGAAATGTTGAATATTTAAAGCTTTGAAATATATTGAAATTGAAATGGCTTATTTTTATGATTCAAATATGTATTTGAAATCGATAATTTGAAATGGTTTATTGAGAAACTGAATCGAATTGAAATTGATGATTTGCGATTTGATTAAATCTGAATTTCTTGAAATTGAGTTGATTTGAATCGATTTCTGAAATTTGAGGAAACTATTTTATTATATCAAGAATTTTAAATTATATTTAAACTTGTTTATACTATTTTATAAACTATTTTAATATAACTATTTTTAATATAAACTATTTTGAATATACTAATTATTTTAATATAAATTGTTTTAACTTATAACTATTTTATATAAATTATTTTATTTTATATACTATTATTAATATCTAAACTGTTTGAAGGAAAGTGTTATGATTTCAAAGTGTTATGATTTCCAAAGTTATGAATTTCAAAGTATTATGATTTCCAAAGTATTATTATTTCAAATTGTTTTGGTTTCGAAAGTATTATATCTTTGAAAGTACTATGATTTTGGAAGTGAATATATTTTAAATGGAAATGATATCGTTTGATATGGTTTTAAATGGAAATGATATTTTGGTTTTGAAATGACCGTGGTGTTATAATATCGTTTGGTTGTTAAAGAGACCGGGATCAGATATGGGCATACTCTCTGTCGATACTGAAAACAACTTTAACAACTGTGTACGCGGTGGAGATTCCAGAATGAAGTAGGATGGTGGCGACGATCCTATATGAGGTATATACGTGGACCCGACTCCCGTGAGTTGGCATAAGGTGGCTAAAACAGGAGCAATTGACGGGCTAATGAGGTAGCTCCTCTGATCGGACACACTCCATCGTATGTCATTCTATTACTTTGTGATTGATTTGGCGCGCACCCTTGATTTGGGAGTGTGGCTCAAGGTGGGCGATTGTTGCGGCTTTGCGTCACCACCGGCCCGAAAGTGTAATTGGTATATCTACCCTGGCATTGCCTAGTTGTGCCGTGTCACCTACCCTAGCGTGCTTTACTACAAGTTTGATTTGTGTCGTACCTATGGAGTATCCTCTGGTAGCTCCAGTTTACGGAGTATTACGATACTGTATAGACTATTGGCACACCTAAAAATGTGTTAAGGTGGAAAATGTAAAGCCTTAATACTATTTTTAAATAGTATACTTTACTTTAGACATATTATAATCGCGTATATTACTATATAGTAGATAGTTTAACGGATCCTTAGAGGATGGTTATCCCAAACATCCTTTGAGTTATTTATATTTCAGTTGACATTTCACTTGAGTTGGATTTATTGATATAAGAATGTTAATCCTGACTCGAGTGTTTTGTGTTTTGCTTTACGCTCGGGTCAGACTGAGTGGCTCAGTTTTCGAGACTCACCTTTGGAGTTGGAGCTTCGCTTGGAGATCCAGCTATATCTATTCAGCTTGCAGTTATCAGTTGATTCCAGTGATGTATTCTAAGCTTGTATTTGACTATTGTATTGAGACATCTATGTATTCGAGACTTCTGTTGTATCTTATTTAACTCCGTTATTTATTTATATATATATATATATGGTAGCTTCATGAACTACTAGTCTTTTGTTTCCGCAGCATTATTTTATATTACTCTTTGTCTGTGACTCTGTGATTATTTTATTTACTGTATATGCTGAGTTTTGCCAAATTTAAATTAACAATCTGATATTTTGAGCAATTCAAATCCGACATGTATGGGTGCGAATGGTTGAAAATTTCAGGATGTTACAGATTGCTTTGCAAAAATGGGGTATTTTGACATAGCTATGTTAGAAATTTAAAAAAATGGTCAACTAGAATATTGTAGCCATTAAAATTTCACACGGTTCCAAAAAAATAAAACCTCCATTTGAGTTAGAAATAAGGAAGAAAAGGTTGGTGGAATGAGGATGAAAAATGGAGGAACATATGGCTATTTATAGACAAATGCCCTATGTCATCATTATATATATTCATATCACAAATCTTTTATAATATATATATATATAATTATGTTTAATCACATCACTCTTTTATATATATAATTATGTTTTGTCGCATCACTTTCTTTATATATATATATAATTATTATGTTTAGTAGCATCACTTTCTTTATATATATATAATTATTATGTTTAGTCACATCACTTTCTTTTATATATATATATAATTATTATGTCTAGTCGCATCACTTTCTTTTATATATGTATATATAATTATTATGTTTAGTCGCATCTTTTTTTTTATATAAATTTAATTATTAATTAACTAAGATGTGACAAGAGATAATTATGGTTAATGATTACGAACCTAAGATGTGACAATACTTGATATATATATTTATATAAAATGTTTATTATTTTTAAATCTATGTCTTGTCACATCACTTACTAATCTAAATTAACATAAGATAATTTATTTCTAAGTGTATAATTATCTAGTTAATTAACTCTTATACATATGTATATATAGTGCACAAAGACGAACAACATTCCCGACAACTTTCAGGTGTCGAAAGTTCGAAATTTCGGAAAACGTTATTTGGTCACATTTTCTGTTTCTCTACGAACTATTTAATTCGGCAAACAAATTTTGAAAATGATTTTACCATCATTATTAGTTAATTAAAATGAGTTTATTTTCATTATCAAACCTATATATGGAATATTTAAAACTAATTAAATATTCACTAATCAAAGCAGTGAAATTTCGGGTCATTACATTCTTCCCCCTAAATGAATTTCATCCCCAAAATTACACCTCAACCTATCCCACAAAACACTTAACACTATACATCAGTCCATATGATGTACATAGATCATTCTTATACCAAGTCTGATTCGATCATAACTCAAATACAAAACTTCACTTCCAAACTAGTATCGCTCACTCGATTCTCTAGTGCGAACACCGATCAGGCTCCTTGATTTGGAACCTCTGTACTCCTTACATAGTTGTAACTATGATAAAAAAACCTTGGTCCCACTCCAAGAACCCTCATCAAGTGCTCACTGTCAAAAGTCGAGTAATAGATCCTTATTTGGAACGGTGCAAACACCTCAAAGTCATATACTCCAATCTTAGATCAAAACTCTATGGAAAGGAGAAATGATCTACTTCCACCCTACTCACTTACTTAATTGGTTCTCCCTAATACCAATTATATTCCCACTAAACCATTTATGAAAACATTTCATAAAATACTCTTTGTTTCAACTTGGATAATATTCCACTACGGCCTAAGAGTATATACCCCTATCTGATTCCACTATTCCATTTTGAATTTATCTCCCTAAGAAAACTCAAGGTCCAAATACCCGGCTTTTATTTCAAAAACATTTTGAAATGAAACTCTATATTTTAATCATATAACGTAACATACATATAACCCGAGTAACTCCACAATGATACTAAGGAACTGGGTATCACCAATTAATATCATACTTTCCCTTACCAAGAAGGGTAATACTCAAGAGAAATGTTTACCATCCGAACACATCTCTTCCCCAATAGTAAGTTATTTTCGAGCCACTCGAACTAGTTAACTTAAAAACATTTCTATTTTTATTTCAAAATCTCATTTTTGAAATAATTTTTTTTATTCCTCCAACAAAACATCTATCACCAACTTACTTTGGGTTCGTTCGGGTGGAACTTGTTTTGATTGTACAATGATAAAGAGAATAATTTACTAAGTGCACTACAACGTTCGCCCAGGCAAACATCCGATCGTCACTTAGAGATTATTCTGATCATCACAAAACAATCAAGACTCATTCCCCCTAACCAATCCAAATAAAATCACTTTTTACTTAAATTTTCATTTCCAAAATTTCATACTTGAACCAAAGTTGCTTTCAAATAATATTATTTTCAAAACCTTGAAAATCATTTTTCAAAAACACTGGGATTTAGGTTCTCAAATTTTCATCCTAAATTCTTTTTAGGGTACTTTTGGCACAGGTCCTTATTAAGTTTCAAAATTCACGAAAAGTCCTTCACTAAATTTCAGTGTAAATTAGGTCCCTGTTTTTTATTCACGATTATTGCAGAGCATGATGCAACATTTCATAAAAGTTGCTGACATTTCCACAACATTTCTGTACACTGTGAACATAGTGTATGAAAGTTGCTGAAATATCAACACTTATTTATAAAAGTTGCTGACATTTCAGCAACATTTATGTACACTTTGAACACAGTTTATGAAAGTTGCTGAAATATCAGCACTTATTTATAAAAGTTGCTGACATTTCAGCAATAATTTTTCTTTGTTTTTACAATAAAACTTTGACACAGATAGTTGCTGAAATATCAGCACTTATTTATAAAAGTTGCTGACATTTCAGCAATAATTTTTCTTCGTTTCCAGAAACAGGGACCCGCTTTACAATGAAACTTAGACAGGGACCCGCTTTACAATATGAAAGTATGATAGGGATGCCTCCCTAATTTCCACTTCTTTTTAATTAAAAGACTTATCTTATTCAAAGGAAAGTACCTAAACATTTACACAATAGTCAATGTTCAATCTGGAGGAGCGTGACTAACCAAACTCTATATAATAATAATAATATATTATTATCTCCCAACAAAATCACCTCATAAATACCTATATTATTTTCAAAAATCACTTTTATATATAAAATATACCCTGGGTAAAATTATTTCATTCACCCTAATTTCAATACAACAATGCATCTGTTGTTCTGGTTCAAGTGTTTAGGAATCCATATCGATAACGTTGGCCAAACGCATCGACCATAATTCATATATGGTGCAGCGGATTAAACAAAAACAAGATAGATCGATGAACGTAGCAATCGGTGGAATAAAGAATGCCGAAATGCCCAAATTCGTTGATCCGAAGATGCCGAATTCTAGCTATCTTCGTCACGTTGATCGCGCACGATACCGTGAAGGAAGATCTGCAATTCTTCAGACGTTGATCTAGCGCACTAGATACCGTGAATTGGCTTCTACGATCGTTGATTCGAGCGCACTCGAATGCCGAAAGGGGAGATAGGAGATGACACTCAACTACCAATTTGGTGAAAGCACAAAGCTAACAAAACAAAAGTTTTTATTCAAATCAACTAAACGTTCAAATGTACAACACACGCCTATTTATAGCATTTACATCACACGACTCAACTTGCCCAACACTTAGGTCGGAAACGACCTACGACCTAAAAATAGTGTGACCTAAAACAGGAGACTTACGACCTAAAAAATATTACAACATAAGCAAATACAACACAACACTTTACAACACGTAGGTCGGCAACGACCTAAACAACACGACTTAACATTTGGACGACCTAAAAACAAGGTAGCATCTTCCAGGAATCCAGGCGGCATGATCTCCAGCGAACTGTAGCAATTGGCGACCTAACATTTCTCGCGACCTAACTTAGGTCGTGGGTCGTACGCGATCTAACTTAGGTCGTAGCTCGAGGCAGTCTGCTCTCGGAATATCCGAGCGACTTAAAGTGAACGACCTATCTCCCCATGTCTTCCCACGACCTAGCATTGGTCGAAATATGTCTCCGCGACCTAAAGTAGGTCGTACTTCAATCTCGCGACCTAATTTAGGTTTAAACTTGTTAGGTCGTAGCACCTTATTCCTTAACTCGGTAGCTCGTAAGTCGCTAGGTCGTACGTGTCTCAATAGCATGTTAGGTCGCTCCCGACCTAAGACTTGGTCAGTTTGGCCTTCATCTATGAGCACCCTGTTAGGTCGTTCTAGAAACCTACTCCTCTGCTTTAGCTCGCATTTCTCGAATCCGTTAGGTCGTATTCGACTTAACAGTATGTTAGGTCGTTCCAGCGTCTTTCCCTTTAACTCGTGAACTCGTTCTTCGTTAGGTCGTTCATGCGCATGTTCCTTTAACTCGTCGACTCGTTTGCATGACTTTACTTTGCAGTTGACTCGTGAGCGACCTATAAGTTCCTTAGGTCATGAGCGACCTATAAGTTCCTTAGGTCATGAGCGACCTATAAGTTCCTTAGGTCATGAACGACCTAAAATTCTGGGATGACTTAAACCAGAGGTAGATCGCGCTGCATCATCCTCCCCCTGTTGACAAAAATTCGACCTCGAATTTGCACTTTCTGCATCCTCAACAGTCTCATCTCCATGATACGGAATCAAATATTTGACATTGAAAACATCTGACGTATGAATATCATCCGGCAATCTCAACTGATATGCATTCTCATTGATTTTCTTCAAAATTTCCACTAGTCCAATCTTCCGTGCTTTCAATTTATTGTACGCTCCCACCGGAAAACGATCTTTTGTTAACACTGCATAAACCAAATCACCTTCATGAAATTCAACATTCCTTCGCTTCAGATCTGCATATCATTTGTACTTCTCATTCGCTTTCTCCAATCGTTCCCGAACGATTTTATGACATTCAGTCAATCCATCAACAAAACAAACAGCTCATTTTACTGTCCCCTTTGGTTGTGGTATTATCGTTAAATCTAATGGTCCCTTTGGCAAACTAGAATATACAATCTAAAATGGACTGTAACCAGTGCTTCGGTTAACAACATGATTATGAGCAAACTCTGCCTGACACAACTTTAAGTCCCAACTCTTCAAATTGTCTTGTACAAGACATCGCAATAAGTTTCCCAACGATCTATTTACCACTTCTGTTTGCCCATCTGTTTGAGGATGATAAGCACTACTGAATTTCAGCTTCGTTCCCACCATCTTCCACAAACTTAGCCAAAAATGACTCAGAAAACGAGTATCCCTATCCGACACAATAGATTCTGGCAATCCATGAAGTCGATATATCTCTTTGAAAAATAACTGAGCAACATGAACAGCATCCGCCGTCTTCTTACAAGCTATAAAATGTGCCATTTTCGAAAATCGGTCAACCACCACATAAATGGAATCGTTTCCCCTTTGAGTTCGCGGCAACCCCAAAACAAAATCCATACTCACATCAACCCAAGGCTTACTTGGTACCGGTAACGGCATATATAATCCAGCATTAGTCACAGTTCCTTTCGAAACCTGACAAATATGACATCGCTCCACAAATCTCTCAACCTCTTTCCTTATTGACGGCCAAAAATATGATTGGGAAATCAACTGTAATGTACGGTCTCTACCCACGTGGCCTTCTTCATGTAGCTCCTTCACAATCTTCATTCTCAAACTACAATCAGGTATGCACAATCGATTTCCTTTGAACAGAAAACCATCTACCATCATAAACTCATCCGTCTCTCCCTCCTTGACTTTATCAACAAACTTTGCAAAGTAAGGATCATCGACAAATAATTCTGGCAACACATCAAACCCCGTCACTTCAACCTTCATTGTTGTTAACAAATGATTCCTTCGGCTCAACGCATCTGCCACACGGTTTGTAACTCCAGATTTATGCTTCACCACAAATGTAAATTGTTGTAGGTACGCAATCCATGATGCATGTCTCACTGAAATCTTGTCTTGCCCTTGTAAATGCTTCAACGCCTCATGATCAGTGTAAAGAACAAACTCTTTCTGAAATAGATAGTGTCTCCAGTGTTTAATAGCTTGTACAATAGCATAAAATTCCACATCATACGTACTATATCTCATCTTCGCTCCTGATAACTTCTCACTGAAATATGCAATCGGACGTCCCCTCTGACTCAACACTCCTCCAATCCCAACCTTGGATGCATCGGTATGTAGTTCAAACACTAACTGAAAATCTGGTAGCACTAGAATTGGTGCTGACGTCAAGAGTTCTTTGATTCGCTCAAAAGCAACCCCTGCTTCCTCCGACCATGCAAACTATTTGCCCTTCATACAATCTGTAACCGGCGCCATCACACTACTAAAGTGTGGAATGAACCTTCGATAGAATGAAGCCAACCCGTGAAAACTACGAATTTCCGTTATCGTCTCGGGTTGCGGCCAATCTCTGATAGCTTCAACTTTAATTTGGTCCACCTGTATTCCTTCTTTCGATACAACATACCCCAGAAATAAAACACTCCTCGCCATAAAAACACACTTCTTCGTAGCAGCGTAGAATTGTTCTTCACGAAGGATAATTAACACTTTCCTCAAATGTTGAACATGCTCTTCTGTACTGGCACTGTAGATCAGAATATCATCAAAGTAAATGTAACGACCCATAAATTTTGATTGGTTTTAATAACGTATTTAACTGAATTTCTTGAAATTTTAAACAATAAAATTTGAAAATAAAAATTTACTATTTGGAATACGTCTATTTTAATATAGCAACTGGTAAATTTTCATCTGATAATATTGAAGTTTGTTTTCCTGTGAAATTCTATTTCAAATCAAACCGGTTAATAACAGTGAATTTAAAAGTTTTCCGAAACCAAAATATATCAACAGAAGAAAATTTATTCAGATCGTTCTGAATCAGACTGCGGAATTCATTTTTCCAAATTTGGACTTCTATTGCTCCGATTATCTTAATTCTGGTAAATAGCAGCATTTTCGGTACCGATTATCGACTTTTGATTGGATGATCGTACCACTAATATCTGTATACCGTTTTGATCCTCTCGTTGTGCTGATCTCCATGGTATATTTATTCCTATATTTCGAGATCCGGTACGCAACGGAAACAATAAATGGTTCGTTGTAACGGTACCCTAAATTGTGGCTTTACTGTTTCCGTTGGTTTTAAAATTCGAAACGTGCAGCGGGACCACAATAATAATTTGCTTTAATATTTGTCAGCTGAATCTACGGGGGCTATTACCATTTCATCTATTTGTGTACGTTTCATTTTCAATTAGTGTACACATCACAGTTCCTTTTATCTTTCCCCTTCTATCTTCATTTTTCCCAGATCCACTGTGAACCGTCCTCTCCTCCTCTACTTTATATTTTGCCTGTGACAATTTCATTTGTCCAGATCTATTCCTTCTTCCAATATTATTTTTCCTTTCCACCACCATCCTACCAACACATCACCCCACCTCAGCCCATTCTCTCGTTTTTTCCAAACTTCCCTCAGCCAGCAACCGAAGAGACAGTCACCCCTTCGCCTTGTAGCCGAGCTTACCCATCAACTCAGCTGCGGAGACCACCCTGTTCTCTTGCCGAAGCCACCACTGCTGCAACGTCTATGACTCCAACCTCCTGCCACATCTTCCACCCTATAACCGCATGCAGCCTTGCCTTCCGACGCATGCAACCCAAGGCCGGAGCCTTCCCCTCCAAGCAACCATCTCGATCGCCATCGCTGCCTCGCGCCGGATCCAACCACAGCCGCACCTGAACTCCCTGACGCGACTCCGCCTAGACTACCCTTCGCTCTTGTGAATTTCCCCTGTTGTCAACGACCCCGTGCTCCTCTCTTGCCTTCCCGACCTCCCAAAGCAGCCGTAGCATATTCCCTTTTTTTTTTAAAGGTATATTCTATTTATGCATATATATTATATATTATATCAGATTTTTGGTATATATATATATGTGATTGTAGTATTTTCGGTATATATATATCTATTTATATATAATAGCCGAGAGTTGATTGTTTACAAAGTTATGTGAAATGTCAATTTGTATACATATGTTGCCGTATGTAGGTTATATGGATTTCGTTATATACATATATATATAGAGTACCTTATAATATGTGCTGGTTTCCTGTTAGCGATACATTTACTGTATATTAGCTTTGACATATCATTATTAACTTGGTGTTTTCATATATAGGTTAGCATAGTAGATATATCTTGAGAGTAACATATATTTAAGATATATAATTAAGTATGTGTATATAAAAGTCCTGTTAATATCCTGAAATATGTTTTGTTTTAACAGATTTGAAGTATAGTTTTATTATGTTAAAGTAAAATATATTATATTAAGTTATATATATATACACGTTTGTTTTGCATAGATTTTATATATCAACATAGATGTTTACAGTATAAAGGTTGCGTGATTCTCCTTTTTTATGTCAAAACGTTCCAGATTTTTATTATTATAAACTGCAAAATTTTAGTTTATATACAATATATTAGTTATATTTATGAGTTTGGGAGTGGTCTACATATGTGATTTTGATCTGGAATATTTATGTGGGTCTGCATATTCAATATATGTATTTTTAGTATAGATATAAGTTGACTATTTATATATATTTAATTTAATTTGTGTTTGAAATATGATTTTATGAAATAGTTAGATGTTGTTATACACATAAGTTTATTTATACCATTTATCCTTATTAATCCGGTTCTGATTCGTTTCCATCAACCCCTAACTTTCAGCTTTGTCCGTCAAATCCAATTCCAGCTTACTTCGCTTTGAGATTGTTGTTGGATTTATTCGACTGTCTTGATCGTGATCCAGTTCGTAGCTTAATTCTTTGTCAAATCTCTCTAACCTCGAAAGGTGAGCAATCACTCACGATTAACGTTTTTATGTTTATTAAATTTGATTTCAATTGAAACGACAATTGAAATATGATGCTGTAGTTATTAAATTGTTGTATATATGCTATTATCTATAACTGTTCACCTGTGACATCTGACACCAGTATCTAGTATTATATGCCTGTTATTACTATTATTTATATCTGTTCACCTATGACATCTGACACCCGTATCTGTTATTTATACTGATGATATATGCCTACTGTTATATATTTTTGTATCTGTTATCACTCTGCAAGTTCCCTGTTAGTATAGAATTCACTATGGGTTGAAATGATACATACCCGAACGGACTTTAGAATAGGAGAATTTCGTTATGGGTTGAAATGATAAACCCAAGCGACTTTCATCCGAATTGAAATTGGGATTACGGGTCGAAATGATATCTACCCGTATATATTTAAATTTCGGATTGAAATGATAAATATCCGTATCACTTAACCATATGATAAATATATATACAGACACCGTTGGTCCATGTATATAAATATTTTAAAAATGAATTCTATGGTTTTAGAAAGAAATATATGGTTTTAAAAAAATGATGGGCCTTAAATTATTATATATAAATGGGAATGATTGATTTAAATACATATAATATGTTGAGTATTTAAGATATATTCCTAAATAGATTTTTGTAATAATTTGAATAAGTTAAGGTTAGAAAGATAATTTGAATTTAGTTGAAATTGTATTCATTAAAGAATTTTATTTAATTAAACCGATTTGAAACTTATTGAAATTGAGATGTAAGATATGATTTATAACTTGAGTTTGATTTATAAGTAATCTAATGAATATTTCTTGTTTAAAAAAAAGTTTAAGGAAATATTTAGTAAAATGTAATTTAAGGCTAGTTAAATGATATTGAATTTATTAAGTGAATATTCCCTGATTAAATAATAAATGAAGTTAAATCAAGAGCTATATGAAACTGTTAAAATTTAACTTTGAAATTGTTGCATATTAAAGCTTTGAAATATATTGGAATTTAAATGTTTTATTTTGTGATTCAGATCTGTATTTGAAATCAATATAATTTGAATTTGTTATTTAGAAACTGAATTGAATTAAAATGGAAAATTTAGATTGAATTAAATTGAAATTTGGAAATTGAGTTGATTTGAACCGATTTGTGAAACTTGAGGAAATTATAAATGCTTTACTTTATAAATTAATTAATATATATACTATCTTGGAAAATAGTTATATCTGAAATGAAATGATATTTGGGTTTTGAAGTAAATTAAATTGAAATGACCACGGTGTTATAATGTATATTTCCACCTTGTAGATAGTTCTGAAGATCCTTAGAGGATGGTTATCCCAAACATCCTTTAAGTTACTTGTATTTCAGTTGATATTTCACTTGAGTTGGATTTATTGATATAAGAATGTTAATCCTGACTCGAGTGTTTTGTGTTTTGCTTTACGCTCGGGTCAGACCGAGTGATACAGCATTTGAGACTCACCTTTGGAGTTTGGAGCTTCCCTTAGAGATCCCACTATCGCCTCAGCTTTCAGCTCTTCTAGTTGATTTGTTCAGAGAAGTCATCTGTTGTACTGGGGACTTCACTGCAATTGAGATATTCTGTTGTATTTTATTTCTAACTCTGATGTTTATATAGTAGCTTCATGAACTACTATTTTATCTATTCCGCTGCGTACTATTGTATTACTCTGTGTCTGTGATTCTATGATTGATTTATTTACTGCATATGCTGAGTTTTGCCAAATTTAAATTAACAATCTGATATTTTGAATTTTTCAATTCTGACATGTGTGGATTTATTGTCGATTTGAATGGTCCAAAATATCGGGTCGTTACAGTTGGTATCAGAGCCAGGTTCTAGGCAAAACTTAGCATATATAGTAAATTAATTTACAGAATCACTTTCGTTCGAGTTTGAATCTCTTCCGTTTGACTCGATTTCCTTTGAACTTTGGAACGTTTCTTGCGGTTCCAAAATTCATTCTTGTCTCTCTCTATTTGTATTCTTTTGATTCTGGAGTATCCCATAACTCCACTTCGAATGATCTCTATATGAATAGGATCCCACCAATCTTTGAATGATTTTTGAAGGGGTGAAACTCCTTCACAATTCGCATTGATTCACCGGAGATTTCTATATCTTTGGTTTAGATGCCGCTATCTCTTGCGATCGAATGTTGATTTTTCTTGAAATTCTTCCTCGATCATATCCCTGAAGTCATGGTTGACCCTGTTAAGGTCGCCCGCGACTTGTATAAGTATATCCATCTTCTGTTTTGAAATTAATTATTCATTTTCGTTCGAACTTATCTTCGAATCAGAATCCTATTTGATTATAGTTCTTTTAAATTGAATCTCTATCTTTGTTTTGAGATCCGTCTATGAATCGTCCTTTGAAAATCGGGTTGTTTATATTTTAGAAATTGTTTCCTAAACCGAAATTATTATTTTGATAAATATGATTTTATTCTATATATATAAAAGTGAAATGATTTCGATAAGGATTATATATACCTTTTAAAAATGAGAATTTGAAGTTTGAAAGGATTTGAAATTTTGAAAGTTATATAAGAATTTTATTTATCTAAAAATGATTTATAACTGAAGGATTTTAAATTTGAAATTCGAGAATTGAACTCCGGTATTTTGAAATTGGTTTTAAGATTTTGAAATATATAGTAATAATATGATTTAAAAGTATTTTCCGAATAAGAAATGTATCCAATGATTTTAATGAGTTACGAATGATTTCGAAGAAATTCCAAAAGAAGTTTGAGAAAATAGAAGTCCAGAACTCACTTATGTCGCTGGAAAATAATTTCGGTGATGAGTGCACGCATCATCGACATTGATTTTCGAGTTTCAGAGTGAGGGATAGGCCACTTCAATAGCTTTGCTATGCGAGTGATTTTGTGAAACCATTTTGATTTCAAATTCCGAAGTAAAATTTGATATTCGAAATATATATGTAAATATATATATATATATATATATATATATATATATATATATATTTGAAATGATTTGAAGTAAGCCGGTGTTCATTCCTCGAGTTTTGGATTTGATATAACCCTATCTATTAAAATTGATTTACTGATTTGTTGTTGATTTCCAACTCTTGAATTTGAAAATGATTTCTTCAACTACTTTGAAGGTTCGAGCACTTCCAAATCAAGGTTAACTTTTCAAAGCTAAGAAATTTTGAAAAGTATAAAGTATATAAGTTTGGTATGTATGTTAAAGTATGTAGTAATATGATTTAAATAAGTTGAAACTATTTTGTTAAGTAAATGAATAAGGCAATTTTAAAAAAAATTCTAATATGAAATTTAGATTTGAAATGTTTTGAAAAGAATTTGGTCTTCAAAATATTTTGAATAAAGTTTAGTTAAATGTTTTAACTTAGTAACATCTTTATGAAACTATATATTTAACAAGTTGGAAAAAATATATAAGTTGTACGTATGCTGTTTTATTCGCATAATTAATTTGATCCAAGTTTGAGTACACAAGTTCGAGGTGAATTACACCATTTCGTGTTAGGATTTTTCATTCGATTCTTGATGGCGAATATTTGATATGGATTTTGGGCTTGATTCTAGAATTCTCTATCATAGTATGTGGCTATGCAAGGAGACTGATGACTTCTAGTCGAGAAACCATATCGAAGTCCGCATTAGGGAAGTCGAATGGACAATACTAGTTCGAAAGCGAACTTGTGTGATCGAGCGAGCGATCAAATGTGATTTTGCGAAATGATGACGTATGTACATCTTATATTCTAATATCATTGATATTTTGACGTTGAAATTGAAAGCTGTCGGGTTAGAATATCTTTGCTTACTAAAAGAAAATTTCCAATTTAAATTACAAAGATATATAACCCATAAAAGCAAAGATATTCAATCCCATATGGCTCTTCATACAGCGAAATTTATTTTGAAAATTTGATCCTTATATAAGATAGACCTTACGTAAGTATAAGATAATTTTGAAAACATTTGATTTTGGAAATGAATTGGTTGACTTAAATTATATTGATTTGGAAATTTGGATTTATTTTCTAAATCTATTATTTTGGAAACTTTGAAACTAAAGATATTTAATTTGAGAAGAAATAATTTGGTGAAATTGTATATGATTATGAAATTGAACTGATATTGAAACAAATCGAAATTTGAGAACCTTGCATTACTAAATACTTGATTTGGGAGTTATCGAACTTATATAAAATTGATTTGTATAAGTATGATGTTGATTCGAAAACTATGGATTTGAAAAGGTACTCAATTTGAAAGTGAAGTCTTATATGATTAAAGTCTATATAAGTATGATTTGATATACTTTTGATTGTGGAAAAGTAATTTGATTTGAAAATTAAATCTTATATATAATGGATTTTATATAAGTACGATATTTGAAAGTGATTTGAAAAGGTACTATATGATACATATTTTCGAAGTAAAGATATGGAAAGTGCCTTCTGCTTGATATCCGATTTGTGGCCACATCTTGGATTCATTCTATCGATATTATTCTCTCTGATTTTTGGTTTTCCGGATATGATACTCGAGTGTCCTTCGAATTCCATGGCGTTACCCATGGTCTTATTGTTCTCTAGTGACTGCATAGCGCAACTTCCTGGCTGAGTCTTGCCTGGGGGTACGGATTGTTTCCTGGGGGATCCAGGCGTAATCATTGTGTATCCTGCAATCTGTGTAGGTCGCGAATAGTAGCACAAATGCTTGGCTGAGTCTTGCCTGGGGGTACGGATTGTTTCATGGGGGATCCAGGCGTAACCATTGTGTATCCTGCATTCTACTAGTCATCATGGCGTAACTCGCAGGGCTGAGAAAGCTTACGGATATGGATTGTTTCCTGGGGGAACCAGGCGTAACCATTGTGTATCTGCGAACCATGGTTAGACAAAGGTTTTGTTTGTTGTTTTGTTTGGATTGGACTTTCCATATCTGTTTTCTAAAAAATAAAAAAAAAAGGTTTTTCCAGTATTTTCACTGGGTGTTGAAACAGGTCTACTAAGTACCTGGAGAATTCTAGTTTTGCGCCTGATCAACGCACTACCAGAGTCTACAGGAACAAGGATAAACTTGTTGAAACATCGAGTTATAAAAGTATTTTATTATAAAGGAATTTTCAACAAAGAAATTCTGTATTAATATTTGAAATTGAAATTCTTATGGTTTGAATTAATTATTCATGCCCGATACTATTCTTTTGAATCTACCTTATCTGCTCAGCTTTATTTATTCACCTATATTTTGATTTCCAAATCCTCCTTCTTTTCCTTGTTGACTATATTCTTTTAAAATATTGTTTATTTATATACTACATGGTTTAATAGAAATTTTAGTGTTATAAATATTTTGAAGTTATTAACTAAATAAAACATATTTAAAGTAAATGATTATTGATTTATTAATAATATTTGAAAAGTATCTTGAGAAAAAAAAATTAATAAATTATGAATTATGGATTTAATGTTTTCAAATAGCTTCTTTGTAAATATAAGTAATAATGTAAATAATTGTTTTCAAAGAGTTTTCATATATTTATAAAGTTGTTATTTAAGCATACAATGGTAATTTATAAAGGAAGCAAGAAATTTTACAAATGGGTTTTGAAAAGTTTTAATGTATTAAAGATAATTGAACTACAAATGAAGTTTTCAAATGAATATTTCAAGTAAAATTTATATAGTTTGAATTAATTGTTTATCCTTGTCTTTCAATCTATTTTTCTTTCTGGTGGTTTCTATTCTCCTACCTCCTTCCTTTTCGGGGACGAAAAGTTTTGAGTGGGGGAGAGTGTAACGACCCATAAATTTTGATTGGTTTTAATAACGTATTTAACTGAATTTCTTGAAATTTTAAACAATAAAAATTGAAAATAAAAATTTACTATTTGGAATACGTCTATTTTAATATAGCAACTGGTAAATTTTCATCTGATAATATTGAAGTTTGTTTTCCTGTGAAATTCTATTTCAAATCAAACCGGTTAATAACAGTGAATTTAAAAGTTTTCCGAAACCAAAATATGTCAACAGAAGAAAATTTATTCAGATCATTCTGAATCAGACTGCGGAATTCATTTTTCCAAATTTGGACTTCTATTGCTCCGATTATCTTAATTCTGGTAAATAGCAGCATTTTCGGTACCGATTATCGACTTTTGATTGGATGATCGTACCACTAATATCTGTATACCGTTTTGATCCTCTCGTCATGCTGATCTCCATGGTATATTTATTCCTGTATTTCGAGATCCGGTACGCAATGGAAACAATAATGGTTCGTTGTAACGGTACCCTAAATTGTGGCTTTACTGTTTCCGTTGGTTTTAAAATTCGAAACGTGCAGCGGGACCACAATAATAATTTGCTTTAATATTTGTCAGCTGAATCTACGGGGGCTATTACCATTTCATCTATTTGTGTACGTTTCATTTTCAATTAGTGTACACATCACAGTTCCTTTTATCTTTCCCCTTCTATCTTCATTTTTCCCAGATCCACTGTGAACCGTCCTCTCCTCCTCTACTTTATATTTTGCCTATGACAATTTCATTTGTCCAGATCTATTCCTTCTTCCAATATTATTTTTCCTTTCCACCACCATCCTACCAACACATCACCCCACCTCAGCCCATTCTCTCGTTTTTGCCAAACTTCCCTCAGCCAGCAACCGAAGAGACAGTCACCCCTTCGCCTTGTAGCCGAGCTTACCCATCAACTCAACTGCGGAGACCACCCTTTTCTCTTGCCGAAGCCACCACTGCTGCAACGTCTATGACTCCAACCTCCTGCCACATCTTCCACCCTATAACCGCATGCAGCCTTGCCTTCCGACGCATGCAACCCAAGGCCGGAGCCTTCCCCTCCAAGCAACCATCCCGATCGCCATCGCTGCATCGCGCCGGATCCAACCACAGCCGCACCTGAACTCCCTGACGCGACTCCGCCTAGACTACCCTTCGCTCTTGTGAATTTCCCCTGTTGTCAACGACCCCGTGCTCCTCTCTTGCCTTCCCGACCTCCCATGGCAGCCGTAGCATATTCCTCCTTTTTTTTAAAGGTATATTCTATTTATGCATATATATTATATATTATATCAGATTTTTGGTGTATATATATATGTGATTGTAGTATTTTCGGTATATATATCTATTTATATATAATAGCCGAGAGTTGATTGTTTACAAAGTTATGTGAAATGTCAATTTGTATACATATGTTGCCGTATGTAGGTTATATGGATTTCGTTATATACATATATATATATAGAGTACCTTATTATATGTGCTGGTTTCCTGTTAGCGATACATTTACTGTATATTAGCTTTGACATATCATTATTAACTTGGTGTTTTCATATATAGGTTAGCATAGTAGATATATCTTGAGAGTAACATATATTTAAGATATATAATTAAGTATGTGTATATAAAAGTCCTGTTAATATCCTGAAATATGTTTTGTTTTAACAGATTTGAAGTATAGTTTTATTATGTTAAAGTAAAATATATTATATTAAGTTATATATATATACACGTTTGTTTTGCATAGTTTTTATACATCAGCATAGATGTTTACAGTATAAAGGTTGCGTGATTCTCCTTTTTTATGTCAAAACGTTCCAGATTTTTATTATTATAAACTGAAAAATTTTAGTTTATATACAATATATTAGTTATATTTATGAGTTTGGGAGTGGTCTGCATATGTGATTTTGATCTGGAATATTTATGTGGGTCTGCATATTCAATATATGTATTTTTAGTATAGATATAAGTTGACTATTTATATATATTTAATTTAATTTGTGTTTGAAATATGATTTTATGAAATAGTTAGATGTTGTTATACACATAAGTTTATTTATACCATTTATCCTTATTAATTTCCATCAACCCCTAACTTTCAGCTTTGTCCGTCAAATCCAATTACAGCTTACTTCGCTTTGAGATTGTTGTTGGATTTATTCGACTGTCTTGATCGTGATCCAGTTCGTAGCTTAATTCTTTGTCAAATCTCTCTAACCTCGAAAGGTGAGCAATCACTCACGATTAACGTTTTTATGTTTATTAAATTTGATTTCAATTGAAACGACAATTGAAATATGATGCTGTAGTTATTAAATTGTTGTATATATGCTATTATCTATAACTGTTCACCTGTGACATCTGACACCAGTATCTAGTATTATATGCCTGTTATTACTATTATTTATATCTGTTCACCTATGACATCTGACACCCGTATCTGTTATTTATACTGATGATATATGCCTACTGTTATATATTTTTGTATCTGTTATCACTCTGCAAGTTCCCTGTTAGTATAGAATTCACTATGGGTTGAAATGATACATACCCGAACGGACTTTAGAATAGGAGAATTTCGTTATGGGTTGAAATGATAAACCCAAGCGACTTTCATCCGAATTGAAATTGGGATTACGGGTCGAAATGATATCTACCCGTATATATTTAAATTTCGGATTGAAATGATAAATATCCGTATCACTTAACCATATGATAAATATATATACAGACACCGTTGGTCCATGTATATAAATATTTTAAAAATGAATTCTATGGTTTTAGAAAGAAATATATGGTTTTAAAAAAATGATGGGCCTTAAATTATTATATATAAATGGGAATGATTGATTTAAATACATATAATATGTTGAGTATTTAAGATATATTCCTAAATAGATTTTTGTAATAATTTGAATAAGTTAAGGTTAGAAAGATAATTTGAATTTAGTTGAAATTGTATTCAATAAAGAATTTTATTTAATTAAACCGATTTGAAACTTATTGAAATTGAGATGTAAGATATGATTTATAACTTGAGTTTGATTTATAAGTAATCTAATGAATTTTTCTTGTTTAAAAAAAAGTTTAAGGAAATATTTAGTAAAATGTAATTTAAGGCTAGTTAAATGATATTGAATTTATTAAGTGAATATTCCCTGATTAAATAATAAATGAAGTTAAATCAAGAGCTATATGAAACTGTTAAAATTTAACTTTGAAATTGTTGCATATTAAAGCTTTGAAATATATTAGAATTTAAATGTTTTATTTTGTGATTAAGATCTGTATTTGGAATCAATATAATTTGAATTTGTTATTTAGAAACTGAATTGAATTAAAATGGAAAATTTAGATTGAATTAAATTGAAATTTGGAAATTGAGTTGATTTGAACCGATTTGTGAAACTTGAGGAAATTATAAATGCTTTACTTTATAAATTAATTAATATATATACTATCTTGGAAAATAGTTATATCTGAAATGAAATGATATTTGGGTTTTGAAGTAAATTAAATTGAAATGACCACGGTGTTATAATGTATATTTCCACCTTGTAGATAGTTCTGAAGATCCTTAGAGGATGGTTATCCCAAACATCCTTTAAGTTACTTGTATTTCAGTTGATATTTCACTTGAGTTGGATTTATTGATATAAGAATGTTAATCCTGACTCGAGTGTTTTGTGTTTTTCTTTACGCTCGGGTCAGACCGAGTGATACAGCATTTGAGACTCACCTTTGGAGTTTGGAGCTTCCCTTGGAGATCCCACTATCGCCTCAGCATTCAGCTCTTCTAGTTGATTTGTTCAGAGAAGTCATCTATTGTACTGGGGACTTCACTGCAATTGAGATATTCTGTTGTATTTTATTTCTAACTCTGATGTTTATATAGTAGCTTCATGAACTACTATTTTATCTATTCCGCTGCGTATTATTGTATTACTCTGTGTCTGTGATTCTGTGATTGATTTATTTACTGCATAAACCGAGTTTTGCCAAATTTAAATTAACAATCTGATATTTTGAATTTTTCAATTCTGACATGTGTGGATTTATTGTCGATTTGAATGGTCCAAAATATCGGGTCGTTACAGTAAACCACCACAAATTTCCCAATGTACGGCCTGAAAATTTGGTTCATCACCCTCATGAATGTACTCGGTGCATTCGATAGACCAAACGGCATCACCAGCCATTCATACAATCCTTCCCTCGTCTTGAATGCTGTCTTCCATTCGTCCCCTGGTCTAATGCGAATCTGATGATAACCACTTTTAAGATCAATCTTTGTAAAGATCACAGACCCACTGATTTGATCTAACAGATCATCAACCCTCGGCATCGGAAATCTGTATCTGACTGTTATCTTGTTCAATGCTCTACTATCTGTGCACATCCTCCATGTTCCATCCTTCTTGGGTACCAACAAAGCTGGCACTGCACAAGGACTCAAACTCTCCTGAACTCACCCCTGTTCCAGTAATTCCTCCACCTGTCTTCTTAACTCTTCGTGTTCCCTTGGACTCATCCGATAGTGTGGTCTATGAGGCAATGCAGCACCTGGGACCAAGTCAATCTGATGTTGTATGTCTCTAAGCGGCGGTAACTCCTTCGGTAACTCCTCTGGAAACACATCGTTGAATTCCTCCAAAACTGGTTTCACTTCCTCTTGAACTTCAGCAACTTCACTGCTTTCATGCCCAATCAACATAAAAACTTCAGGACTCTCTTCTATCTCTTCCACGAACTCCTTCAATGACAACAAGGTTTTCAATTCCTCAATCTCCTCCAGCTTGTTCTCATTCAGCTGTCGCTTCTTCGGAACTAATGTGATCTTTGTGCCTTCGAACAAGAAACTGTAACTGTTGGTACGCCCATCATGTTGCACCGCCCTATCATACTGCCACGGTCTCCCTAGCAACAAATGACAGACATCCATATCTACCACATCGCACCAGATTTCATCCTTATATTTCTTTCCAATTGAAAATTTCACACAAGCCCTTCGTCCAACCATCACTTCCCCGCCTTTTGTCAACCAAGCCAACTTGTACGGTTTCGGGTGTTTCTCAGTCTTCAATGCCAACTTCCTCACAGCCTCCGACGAAATTATATTATCACAGCTTCCAGCATCAATAACAAATTTGCAAACTTTCCCCAGAATAGTACATGTCGACTGAAAAATATTGCTCCTCAACCAACTACAATCCTCCTCTTGCTTTGGTGTCAAACAAGACCTCCTCATCATCAGATTACAACCTTCGTCTCCCGACACTTCTTCTTCCCCCTCATTAGGTGGTGAATTGGAACATTCGGCTTCTTCATCCTCATCCTCAACCTCCGCTATCATATCTCTCTTCTTCGGCTTTGGACATTCATTACTTTTGTGGCCCATTTCTTGACAATTATAACACTTGAAACCATTATTGACTTTCATCTTTCCAACCTCATTTACAACTGGTTTTGCAACAGCTTTTGAAACATTAGAACTTCCACTAACACCCTTCAATGGATTGTTGGAATTTGTAAACACACCACCTCCTCGTCTTCCCTGTTTCTCCCAAGCCAACGCCTTCTGGTGTGCTTCCGCTACAGATCTGGGATCAAACATGTTAACCATATCTTGAATCTGCATTTGCAACCCCCCAACAAATCCAGCTGTCAATTGTTCCTCTGTCTCCATAATATCATTCCTTGCAATCAGTTGATAAAATTCGTCAGCATAGTCATTCACAGATTTCGTCCTTTGTCTCAAGTTTTGCAACCTCTGATACATAAGCGACTGGTAGTTATAAGGTAAAAATGTAGCTTTCATCATTTTCCTCATCTTTTCCCATGATTCAACCTTTGACTTCCCCATCCGTTCACGTGTAAGTTTGGTCTGCTGCCACCATGCCAAAGCTCTACCCCTCAACCTTGTAGCAACCAACTTCACTCTACGATGTTCTGGAACTTCCTTGAAGTCCAAAATCTCCTCCACATTAGAAAACCAGTCCAAAAACTCCTCAGCTTGCATACCACCCTTGAACTCCGGTATTTCAGTTTTCATCCCAGATTCCCACTTGTGATCATACTCCGATTGATTTCTTCCTTGTCCACGTCCTTGTCCATGAACACTACCACCATCATACTCTTCTTCAAAGTCTGATGTATATCGATGTCGATCCTGACCACCAACATCCCTACTACCATCACTCCTTCCACCAACATCCCTTCGACCAGCATTCCTCCGACCATGATGTTGATCATCATCATTTCTATAACTGTCTCGGCTCACACTTCTATGATCATTATCATTACTTCTCTCTCGATTGGAATGTGGCGAAACTCTACTTCTCCCATGGTTAGATTCAGGTGAAACCCTTCTCTGATTTTGATTCATCTCCAACATTATCTTCTCTAATCGTCCAATCCCTTCAGTAAGTTTCTCACTAAAGTTTTCATTAATTCTTTGCTCCATCTCATCAGCTTCTTCTCTTCTATACAAAGCTTCTACGTTTTGGTGACGATTAGCTCTTCTCGGCGGCATGGTTGATTCTTCAAAACTTTGACTTCCGGCTCCACTCCAAATTTCAAACACCTTTCGAACTTAGATCCAAAATGAAATGGATCGAAAACTCCCACTTTGTTGCAAAAATATGATGAACACGATGAACACAACTTCAACACTTCAACTTCGAAATTCTTGGCTCCAAGACTCGATTTAGCTATGATTGGCTAAAACAAGCTCTGATACCAAATGGTGCAGCGGATTAAACGAAAACAAGATAGATCGATGAACGTAGAAATCGGTGGAATGAAGAATGCCGAAATGCCCAAATTCGTTGATCCGAAGATGCCGAATTCTAGCTATCTACGTCACATTGATCGCGCACGATACCGTGAAGGAAGATATGCAATTCTTCAGACGTTGATCTAGCGCACTAGATACCGTGAATTGGCTTCTACAATCGTTGATTCGAGCGCACTCGAATGCCGAAAGAGGAGATATGAGATGACACTCAACCACCAATTTGGTGAAAGCACAAAGCTAACAAAACAAAAGTTTTTATTCAAATCAACTAAACTTTCAAATGTACAACACACGCCTATTTATAGCATTTACATCACACGACTCAACTTGCCCAACACTTAGGTCGGAAACTACTTACGACCTAAAAATAGTGCGACCTAAAATAGGCGACTTACGACCAAAAAAATATTACAACATAAGCAAATACAACACAACACTTTACAACACATAGGTCGGCAACGACCTAAACAACACGACTTAACATTTAGACGACCTAAAAACAAGGTAGCATCTTCCAGGAATCCAGGCGGCATGATCTCCAGCGAACTGTAGCAATTGGCGACCTAACGTTTCTCGCGACCTAACTTAGGTCGTGGGTCGTACGCGATCTAACTTAGGTCGTAGCTCGAGGCAGTCTGCTCTCGGAATATCGGAGCGACTTAAAGTGAACGACCTATCTCCCCATGTCTTCCCACGACCTAGCATTGGTCGAAATATGTCTCCGCGACCTAAAGTAGGTCGTACTTCAATCTCGCGACCTAATTTAGGTCGAAACTTGTTAGGTCGTAGCACCTTATTCCTTAACTCGGTAGCTCGTAAGTCGCTAGGTCGTACGTGTCTCAATAGCATGTTAGGTCGCTCCCGACCTAAGACTTGGTCAGTTTGGCCTTCATCTATGAGCACCCTGTTAGGTCGTTCCAGCGACCTACTCCTCTGCTTTAGCTCGCATTTCTCAAATCCGTTAGGTCGTATTCGACTTAACAGTATGTTAGGTCGTTCCAGCGTCTTTCCCTTTAACTCGTGAACTCGTTCTTCGTTAAGTCGTTCATGTGAACCGCGAAATCTGTTAAAACGTTAAACCATATCGGTACACGTTTTAAACTTTTGAGCTGTTGTGTCTATTCAGTCTCCCACTGGTTCAAATCAAACAGTGGTTTGCTTTATTTAATTCCTAGATTCGCGTGTGGCTGTCACTATTCCCACTATTTTCAATTTATTGGTTCGTTTCTTCATTCGCTCTCTCTCTGTTCAAAAAAAAAAGAAAATATGATGCCTGTTCATTCTTAATTCCATTCCACTACTCTCTCTCCTCTTATTTCTTTTCTTCCTCCGCAACCGAACACCAAGCAGCTCCATGCTCTCCACCAATTGCTGCACCTACCCACGTGACCACCTCCGAGCCTCCATGCCTCACTGGCCATGTTCCCTAAGCTTTCCCCTCCACGCTACAACTTCCCTCCCTTCACAAAGCCCACCAGACTCGGTCGGCACACTGCCACGACTTCTTCCTCCAAGATCCAAGCTTTCCTCCCCACTCCCCTTACTATCTACCCGTGTCCTATCACCGGCCATCTCCAAACCCGAACCACTCACATCTCACCCCAACCCAATCGCCACATCACCGAGACCCTGGCCTTCCACAAACGCTGCTCCTCCTCTTTCACCACTTTCACCACCGACAGCAGCAGCAACTTCATCGTGGTCCACCTTCTTCCTTTGTTGTGCCGCTTCTCCTTTGTATCAACACATCCAAACCGAGCCAAAGCCCGCATCTCATAGCAGCCGAAGCTAGCCCAACCGAGCTCCTCCTTGCTTCTTTAAGATTTTATATAGGTTAGTTCTTTATTTTATATATATGTTAGTTATATATATAGAAGTCTAGCAGTGAAGATATTTATTCATGTCTATAGAGTTATGTATATTATACTGTTGGTATTTTGATTTTTTTTTAGGCTGTTGTTCTTTTGTTATATTACTGTCAAGTGTGCGAACAAATAAATCTATATTTCAAGTTTATAAAGGAAGAGTTTGTACATTTTATACTGTTGTTTTTCGATACTGGGCATATTTGAGTCTTTTACAACCTGCTGTTTATAAGTTTTGCAAGTTGCCTGAGTATTTAAGTATAAAGTTTAATTATATAATATATAGAGATTTTAGTTTTAAGTGAAAAGATTTTGTTGATTTTTAAGATATGTATCTCTGGGCCTTGAATAGATGTGTTTTGCAAAGTCCTAAATTTTGAGCATATATAAATTTTAAATACATATAGCGTGTTGCAGTATGAAAGTATGTACCGAAAATTGTTTATAATTATGATTTCACATATTTTGTTTATAGTATATTAGTTTATAATAGTTTACAGTTTATATATATTATGTTAGTCGTTAATATAGGAGTAATGTATTAGCTCATAGGAATGGATCTGGAAAATATAAGTTATATTTGTTTATATTAATTTTATACGTTACATAAATATGTTTTCAGCAGCCCATTTGTTTCGTATGCAGTGTATGTAATTTCATAAGTCGAGTTTGCTGTAATTGTGACTAGCTGTCCTACTTCTGCATAGTACATATGTATTTTACACGTTCTATTTTGATAGTGAGAAAGTTAGTTTACATAAATCTTATTTTTGCTTTTGTACATATGATAGTACAGTTTCTTTATATTGCTTTTGTATCACATAAAGCATATATTTTTAAGCGTACGTGTGTTTTGCATAGGATTTTAAATATAAAATACTGTTTTTAAGTATATATTTATTTATATATATCCTATATGTGTTGTCTAGTTGTATAATATATTAGTTTATATATATGTTGTAATATAAGTTTTGTGTTAATATGTTTGTTTTATATATGTCTATTTATGATTTTGAAATAAATATATTTCTGTTGAATTGCTTGCAGTTTTCCATATATATATGTTTTATATTAAAGCATGTGTGTGTATATATATAGTTTGTTTTGAAAAAAAAAATATGCATATTTGTGTTTTGCGTAAGTCTGTTGGGTGATTAGCGTATGCTTATATATGTTAAGTAATAGGAAACCTGTTTATGTAAATAAGAAGTTTACTTTATATAAGTGTTTTAAGTGTAAACAAGGATTTTAATTAATATATATATATATATATAAATTTTATTTATACTCGCCTCAAAATTTGATATAGATTTCATGGAAAAATAATAGTATATATTCTGTCTTTATCTAGATGATTATGATCCGCTCTCATCAATTCCAACTATTAGCTTTGATCGTCAAATCGTATACATCTAGCTTTGCTTTGGAATTCATGTTTGGATTCATAACTCAATTTCATAGTCAAATATCTCTAGCCTCGAAAGGTGAGCACTCACTCACGATTAACGTTCTTTTATTTATTAAATCTGATTTCAATTGAAACGACAATTGAAATATACTGCTATTAGTTAATTACACTGTTATATATGTTATTGCCTGTATCAGTTCACCTGTGACATTTGACACCATTATCTGTTAATTAATCATGAAATGATAATCTAGTTTGGCTGATAATTGATTGTTTGTCCGATGTTTATATTGGACATTAAATTGTTAGTGTTAAATGATAAATAGTATGCAAAATTGAAATGGATATAGGATAGTTAACAATTTTAAAACTGATTTATATGTTAAAACTGATTAGTGAATATGACCCCTTTTAATTGTTAAATTAATTGACATGTAGAATAGTGATAATTACACTTTGAACCATTGAACGTATTTGATTAATTGTTGTAGTGTTAAAATTGAAATCGAATGACAATTGAAGAACCGTATAAATATTAGTGTAATAATCTTTAATCTACATGAAATGATAGTGTAGATTCTAGAAATAATTATATTAATTCGCACAAACAACAATGCGAATTTATACGATTATTTCGGGATTATTGATTTGATTTTTGGATTGATATTGGTTGTTGTTATTGCTTGTTTATTTACTTTGACACCATCCCAGTTATCACACTGCAAGTTCCCTTTGCTATGTTTTGATTTTGAATTGAATTGGAATCGGGTTGAAATGATAAATACCCAAATGAACTTGACTTTGGATAGAGAATTAAATAAAAACCCGATTGGTCAATAATTTGATTTAAAAATTAACGAAGATTTTATTTGAATAAATAATATGGTTTTGAAATGAAGTTGAAATTTGAATTCTAATGAAAGGAAAATGTTAATATTTAATAATATGAAACAAAATATTAACAATGTAATTGATGAAAGAATGTTGTTTAATTTGAGAAATGATTGAATTAAGTTTGAAAATATAATTAAGTTTGAAATTATTAAACTTTGAAATGAATTAATAATTAAGTTTGAAATTATAATTAAGTTTGAAATTATTAAACTTTGTAATTATTTAATAATTAAGTTTTGAATTATTTAATAATTAAATAAGATTGAATGATTTAATGATCAAATTGAATTGAATTCTTTAATAAGTGAAATTGAACTTTTGAATAAGTGAATTTACTTCGTAAATAATTGAAATTGAGTTTTCTTTATTAATTAAGTTTTGGAAAATTATTTAAGTAAGTAAATAAGTGAAATTGAATTTCTTTAACAAGAAATAAAATGTGATATTTTTGAAACTAATGTAAGACTTGTAATTTAAAGAATTTGATTTGACGAATTTAACTTAATTAAATTTGTAAGTTTTGATATAATGGCATTGAACTTAAGTAATTGATTTAATGAATTGGAAATTAAATAGAAATTGTTTTGAATGATAAATTTACTTAAGCTATATTGAATGAAATCGATAAATGAAGTTAAATTGATTTGAAGGTTAAATTAAATCATTTTAAATGATTTCAAAATGAAACTTATTTACGAATGTAAATGAATACTTGAATTGTTTTAAATAGAAATTGAAATTGAATTATAAGATTTTGAAATGGTAATTTGGAAGTTTTGAAATGTAAATTATGGAAATTGATTTGGAAAGACAAATGAAATGTTGGTTTATAAATTCTAATTGGAATTGAATTTGTTTTGGTTTTGAAATAAATAAACGACCAATCGGTGAAATAATTTCGAAGGTTATTAAAGAGACCGGAATCGGTGATGGATATACTCTCTATCTAAACCGAAAACCACTTTAATAACTATACGCGGAGTGATGATTCAGAATGAAGTGGTTGGATTGATGTTCGTGATGACTGAAGAAAGAGAACGATGATGGATAGCCTTGACACTTGTGTCAAATTGGAAATGACTAAAACAGGAGCCGTGTCGGGCCAATGGAGGATTAGCTACCTCAAGTGGACACACTTCTTCGAACTACTCATTATTTGTTGTCGATTGGTGCACCCTTGATTTTGGGAGTGTTGTTTCACGGTGTTGCGGGCGCTGCGGCGTTGCGTTCTCACCAGTCCGGATCAGGCAAACGATAGTGTCACTACCTTGGGTATTGCCTCATGTGCCTTGTCATACTTGTATTCCCTATTCGCGACCACTACGAATTTGTTTTGTACCTTTAGTATATGGATTGCCCTCTGGTGACTTCCGGTTTTGGGGAAACTACGGTCTTGTATATGCTTTTGGGAATAAAAATGTGTTAAGGGTGGAATGGGCCATGACTTAACACTATTTTGATATCTTTATATTACTGATAGACATTATCTACTTATCGTACACTACTACATAGTAGATAGTTTAACGGATCCTTAAAGGATGGTTATTCCAAACATCCTTTGAGTTACTTGTATTTCAATTGCTATTTCACTTGAGTTGGATTTATTAATATAAGAATGTTAATCCTGACTCGAGTGTCTTGTGTTTTTGCTTTACGCTCGGGTCAGACTGAGTGTACCAGTATTCGAGACTCACCTTTGGAGTTGGAGCTTTGCTTGAAGATCCAGCCATCTATTCTGCTTTCAGCATTCGATGATTCCAGTGATGTATTCTGATTTGTATCTGATGTATCGTATTACTCTTCTGTTGTAAACTCTGATGTATCTTATATATTCATATAGTAGCTTCATGAACTACTATCTCTTTTATTTCCGCTGCACTTATTACTCTGTGTTTGTTACCTGTGATTATTTATTTACTGTATATGTTCAGTTTTGCCAAATTTAAATTAACAACGCGGTATTTTGAGCAATTCAATTCCGGCATGAGTGTCTACCTATACACTTATAATGGATGCGAATGGTCCAAAATACCGGGTCGTTACAGTTGGTATCAGAGCTTTGGTAGCTCTAGGCAAAACTTAACATATAGGGTAAATGTATTTACAGAATCACTCTCATTCGAGTTTCAAACTCTTTCTTTCGACTCGATTCCTTTGAATTTTGGAACGTTCCCCTCGGTTCCGAAATTCATTCGTGTCCTTCACTATTCGTCTTCTTTCAATTCTGGAGCACCCCATAACTCCATTTTTAATGATATCAATAATAATCGGCGGTCTCGCCAATCTTCGAATGATTTGTAAAGGGGTGAAACTCCTTTACAATAAGCATTGATTTATCGGAGATTTCTGTATCCTCGGTTTAAGATGCTATCTATTCCATGCTATACCTGAATTCCATCTCTTGAGATCGAGTGTTGATTTACCTCGGAATTCTGCATCGATCTTATTCTTGAAGTTACGGACGACCCGGTTAAGGTTGCCCGTGAATTAAATAAACTCATCCATCTTCCGATTGTGGTAATTGAATTATCTTATCTTCTGTTTCAAACTTATTTTCGAATCGAAATTCTCTTTGATTTGAGTCCATCAAATTTGAATCTCTATCTTTGCTTTAAAATCTATTCTTGTATAGTCGAGCGAGGAAGTGTATTTGTAAATTAATATTTAAAATGTTTTAAAATATATTGTGTTGTTTGAGTTGTTGATGTTGATTTGGGTTTTCGATCGATTCGTCTGATCAACGCTATCGATAGGATTTCCAAAACACTTGAACAGAACAAACTGACACAAATGTGTTTTCAAATTTGGTGACAAAATAATTTTGGATGATTATATTATATATAAGTATAAAGTTTTCAGAAATTAAATTGTTAACTAATTTGTTGTCAGAAATGATAATAATTGATTTTCATTTATTGTTTGTAAACCATTGACCATTGCATAATATAAATAAATGAATTTATAAAATTTAGTTGTAATTTGATTTCGAATTTGAAGTGAATTTAAATTGAAATTTGAGAATTTAATCTCCAGTGATTTCAAACTTTGATTTGAAAGTTTTAAAGTGCATAGTTTTAAAATAATTTCAAAGAATATAAAACGTTAAATCAGCACTCTTCTCTTTGTCGCTGGAAAATAATTTCGGTGATGGCGGCCGCATCATCGACATTCATTTTCGAGTTTCGAAGTGGAGAAACCATTATGTAGCTTTGCTACGGTTTTGTTTTGAGAAAAAAAAATATATATTTTGATTTGAATTTCTTCAGTATATTTTGATTCACATATATATAGGTATCTTAATTTAAAAAATAATAATTTGATTTGATATAAATATATTATATATATCTCTAAATTGTTTAAAGTTAATCGGATATCTAATTCTTAAATTTTGTTAAAGGATGATTTTAATTATAAATAAAACCAAAATTTGGAATAAATATGTAAACTTGAATAATTGAATTGGGAAATTTTATTTGTATATTGTTCAACTGCATTCTAATACAACTTACCTAAATCATTCAGAAGTTGAATATGTAATTGGATAATATATAAGATAAATTGAATTTATAAATAAAATTTGAGTGTTTATAATAAATGTTATACACTAAATTTTGATTATTAAGATGTTAATAGAGTTAGATAGGATAATAAGTAAACTCAGTTAAGAATTAATAAATTTGTTTTGAAAGAATTAATAAATTGAAATTTGATCAACTTATGAAAATACCTTGAATTTAAAAGCAATTAGTGAATATAAACTAATTTAAATCGAAATTTCTAGGGTTTGAATTAATTTATATGGGTTAAATATATGTGATAAGATATATTAAGTAGAATAAATTTAACAATAATTTGGAATAAAGAAGAATTTAAATTGCTGAAAAATATGATTATAATAAAAGACTATTCAAATTTATGGTTTTAGAAATTGAAAATTTAAGATAATTGGATAATAAGATAATGAATTTAGAAATAGTTGAGATTGATTTTGGTGAAATCAAATGGATTAAATCAATTATTGAATATCAATTAATTTAAATTTGAATTTATATGGTTTAAATTAATTGTTATTTTGTATTTCAAATCTGTTTTCTTTCTGGTTGTTTCTATTTTCCTACCTCGTTCCCTTTCGGGGATGAAAAGTTTTGAGTGAGGGAGAGTGTAATGACCCTTAAACTTCAACTGTTTTAATAACGTAATTAGTTAAAATTTTGCGAAATTTTAAACGATAAAATTTTGAAATATAAATTGATATTTGGAATGCGTCTAGTTAAACATAGCAACCGGTAAAGTTTCGTCCGAAAATATAAAAGTTTATTTCGCGCGTAAATTTACTTCAATTTAATCAGTTAAAAAGCAATGAAAATAAAATGTTTCCGAAACCTAAATATTTTTACATAGAAAACTTCTAAAGCATCTTCTGAGCAAGATGTTAGTTTGTCGTTTTTCCAAATTCAGACATCTTTGGCTCCGTCGATCTTATTTTTCAGTGTTTTTCTTGCACTTTCCACTAATGGAAAATTCGAATTTTTACAATTTAACCATTCTACCGATATATGTATATCGTTTTGATCATCTCGTCGAGCTGATCTTTAAGGTATATTCATATGTGTGTTTCGACCTCCGGTGAACCGCGAAATCTGTTAAAACGTTAAACCATATCGGTACACGTTTTAAACTTTTGAGTTGTTGTGTCTATTCAGTCTCCCACTGGTTCAAATCAAACAGTGGTTTGCTTTATTTAATTCCTAGATTCGCGTGTGGCTATCACTATTCCCACTATTTTCAATTTATTGGTTCGTTTCTTCATTCGCTCTCTCTCTCTGTTCAAAAAAAAGAAAATATGCTGCCTGTTCATTCTTAATTCCATTCCACTACTCTCTCTCCTCTTATTTCTTTTCTTCATCCGCAACCGAACACCAAGCAGCTCCATGCTCTCCACCAATTGCTGCACCTACCCACGTGACCACCTCCGAGCCTCCATGCCTCACTGGCCATGTTCCCTAAGCTTTCCCCTCCACGCTACAACTTCCCTCCCTTCACAAAGCCCACCAGACTCGGTCGGCACACTGCCACGACTTCTTCCTCCAAGATCCAAGCTTTCCTCCCCACTCCCCTTACTATCTACCCGTGTCCTATCACCGGCCATCTCCATACCCGAACC
Source organism: Allium fistulosum (assembly GCA_030737815.1). Taxonomy (NCBI): domain Eukaryota; kingdom Viridiplantae; phylum Streptophyta; class Magnoliopsida; order Asparagales; family Amaryllidaceae; genus Allium; species Allium fistulosum. The sequence continues at coordinate 544,559,336 of CM060903.1, forward strand.
ACTCCCATCTCAGCCCGAACCCAATCGCCACATCACCGAGACCCTGGCCTTCCACAAACGCTGCTCCTCCTCTTTCACCACTTTCACCACCGACAGCAGCAACCACTTCATCGTGGTCCACCTTCTTCCTTTGCAGTGCCGCTTCTCCTTTGTATCAACACATCCAAACCGAGCCAAAGCCCGCATCTCATAGCAGCCGAAGCTAGCCCAACCGAGCTCCTCCTTGCTTCTTTAAGATTTTATATAGGTTAGTTCTTTATTTTATATATATGTTAGTTATATATATAGAAGTCTAGCAGTGAAGATATTTATTCATGTCAATAGAGTTATGTATATCATACTGTTGGTATTTTGATTTTTTTTAGGCTGTTGTTCTTTTGTTATATTACTGTCAAGTGTGCGAACAAATAAATCTATATTTAAAGTTTATAAAGGAAGAGTTTGTATATTTTATACTGTTGTTTTTCGATACTGGGCATATTTGAGTCTTTTACAACCTGCTGTTTATAAGTTTTGCAAGTTGCCTGAGTATTTAAGTATAAAGTTTAATTATATAATATATAGAGATTTTAGTTTTAAGTGAAAAGATTTTGTTGATTTTTAAGATATGTATCTCTGGGCCTTGAATAGATGTGTTTTGCAAAGTCCTAAATTTGAGCATATACAAATTTTAAATACATATAGCGTGTTGCAGTATGAAAGTATATACCGAAAATTGTTTATAATTATGATTTCACATATTTTGTTTATAGTATATTAGTTCATAATAGTTTACAGTTTATATATATTATGTTAGTGGTTAATATAGGAGTAATGTATTAGCTCATAGGAATGGATCTGGAAAATATAAGTTATATTTGTTTATATTAATTTTATACGTTACATAAATATGTTTTCAGCAGCCCATTTGTTTCGTATGCAGTGTATGTAATTTCATAAGTCGAGTTTGCTGTAATTGTGACTAGCTGTCCTACTTCTGCATAGTACATATGTATTTTACACGTTCTATTTTGATAGTGAGAAAGTTAGTTTATATAAATCTTATTTTTGCTTTTGTACATATGATAGTACAGTTTCTTTATATTGCTTTTGTATCACATAAAGCATATATTTTTAAGCGTACGTGTGTTTTGCATAGGGTTTTAAATATAAAATACTGTTTTTAAGTATATATTTATTTATATATATCCTATATGTGTTGTCTAGTTGTATAATATATTAGTTTATATATATGTTGTAATATAAGTTTTGTGTTAATATGTTTGTTGTATATATGTCTATTTATGATTTTGATATAAATATATTTCTGTTGAATTGCTTACAGTTTTCCATATATATATGTTTTATATTAAAGCATGTGTGTGTATATATACAGTTTGTTTTGAAAAAAATATATGCATATTTGTGTTTTGCGTAAGTCTTTTGGGTGATTAGCGTATGCTTATATATGTTAAGTTATAGGAAACCTGTTTATGTAAATAAGAAGTTTACTTTATATAAGTGTTTTAAGTGTAAACAAGGATTTTAATTAATATATATATATATATATATATATATAAATTTTATTTATACTCGCCTCAAAATTTGATATAGATTTCATGGAAAAATAATAGTATATATTCTGTCTTTATCTAGATGATTATGATTCGCTCTCATCAATTCCAACTATCAGCTTTGATCGTCAAATCGTATCCATCTAGCTTTGCTTTGGAATTCATGTTTGGATTCACAACTCAATTTCATCGTTAAATATCTCTAGCCTCGAAAGGTGAGCACTCACTCACGATTAACGTTCTTTTATTTATTAAATCTGATTTCAATTGAAACGAAAATTGAAATATACTGCTATTAGTTAATTACACTGTTATATATGCTATTTCCTGTATCAGTTCACCTGTGACATTTGACACCATTATCTATTAATTAATCATGAAATGATAATCTAGTTTGGCTGATAATTGATTGTTTGTTCGATGTTTATATTGGACATTAAATTGTTAGTGTTAAATGATAAATAGTATGCAAAATTGAAATGGATATAGGATAGTTAACCATTTTAAAACTGATTTATATGTTAAAATTGATTAGTGAATATGACCCCTTTTAATTGTTAAATTAATTGACATGTAGAATAGTGATAATTACACTTTGAACCATTGAACGTATTTGATTAATTGTTGTAGTGTTAAAATTGAAATCGAATGACAATTGAAGAACCATATAAATATTAGTGTAATAATCTTTAATCTACATGAAATGATAGTGTAGATTCTAGAAATAATTATATTAATTCGCACAAACAACAATGCGAATTTATACGATTATTTCGGGATTATTGATTTGATTTTTGGATTGATATTGGTTGTTGTTATTGCTTGTTTATTTACTTTGACACCATCCCAGTTATCACACTGCAAGTTCCCTTTGCTATGTTTTGATTTTGAATTGAATTGGAATCGGGTTGAAATGATAAATACCCAAATGAACTTGACTTTGGATAGAGAATTAAATAAAAACCCGATTGGTCAATAATTTGATTTAAAAATTAACGAAGATTTTATTTGAATAAATAATATGGTTTTGAAATGAAGTTGAAATTTGAATTCTAATGAAAGGAAAATGTTAATATTTAATAATATGAAACAAAATATTAACAATGTAATTGATGAAAGAATGTTGTTTAATTTGAGAAATGATTGAATTAAGTTTGAAACTATAATTAAGTTTGAAATTATTAAACTTTGAAATGATTTAATAATTAAGTTTGAAATTATAATTAAGTTTGAAATTATTAAACTTTGTAATTATTTAATAATTAAGTTTTGAATTATTTAATAATTAAATAAGATTGAATGATTTAATGATCAAATTGAATTGAATTCTTTAATAAGTGAAATTGAACTTTTGAATAAGTGAATTTACTTCGTAAATAATTGAAATTTAGTTTTCTTTATTAATTAATTTTTGGAAAATTATTTAAGTAAGTAAATAAGTGAAATTGAATTTCTTTAACAAGAAATAAAATGTGATATTTTTGAAACTAATGTAAGACTTGTAATTTAAAGAATTTGATTTGACGAATTTAACTTAATTAAATTTGTAAGTTTTGATATTGTAACATCCCGAAAATTTTCGACTTTCGAAAATTCAACATCGATACTCACTTTATCGGCTGCTGAGCCATCGAATGCCGGAAACCCGAAAAGTTATGGTTTTAAGAAAGAAGAAAAAGGTAGAAGAAGAAGATAGAAGAGAAAGAAAGAAAACAACAACAAAACAAGAGAACAGCAACAGAAACAGAACAATATCAGAATCTTACACATCGCAGCGGAACAATATATAATAGATAAATCAGTAATCTTTAAAACAAAGAACTATATCATTTTATACATACATCAATCATCAGAGTCAATATACAACAATGGACAGTTATATAACTTGTCCTCATACAGAATACACAGCGGAATAAATACTATCAGATACAAATACTACGTCTCGCCATCCAGCTTGCTTCCAAAGCTCCAGAATATCCAGAATATCCTGATAATCTAACTCTAGACTGCCCGTGTGGAAATTTGTGGGCACCCAGAGTTTAGAAGGGAACAATAAACTCCGAGTCAGTCATGGTGACTGGTGTGAGATCGTAAAACAGTTATTCTTATTTATAACAACAAAAAAAAATTTTTTAAAGTAAATTCGAAATGCTTTTGGAAAATGAAACTACCATAAGACCTCCCACCACACACACAATGCAAACGCAGAATTGGAGGAGATTTCTTCTTATGATAGTCAAAGATGCTTACTACGCAAAAATCAAATTTGTTTTTGATATTATTATTAGTGCATAGTGTAGAAAACATTTCGAAAGTACAATATTAATCTTAGCCAACATACGACCAGTATCGTATGCCTACTATAGCTACCATCTAAACAGTGGTGACCACCGTACGTAAATGGCAGGTTTTACAACTAATACCGTACAAATCACGTATTGGAGTTTGGATTTCCAACAAATGGTCAGGCTAAGGAACTTCCTATCCACGATGGGTACGTCCCTGGAATAGACGACCCGAGAAATAACCTAACATTACGGTTAGATCTCTGCCAACACAAGGCCGGGTTACCTCTGCAAAAATAGGTAACTACTGACACGCGTATGCCATCCCCCGATCGTCACCGATCTTCCCGAGGATCCCCGATTCGCAACAAACCACATAGATAATAATAATGCAGTAACCACAGAGGTTAAGTATCTGGGCTCCATACCATGATACCACCTTTATCCAGAAGGAATGACATACACTAAGGGGCGCTACTCCCTAGAACCTTGCTGCATCCTTCCTGTTTCGACCATTTCCGGGGTGTGAGGCTCGACGAAGTCTCGTCCACAAAGCTACGCTTTCTCAAAAAGCCCTGCTTCGGGTCAAACAAAATGATCAACCTATGATCACAAAGATATAAGATCAAACAAATGATCATATCACAAATGATCAAACACTGATCATTTCACAGCAACACTTAGTATGCCACGTTACCAAATTGGGAATATATCGCTGATAAATTTCAACTACATAACCTCTGAGCTCGTACGTCTCAGAGAAGGATGTTAAGCTAAGAGAATAAATTCTCCGCCACCAACAGAAATGTATTTGAAAGAAATCAGCTTTATATCTCAAATTGTAACGTCAGACACACAATCCATACAAGTCTGTTCCGGGATCGAACAGAACCGAAGGCACTTCTCACGAAGCCCTTGCATTTCCGGATAATTTCCAATCACGTCAGGACTTCCCGTCACTAAGGGTGATAAAACCTCTAAATCAGAGATCAGCCGATGTAGAGTAACTCGACGGTAATCCTTCCGTTTTCAAAAATATCCGGTCTTCAACACCGGTCTTCAAATGCGATTCATAACGACGTATCACATATTCGGAATGGGTTATACGATCCCATGGTCCTTTCCCGGCTAACCCGAATAGTGAGCGATTATTCAAAAATAAGTGTGGCATCCAAATTCATCCAATTCACAACAAATACCTATCTAAAGGTAATTATTGATAGTCGGTTATTTAACTATCAATAAAGATGCGCAACATCATCAGATTCCAAATAATTTTCCAAATTATTTCATCTTCCAAAAATATCTTTACTAGATATAAAATTTCCACACTTAACCGTTTGAAAACAATTTCAAATCAATTTCCACATTTCATTTTATCTTTGAAGATAAAATCTCAAAACAGTTCATTTCATATTGGAAAAGCATTTCCATACTTATTTAAAAATAAGTAATTCACAAATCATTTATTTCCAACATTTGAAAATATTCGATATACTTAAAACAATAATAAGTATATATTCATTCTTTAAGGAAATCATAAATTTGACATCTATTTGAGTCAAAACGAATGTTGCGTAAAACATCGTTACGACGACTCAAAATCACTAGTATAGGGATTCGAAATTTTAGATAGATATATAAATCCCAATACTATATAAAACATTTCCTTTCGGAAATCATTTACTATAACAACAGTGTTATAGTCCACCATTTCCTTATTTTTTTCGAAACGTCTATTTCAACAATAAAGGTTGAAATCTATGATTTCGATATTTAACACGTTTAAAACATCTTTTAAACAATTAACTTCATTTTACAATATCGCTTTTCCAAAACAAGTTCATTTTACTTAACAATATATTCACTATCCAAAATCGTGAATATACTTTACTATTTACATTTCACTATTTTCTACACATTTTTTTTCAAGAATTATCCACTATCCAAAATCGTGGATAAAATTCCCTTAATAATCTCTATACTTAAAATCAATCAAATTTGATTGATTTTCGAATTTATAAAACAACGTTTATAAATTCGATTTCCATTTTCTAACAACTTTGATTTATAAATCTTCTCTATTAACAAATTCGAGTTATACTTGATATAAATATCACAAGTCCATATTATAAGTTAATAACTTATCATTCATTTTCAACTTCTCAATTTATAAACCTATAAATTTCATTCACTTACGGACTCCATAATATTTCATTTTTATCACTTATAAAAACTCATGTTTATAATTTCAACATTCTTAATTTTGTAGATATCAATTTCATAAATCTTATATATAAACCGTTACAGAAATTCAAAAATCTCTATTTAAACCATTTCATAAATCAGTCAACTATTTATTCCAAAAATCACTCTTCGGTTATATTTCACAAATCTATACATTTTTGTAACTTTAAAATTTTATACGTTTATTTATTTAAAATAAATCACTTCAACAATTCAATAAAATGTCTACTTTCAAAAATCACTTTAAAATCCTTTTAAAGTAAAAGTCGTTATTTTTAAACTTCAAAACTGAATCCGATGATGCAACAGCATCAATTAGTCCATCACAACAGTCAATATCATATATCATCATATGATAACAGAATATATCAAAATATATGTAAATAATCAATACGGTGAGGAATCCAGTCGGATCCCTCCAACCTGTTTCCCTGCATCCACAGATGTTAGCACAATACCAATTCCGCTCCAGTACGGAATTATCGCGGTATATGGGTTTTTTATAAATCCGCTTACTAACGGCGCAATAGGGTCTCATCCGCTATACGAGGCGGGAAATCATCAATCCAATATATACATATGCCAATATGTATATATTGCTATATATAGATAGATATATCCTACTATATCTAATATCACATCCAAACAGTCAATCATCAATCAATAACTGTAAAAATTCCACATTCGATTTGAGTGAGAAGATCTCACCTTGATTTTAAATTCCGTTCCAGCGTTTATTTCGAATAAAATTAAACACGCGTTTTATTTTACCCGAAATTCAAACTAGCTCCAAACGACTCCAAATCAGTTGCATCGCGTAGTATTCGACGATATGATTCCAACGCACTTTGTTTCATCATTTTCTGACCTCGCAGCAAAAAGATATGCGATTTTAAACATTACACGATTTGAATATAAATAATTTACAAATTAAATTTTATTTACAACCCTGAATTAATCATGGCCGCTCATCAATGCAACCCTAGATCAGGCCCGTTCATCTATCTCTTCTTCCTCCAGGTAACGTTCGCGACAAGGAACCCAAAGCCGCCTCCTTGCTTTGAATTACTGCGACGACCTCCTTCCGTTTGAAGACGATCAGCCAACATCACCTGAAAGCTCGTCGCCGACTCTCCCTTCACCTCGAAAGCGGCAAGGCTCGGTCATCATCAAGTCTGGAATGACGTGCGCAAACCCTAGGGGAACACAGCTCCTCCTCCTCCTCCACGTCGCGTCATAGACGATCATACCCATATAGATTCGTAGATCTCGTCATGCTCTACGACTTTCACGTTTAACGTTTTTCGATTCGATTGGCGGATTTGGAGGAATTGAGGGAGAATGATGGACAATTTTCGGCCATCAGTTTATAGGGTGGCGGCTGAAGAATAAAACCCTAGGCTATTTTATTTTCTTTGTATTTGTGAAGAAACTAGTGTATTTATAGAAATTTAATGAACACTATTCATTTCGATTTTCCGGACTCAGATTTACGCGCGGTAACTGGCGTCTCTAGGGTTTACCCCACGTTACAGACACAATGGAACAGGTTTCGAAAGCTAATTCGGTCGTCTGTGCGAGATATAGAATTAAACGATCAATTTAAATTAAACCGATTTAAATCGATTTCAAGGCGTTTTGGCTTGCCCCGGACAAACGGTAAATCCAAAAATTACGAAATTTGAAATCTTACAATAATATCACATTACGGATCCGATGAAACTGGTTTCGTCGAAATCCGAGACTGTTCGAAAAATGACTATTTTAACTCGACGATTTAAAATTAAAATGATATCGATGCGTTTCGAGTTGCCACGGTCAAACGATAACTTCGATTGCTACGAAAATTGAAATCCGATAATAACTAACTATTACGGATCCAATGGAACTGGTCTCGTTCAATTCTGAGACTGTTCCAAAATTGGCTATTTTTCAGTCGATAAATTAAATATTAAAATATTCAATTTTCACAGTTTAACTCCAATTCCAATTTTAAAAGTTCTATAACGTCACTATAACTCCAATATGATTTAATATAACTTTATAAATCATTTTCAATCACATTTAATCCAGATTTCAATTATTTCTGAAATTACAACTATTAAATTATCGATTTAATTATCCAATTAAATCCAATATTCGAAATTAAAATTATTCAACTTATTAAATTCACTTATTAATGTTTAAAATCAATTAAATATTCGAATTTTAATTATCAAAAATTCTGGGTCGTTACAGACTTCCCCCCTTAAAAGAATTTCGTCCTCGAAATTACAAGTTAGGAAAAAAAGTCCTTAACTCGTCTACTATTTTCTCAAATTCAAATAGTTTTATCAATTTATCACAACAAATCTTCTACTAAAGATTCGTTATTACTCAACTCGTTTTCCAACTTCAATTATAAGTTTCAAACAACATTGTTTAACTTCTCAATTCAAATTCGAGTTTAAATTCAAATTTTAAACTTTCAAAATTTCTCAAAAATTTTCTAACGCCCTAAATTTCCGAAAAATTTCGCCAGCGTCTCCTTTGCGCGGCTAATACGGTACGACTACAAAACGTCCCTACGGACTCTCAAATCCCAATAGAAAACAAAATGCCAAGTGGCAGAATCAGAAACTCATCACATTTCATACTGAAATTTAAATACGTACCTTTTTGTCGAGCAAATTCAAATTATCTTCAAAATTTAATCCAATTCCATATACCCTGTATGTTTTCCCTAACAACAATGGCCAAATTTACTTATTGGATTCTCAATACCCGTTTTACTTAAGAATTTCATTCATTCATTTCTTAAGTGCAATATAAGTATTACATACTTCTTATATTCATTTTCACTTCACAAACAAAGTTATACATTCATTTTCGTTCAACTTTGCATTTCAATTCCATTTGAATTCAATTCACAATTTCAATTCAATTTAACTTCTGAATATTGAATTTATCAATTATCTTTAGTTTATTCGGATTCAATCCTTATTCATTTTTCCATATCAATTTACTTTCATTAGATTGATTAACATCCAATACATTTATTTATTCAATTGCTAATTCACTTAACATTTCAAGTTGAATTTCACTTATATAACTCAGGTTCATATTCATTTCAGTAATAAATTTTGATACCCAAAATCAAATTCATTCATCATTTCTTAAGTTATATTCCCATTAAACATCATTTATTTCACTTTCATTTTCTCATTTTATAAGTTATCCAACTTATATTCAACCTTTCAAAACCATTTTTGAAAACAATTCAAATTATCCTTTGAATTTTCTAAAACAAAATCCAAATTTTTCAAACAACTTTCATTTAAAACAATTTGGCAGCAATTCCTCTTTTGGAAACCCGAAAATGAATTCTAATGATGTGGCCATCATCATCAGGATTATTTTCCAGCGACCTGAAAAGAGTTTAGAGCTTTTCATCTCTTCAAAACATTTTTCAAAACCCTTGAAATCCATTTTCAAATCAAAAAGATTTAAACTTTTCAAATCTCCAAAATTCTCAAATTCTTTTCAAAACATTTCCAAATACTTCTCTGGAATTCCGTTTCATTTATAAATCACATTTATAATTTACATTCTTTAATTTCATTCGTATATGTGAATTTATTCCTTAACTTTGGAGTTACAATTTGAATTTCTTATTCAATTTCAATAGTAATGATAACATTTCAATATTATCACTTTCCTAACAACCATGCAACCATATACTATGATAATTCATAGAAAAACATTTCTTTTATATACAAAAATAGTTTTGGGAAAAATTATCTCATTTACCCTATTTAAAACAATACTGTGCCGAATTGTTCTATTCGAGTGTTTAGAGATCCCTATCGATAGAGTTGTACGGACAATACCGACCAGAATCCATATACCACTCAACAAACCAATCATCACAATATAAAACAATTTTATATTCACTAACAAATACGCACTCGTATCTATTATTACACTCAACTCATTCTAGAGTACTACTGACTCTATCTCTAATGAGTAACACCCAACAGAGCAGGGTTGTCGCTTAACCATATGCTCTGATACCAAATGTAACATCCCGAAAATTTTCGACTTTCGAAAATTCAACATCGATACTCACTTTATCGGCTGCTGAGCCATCGAATGCCGGAAACCCGAAAAGTTATGGTTTTAAGAAAGAAGAAAAAGGTAGAAGAAGAAGATAGAAGAGAAAGAAAGAAAACAACAACAGAACAAGAGAACAGCAACAGAAACAGAACAATATCAGAATCTTACACATCGCAGCGGAACAATATATAATAGATAAATCAGTAATCTTTAAAACAAAGAACTATATCATTTTATACATACATCAATCATCAGAGTCAATATACAACAATGGACAGTTATATAACTTGTCCTCATACAGAATACACAGCGGAATAAATACTATCAGATACAAATACTACGTCTCGCCATCCAGCTTGCTTCCAAAGCTCCAGAATATCCAAAATATCCTGATAATCTAACTCTAGACTGCCCGTGTGGAAATTTGTGGGCACCCAGAGTTTAGAAGGGAACAATAAACTCCGAGTCAGTCATGGTGACTGGTGTGAGATCGTAAAACAGTTATTCTTATTTATAACAACAAAAAAAAAAAAAATTTTTAAGTAAATTCGAAATGCTTTTGGAAAATGAAACTACCATAAGACCTCCCACCACACACACAATGCAAACGCAGAATTGGAGGAGATTTCTTCTTATGATAGTCAAAGATGCTTACTACGCAAAAATCAAATTTGTTTTTGATATTATTATTAGTGCATAGTGTAGAAAACATTTCGAAAGTATAATATTAATCTTAGCCAACATACGACCAGTATCGTATGCCTACTATAGCTACCATCTAAACAGTGGTGACCACCGTACGTAAATGGCAGGTTCTACAACTAATACCGTACAAATCACGTATTGGAGTTTGGATTTCCAACAAATGGTCAGGCTAAGGAACTTCCTATCCACGATGGGTACGTCCCTAGAATAGACGACCCGAGAAATAACCTAACATTACGGTTAGATCTCTGCCAACACAAGGCCGGGTTACCTCTGCAAAAATAGGTAACTACTGACACGCGTATGCCATCCCCCGATCGTCACCGATCTTCCCGAGGATCCCCGATTCGCAACAAACCACATAGATAATAATAATGAAGTAACCACAGAGGTTAAGTATCTGGGCTCCATACCATGATACCACCTTTATCCAGAAGGAATGACATACACTAAGGGGCGCTACTCCCTAGAACCTTGCTGCATCCTTCCTGTTTCGACCATTTCCGAGGTGTGAGGCTCGACGAAGTCTCGTCCACAAAGCTACGCTTTCTCAAAAAGCCCTGCTTCGGGTCAAACAAAATGATCAACCTATGATCACAAAGATATAAGATCAAACAAATGATCATATCACAAATGATCAAACACTGATCATTTCACAGCAACACTTAGTATGCCACGTTACCAAATTGGGAATATATCGCTGATAAATTTCAACTACATAACCTCTGAGCTCGTACGTCTCAGAGAAGGGTGTTAAGCTAAGAGAATAAATTCTCCGCCACCAACAGAAATGTATTTGAAAGAAATCAGCTTTATATCTCAAATTGTAACGTCAGACACACAATCCATACAAGTCTGTTCCGGGATCGAACAGAACCGAAGGCACTTCTCACGAAGCCCTTGCATTTCCGGATAATTTCCAATCACGTCAGGACTTCCCGTCACTAAGGGTGATAAAACCTCTAAATCGGAGATCAGCCGATGTAGAGTAACTCGACGGTAATCCTTCCGTTTTCAAAAATATCCGGTCTTCAACACCGGTCTTCAAATGCGATTCATAACGACGTATCACATATTCGGAATGGGTTATACGACCCCATGGTCCTTTCCCGGCTAACCCGAATAGTGAGCGATTATTCAAAAATAAGTGTGGCATCCAAATTCATCCAATTCACAACAAATACCTATCTAAAGGTAATTATTGATAGTCGGTTATTTAACTATCAATAAAGATGCGCAACATCATCAGATTCCAAATAATTTTCCAAATTATTTCATCTTCCAAAAATATCTTTACTAGATATAAAATTTCCACACTTAACCGTTTGAAAACAATTTCAAATCAATTTCCACATTTCATTTTATCTTTGAAGATAAAATCTCAAAACAGTTCATTTCATATTGGAAAAGCATTTCCATACTTATTTAAAAATAAGTAATTCACAAATCATTTATTTCCAACATTTGAAAATATTCGATATACTTAAAACAATAATAAGTATATATTCATTCTTTAAGGAAATCATAAATTTGACATCTATTTGAGTCAAAACGAATGTTGCGTAAAACATCGTTACGACGACTCAAAATCACTAGTATAGGGATTCGAAATTTTAGATAGATATATAAATCCCAATACTATATAAAACATTTCCTTTCGGAAATCATTTACTATAACAACAGTGTTATAGTCCACCATTTCCTTATTTTTTTCGAAACGTCTATTTCAACAATAAAGGTTGAAATCTATGATTTCGATATTTAACACGTTTAAAACATCTTTTAAACAATTAACTTCATTTTACAATATCGCTTTTCCAAAACAAGTTCATTTTACTTAACAATATATTCACTATCCAAAATCGTGAATATACTTTACTATTTACATTTCACTATTTTCTACACATTTTATTTCAAGAATTATCCACTATCCAAAATCGTGGATAAAATTCCCTTAATAATCTCTATACTTAAAATCAATCAAATATGATTGATTTTCGAATTTATAAAACAACGTTTATAAATTCGATTTCCATTTTCTAACAACTTTGATTTATAAATCTTCTCTATTAACCAATTCGAGTTATACTTGATATAAATATCACAAGTCCATATTATAAGTTAATAACTTATCATTCATTTTCAACTTCTCAATTTATAAACCTATAAATTTCATTCACTTACGGACTCCATAATATTTCATTTTTATCACTTATAAAAACTCATGTTTATAATTTCAACATTCTTAATTTTGTAGATATCAATTTCATAAATCTTATATATAAACCGTTACAGAAATTCAAAAATCTCAATTTAAACCATTTCATAAATCAGTCAACTATTTATTCCAAAAATCACTCTTCGGTTATATTTCACAAATCTATACATTTTTGTAACTTTAAAATTTTATACGTTTATTTATTTAAAATAAATCACTTCAACAATTCAATAAAATGTCTACTTTCAAAAATCACTTTAAAATCCTTTTAAAGTAAAAGTCGTTATTTTTAAACTTCAAAACTGAATCCGATGATGCAACAGCATCAATTAGTCCATCACAACAGTCAATATCATATATCATCATATGATAACAGAATATATCAAAATATATGTAAATAATCAATACGGTGAGGAATCCAGTCGGATCCCTCCAACCTGTTTCCCTGCATCCACAGATGTTAGCACAATACCAATTCCGCTCCAGTATGGAATTATCGCGGTATATGGGTTTTTTATAAATCCGCTTACTAACGGCGCAATAGGGTCTCATCCGCTATACGAGGCGGGAAATCATCAATCCAATATATACATATGCCAATATGTATATATTGCTATATATAGATAGATATATCCTACTATATCTAATATCACATCCAAACAGTCAATAATCAATCAATAACTGTAAAAATTCCACATTCGATTTGAGTGAGAAGATCTCACCTTGATTTTAAATTCCGTTTCAGCGTTTATTTCGAATAAAATTAAACACGCGTTTAATTTTACCCAAAATTCAAACTAGCTCCAAACGACTCCAAATCAGTTGCATCGCGTAGTATTCGACGATACGATTCCAACGCACTTCGTTTCATCATTTTCTGACCTCGCAGCAAAAAGATATGCGATTTTAAACATTACACGATTTGAATATAAATAATTTACAAATTAAATTTTATTTACAACCCTGAATTAATCATGGCCGCTCATCAATGCAACCCTAGATCAGGCCCGTTCATCTATCTCTTCTTCCTCCAGGTAACGTTCGCGACAAGGAACCCAAAGCCGCCTCCTTGCTTTGAATTACTGCGACCACCTCCTTCCGTTTGAAGACGATCAGCCAACATCACCTGAAAGCTCGTCGCCGACTCTCCCTTCACCTCGAAAGCGGCAAGGCTCGGTCATCATCAAGTCTGGAACGACGTGCGCAAACCCTAGGGGAACGCAGCTCCTCCTCCTCCTCCACGTCGCGTCATAGACGATCATACCCATATAGATTCGTAGATCTCGTCTTGCTCTACGACTTTCACGTTTAACGTTTTTCGATTCGATTGGCGGATTTGGAGGAATTGAGGGAGAATGATGGACAATTTTCGGCCATCAGTTTATAGGGTGGCGGCTGAAGAATAAAACCCTAGGCTATTTTGTTTTCTTTGTATTTTTGAAGAAACTAGTGTATTTATAGAAATTTAATGAACACTATTCATTTCGATTTTCCGGACTCAGATTTACGCGCGGTAACTGGCGTCTCTAGGGTTTACCCCACGTTCCGGACACAATGGAACAGGTTTCGAAAGCTAATTCGGTCGTCTGTGCGAGATATAGAATCAAACGATCAATTTAAATTAAACCGATTTAAATCGATTTCAAGGCGTTTTGGCTTGCCCCGGACAAACGGTAAATCCAAAAATTACGAAATTTGAAATCTTACAATAATATCACATTACGGATCCGATGAAACTGGTTTCGTCGAAATCCGAGACTGTTCGAAAAATGACTATTTTAACTCGACGATTTAAAATTAAAATGATATCGATGCGTTTCGAGTTGCCACGGTCAAACGATAACTTCGATTGCTACGAAAATTGAAATCCAATAATGACTAACTATTACGGATCCAATGGAACTGGTCTCGTTCAATTCTGAGACTGTTCCAAAATTGGCTATTTTTCAGTCGATAAATTAAATATTAAAATATTCAATTTTCACAGTTTAACTCCAATTCCAATTTTAAAAGTTCTATAACGTCACTATAACTCCAATATGATTTAATATAACTTTATAAATCATTTTCAATCACATTTAATCCAGATTTCAATTATTTCTGAAATTACAACTATTAAATTATCGATTTAATTATCCAATTAAATCCAATATTCGAAATTAAAATTATTCAACTTATTAAATTCACTTATTAATGTTTAAAATCAATTAAATATTCGAATTTTAATTATCAAAAATTCTGGGTCGTTACAGATATAATGGCATTGAACTTAAGTAATTGATTTAATGAATTGGAAATTAAATAGAAATTGTTTTGAATGATAAATTTACTTAAGGAATATTGAATGAAATCGATAAATGAAGTTAAATTGATTTGAAGGTTAAATTAAATCATTTTAAATGATTTCGGAATGAAACTTATTTACGAATGTAAATGAATACTTGAATTGTTTTAAATAGAAATTGAAATTGAATTATAAGATTTTGAAATGGTAATTTGGAAGTTTTGAAACGTAAATTATGGAAATTGATTTGGAAAGACAAATGAAATGTTGGTTTATAAATTCTAATTGGAATTGAATTTGTTTTGGTTTTGAATTAAATAAACGACCAATCGGTGAAATAATTTCGAAGGTTATTAAAGAGACCGAAATCGGTGATGGATATACTCTCTATCTAAACCGAAAACCACTTTAATAACTATACGCGGAGTGATGATCCAGAATGAAGTGGTTGGATTGATGTTCGTGATGACTGAAGAAAGAGAACGATGATGGATAGCCTTGACACTTGTGTCAAATTGGAAATGACTAAAACAGGAGTCGTGCCGGGCCAATGGAGGATTAGCTACCTCAAGTGGACACACTTCTTCGAACTACTCATTACTTGTTGTCAATTGGTGCACCATTGATTTTGGGAGTGTTGTTTCACGGTGTTGCGGGCGCTGCAGCGTTGCGTTCTCACCAGTCCGGATCAGGCAAACGGTAGTGTCACTACCTTGGGTATTGCCTCATGTGCCTTGTCATACTTGTATTCCCTATTCGTGACCACTACGAATTTGTTTTGTACCTTTAGTATATGGATTGCCCTCTGGTGACTTCCGGTTTTGGAGAAACTACGGTCTTGTATATGCTTTTGGGAATAAAAATGTGTTAAGGGTGGAATGGGCCATGACTTAACACTATTTTGATATCTTTATATTACTGATAGACATTATCTACTTATCATACACTACTACATAGTAGATAGTTTAACGGATCCTTAAAGGATGGTTATTCCAAACATCCTTTGAGTTACTTGTATTTCAATTGCTATTTCACTTGAGTTGGATTTATTAATATAAGAATGTTAATCCTGACTCGAGTGTCTTGTGTTTTTGCTTTACGCTCGGGTCAGACTGAGTGTACCAGTATTCGAGACTCACCTTTGGAGTTGGAGCTTTGCTTGAAGATCCAGCCATCTATTCTGCTTTCAGCATTCGATGATTCCAGTGATGTATTCTGATTTGTATCTGATGTATCGTATTACTCTTCTGTTATAAACTCTGATGTATCTTATATATTCATATAGTTGCTTCATGAACTACTATCTCTTTTATTTCCGCTGCACTTATTACTCTGTGTCTGTTACCTGTGATTATTTATTTACTTTATATGTTCAGTTTTGCCAAATTTAAATTAACAACACGGTATTTTGAGCAATTCAATTCCGGCATGAGTGTCTACCTATACACTTATAATGGATGCGAATGGTCCAAAATACCGGGTCGTTACATTCTAGGGTGTCACTTACCCTATCTCTATTGAGTTTACCCCACCAAAGCCATGGTTCTTGCTTATCCTTCAGCTCTGATACCAAGTGATTCAAGTGTTTATACCATTAAGAAACCATATAACTATGAATGAGTTATAATGTAGACCGTTTGGTTGTTTGGACATGTGTTAGAAGAATAAATCCCTGTTCTGCTATAAATTGATTGTTTGTTTTTTGGTTGTTTGGAGATGTGTTAGCAGAATAAATCTCCGTTCTGCTATAAATTGATTGTTTGTTTGGTTGTTTGGACATGTGTTAGGAGGATAAATCCTCGTTCTGCTATAAATGGATTGTTGGTTTGTTTGTGTGGACATGTGTTAGCAGAATAAATCTCTATTCTACTATGAATTGATTGAATTGTTTGGACATCTATTTAGCAGAACAAATCACCATCCTGCTATTATGTTATTTGAACATGTAAATGATAATTAGTTCATATTGACATGTTATTCCTTGTTTTGGATATGAGTTGTATTTACATATATGTTGTCCTATGTAGATAACAGTTAAGTGAATTGGAATTAAAATTGAATGGTAAATTAAATTAGTACCATTGGGATTGCTAAGCCTCTTTTCGAATTATTAAAGTATGTTTTTGAATTAACTTTAATTCTTAAATCAATTTGGGTTTAAAGATTATAAATTATTTTCAAATTTTATTATTATTTTATAAAGTTATTTTTAAATAATATCTTGTTTTTAAAAAGGGGTTTATTAAATAAAAAGTTTTACCTAGAGTGATTTACAAAGGATATCTTGAAAATGATATTTTATAAAAGAGATTCTATAAAGAAATTATGAAGGAAGATTTTTAATTAGTTTTAAAAATAGAAAAAGATTTTATAAATCATTTTAGATATTTTTGAAAGAAGTTTTTAATCAAGTTTGATAACTTTTAAGTGGTTTGAAATGTGAAGTGAACTTATAAAAAGAATTTTTATAAGGAATAAGTAAATGTGTTATATAGGAGGTGACGTTTTTGAAAGGGAATTGTTTGCCATTTAATATGGAATTTTGAGGAAATGGAATTTCCAAAATGTTTTGGTAAATACTTATATTGTTTTTTCTCCAAGTAAAAAGGAATGTAAGAGGTTTGGAATAGGGTTTGAAAAGAGCTTTTGATCAGGTTTTATAAAGTGATTTTATTAATTAAAGTTTAATTAATAAAGTCTTAGAGGATCCCATATGGAATAGAATCAATATTTGATTGTTTGTATAAATTGATAGTTAAATAACAGATTATCAAATCTGGACCAAAACTTAACTTTGGAAATATCTAGGAGAAACATGAGAATTATATGGTACAGTTACCGTCGAAGGTGTTATACTGTACGTATAAACTCATTCCGTTCTTCTAGGATAAATGTTAAGGAAATCCGTCCATAAACGATTAGGAGGTGAACTCCGCTCTTATCTTTTATCTGTTTATTTCCTAAAGAACCCGAGTTGAGTTTACTGGAAAATATCGAAAGTTGTTTCGAAGTGACCGGGATCGGATATGTTATCCGGAAACCACTTTGATCCAACACAAGCGTTTCAAAATAAAGACATCTTGAAGCATGGGATCGAAGATGGAGTCATTGAAGTACAAGGACGACTTATAACTAATCCTGAGGGTGATTCCAAAATGGATATGGTAGAAGTAGTGCCTTCGGTTTATCCTTATCCTGGACAACTTGTATGGATTAATGTTGGTACTGCATTACTGCCTGGAGGGCAGTGTTAGCATTCCAAGAGGGACTTATTCAAAAAGGTAAAACGTAGCCTCAAGCCTCATCAACCGGGAATGACTAAAATAGGGGATATGTAGAAGGGCTAAGTGGGTCGCACCTATTAGGGTATATCATCACCCTTCTAGATATATACACAATCATTAATGAATTCGTGTACGTGGGAGCACTCGGTTAAAGGTTGGAAAGCAACCGGGGTGATGATAGATTTGGTACTATCTAGCAAGGGGTAGGTCGGTTCTGTGTTGGCATGGGTAATTTGGTATGACCTCGGTACATTTTTCTAGAGGTGTACTATGGCGGGCGGTACCCTAGTAGCCCAGTCATTAGTTGGAATCCATTCTCCAATACGTGCCTTACGTTTTCGATTGTAGAGCCTAGTATGTTGGAATTTGAGCTGTAAGCATTTCAGTTATTTTATTTATTTACTTTAAACCTAGACACTTTGGTGATATCACTGGTTTTCGATATAAAATGTTTTGGTTATCGTAAGGTAAAAACCCATCCGTTTTTGTGTGCAGTGTGGTCTTACAAGATACCCTTTGTTTGAAAGGTTTTCAAATGTAGAAATCAGTTTGGTTGTTACTTGTTATTGAGTTTTACTCACGGTGGTTTACCAAACTGACCCGGGCGTTATTCCATCAAATGCTCGGGTCAAACCGAGCATGTTTGCCAGGTTGGAGCTATGGAGTCGAGTTGGAAGCCCATGACGTACTCTCGTATTTTGGATATCTTCCGTTATGTATGTGTTATGTGTAGATTGTCTGCTATTGTAAGGATAGGTGTTATAACTGTCCAACTCTGATATGTATATGTATAAAAAATAGAGGGTCTCATATTTTGTAAAGCTTGATTATATTATATATTGTTCCGTTGCGTTGTGAGATTCCGTGTTTGTTCCTAGTTCTTCTATCTTCTATCTCCTCTCTTTCCCCTAACTATCCGCTTTTTTGTTCAATTTAAGTTGACAAGTGTGGTTTATTGCCAACTTAAACAGTATAGAAAAGTGTGTCGTTACAAGGTCGGTCGGTCTTGTCATGTAGAAGGTCATGTGAGGCCCTTGGTACATTTTCTCTAGAGGTGTACTGTGATAGGCGGTACCCCAATACCCTTGTCATTAATGTAATCCATTTTCCAATATGTTCCTTATGGACTTAGTTTTACATGAAATATGATGGAATGTGAGAGCAAGCATTTCTGCTATGTTATATATTTGTTTTAAACCCTAGATATTACTATAATATCACATGATTTTCTAATAAACATGGTTTAGTTACCATAAGGTAAAAACCCGTCTATGTTTATTTGCGACATGGTCTTACGACATACCTTTATTCTTAAAGGGTTTTATAACATTAAATAATCCTAATGATTTAAGTTTATCAAGTTGGTTTAGCAAACCGACCTGGGTGTTATTTTCTTAAAATACTCGGGTCAGACCCAAGTACTTTTCTAGATTTAGCGATGGACGCTTTGGAGCTTTAGGAGACGAGCTGGATACCTTCAAGACTTAACGTATTTTATTTTTTACTATATTTCTTATTTTATATTTATCAACATTTGTAGGGTCAGGCTGTTATAACTATCTAGGCTGATGGTAGGTTAGTTTACTATGATGGTTGTATGTATATTAATGTTTTCTTTTATACAAATCATTTGGATATTATATATTGCTCGTCACGATGTGAGATTATGTTCTGTCTTTTATTTTCTTTCACCCAACAATCTGTCTTTCCAGCACTCACATGCTCGACATGTGAATACCAGGGATGTATTAGTGTCTAGTTTTGACGGTTGAAAAGGCGAGTTATTAAAGTGGTATCAGAGTGGAAATTTAAGCAAGAACCTTGGCTTTGGTGTTATAAAACCCATTAGAGATAGGGTAATTGACACCCTAGAATGAGTTTGAATATGTTATATATGAGGGCACATATTTGCTAGTGCTATAAAGATGTTTTATATTGTATTGAAATTGGTAAATGAAATAAATTACCTTGGATTATATTTTATATATAAAAGAATAATTTTCAAAAATTTATATATTTTTTATTGATGTGTTTGTTTATTACGAAATGATCATATTCAATTATTATTATTATTATTTATTTTTTGACTAGTCATGCTCATCTAGTTTAGTAGCATTATCTATTGTTTATTGATTAATTATTATGCTCAGCTAGTTTATGAGCATTTATTGCTTTGGTTAAATTAAATACGAACACGTTGTGAATTAAGTTTTACATTTTGACTATAAGGTGTTCGGTAGTAATATTGTTAGAAAGTTTATTTTGATATAAGAAGGAATGATTTTATACAAAGATGATTTTAAAAATTAGGTTTATAAAGTATGTCTTAAAATGAAGAGGATTTTTGAGAAAGTAAAGCCCAGTGTCTTTGAAAAAGGATTTCGAATGATTTTTGGAAAAAGTAATGATATTACTTGAAAGTATTTGTAAGTACAAGTATTTTCAAAGAGAATTTTTAAGTAAGATACATTTTATGTAGATAGTTTGGGGAATGAGTCTAAATTAGTTTTATGGTGATCTGAATAATCTTCTAAGTGACGATCAGATATTTGCTTAGGCGAATGTTGTAGTGCACTTAGTAAATTATTCCCTTTTTTATTGTACAATCGAAACGAGTTCGAATCCGAGCGAACCCAAAGCAAGTTGGTAATGGATATTTTTATAAAACTATTCATTTGGAAATATACATATATAGTATTATTTCAAATGGGATTCAAAATAGAAGAAGTGTTTTTATGTTAAGTAGTTCGAGTGGCTCGAAAGTGACTAAAAATAGGCAAGAGATATGTTCGGATGGTAAGCACTTCTCTTATGTATTACCCATCTTGTTAAGGGGACGTATCATGCTATTTGGTAGGACCTAGTTCCGTGCTATCATTTTGGGATTACTTGGTCTATATGTATATCTTCTATGGATTAAAATATATAATATCATTTGAAAAAGGTTTTGAAATATAAAAATGGGTATTTAGTTCTTAAGTTTCGTTAAAGAAAATGGATTTATGGGTAAAAGAATGTGTTGGTAAATGAAAATTTTAATATGGGTTTATATCACTCTTGGTTAGAGAAGAAATAATTTAACACAAGTTTTAATGGGTTAAATTTAATAAGAAGGTTTTAATAAACTTTGTTTTATTAAACCATGTCTTTTGTTTTAACATCTAAGTTATGAAAACTATTTGATGTTATTAGGCTGACTAATAAATGTCTTAATCTCAAAGGTGTCTAAGGAAAAGTAGACTCTAGGATTGAGTTTGGATACCAGCATACTACTCTTCTTAGCTACTTGCCAGACCGGATGGGTAAAGAGGACAAAGACGTTGACTCGGTTTTAAGAGCCGGATTTATTTCGGGCATGCATTTGAAGTTTTAAGAAAAAAAGATTAAATCATATAGTTGTATATGCTCTCAGGATGTAGTAGGCTATTATACAAGTTTAAAACTTAAGTTATGTTTTGTGAAATGTTTTCATAAATAATTTTGGTAAGTAAAAAGAAATGGAGTAGTATAATTATTAAGATATCCTAAAGGGATAAAACCATAAGTTGGACTTGGATCATTATATTCGCATAATTATTCTTGATCCAAGATTCGAGCACATAATTTCTAGGTGTTGTACACTAGTCCAAAGCAGGTATTTTCAATCAATTATTGAATGCAAGCACTTGAGATGGATTCTTGGGATGGTGTGAGTATATTCTACCATAGTTTAGGACTATGTAAGGAAAACATAACTATCAGATCAAGGAACCGGATCAAAGTTCTGCAATGGATAAGTTAAGTGATCTATACTAGTCTGGATGAGAGATTTATGTACCTGAAAAAGTGATTGGATATCGCATATGGATAATTCATACACATCATACGGACTTAAGTATATTTGCCTTTAATGTTTTATGAATTATGAGGAGTTGGGTAGACGACTCTTCGATTTTTCATGAGGTAGTGTGAATAAATGATTGAGTAATAACCTATGGTTGTTGAGCACAAGGTATCCTCAATATATTGTTTATCATCCTTGTGTGATGAGAAGGTTGTAAAGCTCGACAAACTCTAAGTTTGTTTGTTAGTCATTTAACATTTTGGGAAATGTTAAGAATTAATATGGCTTGTTTCTGGGTTGTTGGTTTATGATGAAATTTTAAGGTCGAAATTCTTTTAAGGGGGATGAATGTAACGACCAGGAATTTTATCGTTTTGATTTGTGAATATTTAATTAATTTTAAATATTCGACTGATGGTTTTTAATAATCAAATAACCATCTTTTAGTTAATAAATAATGCTGGTAAACTCAGTTTGACAGTTTGTTTATAAAAATAAATAGTTTGGTGAAAAATGGAAAATGTGACCGAAAATCGTTTTTCGGATTTTTAGATTTTCATCGAACGAAAGTTGTTAAAATGTTGTTGCACCCACACTTATATTTGTACATATACATTTAACAAATAAAAGTGGTTAGCATTAAAATATAATTAGTATATTAAATAAGAAGTTAGAAAATAATTAAAGAATTAAGTTAAATAAGACTTTACTTTCTTATTTTAAGTGCTAAAGTGCTAATTAGTACACTAATAGAGTGTGATGTGATGAAAGGAACACGGAGGAGGTGTACCATGGTTGAATTTTTGCAAGGGTAGAGAGGTCCTTTGGCTAAGCAGTAGTAGGTGTAATTTGCCAACTTTCCATGTTTATAAAAGAGCACTTCCACTTTATTTTCTATCTTTGCCTCATTTTCTATTTTATCTCTCTTCTTCTCCACTCTTCTTCGCTCTTTGTAACGACCCGTATTTTTGGATTAAAAATATGAAATTTAATAAGAATTTTGGAATTTAATATTGTGAGAAATTAAAATTTATGATTTATAAATGGAAAAAAAATATTAGAATATAGTTTAATAATGTTGATTGAACAAAATTGGCAACTGTTTAATGTAAATTCAATTAATGGTAATAATAAAGGTTAATAATGAATAAAATAAATGTTGTATAAGACGAAGAAATCAATGTTATTTAATTGGAATTGGTTTTAATATTTGTAAGTAAATTTATAATCTTTGTTGTAAACAATAAATTTATTAATGTATTTAAATCACTTTAATATAACAATTGTTTTATTTCTCACTCATTTAACAATTGTCATGACTGGACAGAGGTGGGGAGGGGTGTGTCGAGGTCAGGTCATGGGAGTGGTGGCGGCTATGGTGGTGGTTTGGGTGGTGGTTGAAGTGGATGAGCATGTAGAGGTGAAATAAGCATGGATCTGGGCATCTAGGTTGTAGTTTGAGGGGTTTGGCCATCAAGGGGGTTCAGCCATGGTCAGATCTGGTGGGGTAGATGGTGGTGGTGGTCTGGAAGAGATGGAAGGAGGTGGTGGCCGTGGAACAAGGGGGAGAGGCCGATCTAAACAAGGGAGAAAACAAGGCAAAATTGCATAGAAAAAGTAAGAAAAAAAAGTAGAAAGAAAAGAGGGATTTACCTAATTTTTTCAAGATGGAGGCCATGACTTTTTTTAGGGTTTTGGAGCTTGAAAATTCGTGAATAACAGGAGGAAGACGGCTGGAAAAAAGGAATGAGGAATAGTTAGGGTTAATTGGTGAAAGGTTAGGTTAAAACGTAAAAAAAAAGTGGACTATAAAAGCCCATAGGAAGATAGAAGGTTTAGGGCCTTTCATATTACTTTATTTTATTTTTATAACTTTATATTTCTGGAAAAAATAATAATCCCAGATAAAATTTCGAAATTTTATCAAAATATAATAGTTTATATAAATATTTATCAATCATATAAAGTTAAATTAAGAAAATAGCTAAAAATAGTAAACTAGTCTAGAAAATTTGAAATTGAATAGAATAAATTTTAGAAAAATTCATATGAGCTTGTAATATATTTCTAAACATAAATAATAACATAAAATAAAAATATATTCACAAAATAAATATATAAAATTTAATTTAAATATAATTTTAATGAAGAAAATAGCAGAAAATAAGAAAACAACCTTTAAAAATAGGAAATCAACACAGTAAACATTGGAAAAATTCTATTATTATTTTTGAAATATTTAGAGATGAAAATATACATAAATTAACATATTGACACATATTAAATAAAATATAAGAAAGAAAATATGATTTATAAAATTTAAAATAGGCAAAATTGCACAAATAAACAAATTATACTAAAAATTGAAATGTACATAACTTTTACATTTTAACTCCGTTTTCAACGAAACGAAAAACAATATTCATGTTATTAAATCTATTTTCATAATAAAAGATAAAATTTATAATTTCAAATATTTAAAATTTAAATTTAAAAGTCAAAGTTTGACTATTGACCAAAATTCACATTTTCAGGAAATATTAAATTTAGTCATATTTGGAATTCTAATCCACATCAAAATCAAAGTTTATACTTAAAATAACAAAATTTATTATTTTTCATAAATAAAGCTTTTGAAAAATCAATTTAAAAATATTTAAAAAATACAGGGTTGTTACACTCTCCCCCACTCAAAACTTTTCGTCCCCGAAAAGGAACGAGGTACGGGAAAGCACAGAAAAAGATAGAATGAAATAAGATTAAAATAAGATGATAAGAAGATTGGAATTACACCTGATAACTATTGTTATAGGTAAGTTTAACAAGATGGAGGTGATCAAATCAAGAATATAAGCACGAAAAAGATCCTCTAGAGTCTGAATCACCCTTTTTTCTTGACCGAGGGTCTATGAATGGAAAAACAGTGTTCAGATCCAGATGAGTAACAAAGATTATCAAAGATTATAGAAAGATTTCTAAACAGACTGGTATAAGCAATAGCCGTCCCATTCTGTAACAAGATAAGAGAAATAAGGACAACCAAAAGATTGTTTGAAAAAAAAACATAAGATAATAAATTTGAGACCATAATGCTTTGAAATCATAACAATTTAGGGATGTTTATCATTTGGAAATCATACTACTAAAACCATAACACTATGGAAATGTTATTAAAAAAAACATAATACTTAGAAAATCATAACATCTTTTTTTTTAAATAATCTTTATTTAAACCATTTTAATTCTAGGTCAAATAATATTCATTTTAAAGTAGTAACATTTCTAAGTTCATTCAATTATAAAATTTCCAAAACATTGTATTTTCAAAATAACAGCACTTATAAAATGCTACAGTAGATATATTAGTATTTCAAATCAGTTTAATTTCAGAAATATTTATTTGGATATCATTTAACTTATGACTTATTAAAACAAACCTTTATGAATGGAATATCCAATTTAAACTATACTTCGTTTATTATGTCAAAAGTTCACTATTTTACTTAACTCTTAATTTAACACATGACCTAACACTTTATTTAAAATACCCATTTCATAAATTGATATTCCTTTAATAAGTTACACTTAAAATTTCCATTTGAAAACCAAATTCTCAATTATCAAGTTTTAGTGATGTTAAAATACATTTTAACTATTTAAATCATAATTATTCATTTTTCAAGACATATCAATTTCATAAATAAAATATTTATCATAGCAAATATAACAATCAAATTTCTTTACACATTTATTCATTTAGACATCAATTAAACTATGAATTCAAGTTAAATAAACTTTATTACAAAATGTCCAATTCAAATGTATTTTTTATTTTATCTATTCAAAGATACATTATTTATTATACAACATATTCATTTTAGGAAATAACTTTTATTAAAATTCCTAGGTTAGACTTAAGGTTCCATATTAAATCAAATTTGATTATTAAGTTATTTAAATAAAATCTCTTTAAATACCTTTTTCACTATTTACCTCTGTTAATCTTTTATAACTAAAATTTAAGTGTATAACATTTATTATAACCACTCAAATTTTATTTATAAATATCCTTTCTATATTGTATATTATCCAATTTCATATTCAACTTCTGTGTAATTTTGGTAAGTTATATTGGAATGAAATTGTATGATATACAAATAAAATTTTCCAATTCAATTATCTCAAGTTTGAATCATTTATCCAAATTTTTGATTTTCTTTTTATAATTGAAATTATTCTTCAAGATGAAATTTAAGAATTAATTTTTCGGTTTCCTTCAAACCAGTTAGAGATAAATAAATATATGTACATAATATGTCAAATCAATTTAAATCATATATCTATATATATTATAAATCAAATCATATTTAGAAATTCAAATAAATTAAATCTTTCAAAACAAAGCTGTAGTAAGACTACAGAACGGTCTCTTCAGTTCAAAACTCGAAAATGAATGTCGATGATGCTGCAGTCATCACCGAAATTATTTTCCAACGACAAAGAGAAGAGCACTAAATTTTTAAAATTTAAAATCCTTTAGAAACATATTTCTACTTAGAAATACTTTAAATAATATATCCTTTTACAACTTTAAACACAAGGTTTGAAATCCATCGGAAATTAAATTCTTAAATTTCTTGTTTTAAACTCATTTCTTTTCCCAAATAAATTTATAAACAACTATTTATAAATTCATTTATAGAACTATAAATGATAAGTTCCATAAATTTACTTATATCTCAAAATTTATTTCATTAACTAAATTTTAAAATAATATTGTGTCAGTTTGTTCTGTCAAAGTGTTTTAGAAATCCTATCGATAGCGTTGATCAGACGAATCGATCGGAAACCCAATTCAACATCAACAACTCAAACAACACAATATTTAAACATTTTAATATTAAATATTAGTTTACAAATACACTATATAGGAATTGATTTTCAAAGAAGGATAGAGATTCGAATTTGGTTAACTCAAATCAAATGAAATTCTGATTTGAAAATAAGTTGGAACAAGGATGAGATGATTAAATAACAGAATAGGAAGATGGATAAGCTTATATAAATCACGGGCAACCTTAACCGGGTCAACCGTGACTTAAAGAATAAGATCGATGTGGATTTCTAGGGTAAATCTACATTCGACCTCAAGAGATAGAGTTTGGGATAGTAAGCGATACTAGCATCTAAACCGAGGATATAAAATCTTTGGTGAATCGATGCTATTGTAAAGGAGTTTCACCCCTTTACAAGAAAATTAGAATATTGGCGAGACCGCCAATTCACTACAAAGATCATTCGAAGTGGAGTTATGAGATACTCCAGAATCAAAAGAAGATGATTAGTGAGGAACGATAATGGATTTTGGAACCGCAGGGGACGTTCCAAAATTCAAAGGAAATCAAATCAAAAGGAAGAGATTCAAACTCGAACGAAAGTGATTCTGTAATAAATTTACCATACATTCTAAGTTTTGCCTCAAAGCCAAAGCTCTGATACTAACTGTAACGACCCGATATTTTCAACCATTTGCATCCATTATAAGTGTATAGGTAGACACTCATGCCGGAATTGAATTGCTCAAAATACTGTGTTGTAAATAAAATTTGGCAAATCCCAGAATATACAGTAAATAAATATAATCACAGATCACAGAGACAGAGTAAAATAATGCAGCGGAAGTAAAAGAAATAGTAGTTCATGAAGCTACTATATAAATATATCAAAGTTACATGAGATATAACAGAAGAAATAGAATACAACAAAAGTCTCAATATAATAACCAAGTACAAGCTGAGTAGAACAACGGAATTGAAATAGATAGGACATGACAAGCAGATAATCTCTAGCTATTCAAATCTCCAAGAGAGTGGAAATCCAAATCTGTGAATAACTCAGGCTGACCCGAGCGTAAAGCAAAACACAAAACACTCGAGTCAGTACAATATATACTTATATAATGTAAACCAACTCAAGTGAACTGTAATAAAGGTACAAGTAACTTAGAAGATGCTTGGGACCGCCCATCCTCTAAGGATCCGTTAAAATATCTACTATGTAGTAATATTCGCTATTATAATAATGTCTAATAAGTAAAGTATAATCATATAGAAAATAGCGTTAAGGGGATGGAGAACCTTAACGCGGTCGGATCTTAAAATCATAATCGTAGTAAAGCTCGATATGGTAGGTGACACGGCACACAAGGCAATGCCAGGGTAGATATACCAATTACGCACACGGACTGATGGAGCGGATAGCAGCCACTACCGTCTACCTCGAACAACACTACCAAATCGGAGGATGGCCATCTAATCAATCACAAGTAAGAGTATAATATCGAAGAAATGTGTCCGAGAAGAGGTGCTACCTCACTGGTCCGAGATCGCTCCTGTTTTAGCCACCTTATGCCAACTCACGGGAGTTGGGTCCACGTAACATACCTTAAGAACGTCGCCACCATCCTACTTCATTCTGGAATCTCCACCGCGTACACGGTTGTCAAAGTGGTTTTCGGTATCGACAGAGAGTATGTCCATATCCGATCCCGGTCTCTTTGCCAACCAATCGTTATTATAACCCGTGGTTATAACTTTAAAATCAATACTTTACTTCAAAATAAAATATCATTTCAAACCATATCTTTATCAAAATAAAGATTAAATCAATTCCAAACCATTTCCATATATTTAAATTTTCATATCATTTCAAAACTTCATTTCAAATCATTTTAATATAATAAAATATCATATCCTTACAAACCTTCATTTCAAATCATTTTAATAAAATAAAATATCATATCCTTACAAAACTTCATTTCAAATCATTTTAATAAAATAAAATATCCTATCAGTTCAAATCCAAATATTCAACTTTAAATACCTTTTAAATTCAAAGATATCGTTCATTTACTATCATTTCAAATCACCTTCGAATAGTTTATATTCCAATTAAAATAATTCATTTAAACCTTTTAAAAGTGTAATTATTATATTTTCAAATCAAGTATTCAATTTCCAAAGTTTCAAACCATTCTGAGTTCGTTTACTAAGTCAAAAAACCCTAATTATTAAAATTTCAGCATTTCACAGCATTTAAAAACAACTACTATAAGTTATATTTGAAAACATTTTTAATTCAGCAAAGACAGCACTTAAAACTGCTGTTAAAACTCAGTCTTAGTTGAATTATAGTTCAAAGCAGAAAAGACAACATTTCAGAAGTGCTGCGGTAGTTCAGATTTCAAAACAAGGGTTAAATTTTTGATTTCAACATAGACTGCAGACCATTATAGCATTTCCATAGAATGCTATAATAGGCCTGAGTTCAATATTAGCCTATGAGTTCAACTACAGCATTCCAGAAATGCTGTAATAGCTCCTTCTTACACAATTTTAGTTCAAAACAGAATCTATAGCATTTCTGAATGCTATTAAAAGTTAATTTCAGGTGTTAGTGTATTTCCAGCAATTAAATAACTTTAATTTAAAACACATAAACATTTTTAAAATCATATTTTAACATTTAAAATGTTCATTTACATATC
This sequence comes from Allium fistulosum, assembly GCA_030737815.1. Taxonomy (NCBI): domain Eukaryota; kingdom Viridiplantae; phylum Streptophyta; class Magnoliopsida; order Asparagales; family Amaryllidaceae; genus Allium; species Allium fistulosum. The sequence continues at coordinate 544,589,376 of CM060903.1, forward strand.
ATTTAACATATATCTTTTCACAATAAATTTCTTATAATCAAATCCAATTTTCAACAATTTACTTAATAAATTTTAGTGTAAAAGTGTCCAATTCTTCACATTTCAACAAATAAACTTAACACTTCAAATTTAAATTACCATTTCACAATTTAACTAAATTTCCAATTTTATTTAATTAACTTAAACCTTTAATTAAAACCAAATTTCACATTTCCTAGTCAAGTTATATTTTAAAAGATCACTTTTAAACATTCATTTATTTAACCACTTAAACTCATAGAAAAAATCAATAATACTTTAATAAATCGCTTAAATTCAAATTTAATCAAATTATCATATTTACCATTTTCCAAATATAATTAAATTTTCATTTTATTTATATAACTTAAATATCATTTTTAACCAAAATTCCAAATTTCCAACTTAAGTTATATTTCAAAAAATCCACTTAAACCATTCATTAATTACATTTTTAACACATAGAAAAATCATAATTTCTTGAATTCAAAATATTTCAAAATCTGTTTAAATCAAATTTCATAAATTTATATTTTTAAAATACTTAAAAATATTCAAAACACTTTATAAAATAACCACGGGCCTGTATATAGTTTTCTAGCCTAGGTCAAGTGATACGGATATGTATCATTTCAATCCGTAGTTTAAAAAGAAAAATCCGGGTTCTATCATTTCAAACCCGCAATCCCAAGTTAAAATAAATTAAATAAAAACCATTCAGGCCTATCATTTCAGCCCATAACGATTTTTCCCTATTCTAAAGTCCGTTCGGGTATGTATCATTTCAACCCATAGTGATTCTAGTCTACAGGGAACTTGCAATGGTGATAACTGATATAAATAACAGAATAACATTAAATAACAGTAACATATGATATAACAGGTGTATAAACATCATATGATCATAACATAATCAAGTATAACATGATAATATATTTCTACAGATTCACAGGGTGTCAATTTACTAGTTATATAGGTACATATTGTCTGGTGAGAATAACTCACCTGTTTGTGCTGGAGATATCAAAAGTGTTGGATATATTCCATCCGGTCTCCCCGAACCAAACAAGACGGACCACCCAACATACTTCTCACCGAACCAGACCTTTCCCAATTACCACCGAACAAACTACATAACCGGACCAGCCCATGCCGAACCATCTCCGCACCGGACCAACCTTCCTCCACAGAACCACCGGACCAACCTTCCTCCACAGAACCACCGAACCAACTCCATAACCGGACCAGCCCTTGCCGAACCATCTCCGCACCGGACCAACCTCACCATCCTACCACCGGTCCAAGCAACTACCGGTCCATTCTACACTCCAACCACCTCCGAACCAAGCAATGACGAACCAAGACGTACCAGGCCAGATCACATCAGCCCAGGCCCATCAGCAACTATACACATCTTGGACCCCTACCCCTAGCCTCACTCTATAAATAGAGGGGCAGGGGTACAACAATGGGGACAAGTTTGAGAGCTCAAGCATGGAAGGAACTTTCAAACAACTTTCTTTTACTTGTATCAAAGCTTTGTACTTGTAATCAGAATAAGAGAAGAGAAATAACATATAAAGTGGACGTAGGCACATTCTGGCTGAACCACTATAAATCTGCGTGTCTTTTTACAGTTTAGCCCTGTTTTTCATATATTTGCATAAATCGCTCAAATCACTAAGAATAACATAAGATCTACTAAATCATACAACTTCGAGGTGTTTGTCCATTTTTTATGCAAACATTTTTGGTGCTTTCACTGAGAGCTAGAAGCTCGAAGCTTCAGCTTCATCCGCTTAACAAGTTTTCCTAACAGCATCGTCCGCCACTTGGAAAACATGCCTCCCAAACAGAGAAAAGATGTTAACAAAGAAAAAAACATCGCATCCAGCAGTCTTCCAGATCCAGCAGTCACGAATCAAGTAAATCGTCCTCCTCCAGCAACAGTAACAAATGAAGAACAGGCTAACCCAACTACTCCTGCCACAGAACAGCCTGCAGCAATTACTAGAGCAGATCTGGACAGAGTTGTGGTTGAAGTAACTAACCGCTTCACATCCTACCAGGAAGCCTTGGTAGACCATCTCATGTCACGCTTAAGGGACGCTGAAGAATCCAACCGCAACACTGAATCATGGGGCGAGTCCCAGTCTGGAGGATCTCAGAGACAACAAAGATCTTCCTTCTTCGAAGGAGCTAACGGCAGAAGTAGCCGTGGTAGGAGCCGAGACCGAGCACAGCCCGAAGTTAGGCCTGAGGAAACGTTTGGTACCGAACCCAACGGGGAAGGTACCGGGCCAAGGTCAACTGTAGCTGAGCCTGTCATGCTGCCTAACCACAGAAACGCCAGTGAACGGGGCCGAGCTAGAGTCCAGCCCGAAGTTGGACCCGAGGAAGTGCTTAGATCAGAACCCAACAGGGGGAGATCAAGGCAAGGGCCAACTATAGCTGACCCAAGCATGCTCCCAGAAGATCAAAGGCAGCCACTGGAAAATATGAGGAATGATAGACGATACCATCCCTACAAGTCATTTGGACGGAATCAATCCCACAGGACAGAACCAAACTCATTTCTATCTGCTCCAAGTTCTGATGAAAGGATGGCACACTTATTCAGAGAGTGTGTCCAACGGGAGCAAAGAGATCGAGGGATAGGCGCTAGGGTAACCAGCCCTTTCGCCCGCAATATCGAAATTGCTATCACCCCCCGAGAATGGAAGATGCCAACAATGGAACCCTACAAAGGAACCTCCGATCCCGTTGTACACTTACAAAGGTACACGCAGCATATGCTCTTGAGTGGAGCGACAGAGGGAGTACTGTGCAAATGCTTTCCGCTCTTCTTAGCAGATCTTGCTACCTCCTGGTTCTGTCATCTACCCCAAGGATCCATCAGCTCGTGGGAAATGTTGAAAGAAAAATTTATCAGTCAGTTCCGCATTCATGTGGAGCAACCTAAGGACGCTTATTCCTTATCCAGCGTCAAACAGAAACCTGGAGAAAAGCTACAGCAATACCTAACCAGATTCAACGCCGCAGCAGCTGCAGTCCAAGATGCCGATGAGAAGCTTATCCTAATGGCCCTCTGCAGTGGTGTGCATCCGGACACTAAATTTGCTAGAAGGTTGACAAAAGAAAAACCAGCTACTTTACCTAATTTCTTCCATGAAGCCGGGAAATACATGAGGCTTGAGGATGCTGCCGTTGAGGGGCAGTCAGGACAGCAAAATAAGACAACCCATAGCAACGCCCCTGCTGTGGCAAGGGACGTTCGAAGAAATGATTCCAGAGACAATGCTGGGGGCAAGAAGGGAGAAAAGCGCCTATATCGGCCAGGACCAAGATTCGACACTTACACCCCTTTGAACGAGACCGTCGGAAATATCTTCCTTGCCACCCAAGGCGAAGTTAGATACAAACGCCCACCATACAAGAAAGAATCAGATAACGCACAGAAGTCTGGAAAATTCTGCCGCTTCCACGAATCTCACGGACATGATACCAACGAATGCCATCATCTCCGAGATCTGATTGAGGAACACATCAGAAGAAAGAAACTGGAACGTTATGTAAAAGGTCAGGACAGGACCCCAGCTCCTGCCATTGAAAACCCAAGGCTACCCTCACCAGGGGCCGACATAGGGAACCGCAACGCTAGCAGCTCTAGCCAAGAAAAGATAGTGGTCCATACCATCTCAGGAGGGCCACACATCGCAGACAGAAGCTGGAAAGAGATGGAAAGATACGGAAAGTCGCTTAGAGACAATAAAGACTATGTCAATTCAGTTATAGAAGAGCGCCACCCGAAGCGAAAAGAAAGTAATGACATCACGTTCGGTAAGCGTGACCTAGAAGGAAGGCAGTACCCTCACATGGATCCCATGGTCATCTCTGCCCGACTTGGTCCCGCCGAAGTATACCGAATCCTGGTAGACACTGGAAGCTCGGTAAACATCCTGTTCAAACACGCATTCGACAAAATGAAGCTATCAATGAAGGATGTATCCCCCTGCGATAAACCACTACACGTCTTCACTGGAGATGCGAAGATGCCCTTCGGGCAACTGGACCTTTTTGTTGAAATTGGAAGCCATCCCCGCTCTGCTGTACGGAAACAAACGTTTATGTTAATAGAAAACCAGTCGGCCTACAACGCCTTCTTAGGAAGGCCATCCTTGTCTGACTTCCAAATTGTCTTAGCCCCATGGTGCCTAAAGATGAAATTCCCAACAGACAATGGAGTAGGGGAAGTGGAAGGAGACCAGGACGTTGCTCGAGACTGCTATGTAACTGAACTTCGCAACAACCATAGGAAGGATAAAGGGAAGGGTGTAGAGATTGCCCTCTGCACAAAAAGCCTAGAAGCATAGCAATTAAAGAAAGCCCCTCCTCTTCGATATACCAGCGACCCCTTCAATGAATTAGACCCTAGGGACAAAGAGGAGGAGGCCACCGCCGAGCCTGCAGAGGCTATGGAGTTTATATCTGTAGACAAGCACGACTCAAGTAGACTATTGAAAATTGGGTCCCAACTAAAAGCCGAATTGAAGGAACAACTCATCGATTTTCTCCGCCACAACTTGGATGTATTCGCTTGGTCACACGCTGACATGACCGGAATCTCCCCCGACATAGCATGCCACATATTAAACATTGATCCTACCAAGGCGCCTGTAAAACAAAGAAAGAGAAGTATGGGGGCAGAGCGATCAGCAGCCCTCGATGAAGAAGTAAAAAACCTACTCGCCAATGACTTCATACGAGAAGCTATCTACCCGGAATGGATTGCCAATCCGGTGCTGGTAAAAAAGGCTAATGGGAAGTGGCGAACCTGCATTGACTTTTCCAACCTAAACGACGCCTGCCCAAAGGATTGCTTCCCACTTCCCAGAATCGACCAACTTGTAGATAGCACAGCTGGGCACGAACTCCTATCTTTTATGGATGCATACTCAGGATATAACCAAATTCCTATGCATGCTCCCGACCAACACCACACTAGTTTCATCACCGATCGAGGTTTATACTGCTATAAGGTAATGCCTTTCGGACTTAAAAATGCAGGAGCCACCTACCAGCGCCTCGTCAACAAGATGTTTGCGGGGCTGATAGGACAAACTATGGAAGTATATGTGGATGACATGCTGGTAAAGTCAAGGAAAGCCAAAGATCACGTAAGCCACCTAGGCAAGATGTTTCAAGTACTTCGACAATATGGAATGAAGTTGAATCCGCTAAAATGCTCCTTCAGAGTGTCATCTGGAAAGTTCTTAGGATTCATCGTTCATGCCAGAGTGATAGAAGCAAACCTTGAACAACTCCGAGCGCTAAGGGATATCAAGATACCTTCCACTCGGAAGGAAATGCAAAGTTTGAACGGAAAAGTGGCCGCTCTAAGCCGATTCATCTCCAAGGCGACGGACAAGTGCGTCCCCTTTTTTGAAGCCCTAAAGAAAGACAAGGGAAAGTTTGAATTGACTGACGAATGCCTGACCGCTTTCCTTCACTTAATCGAACACATCCAGAAACCACCGGTACTCTCAACTCCAAGCGAAGGAGAAGAATTATACCTATACCTTACTGTGTCATCTCACGCCCTAAGCGCTGCCTTGGTAAGGGAAGACAACCGCACGCAACGGCCAGTTTACTTCGTCAGCAAAAGGTTTACTGGGGAAGAAGTTAGATATCCTAAACTTGAGAAGTTAGCATACTGTTTACTAATCACTTCACGAAAACTACGTCACTACTTCCAATCCCATTCCATCAAAGTTCTGACCGATCAACCACTGAGGCAGGTACTCCATCATCCCGACACTTCTGGGCGATTACTCAAATGGTGCATTGAACTGAGTCAGTATGATATCACCTATCACCCTCGCACCGCCATCAAGGGACAGGCCATGGCTGATTTCATTGCAGAGATCACTACCAACGAAGATCAGGAGCAATTGGAAATAACAGAAGATATCAAGTGGAATCTCTTTGTGGATGGTGCATCAAACGAACAAGGCTCGGGGGCAGGTGTGGTAATAATCACTCCCAGGGGAAACAAACTACACTATGCTATAAGGTTGGAGTTCGCTGCCACCAACAACGATGCAGAATATGAAGCGGTGATAGCTGGACTAGAAATTGCCATAGAAATCGGGGCCAATTCTTTGTGTCTTCACAGCGATTCTCAACTTATTGTTAATCAAATACTAGGAGAATTCCAAGCTCGAGAAGAACGACTCATAGCATATCTAAAGAAGACCAGGTTACTTCTCAGCCGATTGGACCACTACTTAGTCAAACACATCCCTCGGGAGGAGAACCGAGAGGCCGACGAATTAGCAAAGCAAGCAAGTGTGAGAGACATCACCATCTTCGGGGCAGTAACCGTCTCAAAGCAACTGGCCCCAAGTTTTGAGCAAGTGAATCTGATAGCTGCAACCGAAGAAGCAACTTGGATGACTCCCATCCGAGACTACCTACGAAGTGGCACTCTACCCAACGGGCGTAACGAAGTCAAGAAAATCTTGAGGAAAGCATCCCGCTACACAATACAAGAAGACATCCTCTATCGGCGCGGATTCTCTAACCCGATATTAAGGTGTGTCGCTGGGAGAGAAGCCAAGGAAATCTTGTCCAACATCCATCAGGGAAGCTACGGAGATCACACCGGAGGGCAAAAATTAGCAAAAAAGATACTCCGATACGGATATTTCTGGCCCACCTTAAGCAAGGACGCCTTAGATTTTGTCAAGAAGTGTGACAGATGCCAAAAATTTGCTAAGATTCCTCGGCTACCAACAACCGAGATTACTCAGATGACCAGCCCCTGGCCCTTCGCAATATGGGGAATTGACTTAATCGACGAGTTACAAATGGGCCGAGGCGGGGCCAAATATGCTATAGTGGCAGTTGATTATTTCACCAAATGGGTGGAAGCGGAACCTCTGAATAAAGTATCTTCAGCAAAAGTTATTAACTTCTTAATCAAAAATGTTCTGTGCAGGTACGGAGTCCCACTCAAAATCATATCAGACAATGGACTTCAGTTTGACAGCGAGGAATTCACCAACTGGTGCCGAGAGCACGGAATTCATAAAAACTTCTCATCCGTAGCATATCCCCAGGCAAACGGACAAGTCGAAGCAGTCAACAAAATTCTGAAAACTCTGATCAAAAAGAAGCTCGAAAAGTCGAAGGGCGCTTGGGTGGATGAACTCCCTACGGCACTATGGGCCTACCGCACATCTTTCAGAACATCGACAGGGCACACTCCTTTCTCTTTGGCATACGGATCGGAGGCTATGCTCCCAGTTGAAACCATTGTGCCTTCCCACCGTAGGATCCACTATAACCCAGAAGAGAATGAAGAACTCCTCCACATGTCTTTGGATCTAGTTGAGGAGAGAAGGAATGATGCAGTCCTTAAAGCAGCAGCCCACAAGCAGAAAGTGGCAGCACAATACAACTCCAAAGTCAAGCATCGTACCTTACAAGAAGGGGATCTTGTCCTCAAGCGAATCTTCCCTCGCCCCGGAGCACTAGACCCAATCTGGGATGGACCATATGTAATTCATAAAGATCTCCACAACGGAGCCTATATTTTGTCAACAGTGGACGGAGAGGTGTTCCAGAGGGCATGGAACATCCAACACCTCCGTCGATACTTTTCTTAGCTTGTATTGCCCATATGAAGTGAATTAACAAAGAGAATCAGTGGACGTAGGCCTTTTCGTGCCGAACCACTTTAAAAAACTTTGCCTCTTTTTTAACTTGTTCCTTTATATCTTGGCTACTTGTTAACTTTATCCTTTTCCGTTGAACAAAATCCTACGCGTATAGCATCTCCACTCAAAGCACCCCACGGCGCAACTTCACCTGGGCAAAACCCAACAGGTACTATGCGAATCTATGCCCTCGCCAACGAGACACTTTTGCTCCAGCATCCCTCTGCTGCGGGTTAACTCATTGCTCGCGACGGCCCTTAAAGCCAACTGTAATGAGCCGATTATAAGCCACCGAGAAGGCCGACTATAGCCGAGGCAGCTAATTACGGCGTTAGGCTCGCCGGCAACTGTGAACCGACTATAAGCCCCAACATAAGGTGTGGCCAGCCAGGGGCAGTTCACAGTTGACGATCGGCACCCACGCTAGCCGGCCACAGTAAATCGAATAATACCCATGATTACGGGCCATAATGGCCCGGGTAGTTACTGTGCGCGATCTCGGCTCCGATGTGTCTTAAGTGCGGCTGTGGTAAAAAAGAATTAACTCCCCGCGGAGGCGTAAGATGGGTGACAAATGTCTCCAAGACCCACAGCTAGGGAAAGTGACTACAAAACCCGTTTGCCACGAACTTAAGCACATCGAAGGCCTTCCGTGATTGGAAGTTTTACTATTTCACATATTTCATTTTTACTTAAAAAGCTTTCCTCCTATCCTCTATAACAATCCATAAAGTACAGGATACAGAGTAGGAGATACTCGCCAATGGATGCAGAGATTCACAATCGGATGGCAGGGCATTCAACTGCTTTCCATGCTCGATCATACAAGATATTCGAAACTGCCATCTACAAATAGAACATGAAAGGCGGTATTTTCTTCCTTTATGTGCAGATGCATGACTATAATTTGTTCACACCACACACTAACATTGCAAGTCATGGAATTATGTCTTAAACCAGAACCCGACATCAAACACAATTTAATTACAAGAATATACATAGCTATATTTCTCATATGACATGCCAAAATAACAGCAAACATTCAAAAGACGACAAAATCAGCTTAAGTTAAAGAATTACACGTCAAAAATAAGACTATTTATTACAAGTGGAAAAATATTACAACCTAAAGGCTACTTTACTATTTTTCGACTAACATATACAACACTGTCAAATCCACAAAAAGAGTTTTTCCAGGTATAATCAAGGGGCCGGCTGCAGTGGAGCTTTATCCTTGTCCTGTTGACCCCCTGTCCAGTCAGAAAAAGGATTCATTAGCAATAAGCAACCAAGTTTATGGAGAAATTAAAAAGGGAGACTTACCAGCGCCTACTTCCTGAATATCCTGATCGTCATCCTCTACCTGCACGCCTACCTCCTCAGCGGCAAGCAACCGCATACCTTCCTTCACCGCCACCTTCTCCTCCTTGGCAAACTGAGCAGTGACCGCATCCATGCTGAAGACCACGCCACCATCTTTATCCGCATCGGCCTTAGCCTCCTCCAAAGCCCGAAGATAGATCTTAGCCATCACCCTAGGATAATCATCCATCCAAGATAGGTTCCCCTGCTTCCAAGTTCGGAAGTACATGTCCTGAAGCATTTTATCCATCATCCCCTCATTCTCCTCAAACCCCCTCATCCGGTCCTCGGAAGCCGACAACCTTCCCACAGCAGCTTCTCTCTCCAAACGGTATCTCGAGCAGTCAGCCTGAAGGGATTTCCGCATCGCCTCCATCTCCTCCTTCAGCCTAACCTGAGCGAGTTCTGCGGCTTCAAGCTTCCCCGACAGCTCCTCTACCCGCTCAAGATCCGCCCTCCGAACCTCATCCACTGTCAAGATGGCCATATTTATATGTTCCTTGCAGGCGGCCTCCATCTTCCGCAGTTCCGCCTTACTAGCCTCCTCCATAGCCTCCCTCAATCGCCTGGAGGCAGCCTCATGCTGAGAAATCTGAATGGCCTGGTCAGCGAGCTGTTTGGCCTGGTCCGAAACCATCAATCTTAGTCGGATGTTGGCACTCCCAATCTCCTCTCCAGCCTTAACCAGCCGGGCATGATGCCCCATCAGCTTCCTAGTCTCCTCCGCCACCCGATCAATACTAGCCTTGGCCTCGTCTCCCATGGTAACTATCTGAGTGGTAAGTAGATCAAGATCTAAGGACTTAGCCTCATCAAGCACCCGTACCATGGGATTGCGGGGAAGAAGGTGCTCACCAGTAACCTCGTCAAAGGTAATGTCGTGGGAACTTGGATCCAGATCAGGATGACCCGCAAATGGGTTACGAGCCAAGTCAGGACGGTCGATATGAGTAATAGAAGGGTTTTCGGACGGGTGCGGAGAAAGTGCGAACTCGCTGTCCTCCTTCATGATATCATGAAGAGGCTGAGCCGGGAGCTGAGGATCGGGCGAAGGTTCGAATAAAGGACGACTCCTCTTTCTCTGCTGAATACCCTCTTCGATAACCCCGAGAAGAGGACGGTAGCCGACTACATCCCCGGAGCAGTGGGTCAAAGGCTTCGGCTTGACAGAAGTTTTGGAAAGCTTGTACTGTTCAAGCCTATGCCGAAGATCTGAGGCCTTGGCCGTTTTACCTGCTCCTGATATGAAGAAAAAGTGTCACAAGCATATATTGATCTATAATTCGAGAAAACACGGCAAACTAAAAGGTAATAAGAAAGGTAACACATCTGTGGTTGTACAAACCCTGGGGAGGAGTAGGATACTGCAATAAGTCCTGGATTTCATTCTAGGACGGGAGCTGGTCATAAAATATTCCTAAGTCCCTATCATAAATGGAGACCGCAGGAATCAAAAGTTCACCTTGAGTCGTCGGAGCCACCTTGGCTGGGATGGTCTGAGAAGACTCACTTGCACCGGTCCCGGCCTTGTCCGTTTTCCCAGTTTTCTCTACCAAAGCCAGATCTTCGTCCAGCCCCTCGAAAGCCTGGTGGAACGCATCGTCCGTCCACTCCTGAATCTCGCCCGCTTGCCCAGGAAGCAAAGCCCCGATGCCCTCGCCGCCTTTATCACCTTCCCGATCATCTCCACCCTCACCTCTTTCCTCCTCTATATCTTCCTCCTCCTGGGTAAGTGGACAATTGCTGGGGGAGGGACCGTCCGACTTCTTGAGTTTCTTACCTCCGACGGCTGGAGGTTTTGCGAAAGGTTTCCTCTTGCTACTCTCTACCGTAACACCTCCCTTAGTCTGAGCAGCCACCCTCTCCTCCGCCGTTTCCCTCAGCTTGACTACTGACTGCTGTGGAAGGATTAAGTTATACTCCAGGAGGGTCGCATTTCTGATCAGGAAGGCAGATGATCTATACTTCCCGAGAATAGCTTCTATCTCAGCCGCCGTCTGAACCAGGCGGTCAGTCTCCACAATCGCAAAGCCACCTGTCGCTAGCAAAAAATGAGAAAGTATGAGAAGAAGCATCGCAACCGGAATGGAAATTATAAGTAAAAGCATCAACTTACATCCAGAAGTAAAGCGCCGAATTGAAACGGAGTCGTCCCTGACAAAGAACCACTCCTTCTTGAACATGCTGAATTTAGAATACAAATCCAAGACCGGCTTGAAGGTCACAGCTGACTCCAAGCTAATGTATGGGGACCCATTCTTATAGCCCCTCAGATTATATAGATACCGGATCTCCCGGTTGGAAGGAGCACGACCATACTTCCTCTGGAAAATGATGAAGAGGCTCACCAATATAGCATAGGAGTTGGGTTGAAGCTGGAATGGGGCCACCTTAATATATGTGAGGAAGCTGGCTATCCAAGCGTTAAGAGGAGGAATGGCACCACACATGCAGTGGTATCTGCTGTAGGCGAAGTACCCTTCAGGAGGATCATACGGCATAACGTTTCTCCCAGGCACTAGCAAGTGCGCCCTATCGAGTCCAAAGGATCGGGAAATGACATCAAGCTGCTCCTCCTTGAGGGAGCTAGGAAAGCAATCGGGCGGGGAGTTCAGAAGTTCCTGAGGGCCGTACCCGTCCACTAGCGATCTCGGGGTTGGTCCGTGACGTTCTTGATTCAGCTGAGCTGGGGGCACGGCAGAGGAACCTCCTTCGCCCCCAGATTTCTTCTTGTCTGATCGAGTTTCTGCTTTATGAGACATTATCTGCAAACAAAAAGAAGAATGTCGTTAGACTAAAGAAAGTAAAGAAGCGAGTGTGTGCAGTCTAAAGTTTCACTCATAAATGCTCAAATTCCCATTGTCATTCGGTAAGGTGAAGGTTAAAAGTTCATTCGGCTTTCACATCACTCGTGTTCATTCGGCATTCACATACTCGAGTTCATTCGGCATTAACATACACGAGTTCATTCGGCATTCACGTCACTCACGTTCATTCGGCATTTAAACATACCTGGATCGGTAGTCAGGTTGGCTCAGCAATCAAGTTGGTTCGGCTGTCTCAAAACGATGAAGAATGATAGTAACCTAATGCCTCTATTTATAAGCAAAACAAGCCGGACCACCCAACATGCTTCCCACCGAACCAGATCCTTCCAAACACCCAAGACCGAACGAAGCCATCCCAGCCACGAGAAAACAAAGCGCGGCACCTATAAGCACGTACCCCACATTTTGGGGGCAAGTGTTGGATATATTACATCCGGTCTCCCCGAACCAAACAAGCCGGACCACTCAACATACTTCTCACCGAACCAGACCTTTCCCAATTACCACCGAACCAACTCCATAACCGGACCAGCCCATGCCGAACCATCTCCGCACCGGACCAATCTTCCTCCACAGAACCACCAGACCAACCTTCCTCCACAGAACCACCGAACCAACTCCATAACCGGACCAGCCCTTGCCGAACCATCTCCGCACCGGACCAACCTCACCATCCTACCACCGGTCCAAGCAACTACCGGTCCATTCTACACTCCAACCACCTCCGAACCAAGCAATGACGAACCAAGACGTACCAGGCCAGATCACATCAGCCCAGGCCCATCAGCAACTATACACATCTTGGACCCCTACCCCTAGCCTCACTCTATAAATAGAGGGGCAGGGGTACAACAATGGGGACAAGTTTGAGAGCTCAAGCACGGAAGGAACTTTCAAACAACTTTCTTTTACTTGTATCAAAGCTTTGTACTTGTAATCAGAATAAGAGAAGAGAAATAACATATAAAGTGGACGTAGGCACATTCTGGCTGAACCACTATAAATCTGCGTGACTTTTTACAGTTTAGCCCCTGTTTTTCATATATTTGCATAAATCGCTCAAATCACTAAGAATAACATAAGATCTACTAAATCATACAACTTCGAGGTGTTTGTCCATTTTTTGTGCAAACAAAAACCAATGACACAATGGAAAAAAAGCACGATGACAAGACTACGGACTTGAGTGGAGAGCGAATCCAATCTACAACTCTTGTGTACAACCCAAAACAAACAATCAAAACAGCATAATTCAATACGACTCTAAAATGCAATATCATTGAAATAAAAGGAGATACGACTACGCAGTCTTTTGCTTTGCCTTCTCTATTGTTTGGTATGGCTTTGGGGTCTGATGTGGTTCAGATGTGGTCAAGTTTTGGGTCAGGATTGGGCTAACATAGCTCGGGTTCAAGGCAAGACAAGGTGGAGTTTGTACATGAGGAGGTGAAGTGGTTTTGAAGGCAACTAAGTGGTTTTTGGTCAAAACAAGGGCTCGGCTGTGACGATCGCCCATGACCCCTGCACTAAACATAGAAATAGTGCGCTGTAAGGTGTGCCAGGCAGCCATGGACGATTGCCAAGGTTAAGTTAAAACAACAGAATCTATCGTATTACTCACAGCGCATGGATAAAATACAATAGAGAATATATATAGTGAAGCTTCACAAAATAGAATCTCATCAATTAATCTTCATAATAGTTGAATACAAACATCTGAATAGTCAATACATCAAGCCTCACTACATATCACTCAGAGAATTATACAAAGCAGCGGAACATCCAGTACATATAGTAAGAAAATAATATGCAAGCCTCCAGCTCGTCTTCGTCATCAGCATCGTCGGAAACTAAGAGCAGCACCTATCACCTGCTACCTAGTCTGCCCATCCCAAAGCGGATGAACAGCCCAAGGCAATAAGAGTTAAACATAAAGCCTTGAGTCAGACAACAGTCTTAGTGAGCGGTAAATTAACTAGCAATATACCAAAAGAGCATAAAGGAAAAAGGAATAGGAATCCAACCCTCCCACTCCACCTCTTTCTACAGTGATAGCCCCCAGACACACTAAGCAGAAGTAAACATAGCAAAGCAAACATTTAAAGTAAAGCAATTATCACTCGAGTCAAGGGCGATGTTTTCCAAGTACAAACCCCCAAGGCCTAAACCAAGATCAGATAAGCACCCAGAAAACATTGCTCTTGAGACCGAATGACGATACAACCAAACATCCATGACTCTGGCTATCACTGTTATCTTTGCTTCGATACCACCGTTAATTGAATGACCGGCACATTCTTTCAGCCGTCCGTCAAGGGATAATGGCAACCCTGGTTCTAGACATAACTCCGCACGTCGTCGCAGCCCGTGCCTAGGACTATCGAATCTGCCCAGAGTACTCGACTACAATCATAGTCTTTAGGGACTATCGGATCTGCCCAACGTACTCTTGCTTTGAGCCTGCTAGAACCTTCAACAACGATGAAATCTCAGCCTTCTAGTCATCCTCCTCGACGACTATTTCCATACTAGCTCAAGCGCCTCTCGAGCAAACCATTATCCTCAACTCGAACCATTTCACCGAGTTATCAACATGCTTGGAATGATCCCGTCTGGATTAAACCAAGGCTATCTCATACCATGCCTCGCTTTATCTCATCATAGCAAAGCCTCATCTCAACATCATCATCAAATCTGTCCATATGAGCTTCATCATCCGCCATATATGCCACGAGCAGCTTTTCCAATTCAAGAGCCTTTCCCTTAGCTTTTGAATCATCTTCGACCATCTTGTCTAAATCAAATCATCAATCAACTAATTTACAACAATCAATCAAGTCAAACATTAATCCAAGTAATCAAGCATTCAAACATGATCAAATAAACAATTATAACAATAATGGCAATTTTGTAAATAAAGAGTCTAAATCTAACAAGCATGAATCATGAGCAATATCTCTACAACTTGATGAATGAACTTGCATAGGTTAACATGTAGTTAAATGGATGTCAAATCATCATGAACAATAGATCTACACTTAAGTTTATGAAAATGCTTGGGAATCACTATTTTAACACCAAATCAAGCCAACAATCCGATATACTCCTTTGGATCGGTGTGAGAGATAATCACCACTCACCGAATCACCTAAACACCTAAAAAGCAACACACTTCAGATCTGGACAGCGAAGGATCTAACTTGATTCTCTAAAATCCCGCTTCAAACGATGAAATCTCTCTTTGATGGATGTAGATCTTCAATCTAAGCTCTTGGATCTTCGATTTGGATGGAACGACGCACAAGATTAAAGTGGAGAAAAGAAGTGAAGAAGTGTAGAACTCGAGCTCTCAAAATAGCAGCACTTCGTCGCTTCAAAATCCGGATCCCAAAAAGTGAGGTAGAACCGGGTATTTATAGGCTGAAATCCCCTAAGTCGTCCGCCCCCTTAAGTCATCCACGACTCATAGAAATCTCACGACTTACGACTTAAGAACACCACGACTTACGGCTTATAAAAATTACGACCTAAAACCCCACGACTTAAGACCTTCGACTTAAGTACCCATGCGACCTAACGACTCAACTGGAATACGCCTTAACGACTTAACAACTCTACGACTCAACAACCTCACGACTTAGCTAGGTTACGACTTATCACCTTTACACGACTTAACAGCTTACTGGGATACGACTTAATAACTTTAGGTCGTCTAACGACTTAACTACCCAGCATACTATCATAGGTCGTCTACGACCTAACTAAACATGCCAAAGCGACTCAACGACTCACCAACTTATCTCCTTAACTCGTCCACGACTTAACTGGGTTATGACTTAACTGCTAGACTTAGGTCACTCACGTCCTAACTACAACCCTCCTTAAGTCGCTCGAACGACTCAAACTCCCTAGGTCGTTAACTCGCTTAGTTTCCTATGCCGCTAACTCTTAAGTCGCCGCTAACTCTTAAGTCGCCGCTATGTTAAGTCGCCAATCCTATAAGTCGCCAACTTTCCTTAAGCCGTTCCAATTCCTTAAGTCGTCTACAACCTAACCTCCTTCACGACCTAAGCTCCACATGACCAAACCCCTTAGGTCTCTTCTATCTCTTATGTCGCTCCACGGCTTAAGCTACCACTCGACTCAAGCTTCAAACGATTTATCAATACTATCGTTCTAATGACAACAGTTTTACGATGTTTCGATCCGTAAAAATACGGGTCGTTACATTCTCTCCCCCTTAGGAATTTTGCCCCCGAAATTCCAAACAAACAAGAGCAATCAAAGACTATTATGCATGCCTACCATCCATAGCAATCAACAAACCATGCATCCAATTCTAGCTTAGCATGCAGAATTCTAAAACTAGAACAAGTTACAATGTCGTGAGATGACACGACACCTTATGGCTATACCTCGAATAGTTCAGGATGAGCTGCCTTCATCCTCTCTTCCACCTCGAATGTACAGTCGTTATCATCATCACTCCATTGTATCTTGAGCAACCTAACTACCTTCCTCCTAAGCTGTTTCGTATCCGTTTCCACAACACGAAGCGGCTTACGAGGTCTCTTATCGACTGGATCAACCTCAAAATCTTCACAGCTATCTGCAGAAACCACAGTATTCGAGTCGTGCACATACTTCCGTAGATACGATACATGAAAAACATTGTGCACACTCGACATCTTTTCTGGTAACTCCAATCTGTAGGCGAGCTTTCCAATTCGCTCGATGATCGGGAATGGTCCAACAAATCTTGGAGTCAATTTTCCTTTCTTCCCGAATCGAATAACATTCTTCAGTGGAGAAATCTTCACAAAAACCATATCACCTACGTCGAATTCCAAATCCTTACGACGCTTATCGGCATAACTTTTCTGACGGTCTTGGGCTGCCTTCATTCATTGCCGAATGATCTCTATGCAATCTGAAGTCTGTCGAATCATTTCTGGCCCAAGTATCAACTTTTCCCCTATTTCCAACCAACATGTCGGAGAGTTACACGGTCTTCCATACAATGCCTCATACGGTGCCATACCAATGCTTGACTGGTAACTGTTGTTATACGAAAATTCCACCAAATGAAGATGATCTTCCCATGATCCTCGGAAATCTAAAACACAAGCTCTGAGGAGATCTTCCAAAACTCAGTTGACTCTCTCGGTCTGACCATCTGTTTAAGGGTGATAAGCTGTACTCAAACACAACTCGGTTCCCAAAACTTCCTGGAAGCTCTTCCAAAATCTACTAGTGAACAATGGGTCTCGATCACTCACTATACTTTTCGGAATACCCTGAAATCGAACTATCCACTTAACATACAACTCAGCCAACTTTGATGCAGTCCTAGTCGATCGAACAGGAATGAATCTTGCACTCTTAGTCAAACGATCTACGATGACCCAAATCCCTTCATTTCCCGTTCTTGTTCTAGGTAGCCCATC
The DNA here is from genome assembly GCA_030737815.1 of Allium fistulosum. Classification (NCBI taxonomy): domain Eukaryota; kingdom Viridiplantae; phylum Streptophyta; class Magnoliopsida; order Asparagales; family Amaryllidaceae; genus Allium; species Allium fistulosum. Next base: position 544,606,752 of record CM060903.1, read on the forward strand.
AATAAAATCCGTCGATATTTGCTCCCACTTCCATATAGGAACTTCTAATAGCTGAAGCAATCCACTTGGCTTCTTTTGCTCAGCTTTGACCAACTGGCAGTTCATGCACTTGGAAATAAAACTTCCAACATCCTTCTTCATACCTTCCCAATAATAGGTTCTCTTCATATCCCGATACATCTTATTTCCACCTGGATGAATTGTCAGCTTCGAGCGATGACTTTCCTTCAGAACTTCATTCCTCAATTCATCTATATCGGGAACAACTAGTCGTCCTTGCTTCCAAAGCCAACCCTCTCGATCGACCTCGAATCCTTTATCCTTTTCTGGGTCCAATCCAGATTCCAAATCACGGATAATCTTGACAAGCTTACCGTCTCGCTTTTGGCTCTCGCCGATCCTTTCCACAAGAGTCGGTCTTATTGATAAGTTTGCCAACATCTCAGGTTCCAATTCACATCTGGGCCTGAAGTCAAATCCAACTAAATACTCGAGACTCTTCCATTCTGAAAACATGGCTCCCAATCCTGCATGTCTTCGACTTAACGCATCTGCCACTGCATTACCCTTTCCCGGAGTATAGGCTATACCAAAATCATATGATGCCAAAAACTCTAGCCATCGTTGCTGCCGAAGATTCAAATCCTTTTGGGAGAAAAGATACTTCAATGACTTATGATCTGTAAACAACTCGAATCGAACTCCCAACAAGTAATGTCTCCACATCTTCAGAGCAAAAACAATTGCCGCTAACTCCAAATCATGAGTCGGATAATTCCTTTCATGCGGCTTTAGTTGTCGACTTGCATACGCAACAACTTTACCTTTCTGCATCAGCACTGCTCCAAGTCCAGTACCACATGCGTCGGTGTAAACCACCATCTCATCATTCCCACTTGGAATAGTCAAAACAGGAGCACTTGTCAGTCGCTCTTTCAGGATTCCGAAAGCTTGCTCACGCTTAGCATCCCATCTGAATACTTGGTTCTTTTTAGTCAATCCTGTTAATGGTGCGGCTATCTTGGAAAAGTCTTTGATAAATCGACGATAGTATCCTGCTAATCCATGAAAACTTCTCACATCATATGCATTCTTAGGTCTTACCCAATCCTGGATTGCTGCCACCTTAGCGGGATCAACCGCTATTCCATTTCCAGAGATAATATGGCCTAAGAACCTCACTTCGCTCTTCCAAAAGTGACACTTCGAAAACTTAGCCTTCAGCTGATGTTTTCGTAAGATTTCCAAAACAATATGCAAGTGCGTCTTGTGCTCTTCTTCAATTCTGGAATAAATCAAAATATCATCCACGAACATTAGTACAAACTTGTTCAACTGATCTCTGAACACTCTATTCATAAGATCCACAAAATATGCTGGCGCATTGGTCAATCCAAACGGCATTACCAGCCACTCAAAGAAACCGGATGGTGTCCTGAAAGCAGTCTTCTGCACACTATCCTTTGCCACTCTTAACTGGTGAAATCCCGTTGCCAAATCCATTTGAGAAAACACCTTAGCTTCGTGAAGCTGATCAAACAAGTCATCTATTCTCGGCAATGGATACTTGTTCTTCTTAGTCACTTTATTCAGCTCACGATAATCCACACACAACCTCAATGATCCATCTGCTTTGGTTGCAAACACAACTGGTGCACCCCATTCGGACACACTACGCCGAATGAATCCTTTCTGTAAAAGATCATCAACCTGCACCTTCAACTCCTGCTGTTCCCTAGGCGCCATCCGCCTAAGAGGCATCACAACAGGTCTGTTTCCTTCAACTAAATCGATACGAAACTCGATCTCTCTATGCGGCGGTAACCCTTTGACCTCATCAAAGACATCCTCAAATCCATTAGCGATTGGCAGCGATGACAGTCCATCCCGTGGAACAACCAGCGAATACATGAAGCTCATGAAGACGCCTTCCTCATGCTTACATCGTATCACAACCTTTCGCCCTTCCACATTCTCGACTGTCACCTCCAACCTTTCACAATCAACCTTTACCGCAGACTTCCTAAGCCAGTCCATTCCCAAAATAATTCCGAACCCCGCAAAGTTCAGAACAAAACAATCACAAACAAAAGAGCAATCATGACTCGATACAATCAGACCACGGCATAACATACACAGACAAGACGAACTCCCAACTGGGTTAGTCACAACCAATGGCCTATCAACGATATCCGGTTCTAAACACAACCGGCCTACAAGTTCATTACAAACAAAAGAATGCGACGCCCCAGTATCAAATAACACTCTAACTGGAACACCACATATGGAAAGAGTACCTTGAACCACCACACTCTTTCCTTTCTCTTCAGCGGTAGAGGCTTTTGAAGATGACGGAACAGCCCCCAAAGCATAAGCTTGCACAATCTGCTTGTCCTTTCGCGGTTCTGGACAATTCCTCTTGACATGCCCCGGTTTGTCACAGTTGTGGCACTTCACCGGCACCTTTGGATTCTTGCAATCTCTGGAGAAATGGCCCTTCTGCTGACAATTATAGCAGGTCACTTCGCCCTTCGGCTTCTTTTGGCCATACTTACCCTTCTGCTGCTGCTGCTTCCTCTTCTTGTTTCCACCCTGCTGCGGTTTAGACTCTTCCCTGGTTACAGCAACAACATATCCCTCTTTAGGAAACAGATTCTCATGCCTGAGAGCCTTCTCTACAAGCTTCTCAAATGGGTTGTCCAAATGATCCACAAACTTCCTCCCAAGATAACTGTCCAAGCCTGTCACAAACTTCTCATTCTTCTGGTACGAAGATTCAATATACGACCGGGCATACTTGGACAAAGCTTCAAACTCATAAACATACTCAAGAACTGGTCTTCCATTTTGCTTGAGCTCCACAAACTTCTTGAACAGAACAGATTTCTGAGCTGTAGAAATGAACTTAGCTTCAAATCTGGCTTGGAATTGTTCTCAAGTAATTTCTTCCTCCGTAGTATCAATGGTGATAGAGTTCCACCAATCAGAAGCTCTTCCTTGAAGCTGTCTTGATGCTAGCTTCCTTTTGGTTGCATCCTCGATTCCCAAATCACCAAAGATTCTTCTACAAGCATCTATCCACCTCTGGACTTCTATAGTTGACTCTGTTCCCAAGAAAACCTTTCCTCCAAGAGCAGTATAATCTTTACACAGCTTAGCAAAATCCACCGGTTTTGGAGTTTGAACTTGAACTCCAACATCCACCGATGGCCCTGGAGCTGGCATCCTTCTCATGATCGAGGTCATCATAGCCTCGAACATAGCAGCATAATCAGCAGCCCCCTCAGTAGCACGGCCTTCCCTAGCAGCTGGTCTCCCTCTTCGACTCATTCTTAATATCTATAAAAAGGAATGATTAACACACCTTGAGAAACAACTGCATAAAGGACTCACATACTTCTAAGCTACTATATTATATATAGTAATCATCCATCAAAATACAATTACGTCTCTCATACGTAGTTACGTCAGCGAGCGTTGGGTAAAATCGATTAACCAAAGCTCTGATACCAAATGTGACGACCGCCCATGACCCCTGCTCTAAACATAGAAATAGTGTGCTGTAAGGTGTGCCAGGCAGCCATGGACGATTGCCAAGGTTAAGTTAAAACAGCAGAATATATCGTATTACTCAAAACGCATGGATAAAATACAATAGAGAATATATATAGTGAAGCTTCACAAAATAGAATCTCATCAATTAAGCTTCATAATAGTTGAATACAAACATCTGAATAGTCAATACATCAAGCCTCACTACATATCACTCAGAGAATTATACAAAGCAGCGGAACATCCATTACATATAGTAAGAAAATAATATGCAAGCCTCCAGCTCGTCTTCGTCATCAGCATCGTCGGAAACTAAGAACAGCACCTATCACCTGCTACCAAGTCTGCCCATCCCAAAGCGCATGAATAGCCCAAGGCAATAAGAGTTAAACATAAAGCCTTGAGTCAGACAACAGTCTTAGTGAGCGGTAAATTAACTAACAACATACCAAAAGAGCATAAAGGAAAAAGGAATAGGAATCCAACCCTCCCACTCCACCTCGTTCTACAGTGATAGCCCCCAGACTCACTAAGCAGAAGTAAACATAGCAAAGCAAACATTTAAAGTAAAGCAATTATCACTCGAGTCAAGGGCGATGTTTTCCAAGTACAAACCCCCAAGGCCTAAACCAAGATCAGATAAGCACCCAGAAAACATTGCTCTTGAGACCGAATGACGATACAACCAAACATCCATGACTCTGGCTATCACTGTTATCTTTGCTTCGATACCACCATTAATTGAATGACGGGCACATTCTTTCAGCCGTCCGTCAAGGGTTATTGGCAACCCCGGTTCTAGACATAACTCCGCACGTCGTCGCAGCCCGTGCCTAGGACTATCGAATCTGCCCAGAGTACTCGACTACAATCATAGTCTTTGGGGACTATCGGATCTGCCCAACGTACTCTTGCTTTGAGCCTGCTAGAACCTTCGACAACGATGAAATCTCAGCCTTCTAGTCATCCTCCTCGACGACTATTTCCATACTAGCTCAAGCGCCTCTCGAGCAAACCATTATCCTCAACTCGAACCATTTCACCGAGTTATCAACATGCTTGGAATGATCCCGTCTGGATTAAACCAAGGCTATCTCATACCATGCCTCGCTTTATCTCATCATAGCAAAGCCTCATCTCAACATCATCATCAAATCTGTCCATATGAGCTTCATCATCCGCCATATATGCCACGAGCAGCTTTTCCAATTCAAGAGCCTTTCCCTTAGCTTTTGAATCATCTTCGACCATCTTGTCTAAATCAAATCATCAATCAACTAATTTACAACAATCAATCAAGTCAAACATTAATCCAAGTAATCAAGCATTCAAACATGATCAAATAAACAATTATAACAATAATGGCAATTTTGTAAATAAAGAGTCTAAATCTAACAAGCATGAATCATGAGCAATATCTCTACAACTTGATGAATGAACTTGCATAGGTTAACATGTAGTAAAATGGATGTCAAATCATCATGAACAATAGATCTACACTTAAGTTTATTGAAATGCATGGGAATCACTATTTTACCACCAAATCGAGCCAACAATCCGATAGACTCCTTTGGATCCGCGTGAGAGATAATCAACACTCACTGAATCACCTAAACACCTCAAAAGCAACACACTTCAGATCTGGACAGCGAAGGATCTAACTTGATTCTCTAAAATCCCGCTTCAAACGATGAAATATCTCTTCGATGGATGTAGATCTTCAATCTAAGCTCTTGGATCTTCGATTTGGATGGAAGGAAGCACAAGATTAAAGTGGAGAAAAGAAGTGAAGAAGTGTAGAACTCGAGCTCTCAAAATAGCAGCACTTCGTCGCTTCAAAATCCGGATCCCAAAAAGTGAGGTAGAACCGGGTATTTATAGGCTGAAATCCCCTAAGTCGTCCGCCCCCTTAAGTCGTCCACGACTCATAGAAATCTCACGACTTACGACTTAAGAACACCACGACTTACGACTTATAAAAACTTATGACCTAAAACTCCACGACTTAAGACCTTCGACTTAAGTACCCATGCGACCTAACGACTAAACTGGAATACGCCTTAACGACTTAACAACTCTACGACTCAACAACCTCACGACTTAGCTAGGTTACGACTTATCACCTTTACACGACTTAATGGCTTACTGGGATACGACTTAATGACTTTAGGTCGTCTAACGACTTAACTACCCAGCATACTATCATAGGTCGTCTACGACCTAACTAAACATGCCAAAGCGACTCAACGACTCACCAACTTATCTCCTTAACTCGTCCACGACTTAACTGGGTTACGACTTAACTGCTAGACTTAGGTCGCTCATGTACTAACTACAACCCTCCTTAAGTCGCTCGAACGACTCAAACTCCCTAGGTCGTTAACCCGCTTAGTTTCCTATGCCGCTAACTCTTAAGTCGCCGCTAACTCTTAAGTCGCCGTTAACTCTTAAGTCGCCACTATCTTAAGTCGCCAATCCTATAAGTCGCCAACTTTCCTTAAGCCGTTCCAATTCCTTAAGTCGTCTACAACCTAACCTCCTTCACGACCTAAGCTCCACATGACCAAACCCCTTAGGTCTCTTCTATCTCTTAAGTCGCTCCACGACTTAAGCTACCACTCGACTCAAGCTTCAAACGATTTATCAATACTATCGTTCTAATGACAACAGTTTTACGATGTTTCGATCCGTAAAAATACGGGTCGTTACATCGGCCATGGGGATTGGGCTCGGCCTGTGGTGTGTCATGACTGGATAGAGGTAGGGAGGGGTGTGTCTAGGTCTGGTCAGGGTAGTGGTGGTGGCTATGGTGGTGGTTTGGGTGGTGGTTGAAGTGGATGAGCATGTAGAGGTGAAATAAGCATGGATCTAGGCATCTAGGTTGTAGTTTGAGGGGTTTGGCCATCAAGAGGGTTCGGCCATGGTCAGATCTGGTGGGGTAGATGGTGGTGGTGGTTTGGAAGAGATGGAAGGAGGTGGTGGCCGTGGAACAAGGGGGAGAGGCCGATCTAAACAAGGGAGAAAACAAGGCAAAATTGCATAGAAAAAGTAAGAAAAAAAAGTAGAAAGAAAAGAGGGATTTACCTAATTTTTTTCAAGATGGAGGCCATGACTTTTTTTAGGGTTTTGGAGCTTAAAAATTCGTGAATAACAGGAGGAAGACGGCTGGAAAAAAAAGGAATGAGGAATAGTTAGGGTTAATTGGTGAAAGGTTAGGTTAAAACGTAAAAAAAAGTGGACTATAAAAGCCCATAGGAAGATAGAAGGTTTAGGGCCTTTCATATTACTTTATTTTATTTTTATAACTTTATATTTCTGGAAAAAATAATAATCCCAGATAAAATTTCGAAATTTTATCAAAATATAATAGTTTATATAAATATTTATCAATCATATAAAGTTAAATTAAGAAAATAGCTAAAAATAGTAAACTAGTCTAGAAAATTTGAAATTGAATAGAATAAATTTTAGAAAAATTCATATGAGCTTGTAATATATTTCTAAACATAAATAATAACATAAACTAAAAATATATTCACAAAATAAATATATAAATTTAATTTAAATATAATTTTAATGAAGAAAATAGGAGAAAATAAGAAAACAGCCTTTAAAAATAGGAAATCAACACAGTAAACATTGGAAAAATTATATTATTATTTTTGAAATATTTAGAGATGAAAATATACATAAATTAACATATTGACACATATTAAATAAAATATAAGAAAGAAAATATGATTTATAAAATTTAAAATAGGCAAAATTGCACAAATAAACAAATTATACTAAAAATTGAAATGTACATAACTTTTACATTTTAACTCCGTTTTCAACGAAACGAAAAGCAATATTCATGTTATTAAATCTATTTTCTTAATAAAAGGTAAAATTTATAATTTCAAATATTTAAAATTTAAATTTAAAAGTCAAAGTTTGACTATTGACCAAAATTCACATTTTCAGGAAATATTAAATTTAGTCATATTTGGAATTCTAATCCACATCAAAATCAAAGTTTATACTTAAAATAACAAAATTTATTCTTTTTCATAAATAAAGCTTTTGAATCTGGAAAAATCAATTTAAAAGTATTTGAAAAATACAGGGTTGTTACACTCTCCCCCACTCAAAACTTTTCGTCCCCGAAAAGGAACGAGGTACGGGAAAGCACAGAAAAAGATAGAATGAAATAAGATTAAAATAAGATGATAAGAAGATTGGAATTACACCTGATAACTATTGTTATAGGTAAGTTTAACAAGATGGAGGTGATCAAATCAAGAATATAAGCACGAAAAAGATCCTCTAGAGTCTGAATCACCCTTTTACCTTGACCAACGGTCTCTGAATGGAAAAACAGTGTTCAGATCCAGATGAGTAACAAAGATTATCAAAGATTACAGAAAGATTTCTAAATAGACTGGTATAAGCAATAGCATTCCCATTCTGTAACAAGATAAGAGAAATAAGGACAACCAAAAGATAGTTTGAAAAAAAAACAAAATAAGATAATAAATTTGAGACCATAATGCTTTGAAATCATAACAATTTAAGGATGTTTATCATTTGGAAATCATACTACTAAAATCATAACACTTTGGAAATGTTATTCAAAAAAACATAATACTTAGAAAATCATAACATCTTTTTTTTAAATAATCTTTATTTAAACCATTTTAATTCAAGGTCAAATAATATTCATTTTAAAGTAGTAACATTTCTAAGTTCATTCAATTATAAAATTTCCAAAACATTGTATTTTCAAAATAGCAGCACTTATAAAATGCTACAGTAGATATATTAGTATATCAAATCAGTTTAATTTCAGAAATATTTATTTGGATATCATTTAACTTATGACTTATTAAAACAAACCTTTATGAATGGAATATCCAATTTAAACTATACTTCGTTTATTAAGTCAAAAGTTCACTATTTTACTTAACTCTTAATTTAACACATGACTTAACACTTTATTTAAAATACCCATTTCATAAATAGATATTCCTTTAATAAGTTACACTTAAAATTTCCATTTGAAAACCATATTCTCAATTATCAAGTTTTAGTGATGTTAAAATACATTTTAACTATTTAAATCATAATTATTCATTTTTCAAGACATATCAATTTCATAAATAAAATATTTATCATAGCAAATATAACAATCAAATTTCTTTACACATTTATTCATTTAGACATCAATTAAATTATGAATTCAAGTTAAATAAACTTTATTACAAAATGTCCAATTCAAATGTATTTTTTATTTTATCTATTCAAAGATACATTATTTATTATACAACATATTCATTTTAGGAAATAACTTTTATTAAAATTCCTAGGTTAGACTTAAGGTTCCATATTAAATCAAATTTGATTATTAAGTTATTTAAATAAAATCTCTTTAAATCCCTTTTTCACTATTTACCTCTGTTAATCTTTTATAACTAAAATTTAAGTGTATAACATTTATTATAACCACTCAAATTTTATTTATAAAAATCTTTTCTATATTGTATATTATCCAATTTCATATTCAACTTCTGTGTAATTTTGGTAAGTTATATTGGAATGAAATTGTATGTTATACAAATAAAACTTTCCAATTCAATTATCTCAAGTTTGAATCATTTATCCAAATTTTTGATTTTCTTTTTATAATTGAAATTATTCTTCAAGATGAAATTTAAGAATTAATTTTTCGGTTTCCTTCAAACCAGTTAGAGATAAATAAATATATGTACATAATATGTCAAATCAATTTAAATCATATATCTATATATATTATAAATCAAATCATATTTAGGAATTAAAATAAATTAAATCTTTCAAAACAAAGCTATAGTAAGACTACAGAACGGTCTCTTTAGTTCAAAACTCGAAAATGAATGTCGATGATGCTGCAGTCATCACCGAAATTATTTTCCAGCGACAAAGAGAAGAGCACTAAATTTTTAAACTTTAAAATCCTTTAGAAACATATTTCTACTCAGAAATACTTTAAATAATATATCCTTTTACAACTTTAAACACAAGGTTTGAAATCCATCGGAAATTAAATTCTTAAATTTCTTGTTTTAAATTCATTTCAGTTCCCAAATAAATTTATAAAAAACTATTTATAAATTCATTTATAGAACTATAAATGATAAGTTCCATAAATTTACTTATATCTCAAAATTTATTTCATTAACCAAATTTTAAAATAATATTGTGTCAGTTTGTTCTGTCAAAGTGTTTTAGAAATCCTATCGATAGCGTTGATCAGACGAATCGATCGGAAACCCAATTCAACATCAACAACTCAAACAACACAATATTTAAACATTTTAATTTTAAATATTAGTTTATAAATACACATTCCAGGAATTGATTTTCGAAGAAGGATAGAGATTCGAATTTGGTTAACTCAAATCAAATGAAATTCTGATTTGAAAATAAGTTGGAACAAGGATGAGATGATTAAATAATAGAATAGGAAGATGGATAAGCTTATATAAATCACGGGCAACCTTAACCGGGTCAACCGTGACTTAAAGAGTAAGATCGATGTGGATTTCTAGGGTAAATCTACATTCGACCTCAAGGGATAGAGTTTGGGATAGTAAGCGATACTAGCATCTAAACCGAGGATATAAAATCTTTGGTGAATCGATGCTATTGTAAAGGAGTTTCACCCCTTTACAAGAAAATTAGAATATTGGCGAGACCGCCAATTCACTACAAAGATCATTCGAAGTGGAGTTATGAGATACTCCAGAATCAAAAGAAGATGAATAGTGAGGAACAATAAAAGCAAGAAAAATGGAATTAGTGCGAAAAAGAGACATTACTGTATTTTTCATTACCCAATAATTAAAGAAACAATAAAAGAAATATCTTGTAGTTACGAGTTATTGTTTATAGCATTATTTAGTATTAAAATATGGAAATGGATTTTTAGCACAGTTTTTGTAACCAACCAAATAGAATATAACTAATTCTTAGAATAAAAGAGAATAACGTGAAGCGTTAAAAAAATAAAAGAAGAGGAAATAATCAAGTTAATTATTTGACAAGACTAGAAACAATAAACAGAAACTGTGACTAGATCTGCACTTATTGCGTGGATATAGAGTAAAAAGTAAATCAGTTATTATAATAAGTAATTTATGGCAGTTGGACGTAGTCCCAAGCTAAGACTGTCATATAATATAAGAGAACTAAAGAGAATTTAGTATCATAATAAAAGAAGACAGACTAGAAGAGAAAAGAGACACTTGCAATTACATTTATAACATGTAGGTTATAAAAGAAAGAAAAGAATATAAAAGTGACAATTGCAAGTATAATTGTAACACATAGAATATAATTAAAAAGATAGAAATAAAAGAGGCTTATTTTATCAAACTTAGATCTTGGATTAAGTTAATAAGCAAAATAATAGAAGTGGCCCGTACCGGCAGTATTCCCTTTCAGGTTTAGGACTGATGGTCTCACACATAGGTGGGGCTGGGCTTGCTGATTAGGGTAAATAAGTAGCCAACAGAATAAGAAAAGTAAACTAAACACATAGTAAAAAATTAGACGTAGGGTCTAATAAAATGGTAATGTACGTTTAGAGCAGCCCGAAAGAGAATCTGGATAAAGAGACTAACGAAGCAGTTCATTGTAGATTTTAGTACAGAATGAGCACATCCAACTTAGTTAGTTCGGGCTAGAAGGAAGTACGAGACTTCAACGGGACGTGAGGATACTCTAGGATGGCCCTTTGGGGTAGGCCTAACAAAGTTGCACCCCCGGAGGTAGGTCTGTAGGTGTTCCATCAAGAGAGTATGCCTTGACAGCTTTTGCATTGTAGGCCAAACGAAGCAGACCTTTGTAGGCAGTCAAAAGTTTGATGATGGAGTAGGATATTCGTATGACACCGTACTCTGGGTTGAGAGTAGGTTATAGTAGGCAGGACCCAAATAGATAGTCGCATGCGGAGATCAAGCCATCATCAATCAGAGCAAGTTCGGGAAAACTATAGTTAAACCAACAGGCCAATGGTTCTTTCACTATCGAGACATTGGATGAGGGGGGCAGCCAATTGGATGTTTAGATTGTTTGCAGTAGGGCACAGCCACTTAGCTCTTGAAGGGTCTGTCGATTAGTTGAAGGGGGGTTGCATGGGGCCATAGCCATGATGAGAAAAGAGACAGACCAAGTAGAATATGTGTATTGTAGGCCTAACGAAGCGGACCTTTACAGATATAGAAAATCCCTGACTGAGTTCCATACAAGGTAGACCTTGTTGGCGGAATTCCGGGTGTAGACAGAACGATTACATGTAGTCCTCAAGGTACGCACTGGGTGGTACATTGTGGATGTCCGAGTACTAGTATAAGCTAGTGCGGATGCAGTTTCATGTTTTCATAGTAGACGACGGAACATCTGTATTATAGGCCTCACGAAGCTATCCTTTATAGATGTAGTTACATAACGCTCTAGGAGCAAGATGATGGAGTCCTTTTCGAGGAGGATACGGAAGATACTATGGGTAGTACTTAGGACCGATGCGATCTTTGGGCACGTAGTTACATATATATTAGGGTTTTAATCTACTAGGGAGTAGATGGGTGCGATTCACGCATAGAGGCGAGAGTATTATAAGCCAAGTAAACCTAATATAATAGAAAATGGAAATAAAACAGTATATGTAGAATTAAGCTTAGAAGTGTATAATTGTCCATTCACCGGAACTTTAGTACTGACCCCCTCCTCATAACATCCCACAGATTAGGTAGATGGCAGAGACTTTCCAGCTTTGAGATAGTTGTTTAGAAAGTGTTATTATCTTGGTGAGTATTTACTTATTATTATATTTTAGTCAGTTCTGCTGTGAGATATTTATTTGAGATCTGATATATTTGTCTTTGCCTATTTACAGGATACCAGATACCCAACCCGGGCTTCAATGGGCTTGGATTTTAGCATCTTTGCGAAAAATCCAGACCCACTGGAACTCGGGTTGTTACATTTGGTACCAGAGCTTAGGTTCAAAGTAAATTAGGAAATATGGTGAACGTATTTGTATTTTTGAATAAAATATTGTTTGCACAAAAAATGGACAAACACCTCGAACTTTTATGATTTAGTAGATCTTATGTGATTCTTAGTGATTCAAGCGATTTATGCAAATACGTAAAAAACAGGGGCTAAACTGTAAAAAGACACGCAGATTTATAGTGGTTCAGCCAGAATGTGCCTACGTCCACTTTATATGTTATTTCTCTTCAGTTATTCTGATTACAAGTACAAAGCTTTGATATAAGTAAAAGAAAGTTGTTTGAAAGTTCCTTCCGTGCTTGAGCTCTCAAACTTGTCCCCCATTGCTGTACCCCTGCCCCTCTATTTATAGAGTGAGGCTGGGGGTAGGGGTCTTGGAGGTATATAGCAGCTGGTGGGCCTGGGCTGCTAGAATCTGGCCTGATAGGACTTTGGTTCGGTGGTTAGAGGCGAGGCTTGGTCCGGCAACGAGTTGGTTCGGTGGTTGGAGGCGAGGTTTGGATCGACAGGAGGGTTGGTTCGGTGGTTGGAGGCGAGGTTTGGACCGGCAGGAGGGTTGGTCCGGTTGGTTCGGCAGGAGATTTGGACCGGCAATGGGTTGGTCCGGTTGGAGTTAGGAAGGCTTTGATTCGGTGGGAGTTAGGAAGGCTTCGATTCGGTGGGAGTTAGGAAGGCTTCGATTCGGTGGGAGTTAGGAAGGCTTTGATTCGGTGGGAGACTTTTGGGTGGTCCAGCATGTCTGGTTCGGGGAGACCGGATGAAACATGTCCAACACTTGCCCCCCAAAGTGGTGCACGTGCTTATAGTTGCCGCGCTTTGTTCCAGCTGAGCCATTATATTCGGCCTGAGGACTGATCCATCTGGTCCGGCTATCAAACCTTGCTTTATAAATAGGAGTCTCTAACCTTCACATTTCCTTACCAACTGCGATAACCGAATCAATCATTCGAACTGCCGAATCAGGTGAGCTTTGTTTTCTGCCGAACGAACTTCTAGGGCTAGGCTACCGAATGAACTTGGGAATTTTGGACCCCTGACTAACCGAATGAATTCTCACATTGAGATGCCGAATGAGCTATTGATTGGATTGACCGAATGAACTCTCTCATTGGGATGCCGAATGAGTTTTACACTTGAGTAACCGGATGAACTCAGGGATCTTGAATTCCGAATGAAAATGATACTGAATATGTTTTTACTGAATGACGTCATATACTTGTTTACATCTTCTGTTCTAACAATGTGTTTTTCCGGTATTGTAGATAATGTCTCGCAAAGCGGAAACTCGATCAGACAAGAAGAAATCCGGGGGCGAAGGAGGTTCCTCTGCCGTGCCCCCAGCTCAGCCGAATCCAGAACGTCACGGACCAACCCCGAGATCACTAGTGGACGGGTACGGCCCTCAGGAACTTCTAAACTCCCCGCCCGATTGTTTTCCTAGTTCCCTCAAGGAGGAGCAGCTTGATGTCATCTCCCGATCCTTTGGAATCGATAGGAAGCGCTTGCTATTGCCTGGGAAAGATGTTATGCCGTATGATCCTCCTGAAGGGTACTTCGCCTACAGCAGATACCACTGCATGTGTGGTGCCATCCCTCCTCTGAACGCTTGGATAGCTAGCTTCCTCACATACCTTAAGGTGGCCCCGTTCCAGCTTCAACCCAACTCCTATGCTATACTGGTGAGCCTCTTCGTCATTTTCCGGAGGAAGTATGGTCGTGCTCCTTCCAACCGAGAGATCCGGTATCTATATAACCTGAGGGGCTATAAGAAGGGGTCCCCATACATTAGCTTGGAGTCAGCTGTGACCTTCAAGCCGGTCTTGGATCTGTATTCCAAATTCAGCATGTTCAAGAGGGAATGGTTCTTTGTTAGGGACGACTCAGTTTCAATTCGGCGCTTTACTTCGGGATGTAAGTCGAATGCTTTTACTTATAATTTCCATTATGATTGCGATGCTTTTTCTCATACTTCCTCACTTTTGCTAGCGATAGGTGGCTTTGCGGTTGTGGAGACTGACCGCCTGGTTCAGACGGCGGCTGAGATAGAAGCTATTCTTGGGAAATATAGATCATCTGCCTTCTTGATCAGAAATGCGATTCTTCTGGAGTATAACTTAATCCTTCCACAGTAGTCAGTAGTTAAGCTGAGGGAAATGGCGGAGGAGAGGGCGGCTGCTCAGACCAAGGAAGGTGTTACGGTAGAGAGTAGCAAGAGGAAACCTTTCACAAAACCTCCAGCTGTCGGAGGTAAGAAACTCAAGAAGTCGGACGGTCCCTCCCCCAGCAATTGTCCACTTACCCGGGAGGAGGAAGACATAGAGGAGGAAAGAGGCGAGGGTGGAGATGGTCGGGAGGGTGATAAAGGTGGCGATGGCATCGGGGCCTTGCTTCCTGGGCAAGCGGGCGAGATTCAGGAGTGGACGGACAATGCGTTCCACCAGGCTTTCGAGGGGCTGGACGAAGATCCGGCTTTGGTAGAGAAAACCGGGAAAGCGGACAAGGCCGGGACCGGTGCAAGCGAGTCTTCCCAGACCATTCCAACAGGGTGGCTCCGACGACTCAAGGTGAACTCTTGACTCCTGCATGCTTCACTAATGATAGGGACTTAGGAATATTTTATGACCCGCTCCCGTCCTAGAATGAAATCCAGGACCTATTGCAGTATCCTACTCCTCCCCAGGGTTTGTACAACCACAGATGTATTTCTCTCCTTTTAATTTGCCGTGTTTTCTCGAAGTATAGAACAATATATGCTTGTGACACTTTTTCTTCATATCAGGAGCAGGTAAAACGGTCAAAGCCTCAGATTTTCGGCACAGGCTTGAACAGTACAAGCTTTCCAAAACTTCTGTCAAGCCGAAGCCTTCGACCCACCGCTCTGGGGATGTAGTCGGCTACCGTCCTCTTCTCGGGGTTATCGAAGAGGGTATTCAGCAGAGAAAGAGGAGTCGTCCTTTATCCAAACCTTCGCCTGGTCCTCAGTTCCCGGCTCAGCCTCTTCATGATATTACGGAGGAGGATAGCGAGTTTGCATCTTCTCCGCACCCGTTCGGAAACCCTTCTGTTACTCATATCGACCGTCCTGACTTGGCTCGTAATCCATTTGCGGGTCATCCTAACCTGGATCCAAGCTCTCATGATATTACCTTTGACGAAGTCACCGGTGAACACCTTCTCCCCCGCAACCCCATGGTACGAGTACTTGATGAAGCTAAGTCCTTAATCTCGATTTACTCACTACTCGTATAATCACTATGGGAGACGAGGCCAAGGCTAATATTGATCGGGTGGCGGAGGAGACTAAGAAGCTAATGGGGCATCATGCCCGGCTGGTTAAGGCCGGAGAGGAGATTGGGAGCGCCAATATCCGACTTCGATTGGTGGTTTCGGATCAGGCCAAACAGCTTACGGATCAGGCTATTCAGATTTCTCAACATGAGGCTGCTACTGGACGATTAAGGAAAACCATGGAAGAGGCCAGTCGGGCCGAATTGCGGAAAATGGAAGCTACTTGCAAAGAACAGATTGACATGGCTATTGCCACGGTGGACGAGGTTCGGAAAGCGGATCTTGAGCAGGTGGAGGAATTGTCCAGGAAACTTGAGGCTGCAGAGCTTGCTCAAGCCAAGTTGAGGGAGGAGATGGAGGCAATGCGGGGATCCCTTCTAGCCGACTGCTCGAGATACCGATCGGAGAGAGATGCTGCCGTTGGGAGGTTGTTGGCTTCCGAGGCCCGGATGAGGGAGTTTGAGGAGAATGAGGGGATGATGGACGAAATGCTTCAGGACATGTACTTCTGAACCTGGAAGCAGGGCAACCTATCCTGGATGGATGATTATCCCAAGATCATGGCTAAGATCTATCTTCGGGCTCTGGAGGAGGCCGATGCGGATAAAGATGGTGGCGTGGCCTTCAGCATGGATGTGGTCACTGCCCAGTTTGCCAAGGAGGAGAAGGTGGCGGTGAAGGAAGGTATGCGGTTGCTTGCCGCTGAGGAGGTAGGCGTGCTGGTAGAGGATGACGGTCAGGATAGTCAGGAAGCAGGCGCTGGTTAGTCTCCCTTTTTAGTTTCTCCATCAACTTGGTTGCTTATTGCTAATGAGTCCTTCTTTTTTTTGACTGGACAGGGGGTCAACAGGGCAAGGATAAAGCTCCACTGCAGCCGGCTCCTTGATTATACCTGGAAAAACTCCTTTTGTGGATTCGACAGTGTTGTATATGTTAGTCGAAAAATAGTAACGTAGCCTTTAGGTTGTGATATTTTGCCACTTGTAATAAATAGTCTTATTTTTAACGTGTAATTCTTTAACTTAAGCTGATTTTGTCGTTTTTTGAATGTTTGCTGTTATCTTGGCATATCGTGTTTGATGTTAGCTTCTGGTTCTAAATCATAATTTCATGACTTGCAATATTAGCGTGTGGTGTGAACAAATTATAGTCATGTATTTGTACATAAAAGAAGAAAATACCGCCTTTCATGTTTTAATCGTAGATGGCAGTCTTGAATATCTTGTATGACCGAGCATGGAATGTAGTCGAATGTCCTACCACTGTGAGTCCCTACACCCATTGGCGAGTATCTCCTACTTGTATCACGTACTTTAGGGATTGTTATAGAGGATAGGGAAAAAGCTTTTTAAGTAAAATTGAAATACGTGAAAAGGTAAAACTTCCAATCACGGAAGGCCTTCGATGTGCTTAAGTTCGTGGCAAACGGGTTTTGTAGTCACTTTCCCTAGCTGTGGGTCTTGGAGACATTCGTCACCCATCTTACGCCTCCGCGGGGAGTTAATTCTTTTTTACCACAGCCGCACTTAAGACACATCGGAGCCGAGATCGCGCACAGTAACTACCCGGGCCATTATGGCCCGTAATCGTGGGTATTATTCGATTTACTGTGGCCGGCTAGCGTGGGTGCCGATCGTCAACTGTGAACTGCCCCTGGCTGGCCATACCTTATTTTGTGGCTTATAGTCGGTTCACAGTCGCCGGCGAGCCTAACGCCGTAATGAGCTGCCTCGGCTATAGTCGGCCTTCTCGGTGGCTTATAATCGGCTCATTACAGTTGGCTTTAAGGGCCGTCACGAGCAATGAGTTAACCCGCAGCAGAGGGATGCTGGAGCAAAAGTGTCTCATTGGCGAGGGCATAGATTCGCATAGTACCTGTTGGGTCTTGTCCAGGTGGAGTTGCGTTGTGGAGTGCTTTGAATAGAAATGCTATATACTCAGGATTTTGTTCAACAGAAAAGGATAAAGTTAACAAGCAGCCAAGATACAAAGGAACAAGTTAAAAAAGAGACAAGGTTTTTTAAAGTGGTTCGGCACGAAAATGCCTACGTCCACTGATTCTCTTTGTTAATTCACTTCATATGGGCAATACAAGTTAAGAAAAGTATCGACGGAGGTTTTGGATGTTCCATGCCCTCTGGAACACCTCTCCGTCCACTGTTGACAAAATATAGGCTCCGTTGTGGAGATCTTTATGAATTACATATGGTCCATCCCAGATTGGGTCTAGTGCTCCGGGGCGAGGGAAGATTCGCTTGAGGACAAGATCCCCTTCTTGTAAGGTACGATGCTTGACTTTGGAGTTGTAGTGTGCCACCACTTTTTGTTTGTGGGCTGCTGCTTTAAGGACTGCATCATTTCTTCTTTCCTCAACTAGATCCAAAGACATGTTGAGGAGCTCTTCATTCTCTTCTGGGTTATAGTGGATCCTACGGTGAGAAGGCACAACGGTTTCAACTGGGAGCATAGCCTCCGATCCGTAAGCCAAAGAGAAAGGAGTGTGCCCCGTTGATGTTCTGAAAGATGTGCGGTAAGCCCACAGTGCCGTAGGGAGTTCGTCCACCCAAGCGCCCTTTGACTTTTCGAGCTTCTTTTTGATCAGAGTCTTCAGAATTTTGTTGACTGCTTTGACTTGTCCGTTTGCCTGGGGATACGCTACGGATGAGAAGCTTTTTTGAATTCCGTGCTCTCGGCACCAGTTGGCGAATTCCTCGCTGTCAAACTGAAGTCCATTGTCTGATATGATTTTGAGTGGGACTCCATACCTGCACAGAACATTTTTGATCAAGAAGTTAATAACTTTTGCTGAAGATACTTTATTCAGAGGTTCTGCTTCCACCCATTTGGTGAAATAATCAACTGCCACTATAGCATATTTGGCCCCGCCTCGGCCCATCGGTAGCTCGCCGATTAAGTCAATTCCCCATATTGCGAAGGGCCAAGGGCTGGTCATTTGAGTAATCTCAGTTGTTGGTAGCCGTGGAATCTTAGCAAATTTTTGGCATCTGTCACACCTCTTGACGAAATCTAAGGCGTCCTTGCTTAAGGTGGGCCAGAAATATCCGTATCGGAGTATCTTTTTTGCTAATGTTTGCCCTCCGGTGTGATCTCCACAGCTCCCCTGATGGATGTTGGATAAGATTTCCTTGGCTTCCCTTCCGGCGACACACCTTAATAATGGGTTAGAGAAACCGCGCCGATAGAGGATGTCTTCTTGTATTGTATAGCGGGACGCTTTCCTCAAGATTTTCTTGACTTCATTACGCCCGTCGGGTAGTGTGCCACTTTGTAGGTAGTTTTGGATGGGAGTCATCCAAGTTGCTTCCTCGGTTGCAGTTATCAGATTCACTTGTTCAAAACTTGGCGCCATTTGCTTTGAGATGGTTACTGCCCCGAAGATGGTGATGTCTCTCACACTTGCTTGCTTTGCTAATTCGTCGGCCTCTCGGTTCTCCTCCCGAGGGATGTGTTTGACTAAGTAGTGGTCCAATCGGCTGAGAAGTAATTTGGTCTTCTTTAGATATGCTATGAGTCGTTCTTCTCGAGCTTGGAATTCCCCTAGTATTTGATTAACAATAAGCTGAGAATCGTTGTGAAGACACAAAGAATTGGCTCCGATCTCGATGGCAATTTCTAGTCCGGCTATCACTGCTTCATATTCTACATCGTTGTTGGTGGCAGCGAACTCCAACCTTATAGCATAGTGCAGTTTATTTCCCCTGGGAGTGATTATTACAACACCTGCCCCCGAGCCCTGTTCGTTCGACGCGCCATCCACAAAGAGATTCCATTTGATGTTTCCTGTTATTTCCAATTGCTCCTTATCTTCGTTGGTAGTGAATTCTGCAATGAAGTCAGCCATGGCCTGTCCCTTGATGGCGGTGCGAGGGAGATAGGTGATATCATACTGACTCAGTTCAATGCACCATTTAAGTAGTCGCCCAGAAGTGTCGGGGCGATGGAGTACCTGCCTCAGTGGTTGATCGGTCAGAACTTTGATGGAATGGGACTGGAAGTAGTGATGCAGCTTCCGTGATGTGATAAGTAAACAGTATGCTAGCTTTTCAAGTTTAGGATATCTGACTTCTGCCCCAGTAAACCTTTTGCTGACGAAATAAATTGGCTGTTGCGTGCGGTTATCTTCCCTTACCAAGGCGGCGCTTAGGGCGTGGGATGTTCTTCTCCTTCGCTTGGAGTTGAGAGCACCGGTGGTTTCTGGAGGTGTTCGATTAAGTGGAGGAAAGCGGTTAGGCATTCGTCAGTCCATTCGAACTTTCCCTTGTCTTTCTTTAGAGCTTCAAAAAAGGGGACGCACTTGTCCGTCGCCTTGGAGATGAATCGGCTTAGAGCGGCCACTTTTCCGTTCAAACTTTGCATTTCCTTCCGAGTGGAAGGTATCTTGATATCCCTTAGCGCTCGGACTTGTTCAGGGTTTGCTTCTATCCCTCTGGCATGAACGATGAATCCTAAGAACTTTCCAGATGACACTCCGAAGGAGCATTTTAGCGGATTCAACTTCATTCCAAATTGTCGAAGTACTTGAAACATCTTGCCTAGGTGGCTCACGTGATCTATGTCTTTCCTTGACTTTACTAGCATGTCATCCACATATACTTCCATAGTTTGTCCTATCAGCCCTGCAAACATCTTGTTGACGAGGCGCTGGTAGGTGGCTCCTGCATTTTTAAGTCCGAAAGGCATTACCTTATAGCAGTACAAGCCCCGGTCGGTGATAAAACTAGTGTGGTCTTGGTCGGGAGCATGCATAGGAATTTGGTTATATCCTGAGTATGCATCCATAAAGGATAGGAGTTTGTGCCCGGCTGTGCTGTCTACAAGTAGGTCGATTCTGGGAAGTGGGAAGCAATCCTTTGGGCAGGCATCGTTTAGGTTGGAAAAGTCAATGCAGGTTCGCCACTTCCCATTAGCCTTTTTTACCAGCACCGGGTTTGTGATCCATTCCGGGTAGATAGCTTCTCGTATGAAGTCATTGGCGAGTAGATTCTTTACTTCTTCATCGAGGGCTGCTGATCGCTCTGCCCCCATACTTCTCTTTCTTTGCTTTACAGGCGCCTTGGTAGGATCAATGTTTAATACGTGGCATGCTATGTCGGGGGAGATTCCGGTCATGTCAGCGTGTGACCAAGCAAATACATCCAAGTTGTGGCGGAGAAAATCGATGAGTTGTTCCTTCAACTCGGTTTTTAGCTGGGACTCAATTTTCAACAGTCTACTTGAGTCGTGTTTGTCTACAGATATAAATTCCATAGCCTCTGCAGGCTCGGCGGTGGCCTCCTCCTCTTTGTCCCTAGGATCTAATTCATTGAAAGGGTCGCTGGTATATCGAAGAGGAGGGGCTTTCTTTAATTGCTACGCTTCTAGACTTTTTGTGCAGAGGGCAATCTCTACACCCTTCCCTTTATCCTTCCTGTGGTTGTTGCGAAGTTCAGTCACATAGCAGTCTCGAGCAACGTCCTGATCTCCTTCCACTTCCCCTACTCCATTGTCCGTTGGGAATTTCATCTTTAGGCACCATGGGGCTAAGACAACTTGGAAGTCAGACAAGGATGGCCTTCCCAAGAAGGCGTTGTAGGCTGACTGGTTTTCTATTAGCACAAATGTTTGTTTCCGTACAGCAGAGCGGGGATGGCTTCCAATCTCAACAAAAAGGTCCAGTTGCCCGAGGGGCATCTTCGCGTCTCCAGTGAAGCCGTGTAGTGGTTTATCGCAGGGGGATACATCCTTCATTGATAGCTTCATTTTGTCGAATGCGTGTTTGAACAGGATGTTTACCGAGCTTCCAGTGTCTACCAGGATTCGGTAGACTTCGGCGGGACCAAGTCGGGCAGAGATGACCATGGGATCCATGTGAGGGTACTGCCTTCCTTCTAGGTCACGCTTACCGAACGTGATGTCATTACTTTCTTTCCGCTTCGGGTGGCGCTCTTCTATAATCGAATTGACATAGTCTTTATTGTCTCTAAGCGACTTTCTGTATCTTTCCATCTCTTTCCAGCTTCTGTCTGCGATGTGTGGCCCTCCTGAGATGGTATGGACCACTATCTTTTCCTTACTAGAGCTGCTAGCGTTGCGGTTCCCCCTGTCGGCCCCTGGGGAGGGTAGCCTTGGGTTTTCATTGGCAGGAGCTGGGGTCCTGTCCTAACCTTTTACATAACGTTCCAGTTTCTTTCTTCTGATGTGTTCCTCAATCAGATCTCGGAGATGATGGCATTCGTTGGTATCATGCCCGTGAGATTCGTGGAAGCGGCAGAATTTTCCAGACTTCTGTGCGTTATCTGATTCCTTCTTGTACGGTGGGCGTTTGTACCTAACTTCGCCTTGGGTGGCAAGGAAGATATTTTTGACGGTTTCGTTCAAAGGAGTTTAAGTGTCGAATCTTGGCCCTGGCCGATATAGGCGCTTTTCTCCCTTCTTGCCCCCAGCATTGTCTCTGGAATCAGTTCTTCGAACGTCCCTTGCCACAGCAGGGGCGTTGCCATGGGTTGTCTTATTTTGCTGTCCTGACTGCCCCTCAACGGCAGCATCCTCAAGCCTCATGTATTTCCCGGCTTCATGGAAGAAATCGGGTAAAGTAGCTGGCTTTTCTTTTGTCAACCTTCTAGCAAATTTAGTGTCCGGATGCACACCACTGCAGAGGGCCATTAGGATAAGCTTCTCATCGGCATCTTGGACTACGGCTGCTGCGGCGTTGAATCTGGTTAGGTATTGCTGCAGCTTTTCTCCAGGTTTCTGTTTGACGCTGGATAAGGAATAAGCGTCCTTAGGTTGCTCCACATGAATGCGGAACTGACTGATAAATTTTTCTTTCAACATTTCCCACGAGCTGATGGATCCTTGGGGTAGAAGACAGAACCAGGAGGTAGCAAGATCTGCTAAGAAGAGCGGAAAGCATTTGCACAATACTCCCTCTGTTGCTCCACTCATGAGCATATGCTGCGTGTACCTTTGTAAGTGTACAACGGGATCGGAGGTTCCTTTGTAGGGTTCCATTGTTGGCTTCTTCCATTCTCGGGGGGTGATAACAATTTCGATATTGCAGGCGAAAGGACTGGTTACCCTAGCGCCTATCCCTCGATCTCTTTGCTCCCGTTGGACACACTCTCTGAATAAGCGTGCCATCCTTTCATCAGAACTTGGAGTAGACAGAAATGAGTTTGGTTCTGTTCTGTGGGATTGATTCCGTCCAGATGACCTGTAGGGATGGTATCATCTATCATTCCTCATATTTTCCAGTGGCTGCCTTTGATCTTCTGGGAGCATGCTTGGGTCAGCTACAGTTGGCCCTTGCCTTGATCTCCCCCTGTTGGGTTCTGATCTGAGCACTTCCTCGGGTCCAACTTCGGGCTGGACTCTAGCTCGGCCCCGTTCACTGGCGTTTCTGTGGTTAGGCAGCATGGCAGGCTCAGCTACAGTTGACCTTCGCCCGGTACCTTCCCTGTTGGGTTCGGTACCAAACGTTTCCTCAGGCCTAACTTCGGGCTGTGCTCGGTCTCGGCTCCTACCACGGCTACTTCTGACGTTAGCTCCTTCGAAGAAGGGAGATCTTTGTTGTCTATGAGATCCTCCAGACTGGGACTCGCCCCATGATTCAGTGTTGCGGTTGGATTCTTCAGCGTCCCTTAAGCGTGACATGAGATGGTCCACCAAGGCTTCCTGCTGGGATGTGAAGCGGTTAGTTACTTCAACCACAACTCTGTCCATATCTGCTCTAGTAATTGCTGTAGGCTGTTCTGTGGTAGGAGTAGTTGGGTTAGCCTGTTCTTCATTGGTTACTGTTGCTGGAGGAGGACGATCTACTTGATTCGTGACAGCTGGATCTGGAAGACTGCTGGATGCGATGTTTTTTCCTTTGTTAACATCTTTTCTCTGTTTGGGAGGCATGTTTTCCAAGTGGCGGACAATGCTGTTAGGAAAACTTGTTAAGTGGATGAAGCTGAAGCTTCGAGCTTCTAGTTCTCAGTGAAAGCACCAAAAATGTTTGCACAAAAAATGGACAAACACCTCGAAGTTGTATGATTTAGTAGATCTTATGTGATTCTTAGTGATTCGAGAGATTTATGCAAATACGTAAAAAACAGGGGCTAAACTGTAAAAAGACACGCAGATTTATAGTGGTTCAGCCAGAATGTGCCTACGTCCACTTTATATGTTATTTCTCTTCAGTTATTCTGATTACAAGTACAAAGCTTTGATATAAGTAAAAGAAAGTTGTTTGAAAGTTCCTTCCGTGCTTGAGCTCTCAAACTTGTCCCCCATTGCTGTACCCCTGCCCCTCTATTTATAGAGTGAGGCTGGGGGTAGGGGTCTTGGAGGTATATAGCAGCTGGTGGGCCTGGGCTGCTACAATCTGGCCTGATAGGACTTTGGTTCGATGGTTAGAGGCGAGGCTTGGTCCGGCAATGAGTTGGTTCGGTGGTTGGAGGCGAGGTTTGGACCGGCAGGAGGGTTGGTTCGGTGGTTGGAGGCGAGGTTTGGACCGGCAGGAGGGTTGGTCCGGTTGGTTCGGCAGGAGATTTGGACCGGCAATGGGTTGGTCCGGTTGGAGTTAGGAAGGCTTTGATTCGGTGGGAGTTAGGAAGGCTTCGATTCGGTGGGAGTTAGGAAGGCTTTGATTCGGTGGGAGTTAGGAAGGCTTTGATTCGGTGGGAGACTTTTGGGTGGTCCGGCATGTCTGGTTCGGGGAGACCGGATGAAACATGTCCAACAAATATAAATATATTATGTACTAAAATCCTAATAGTCCCCAATTATATATTTTAACATATGGAAAGTTTTTAGGAGTATATTTGTGCATAGTTTGCTAGTTGGGTTTGGGATGACCCAAGGATGTTGAGCCCTATGATATTGCCGATTTATAGTGTACATTGGTATCCATATGTTATAGGAAGTGGGAAAGTTCCCTAGGGATAGTAAGGAGAGTATTTTTTATTTTGGAAAGAATAAGAGATTTTAGTAAGGAAATGAGATTTCCAAGGTTTAGGAAGGATATTCATAGGGTAGTAAGAAAAAAAATCCGCTTTATGTCTAGCCCAATAAAATGAAACTTTTGGAATTGAAAAGTCGAAAAATATAATTTTTAATATGTTTGAGGAAGTAAATATTGGGTTTTAGAAAAAAAAGTGGTATGAAATTTAAATTGGTATTTATACGATGTAAATTTTGTTGAAAGTAAAATTCTTTTTGAAGAATTATAGAGCATGTATAGCTTGCTAGTTTCTTTGTAGGTAAAAGATTTTTAAATATAAAAACCTAGAGTGTGTTAAGTGTCGAAAACATAGGTTACAACATTTATTGTTGTAATAGATGTTTTCATGAAAAATAAAGGAAGCATAGACTATGACACTATTGTTATAGTAGGTGACTCCAAAAGGAAATGTTTCTACATAGCATATGAGATTTATTAATATTTATTTTAATTGAATCCATATACTAGTATTTTTGGGTTGTAGTAACGGTGTTTTACTCAACATCTGTTTTGACCCAAATAAAAATGTGTTTTGAAAATAATTTCTAAGTATAGAAATAAAGTGGTTTGTAAATACACTTATTGTTTAAATAAATATATGGAAATGTTTTCTAGTTATGAAAATATTAAAACAGTTTTGAAAATGAATTCTGCTGAAAAAAAAAGATGTAAGTTAAATATTAGGAAATTAATAAATTTCATAGGAAATGTCTATTGTAAGTGAATATAGATTAAACATACTTTAATCTATTTTAATGAAATGAATAACGATATAATTTTCTATGAAACCAAACCACAAATAAAGATGTTTGTGCAAGTTATAAGGAATATTTGAAAGAGATGTACAAGGTATGGAAAGCACCATATTTTGTATAGCCTATTTCGATAAAATATAAAATAAGTTCTTTGTAATTTCACATAAACATGAAATCCTCTTTTGAAGGATTCATAGAAGGTTTTAGTGTTAATGATTTCTCATAAGAGAAAGTAGTTCCAATACATTAAGGTATAAAACCATTAGGTGTAATAAAAAGTGTAATAATTAGAGACAGTGTTAGTTAGAAGAGATATTATAGAGAGCCTTAGTAGGAAAGCTAAGCAATGGAAGTTTCATATTTTTCCATTGATTATGCGCATTGGTTGCTTGCCTTTGTAGAAAGTCCCCATTTGTAATAAGTTAGAAACTCCTCCAAGGTTAGGTAATTGAAAGAGTAGGAAAGTTAAGGAATTTTTGATAAAATAATTGTTCTCATCTACTCCATTTTTATTAAATTTGAAAATCTATGAAAAGAAGATGTTTTGAAAACATGTGAGGACATTTTTGAAAGTCAAGAAAAAAAATGTTTTAAGGACAAGAAAGGCATGTTTTAAAGAAAAATGGTCTATTATTAAAGTAAGATGGTAAACGGATGCCATTAAAACATGCCTTTCTTTAATGGCAGCCGTTTACCATCTTCAAAATTGACCATTATTAAATGTTTTAAAGAAAAATTTACGTAAACTGGAGTAGATGAGAACAATTTAATAGAAAATAGCCCATGCTTTCTTTAATGGCAGCCGTTTACCATCTTTCTAGATTTTGACTTTTTGCAACCCTCCTTCACCATGCTTTCCGACTTTCCCATTCCGCCTATTGTCCCTTTATCGTCCTCTTCTGTTCAATCTTTTCCGGTGTCAGTATCAATCTCAGAGCCGTCCCCTCCGAATTTGCCTCCAATCATCTCCTCCAACCTTCCCAAAGACCCACCACAGTCAATCCCACAGCATGCTCAACCTTCCTCACCAGGTCTTCCCTGGACAACTCTTTTCAAATTCAAACCACGCAATGCTGGTGTCTACTCTCCCATCAATGTCAACCTTGAATTCAATGGTTCGGCCTTGGTTCCTCCAGCTGATGTCCTGGCAGTAGGCAAGGAGATTTGGCAGGAACATATTGTTGGCTTCTTCCTTGATAAACCTCTGTCATTTACAACTGTTGTTGAATTTCTCAAAAAATCATGGAAATTGAAAGGCTCTGTTAAAGTCAAGTTTGATGGTGTTTTATTCTTGTTCGAACTCTCGTGTGTAGAGGATAGAAACAGGATCTTGAGAAGTGACCCATTATTTATAAGAAACAAGATATTCATAATACAAAAATGGTCTCCTGAGCTTGGTAATGTTAGAGGCAACATCAGAGCTGTTCCTGTTTGGCTTTAGCTATCCAACATCACAATCTATGCTTGGTACCATCTTGGAATAAACTGGTTGGCAAATCGAATTGGTAAGTTGATATGCCTAGATGAAACTACTGAAAAGCTAGATAGAATAATTATGCTATGTGTCTAGTTGAAGTGACACCTGAAGATGAACTAGTTGAGAAATTCCCAGTTATGCTGTTGGATGGTAGTGAACAATTAGTGCATGTAAACTACCTATGGAAACCTGAGAATTGTGTACATTGCAAAGTCCTTGGACACTCATCGTTTGTGTGTGAAGACAAATTGGTGCAAGAACATGTGGAGAAACCCATTCAAGAGCAAGAAAATGTAATGCAAGAAAGAAAAAATCAGAAAAAAGGAAATAATGTAGGAATACAACAACGGAAGAAAATTGCAAATAAAAGGCAGACGTACAAGAACAGCGTATCTCAAAGTAAAAGCCTTATGACCAGCACACATAGAAGCACAATGAAAGAAAGTGATGGATGTGAGCAACGAGAGGAAACAACAGAGAATAATTTAAGTGATTTGAGTAAAAACATGGGTAACATGCAATCCCCCCAAAACAAATCCATTGCACAGGTGCCAGAATGCCTTGCAAATGAGGTAACTTCAGTCACAAATAACACTGAATCTTCCTTAATCCACAATGTTGAAGCTGATCTATGTGGAATCTCAGAGAAAAATAGCTTTTCATTATTGTCTGCATTGGAAGAGAATGAACCAGTTGAGGAAGCAATAAGTATAAAAGATACAGAGAGTAATATTGAAAGAAACAAATCATGCAAAGGTGATCTGTGCATGAACATGTCATGTGCACACAAAAATAAACAGCAATCAATCCAACTATCCAAATCTCATATACATCCCACCTTGAATCCCAATCAGTCTTTCACCACCTCACCCCTCCTTGATGACATCGTCCTCAACGTTTTATCTACTTCCCCTGACCCATATTCCAATATTCCTGCACCACCAGGCTTCTCTGACACGCCAATCGCATCCAATAATCCATCCACCTCAACCCCTAAGCCTCATCATCATAAAACCAAAACCAAATCCAAATTAAGAGGAAGCAACCACCAAACCTTTAAACCCAGTATTGATCTCAATAATCTCAATATAAGCACAACCACCAGAATCCTTCCTGAAACAAGTGATAGTCCCTCTTCTACAACCAGAAGCAAGACAATTCTGTCCTCCACTTTAAACAATTCTCATCAATGATTCAAACCATAGCTGTGTGGAATATAAGAGGAGCGCATCTTGAAACTAAATTATTCCAAGTCAAAAACTTCATAACCAAGTATAATCTCAGTCTCATTGCCATATTAGAAACTAAACTCAACCTTGATCTCACCGTCAAAGCTGTGCAAATTGTTAACCCTCTATGGAAATCTTGTCATAACCTTCTTGAAGCCCCTTATGGTAGAATTTTGATTCTCTATGATTCTAACATGTTCTCTCTAACCCCAATTCTCTCACACAAGCAATTCATCCACTCTCACCTTCTTCACAAGCCTTCATCCAAATCCATGTATCTCACTATTGTGTATGCTGAAAATAGAGCCTGCAATAGGCTATCTCTTCATAACTACCTTCCTCATCTAGCCCAAAACTCCCATCCCTGGATTGTCTCGGGGGACTTTAACTGCCTCTACTCATTCAACGACCGAATAGGTGGGAATGATGTCTCCTTGAATGATATCTCTACTCTTAACTCTTTCACAACTGCTGCTAATCTCATCCACGTTCCTTTTGCTGGTTCCAGATTCTCCTGGGACAACATAAGTAGGTCGGGTAGAAGAATATATAGCAAAATCGATCACACTTTTTGCAACCTATTGTCATTATCCATGTGGCCTTTCTTATCCACTTTCCTCCCTCCCCCTCTTCTTTCTGATCATTCTCCTCAAATCATCCAGATGGGATCCGGTAGCCTGATAAGAAAGCCCTCTTTTAAATTTTTTAACATATGGACTAAAGAGCCTGATTTTCTAATAATTGTTAACAAGGCCTGGAGCACTAACTATTTTGGCACACCCATGTTTGTTTTGCAGCAAAAAATGAAGAACACGGAAAAAGCTCATGGAACTTGGGCCAGAAGCAGGTTTGGCAATGGTGACCTTCTTTCTTCCACACTTGTTATCTCCTTAGCAGCTGCCAGAACCCAAGCGATGCAATCCCCAGACAATGTTGATTTTGCCAACATTGAATATAAGATACAAGACCAATATCATAAAGCACTTGAAGCTGAGAATGATATGAGAAAACAGAAACTCAGATATAAGTGGACAATTTTTGGAGATAGGAACACTAAATTTTTTCATGATAACCTAAAGGTAAAACATTCCAAATCCAATATTCATTGTAAAACTAATCGATCAAGGAAGACGTGTTCAAATCCTCTTGATGTTGACAATGCTTTCCTCGATTACTTTACTAACCTGCTTGGAAATAATGAGAATTTCCAACCTGATCTTCCAATCATCAATGATCTGAACCTCCCATGTCTTAGCTCTGAACATGTTGCCTTCCTTTCTTCCATAGTGATGGAAAATGAAATAAAGCAGAGCATTTTTGATATGAACAAGGAATCATGTGGAGGCCCTGATGGTTTTAACACAAATTTTTTTACTAGCTGTTGGGACATCATCAAAGTTGATTTTGTTTGTGCAATGAAGAGTTTCTTCAAACATAATAAAATGCTCACTGGAATCATTGCAACCAACATCGCGTTAGTTCCCAAATCTGACCACCCCATCAATGTCTCTGATTACAGACCGATCTCGTGTTGCAACACCACTTACAAGTGCCTATCCAAAATTATTGCTTCTAGGATGAAGGTTGTGCTTCACCATCTCATCTCCCCTAATCAGGAAGCCTTCCTCCAGGGAGAAGTATCCTTGACAATGTGCTCTTATCCCATGAACCACTAAAAGATTACAACAAATCCACAATAAGCCCAAGAGCCATGCTTAAACTTGATATAAGGAAAGCTTATGATACACTACAATGGACCTCTATCTCCAGGATCCTTGCTAAAATGAATTTTCCCCCTCACTTTGCTTCCTGGATTTACACTTGCATCTCTTCAGTACACTTTTCCTTGATCTTCAATGGCAAATCTGTGGGTTATTTCAAGAGTAGGCAAGGCATCAGACAAGGTTGCCCCATATCCTCATACATTTTTATACTAGTTATGGAAGTACTAACTGAAATGATTAACCATGAAATCTCCTGCAAAAGAATTCTTATTCATCCTAAGTGCAAATATTCCCTTATCTCAACGCTCATGTTTGCTGATGATCTCATTGTCTTCACCAAACCAACTCCACAATCTATTAGCAACCTAATGGAAGTTCTTACTGCATTTCACAAATTTAGTGGGCTTGCAATAAACTATGACAAATCCATAATTAAAATTGCTGGAGTTGCTGCTCCAGCATCCCACTCACTTATTAATTTATGTAACCTTCCCTTGGCTCCTGAAAATCTAACTTACCTTGGGATCCCTATGACCTCCTCCAAAGTCTCAACATCTCAATGTATGAAACTCTATGATAAGATCACACATTCCATGAAAGCCTGGGCTAACAGGTTTCTAACACAGGCAGGAAGACTCACCCTGATTAAATCTGTCATTTTCTCATATTCCACCTACTGGTCTAGAACTTTCATTCTTCCCAAAAAAACTAATCCATATGATCAGGAGGGCGATGTGTAACTTTCTCTAGGTTGGAAGCATACACTCGAAAAGTCTTAAACCATTAAGTTTCTGCAAAGTTGAAACTAAAAAGAGCATGGGAGGCCTAGGTGTTATAAACATTCGAAATTGGAATATTGCTGCCTTTAGTGTGCATCTGGACAATCTTCTGAACTCTAAAAACAATATTTGGGTGACTTGGACAAGAAAACATCATCTACGCAAC
This sequence comes from Allium fistulosum, assembly GCA_030737815.1. Taxonomy (NCBI): domain Eukaryota; kingdom Viridiplantae; phylum Streptophyta; class Magnoliopsida; order Asparagales; family Amaryllidaceae; genus Allium; species Allium fistulosum. The sequence continues at coordinate 544,637,744 of CM060903.1, forward strand.
AAAAATTTCTGGTGCATGGACATCCCGCATAGCTGCAGTTGGACATGGAGATCCATCCTTAATCTCAGACCACTATTACTTCCTTACATTAAGCATATAGCTTCTCCAACTGGCACTATGAGTTTCTGGAACGATCCTTGGGCTAGGAATGGCCTCATACTAAGCAAATCAATGACATACAATCAAAAACTTCAAACAGGAATACCCTCAGATGCCAAGGCTAAAGATTATATATGCGATGGTAATATCTCCTTACCGTACTCCATCAACCAAATCACGCGTCAGCTATGGCATGAGATCAGCATGCAGCAGTACCCTATAGCTCCCTATGATATAGTGTTGTGGTCTACTGATCTCGTTGAACACTCTATATCCAAAATATATGACTTCATTTCCCATGAAACATCGATGCCCTGGTTTGCCTGGGAAAAAAGAGTTTGGAATCATCACTGCAAAGAGAACGATAACTTTCTTCTTTGGAAAGTTCTAAGAAATGCATTGAACTTTAAAGACAAACGGCAGCGCATTGGTTTGATCACTGATGCTTCTTGTTGTTTCTGCGCTAATGGTAATGAGACAAACATACATTTATTTTTCAACTGCGATTATGTTCATAGAATATGGGAGAAGTTCTTAGCTCTGATAGGACATGGGAACAGTTCCAGAAACAGCAATGTTGAGTGGTGCTATTTATTCAGAGCAACCAGATGGAAGAATGATATTGGTATGTTATTGTTGCTAACTCTCAAAAAATTCATTCGTGTTATATGGAGAGAAAGAAATGAAAGAATTTTCAATGGCAAGAACAAAAGCAAAATAGAAATTTGGAATCAGCTCATCATCTCAATCAAAGATGGTATTAGACACAGCTTGTATGATTTTGGAAACATTAACACTGGCATTTTGAACATGCTGTGACCAAGTTGTCATGGTTTTGCCTCCTTATTTTTTCTTTGTGTTTTTTTTCTTTTACCTCTTGTACCATAGGTATGTTATGGTGCAATTTTTTATTGTTCTCGCAATAAACTGGTAGGGGCCAGTCTTCCCCGCTTAGCTTTGCTAAAAAAAAGAGAATTTTGGGATTTGATGTTTCAAAAATTTAGAAGCTTTAATTTTTGAAATGAAATGATAAATACCAAACCAAAATTTTAAATATGGAGTAGATAGGAGTCATTTCGTAAGTGTGACTGGAAAAGTGTAAGGCAATGTAGGAGATAGTAGTAATTACTTTTAGTAGTAATAATAAAAGTTCCCGTAAAGTGTATAGGACACTAGTGAGAACCTAGGAATGTTGCTTCATGTGTGTAGACTATTGAAGAATAGTGAAGTGATATTAGTAAGGCACACGTGGTTGGGATATGTAGACCATAGTTCAGGAAAAATGAAAGGTAAAGGCAAAGAGAAAATTTCTCCAAGCATAGTTGTCTTTTTAGATCGACACTACATAGATTAAAATCCTCATCTGTTGCGGTAAATGAGACTTGGTTATTCCTTTTTGAGTACGGAATGAAAGAGATGAATAAATCTTATTCATCGTGAGTAATACAGCGTAAGTTAGTAACGAGAATAGGCGGCAGGAGGAGCATATGAGTTAGTTGGATTCCTAGAGTAGGATCTTTCTGTGTCAGAGTGAACATGGTCCTAGACCTCCTAGCCCTAAATGATAGATGTGTTTAGCTGCTATATTAAAAGAAAAGTAAAAGCAGATAAAAGCAACTAAAAGAAAAACAGTAAAATCTAAAGAAAGCGACAAAACCATCAATAAAATGAGAATTGCAAAAGAAAAATACATTTTTTTCAAAAATTAAGCTTGGAAAAAATATTTTGAAAGGAAGTTTTTCTTTTGTAAACCAAGCTTGGGAAAGAAAATGGGGATTTTTATAGAATAGCAGCATAAGTTCCAAGTACGGAGAAAGAGGTGCGCAAAAGTAAAACGGTAAATGTGAGGTTTTCCATTTTCTGCCTTCTTTCTGACAAAAGAAATCGAGTTTGGAAAAAATTAGATTTTTCTGAAATTCGAATATTAAAAGTTGTGTGGTAGGATTTGGATGTAAAAAAATTATTGAACTACGCCCTATTCAGTAGGAGTGTGGGAAAAATTGGATGAAAAATGTTTTGAGTTTTCAAAAGATTGCATTCATATAAAAATTGCAAGTATATTTAGGATGTTGCATCATATTTTAAAAAGGATGTTTTAAAGAAGAAAAGCATTCATATAGGAGGTACTATTTAGAAATTCATGTACATGCATATATTTTATGTTGAATGACACTTTGCACAAAGACACAGATGGTTGCAAAAATTGGATGTACACAAAATGGATGTGATTAATGTGGAGAATTACATAGTTTTACCCTTAACAAATTTCGAGGATGAAATTTCCTAAAGGGTGGGAGAATGTAACACACCACATTTTTAGATAAATAAATAACCAAAATAATTATAAACGGTGAAAATGAACATTTTTGGAATTGTTAGAATATGGCCTCGAAACTTATACCATTGTTTTCGTGGCGCTTTTCCGATTAATTTACATATATAATATGCCTCGAACAGACTTCATATGAAAAAGTTATTGACGTTCGAAGTTCCGTATTGAAAAATAATTATACGTGTAAATGTGGGTGAATATATTTGTTTATAAATATATGCGCGTATAAATTCCAGAAATAACGCGCGTTTGAATTTCAAAATAGACGTGCGTCATAAATGAAATTAATTGACATCGGCAATTAGAGGTAATTAATTAACATTAGTAGACAATGTTAATCAAATCAGCAATTAAGGGAAATTAATTTACATTAATTAGCAACGTTTGAATTTCAAAATAAACATGTGTTATAAAGGGAATTAAATTTGCTATTGAAGGAAATTAATTAGAATGAATGGGCAACGGTTAAAAGTTAACGTTTAAAAATATAGGAAATAAATTAATATGTATAAAATAAAAAGGCCAAACACGTCAAAACTGACGCGTTTTGCTTGTTTTAAATGGCTAGATTTCAATCGCTTTAAACAAACGGACGACGTTGATTTGGCTCTCTATAAATAAACGTGCAGGGCTAGCCTTCAAACCCATATTTTTCTGAATGGACGTGGAAGCCCGGTCACTTTTCTTTCTCCTCCAATTCTTCAGAAATTAAATATATTAGATTTAGGTTTTCTAATTTGCAATTTGGAGGTAGAAACTGTAGTTCTAGAGAAGAGATGTCCAAATTAAGCCGTCCGTATGAAGTGAGTTTTCAGATCTAGTTTTCTAGTTTATTTGTTTATTTTTCTTCAATTAGGTCCAGATTTATAAATCCATACAAATTTCGATTTGTGGATCCAAATAGGGTTGCAAAAGGGAAGGCTATGGATAATAGAACTGGACTAAACATCATATCTAGAATTTGGAGTGTTTTATTTTCAAGTGAGTGGATTTAAAATTATATATCTTTTATGTTTATGATATATAATATCGTTATTCCTGTTAAATAGTTAATTCAGCATTTGGACTAATTTCAATAATTAGTTCTACTAGCTAGTTGTGTTAAAACTGTAAATTTTGTAAGAAAAGTGTACTTATATTTACATTTTATTTATATGGAAAAAAAAGAAACCCAATTAATTATAAGTAATATTAGGCTTAAAAGTAGTAGAGAAAGGCATAAGCCTAAAAGTCAGAAATTTACAGTAAATTGTGTTAAAACGGGAGAAATGAATTTAAAAGTTGAGAATCTAATAACTTGATTTGTAAGTTAGTGATAGATTAGTTGGTTGGTTTAGAAAAGGGAATACATTTCCATAGTTTAATATTGTAAGAATAACGATAAACGTAATTGCAAGAATAAAAGCAAGAAAAATGGAATTAGTGCAAAATAGAGACATTACTGTATTTTGCATTACCCAATAATTGAAGAAACAATAAAAGAAATATCTTGCAGTTACGAGTTATTGTTTATAGCATTATTTAGTATAAAATATGGAAATGGATATTTAGCATAGTTTTTGTAACCAACCAAATAGAATATAACTACTTCTTAGAATAAAAGAGAATAACGTGAAGCGTTAAAGAAATAAAAGAAGAGGAAATAATCAAGTTAATTATTTGACAAGACTGGAAACAATAAACAGAAAATGTGATTAGATCTGCACTTATTGCGCGGATATAGAGTAAAAAGTAAAGCAGTTATTATGATAAGTAATTTGTGGCAGTTGGACGTAGTCCCAAGCTAAGACTGTCATATAATATAAGAGAACTAAAGAGAATTTAGTATCATAATAAAAGAAGACATACAAGAATAGAAAAGAAACACTTGCAATTACATTTATAACATGTAGGTTATAAAAGAAAGAAAAGAATATAAAAGTGACAATTGCAAGTATAATTGTAACACGTAGGTTATAATTAGAAAGAATGAAATAAAAGAGGCTTATTTTATCAAACTTAGATCTTGAATTAAGTTAATAAGCAAAATAATAGAAGTGGCATGTACCCGCAGCATTCCCTTTCAGGTCTAAGACTGATGGTCTCACTCATAGGTGGGGCTAGGCTTGCTAATTAGGGTAAATAAGTAGCCAACTGAATAAGAAAAGTAAACTAAAGGCATAATAAAAGATTAGACATATGGTCTAATAAAATGGTAAGGTTCGTTTGGAGCAGCCTGAAAGAGAATCTGGATAAAGAGCCTAACGAAGCAGTTCATCGTAGATTTTAGTACAGAAAGAGCATGTCCAACTTAGGTAGTTCGGGCTAGAAGGAAGTACGAGACTTCAACGGGACATGAGGATACTCTAGGATGGCCCTTTGCGGTAGGCCTAACGAAGTTGCACCCCCGGAGGTAGGTATGTAAGTGTTCCATCAAGAGAGTATGCCTTGACAGCTTTTGCATTGTAGGCCAAATGAAGCGGACCTTTGTAGGCAGTCAAAAGGTTGATGATGGAGTAGGATATTCGTATGACACCATACTATGGGTTGAAAGTAGGTTATAGTGGGCAGGACTCAAATGGATAGTAGCATGTGGAGACCAAGCCATCATCAATCAGAGCTAGTTCGGGGAAGACTATAGTTAAACCAACAGGCCAATGATTCTTTCACTATCGAGACATTGGATGAGGGGGCAGCCAATTGGATGTTTAGATTGTTTGTAGTAGGGCACGGCCAATTAGCTCTTGAAGGGTCTTCCGATTAGTTGAGGGGGGCTGCATGGGGCCATGTCCATAATGAGAAAAGAGACAGACCAAGTAGAATATCTATATTGTAGGCCTAATGAAGCGGACCTTTACAGATATAGAAAATCCCCGACTGAGTTCTGTACAAGGTAGACCTTGTTGGCGGAATTCAGGGAGTAGACATAACGATAACATGTAGTCCTCAAGGTACGCACTGGGTGGTACATTGTGGATGTCCGAGCAATAGTATAAGCTAGTGCGGATGTAGTAAACATAATATAACAGAAAATGGAAATAAAACGGTATATGTAGAATTAAGCTTAGAAGAGTATAATTTGTCCATTCACCAGAACTTTAGTTCTGACCCCCTCTTCGTAACATCCCACAGATTAGGAAGATGGCAGTGACTTTCTGTGATGCCCCACCTCTATACCCACGCTAGTCAAGAACACTACGGAGTAATGCTGTCAACTAGCATGGAGAATAAGGCTGTTGAGGAGCGACCATCCATGTAACTTCTTTGTGCGAGCACCGATATGTCAGATAGTATAGCATGTACACCATTTAAGGAGGAAATCCGACATACTGATACAAACTCAAAGCTATCACACAGTGGCTATATATAATCTTCGGAAACAAACATAGAAATAAATATAACATAAATCAGTCACAGACATCCATATCACAAAGGCGGAAAAAGATATGAATATTAATAACACATGAAAGTGTACATCAGAGTAGTGGTCGGAAAGATCCACGATAATACAAAAGAATAGCAACACGTGCTATACAAAAGAATAAGTACACAACATAGAGTCTATATCTCAAATGTTGTAATGACCCAAGATTTTAGGAATTTATTCTGAAAAATATAAATAAATTCAAAATAATTTTTAAATAAATTTTGAAAGGGAATTGATATAGATTGATAGTGTATCAGTAAGTGTGTACATGTGTGCACAGGAAATGCATATGAACTAAAGCTAAAATCCCTGAACTCTAAGAATAAATACATATTGATATGTATGGGAATATATATATATATATATAGATCAAATCCTTAAAAGCAGTATGCATAAGTAAATATACATATATGGATGCTACTGAATATTTTTGAGTGTACATGTGCATGTGTGTGTCAATACAGAATGATGTATAAATATATATATGGGTGTACTAATTATTTCAGTAGGACTTATATATATATATATGTTAATAAAATACTAGAGTTCAAATTAGTAAAACAAAATATACAGACATATTTTAGTATATAGGCAGAAAGAAAAAAATGAGGATATAAAAAGGAGTAGTCCTCTTGTAAATAAATAAAGGAAGTACATACCATTTACATGAAAGCTAAAAATAGGAAAAATAAGACAAAACAGGGAAATGCTTGGTATAGGCAGAATTAGGAAGAGTATTTGATAAATAACAAATCAAGTCACATTTTTAGCATGATTGTAGACAAAGGAAAAAGTATTTTCTAAAAAGCAAATTTCTGAAATTAACCAAAAAGAATATAACCACTTTTCTCTTCACCTAAATTAAGCCGGGAAGGTAGAATTTTGGGTTCAAATAAAATGCAGATAACATAATTATTCTGGTGGGCAAAAATGGCTTTAGCCAATACCCAAAACCCTAAGGAGGACCCTGTATATATATATGAATATGCAGCAGCCTCCTCTCCTTCTCAGAAAAGAACTTTGAAGAAAAAAAAAGAAACAACACCATAGAAATCATAAGGCAAGGGAAGGAAAAGAGCTTGAGGCTAAAGGCAGAAGTTCATCAATTAATTAAGGAAGCAAAGAAGAGAGCTAGGTGAGAAAACTCACTCAACAACTTAAGGCACTAAGTCCTAATGAAGGCAGCCAGTTATAAATGAATTTTTCTTAAAAGTATATGTGATTGTTCTTCAGAAGTTAAGGATGCTTTAATGCTAAATGGTTGTTCTGGTTGTTTTATTTTGTGAATATTCTAAATATGATCTGCATGCATACATAAGTATCTTTGAAACCCAGATCTCTTTTTAATATGATACTGGTTAGAAACAAATAAATACCCAGAAAAATAAAATGTTGGATATAAGCAAGTAGTGTTGGTTTTGGCTCAACCCAGAAGAATTGATAAGCTTATGGGCTGCAATATACATATGTATATGTGCTGAGGCTTAAAATGAAAAGGAATTAGGAGTGCAATAGGCTTGCCTATGTGCTGACACTCCTGATTCAAAGAAAATATACAATATCCACCCAGCAAATAGATTTTGTGATTTAGGAAGCTTGGTCAATCTGAGTTAACTAATGCACAGATGTTTGCAATAAAATCTTCCCATAGAGCCATAAACCAATGTTAGTTGTCTATATCTCTTTAAAATTGCAAGAACATGTTTTAATAAGTACCAATACTAAAATTGCTTGGTTGTCTCTGTTTGTTTATGAGAATGATAAGGAATGCTATGAGGTGAATGCTTGTTTTTGTAAAATAACTCACTGATTGGGTTTGCTCTGAAAAATTTAAAAAGAGAAAGTACCTAAGAATTTGATTAGGAAATGGGGTCAAGATTACTGCAGGAATGACTTGTGTTCTTGAGTAATGCAAGTTGACACATGGCTTGTTCAAGTCCTGAGATCTTTGTGTAATGGAGTGAATTAGTTCATTACAGTGTGTCCATTGATTCATAAAATTGCAGATGAGACCAGGATAGATAAATATACCAAGGGAAAAATATTTGATATGATGAGGAAACTAGAGTTTTTCCCAGAATTGAAATATGAGGATGGAATAAATGATTTAACTCATATTGGTTATTTTCCTGTTTGGTGTGAATGATTGTTTGACTATGAATGAATTGTATGCTTGAATGTATGTACCATATTTATATATGTAGTCTTTGGAAAGAAAGATTAAAATATGCACATGCACAATGACACAGAGCATGCACAGAAGTATTACCTGTTTCCAAAGGGCAGAACTTTATGTATATGTACTTAACTTGATTTTAACCTAATTAATTAATTGCTTTTGTGAATTTTCTCATACCAGACATGTGTCTAACCCTAGTGTGCTAATGGCATCTGGGGTGTCTCATTTAAAATGAGGTAGCTTCAAATGCTTTTTCAGGGACAGCATCCTCTAGATAGGAGTAGAAGCAAAGCATTGAGAAGAAGATTATAGCATGATAGAATTAGATAGATAAGAGCTTACAAGATGAAATTTGCATGTATGATATTTAAAAAAAAAATTCCATTGTACTAAGTACAGAGTGATGTTGGATATTTGGTTAAGTATTTTGAGAATTTGACTTGGAACTGGTATTTAAAATATCTGAGTTTTATTATCTGGAATGTTGAAAAGTTTTAGCTATAATTTTGTAAGTTAGATCACCAGTAGGGATTTTATAAGATAGTGATGTTAGATCCATATTAGTAAATTATTTACATGTTCAGATATGATTTGCTCAGACACTGTCACACCAATACCTTAGTAATTTTAACATAAAATCTGAATCCCTCTTTACTAAAGCTTTGGGCAAAATGCATTTTAAGACCTTCTGAAATATGTCTGAGTAGAGGGTCTGTTTAATCCATATTTTATTTGCTAAGTATCCATGTGTGAGGAAACTCACCCCGGACTGCATTTCATTTAGTCTAGTACCTTGGTATCAAGGAATCAAGCTTCTGGAATATGATGATTCACTTAAGAAAATCCCAGACATGAGTTTGCATATAAGGTAGATATTATAAGAAAGCAAACATAGGAAATGATATAAGCTTATATCATTTTCAAAGCACAGACACTATACAATTGATTTTACAGATAATCATAACATAATTATCTGGGTTCTATGAATCATATTTCATGGAGAATCCAGCAAGCTATCAAAGAATAAAAACCATACTAATACCTATATGAATAAGATTTTCATTACTTAAATAATAAAATGAAATTAAGTTATGTGGGGATTGATTAAATTTAATCAATCACTGTAACCTCTTGTTTGCCATAACCTGATTAAACCAGAGGGGCACATGCATCTTCATATGTGTGTGCATATTTTTGTGGTTGCACTGATATATCTATATTGGTAAAAATTTTGATCCTGAATAAAGTTTGTTTATTGGAAAAAAATGACCCTGGAAAAAAATATTTGTTAATAAATGATATATACATATATCATCTCTAAAAAAAATCCTTACAAAATGAAGGTAGAGAAGAGAGGGTCATTGCATTTGGTATCAGAGCTATGTTATTCAACATAGTAGAAGTAAAGATCAAGTTCTTAGATAGAAATAAAATTTAAAGGAACTAAATATATATCAATGTTTTCAGTGTGAATAAAAACCACTGAAATAATAAAATTACCAATCAAACTAACCAGCTATGTAAATTATTATTAGCAAACTATGGTAGGGAGACCACCAAATCAGGGAGCAGGATTTTCCCATGCACCACCAATGGTCAATCTGCAAGACTTGGTGAGAGCATTTAGGGATGGGGCAGGACAAAGGCAAGAAAATCTCTATGAAGAACTCTCAAAATTACTTAAGACATATACTCATTTAGGAGGCAAAAGCTTTGAAGGGAAAGAGGGTATCATGGAAATTCAAACATGGTTGAGAACATTGGAAAGAATTTTCAATGACATGCAACTTGATGATCAAAGAAGGAGGCAAGTGGCTTCAAGACAGTTAAAAGGAGTAGCTTTAAGCTGGTGGGAAGTAATCATTGCAGGGAGAGGTGAGAATGAAATCACTTGGAATCAATTCAAAGAGATGTTGGAAGCAAGGTTTGTACCAGCATCAACTAAGACTACCTTGCTAGAAGAATTTATTAGACTTAGACAAGGAACCATGACTGTCACAGAGTACACTAAAAAGTTTGAGGGGCTTTCCACATATGGAGCAATGCTTGTAGCAGATGAAGCATCCAAAAATGATAGGTACATAAAAGGTTTGAACCTAGGACTTAGCAGAGCCATGTTACCCTATGCTGACATGACCTTTGACCATGTGATAGACTTAGCTTTAAGGTTGGAGCAGCATGACAAGGAAAGGGAAAAATTCAAAATTTCAAGAACAATAACAGTAAGAAGGGTAAGGGGAGATATCATCCTTATGATAAGAAGAAAGAAGAGGCCAGTACTAAGTCTACTGGGGATATTAAAGCTAAGGAAACCAAGAAGATTGTGTGCCATCAATGTGGAAAAGAAGGACATATCAAACCAAGATGTCCAGAATTGAAAGGAGGAGCTTTCAAGTGTTATTTATGTGGGAAAGAAGGGCACATGAAAGAAAATTGTCCTGAGAATAGACAGCAGGGAAAATTAGCAAACTTGGAAGAAAAAGGCAAAACAGTGGAGATCAATGCTGAGAAGCACAGTCAAGTGGAAGGTACACTATTTATTTGTAATGTACCCATAGCAGTAGTATATGATACAGGAGCAACTCATTCTTTAATTTCCTATGAATTAGTTAAAATGCTGAAAGTAAGTTGCATATTGGTTGAAACCCCTTTACATATACAAAGTCCACTGGGAAGTTCTAGTGTTTTAAACATGATCTGTGTGGATGTGGGATTAAACATAGGAGGAGAAACTTTTATTTCCAATTTATATGTTTTAAATTACCCAAATATAGGTGTTATTTTGGGAGTAGACTGGTTAAGGCAATTCAAGGCCATAGTTAACTTAGACTCATCCACCATATCATTGCAAAACCATGGAAGCCAGAGGATCACAATTTTGTGTGAAGTGTCCAAGGGAAGAAAATTGTGTCATTTGATTGATTTGGGTAAAGATTCCAGTAAACATATTATTGAGGAAATTCCCATAGTCAATGAATACTTGGATGTTTTTGAGGAGGTTAATGGTGTTCCAAACCATAGGCCAGTGGAATTCCAAATTCATTTAGTTCCAGGAGCAAGCCCAGTGATTAAAAAGCCAACAAGAATGGGGCCAAATGAACTAAAAGAATTAAAGAAACAATTAGAGGAATTAGAAAATAAGGGTTTTATAAGACCCAGTAATTCTTGCTGGGGGGCACCAGTGGTGTTTGTTAAGAAACAAGATGGTACTTTGAGACTCTGCATAGATTATAGGGAATTAAACAAGGTAACCATTAAAAATAAATACCCACTGCCAAGAATAGATGATCTTTTTGATCAATTGGCTGGAGCAAGAGTATTCTCTAGGCTAGATTTAGCATCTGGTTTTCATCAAATGAAGGTGGAAGAATCAAGCATCAAGTACACTGCCTTTAACACTAGATATGGGTTGTATGAATTTTTGGTTATGCCATTTGGCTTGACCAATGCACCATCATACTTTGTAGATTTAATGAACAGAACCTTTAGAGGTTATTTAGACAAGTTTGTGCTTATTTTTATAGATGACATTCTAATTTATTCCAAAACAATGGAAGAGCATGAAAGCCATCTGCACATGGTTTTGTCTAGACTAAGGGAAAAAGACTTAAAGGCAAAATACTCAAAATGTGAATTTTGGAAAGAGGAAGTGCATTTTCTTGGCCATGTTATATATGCCCAAGGAATTTCTATGAACCCCAATAAAGTAGTGGCTATTCAAGCATGGAAGAGGCCAGGCACTGTGAGTGAAGTAAGGTCATTTATGGGGATGGCAGGGTATTATAGGAGATTTATAAAAGATTTTTCAAAAATTTCTACACCACTCACTAACCTAACCAGGAAGAACCAAGCTTTTGTTTGGTCAGAAAAATGTGAAAAGTCTTTTGAACAGTTGAAGGAGGCATTGGTGAATGCTCCAATTTTAAAGGTACTTCATGGAAATGAAGAATTAGTTGTATACACTGATGCTAGTGGATTTGGCTTGGGTGCAGTGTTGATGCAACAAGGCCAAGTCATTGCATATGCATCCAGACAACTTAAACCCCATGAAGTAAGGTATGCCACACATGACCTTGAATTAGCAGCTGTGATCTATGCTTTGAAACTTTGGAGACATTATTTGTTAGGCACTAAGTTTGAACTTTACACTGACCACAAGTTTCTAAAATATTTATTTTCACAAAAAGATTTGAACATGAGGCAACATAGATGGGTGGAATTCTTAGCTGCCTATGAGTTTGACATACTCTATACACCAGGCAAAGCAAACAAAGTTGCAGATGCTCTAAGTAGACAGCATGCTAAATTGGCTATGATGATGATAGAAGAATTTAAGGACTTGTCTTTGCTAACTGAGTTAGAAATTGGGGAGAATGGTTGTGTGCACATTGATGAGCAGATGCATGGTGCACAAGAAGATAAAGGGAAGTTAAGCTTAATGACACTTCAACCAGATTTAATTCTGAAGGTAGGAAAAATGCAAGAACAGGATGCCAACTTATTAGAGAAGAAAATGCTCCTCTCAAAAGGGGAGGAAGTGATGAATCACCATACTGATAAAAATGGTTATATGAGATACCAAAATAGGATGTGTGTACCAGAGGACACAGAATTGAAGAAAGAGATATTGAATGAATATCACAGAAGTAAATACTCCATACACCCAGGCAACACAAAAATGTACCAAAATTTGAAAAGAGACTTCTGGTGGAAGGGGATGAAATCTGATGTAGCTAAATACATTGCCAAATGTATGACTTGCCAACAAGTCAAGGCTGAAACCCAAAGGCCATCAGGGTTGATGCAGCCTCTTAGTGTACCACAGTGGAAGTGGGAAGATGTATCTATGGATTTCATAGATGGGTTACCTATATCTAAGAGAGGAAATACAAGTATATGGGTGATAGTTGATAGGCTAACCAAAGTAGCACACTTCATCCCAGTCAAGTCAGAAAGGACAGCACCAAAATTAGCTCAAATTTTTATGAAGGAAGTGGTAAAATTGCATGGCATTCCCAAAACCATTGTGAGTGATAGGGATACCATCTTCACTTCGAAATTCTGGAGAAGCTTTCAAGAAGCAATGGGAAGTGAACTATGTTTAAGTACTGCCTACAATCCTCAGTCAGATGGGCAGACTGAGGTAGTAAACAAGGTTTTGGAGGACATGTTGAGAGCATGTGTATTGGATTTTGGGAGCAACTGGGAAGATCATCTTCATCTAGTTGAATTTACATACAACAACAGCTATCAAAGCACCATAGGAATGACTCCATTTGAAGCCTTATATGGTAAGCTTAGTTTGTCACCTGTTTGTTGGGTGGAAGCAGGAGAAAGGGTTATTTTAGGGCCTGAATACATACAAGAAACTAAGGAGAAAATTGAGTTGATAAGGAGAAGAATGGCAGCAGCACAAGATAGGCAAAAGAAATTTGCAGACAAGAAAAGGCGGCAGGTGGAATATGAAGTGGGAAATTTTGTTTTCATCAAAATCTCACCTATGAAAAATGTGCTGAGGTTTGGGAAACAAGGCAAGTTAACCCCAAGATATATTGGACCATACAAAATTCTGGAAAGAATTCGTCCCTTGGCATATAAGTTGGAATTACCAGAAAACATGCAAGGTATACATGATGTTTTTCATGTATCACAATTGAGAAGATGGGTCCATGACAAGGCAGAAATTCTGGAGACCCCAACCCAAGTGCAAATAAATCCTAATTTGATTTATGAAAAGGATCCAGTGGGAATTTTGGCAAAAGATGTGAAGAAGTTGAGGAATAAATCTCTGAAACTTGTAAAGGTACAGTGGAGTCTTGATCCTAGTGATTGCACATGGGAATTAGAAGACAAAGTTAGGATGAATTATCCTAAGCTATTTTCAGATTAAAGGTAATTCTGATTTTTGATTATTTTAGATGCATATATTTTTAGTTATTATAGAACTAAAAATCTATTTGGTTGAGAATGTACTTGTTCTCTGAATTAAGTTTAAAATTCATTTAAGCTTAGGAAAATTGTGGGACACAATTTCTAAAAGGAGGGGTGTATGTAATGACCCAAGATTTTAGGAATTTATTCTGAAAAATATAAATAAATTCAAAATAATTTTTAAATAAATTTAGAAAGGGAATTGATATAGCTTGATAGTGTATCAGTAAGTGTGTACATGTGTGCACAGGAAATGCACATGAACTAAAGCTAAAATCCCTGAACTCTAAGAATAAATACATATTGATATGTATGGGAATATATATATATATATAGATTAAATCCTTAAAAGCAGTATGCATAAGTAAATATACATATATGGATGCTACTGAATATTTTTGAGTGTACATGTGCATGTGTGTGTCAATACAGAATGATGTATAAATATATATATGGGTGTACTAATTATTTCAGTAAGACTTATATATATATATGTTAATAAAATACTAGAGTTCAAATTAGTAAAATAAAATATACAGACATATTTTAGTATATAGGCAGAAAGAAAAAAAATGAGGATATAAAAAGGAGTAGTCCTCTTGTAAATAAATAAAGGAAGTACATACCATTTACATGAAAGCTAAAAATAGGAAAAATAAGACAAAACAGGGAAATGCTTGGTATAGGCAGAATTAGGAAGAGTATTTGATAAATAACAAATCAAGTCACATTTTTAGCATGATTGTAGACAAAGGAAAAAGTATTTTCTGAAAAGCAAATTTCTGAAATTAACCAAAAAGAATATAACCACTTTTCTCTTCACCTAAATTAAGCCGGGAAGGGTATAATTTTGGGTTCAAATAAAATGCAGATAACATAATTTTTCTGGTGGGCAAAAATGGCTTTAGCCAATACCCAAAACCCTAAGGAGGACCCTGTATATATATATATGTATATGCAGCAGCCTCCTCTCCTTCTCAGAAAAGAACTTTGAAGAAAAAAAAGAAACAACACCATAGAAATCATAAGGCAAGGGAAGGAAAAGAGCTTGAGGCTAAAGGCAGAAGTTCATCAATTAATTAAGGAAGCAAAGAAGAGAGCTAGGTGAGAAAACTCACTCAACAACTTAAGGCACTAAGTCCTAATGAAGGCAGCCAGTTATAAATTAATTTTTCTTAAAAGTATATGTGATTGTTCTTCAGAAGTTAAGGATGCTTTAATGCTAAATGGTTGTTCTGGTTGTTTTATTTTGTGAATATTCTAAATATGATCTGCATGCATACATAAGTATCTTTGAAACCCAGATCTCTTTTTAATATGATACTGGTTAGAAACAAATAAATACCCAGAAAAATAAAATGTTGGATATAAGCAAGTAGTGTTGGTTTTGGCTCAACCCAGAAGAATTAATAAGCTTATGGGCTGCAATATACATATGTATATGTGCTAAGGCTTAAAATGAAAAGGAATTAGGAGTGCAATAGGCTTGCCTATGTGCTGACACTCCTGATTCAAAGAAAATATACAATATCCACCCAGCAAATAGATTTTGTGATTTAGGAAGCTTGGTCGATCTGAGTTAACTAATGCATAGATGTTTGCAATAAAATCTTCCCATAGAGCCATAAACCAATGTTAGTTGTCTATATCTCTTTAAATTGCAAGAACATGTTTTAATAAGTACCAATACTAAAATTGCTTTGTTGTCTCTGTTTGTTTATGAGAATGATAAGGAATGCTATGAGGTGAATGCTTGTTTTTGTAAAATAACTCACTGATTGGGTTTGCTCTGAAAAATTTAAAAAGAGAAAGTACCTAAGAATTTGATTAGGAAATGGGGTCAAGATTACTACAGGAATGACTTGTGTTCTTGAGTAATGCAAGTTGACACATGGCTTGTTCAAATCCTGAGATCTTTGTGTAATGGAGTGAATTAGTTCATTACAGTGTGTCCATTGATTCATAAAATTGCAGATGAGACCAGGATAGATAAATATACCAAGGGAAAAATATTTGATATGATGAGGAAACTAGAGTTTTTCCCAGAATTGAAATATGAGGATGGAATAAATGATTTAACTCATATTGGTTATTTTCCTGTTTGGTGTGAATGATTGTTTGACTATGACTGAATTGTATTCTTGAATGTATGTACCATATTTATATATGTAGTCTTTGGAAAGAAAGATTAAAATATGCACATGCACAATGACACAGAGCATGCACACAAGTATTACCTGTTTCCAAAGGGTAGAACTTTATGTATATGTACTTAACTTGATTTTAACCTAATTAATTAATTGCTTTTGTGAATTTTCTCATACCAGACATGTGTCTGACCCTAGTGTGCTAATGTCATCTGGGGTGTCTTATTTAAAATGAGGCAGCTTCAAATGCTTTTTCAGGGACAGCAGCCTCTAGATAGGAGTAGAAGCAAAGCATTGAGAAGAAGATTATAGCATGCTAGAATTAGATAGATAAGAGCTTACAAGATGAAATTTGCATGTATGATATTTAAAAAAAAAATTTCCATTGTACTAAGTACAGAGTGATGTTGGATATTTGGTTAAGTATTTTGAGAATTTGACTTGGAACTGGTATTTAAAATATCTGAGTTTTATTATCTGGAATGTTGAAAAGTTTTAGCTATAATTTTGTAAGTTAGATCACCAGTAGGGATTTTATAAGATAGTGATGTTAGATCCATATTAGTAAATTATTTACATGTTCAGATATGATTTGCTCAGACACTGTCACACTAGTACCTTAGTAATTTTAACATAAAATCCGAATCCCTCTTTACTAAAGCTTTGGGCAAAATGCATTTTAAGACCTTCTGAAATATGTCTGAGTAGAGGGTATGTTTAATCCATATTTTATTTGCTAAGTATCCATGTGTGAGGAAACTCACCCCGGACTGCATTTCATTTAGTCTAGTACCTTGGTATCAAGGAATCAAGCTTCTGGAACATGATGATTCACTTAAGAATATCCCAGACATGAGTTTGCATATAAGGTAGATATTATAAGAAAGCAAACATAGGAAATGATATAAGCTTATATCATTTTCAAAGCACAGACACTATACAATTGATTTTACAGATAATCATAACATAATTATCTGGGTTCTATGAATCATATTTCATGGAGAATCCAGCAAGCTATCAAAAAATAAAAACCATACTAATACCTATATGAATAAGATTTTCATTACTTAAATAATAAAATGAAATTAAGCTATGTGGGGATTGATTAAATTTAATCAATCACTGTAACCTCTTGTTTGCCATAACCTGATTAAACCAGAGGGGCACATGCATCTTCATATGTGTGTGCATATTTTTGTGGTTGCACTGATATATCTATATTGGTAAAATTTTTGATCCTGGATAAAGTTTGTTTATTGGAAAAAAATGACCCTGGAAAAATATATTTGTTAATAAATGATATATACATATATCATCTCTAAAAAAAATCCTTACAAAATGAAGGTAGAGAAGAGAGGGTCATTGCAAATGTGTACATCCAAAAACTATTAATCTAAGTAGTTAGCCAAAAGTCAGAAAAATCCCAGAAGAGAAGTCAAGCAGAAGCACCTGTAACATCTCGGTCTGACCCGAGTATTATTTATAAGAAAATAATAAACGGATCAGTCTAGCTATAAATATCAGATGATATGGTACAAAATAAAAGACATGGCATGAACATGTAATAACCATAATGGCATACTACTATAAGTATGTAATTGAAAATCAACATGAGATTAATCAATATCACAAGAATCTTCTCAAAGATAAAATAGGGTATCATACCCTAAACTTGTATTCATAACAAGTCAATGACACACAAATTCATCAATGCACAAAAATTGATAAAACTTATCAATGAAAATCACGAAAATTGGTGAAGCACAAAATTCCATAAATCAACACAATTCGGAACAACGACGTCGTACAGCGTAACGTCCGATGATCCAGAGACACAATAAATAGGAACAACGACGTCGTACAGCGTAACGTCCGATGAACCAAAGCACAATAAAAAGGAACAACGATGTCGTACAGCATAACATCCGATGAACGAACACATAGTGAAAATGGGACAACGACGTCGTACAGCGTAACGTCCGATGAACCAACACACGATAAAAAGGAACAACGATGTCGTACAACGTAACATCCGATGAACCAACACACGATAAAAAGGAACAACGATGTCGTACAGCGTAACATCCGATGAACCAACACACGATAAAAAAGGAACAACGATGTTGTACATCGTAACATCCGATGAACCAAAACATAGTGAAAATGGGACAACGACGTCGTACAGCGTAACGTCCGATGAACGAAATCACGATAATACGGAACAACGACGTCGTACAGCATAACGTCCGATGAACCGAATCAAAAAGGCATCGCACATTGCTAGTCTAAATCACGAAAATGATCATCATTGATCATCAAGAAGTGTCAATCACACCAAGCTAGTAAATATATGAGTTTAGCTTCGTGTCCCATAACCACTTGCTTAACTTAAATATTTACGAACAAGCTGTGAATCTTCACTAGAAAATTGTGACAAGAGGTTCAATCGAACAAGTCCAAAAATTAACCGACGAAGTAAACGCAAGCGTTTCATACCACTTGGTTTGCTAAGCAATTTAATTATATTTTCTCATACGAATGAGGTAAAGGTTTGTATATACTAATAGATTGGAAAACGGTTTTGAAAACAAGCTTTATATTTCAAATAGAGTTGAAATCATCTTTGTGAAAGAGTTTGAATATTTACTACTAGTATTGAAACCTTTATATTTTTAAAGTGACAAATCACAGAAATGATTGTAGAAACAATCAATTACCAAACTCCACGTTCGAAGACGTGAATCAAATCCAAAGAAATCGATACTAATTCCATTAAAATGGACATTCTCAAAAATCCCGAAGAAGAAGTCATCAATGAAGATAATAAATGTTAACGACAAATCGGATAACCTCGAATCGATAAAGGTTGGAAATAAAAACAATATATATAAGAAAACTGTTGGAATTCGGGAAATACATACTCTAGACGTCTGGGGTATAAGCTCATACGTCTGCAGTAAGTTTCGGGAACTTCCTGAAACAGACTCCAGACGTCTGAGCCTACCTGCAGACGTTTGGTGACGAGCTAAAATCGTTTTTCAGCCAAGTGAGAGAGCAAACTCTCCCACATTTCCACCCGGTCGAGCAATGGACTTTGGGGCTTTTGCCAATCGACATTTCGGCCCTATAGGCCCTCCGATTCTCAACCGAAAACGTTCACAAATCAAAGAACGGATTTTCAAAGTTTTGACTTCAAAACACCAAAAATTGAAATGTTCGCCAAATCAATTCAAACCAAAAGCAATTGAACATGAAATAGCATTGGGAATTCATACCCAACATCAAAGATAGTTATAGTCATAAATGTGAGATAAAAATCTCACCTTTGAACCCAAAAACGATAAAGAAGAAGCTTGAAAGCAAAGGAGGATCAACCACTCTTCAATACCAACTCAAGAAGCTTGAATCTAAGCTTTAAAAGAAGAACATTCCCAAAGTTAGGTTTAGGAATTTCTGAAATTGAAGAAGGAAAGAGGTGGAGAAGATGAAGAGAAGACTTACCAATAGCTTCTTCTTGAATTTGGAGATAGAACTTGGATTTGCAAAGATGATTAGGGCTTTGAATTTCCTAATTCTTTTTCTCTTCCCCCATTTTTGATAAAGCTTGAGTTGTATTAGGAAATGGAAGTGAATGAAGAGAAGTGGGGGTGGAGCTAGGGGCTTGTGTTAGGATATAGGACTGAAACCCAAACTAAAGCCCTACGTGAAAAAGTAGCAAAATTCTACTATCTCCAAACATATCGAAGTTTATAATCAAAAAGGTCGCAAACGGCATTTTGAACTTAATGGAGGGGGTCTCGAGTCCAAATTCGATTGTTTGCAAAAAGTAGCTTTTCGGACTAAAATCCGACGAACGATGTTATATTTAAATAAAATATTTAAAATATAAAATCGATAAATATGCGGGTTGTTACACTTTCCAGCTTTGAGATAGTTGTTTATAAAGTGTTATTATCTTGGTGAGTATTTACTTACTATTATATTTTAGTCAGTTCCCCTGTGAGATATTTATTTGAGCTCTGATATATTTGTCTTTGCCTATTTGCAGGATACCAGATACCCAACTCGGGCTTCAGTGGGCTTGGATTTTAGCATCTTTGCGAAAAATCCGGACCCACTGGAACTCGGGTTATTACAAGAGCTTGTGAAGCAGTGGTCAATGCTGGTGGCCGATCATCATGTGTGGCCAAAATTCGTCGAAAATGGAAAAATACAGCGGCGGCGGCGGAGCTTCTATGCTCGACCAAAGGTGGTGGCGTGGGTCTAGTGGGTGCGGCCGGTGGTCGCGATCTCTGTGGCGGGGTCTGATCGAGGTGGCGACGCATGTGATGGCCGCAGTTGTCAATGGAAGGCACCGGCTGATGGTTAGCTTGCGTATAAGACGTTAGGGTTTGGCAATGGTAAACGAAATTACATTAATGCCCTTATATTTTATTTTAATTTGAATTTGAGTTTCAAAACTTCTAACTTCAATAACTTTGGCATACGAACTCGAATTCACACGCGGTTTCTATCATTAGGTTCATATCGAAATTCCAGAAAACATGAAACTAGTTTGGTCAAAGTTGGAGACTGTTAAATTTTGGGCTTTTATTGGATTTTAAATCGGCCATAAATCAAAGGTGAGTGATTTAACCCACTCACGCAATACTAAATCTTCTTATGTTAGTTGAATTAAATTTATGAACTGATAAGAATTTTATTGGTTGTTGTTTGGTAGTTTAATTTGACATTTTAATTGAAATTGAATTTTATATTGACTTAAATTGACACTTAAATTAATATTGGATTTAATTGCTTGTTAACACTGACAATTGATAATCAGTAACTGTTGTGATATATTGGTTGATTTGGATGTTAATGGTTATTGTATGCCTATTGATTGATGATGGATGTATGGTTGTTTATGTATTTGACATATTCTTGTTATTACCTATTTATTTATTGACATCATTTATATTATCATTTGAACCATTGGAAATGAATTAATAAATAGGTTGAAATGACATATACCTATGACACTTTGATTTGGATTGAAATGATATATATCCATCCCTAAAATTAAAATTAAAATAACTGATCACTTGGCCATAGGGTAAAAAATTATATACAGACACCGGATTGGTTAAATTAAATGGTTTTAAATCTTGAATTTGGATTTTGATTAAATGATATTGTTTTATAGGAAATAAATCGTGGATTTATATGAATTGAATTATTTCTAGTTCAAGCTTAGAAAAGTTGAAATTGAAATTGGTTAAAAGAAATTGTTTTAACGAGTTAAATTGGAAATATGAAGTTATAATCGATATATGACTTTAATTTTGGAAATTGATTATTTTTAAGTTTGAACCTTAAATTGAACAATGAAGTTTAAATTGATTTAAGGGGTTTGAATCAGTAAATTGAAATTGGACTTGAAATCAATATGAATTGAAATGGTTTAAAATAAGGATTGAATTGGAATTTTAAATCATTGAATTGAATTGTTGAATCGAATTTGAAGTAAAAATGAATGTTTCGAAAATTGAAGTTAATTCGGACTGAAATTAAAATCAAGTTGATTTGAAAGTAAATCGAAATTGAGTCAATTGAATTGAAAATTTTGAAAATTGAGTTTTGTTGATTTGAAATTTGGACATGGGTCCAGATTTGTTGAAATGGAGGAAACAGTTTGATTTGATACTATTTTCAAAATAATTTATGTTAATATGAACTATTTAAAATCTATCTTTTTAATATTCAAATTATTTGGATTTTCTAAACTATTTTACTATGTAAACCACTTTCAATACTCAAACCATCTTATATCAAACTGTTTTAAATCTTTAAACTATTTAAACTATTTTAAACTATTTAAAGCTATTCAAACTATTTTCTAAAAATTCAAACTGTGCAAAGTTGGAATGTTTATATTTAAATCATTGATTTAAATGCGAATGTGGTTAAATGAGGTAATAACTTAAGTTGGAATTTGAAAAAATATTTTCAAGTGAAAATGACACATTTTGAGTAAATATGGTATTTTGAAATGAAGTGATATTTTTGAGGTGAACAAGATATTTTGATATCAAATATGAATCGTTTTCGGAATGTAAAAGA
The DNA here is from genome assembly GCA_030737815.1 of Allium fistulosum. Taxonomy (NCBI): domain Eukaryota; kingdom Viridiplantae; phylum Streptophyta; class Magnoliopsida; order Asparagales; family Amaryllidaceae; genus Allium; species Allium fistulosum. The sequence continues at coordinate 544,659,940 of CM060903.1, forward strand.
ACCAACCGGTGTGAAAAATGACGTTTGGTTATTAAAGAGACCGGAGCCTCTAATTGGCATACTCTTTGTCAATATTGAAACCACTTTACAACTGTGTACGTAGTGGATGTTATCCAGAATGAAGTGGTTGAATTGGAGGCATTTGTTGGATTTGAAGAAAGAGAACAATGATGGATGACCCCGACACTTGTGTCAATTTGAAATGACTAAAACAGGAGCCATACCTAACCAATGAGGCTAGCTACCTCTAGTGACATATGTTCTTCATATTACTATTGATTTTGACTTGACTGGTGCAACTTGGTTGATTATGAGATGGATGTTCGCGGTGGGCCTTTAGGGGTTACCACCAGTTAGGAAACATAAAACAGTGATAACCTACCTTGGGCAACGCCTTACGTGCCTTGTCATACTCTTTATCCTTATTTGCGACCACTACGATTTTATTTAGTGTTGTCTTATCATAATGCCTCCCTGACTACTGACGTTACTGGTGGTGTCATAAGGCAAACTGTAGGACAATGCTTAAAAATGGGTTAAGAGGGATTAATGTAAAGCCTTAACGCTAAGAAAATATTTATTTTATTGATTAGACTCTACATATATAGCGTATCTTACTACATATAGATAGTTTAACAGATCTTTAGCAAATGGAAAATCTAGTAACATCTCTTAAGTTATTGGATGCACGTTATACACTGGATAGGAGATGTAATACCCCGTAAACATCTCTAACGCTATTACATCCTGTTATATGTGATATTGATTTAACTTACATAAGAACTTTTAGTTCTGACTCGAGTGTTTTGTCATTTCATTACGCTTGGGTCAGCCTAAGTATTTCAGTGTTGAAGACACTATTACTTGAAGATGAAGATGGAGTTGGATTGACCGTATTTACTATAATTTTTCCGCTACATTATTTTGGTATGTTTATTGATTGTACTCTGATTATGTTGTAAAAATTGTGTAATCAAATGTATATTGTAAAACAGCTTCATGAACTATTTATTTGATTATTATATTTTGTCATTCCGCTGCGATATTCTGTGTTTTGTTTCCCATTCTTTTCTCTTATTTTTTTATTAAATCCCATTGACAATCCTCCCTTTTGAATGGTTTGAGTTAGACATGTGTGGTTTATTATCGACTTGAATCGTTCAAAAAGGTGGGTCGTCACTGTTGATATCAGAGCTTTGGTTTACAAATACCTTAGCCTGTTGGGGTTAACTCATTAGAGATAGGGTTAGTAATACCCTAGAATGAGTCTGAGTGTATATATTTATGAGAGAGCATATTTGTTAGTGCTATAAAAATGTTTTGTATTGTGCTAATTTTTTATGTTGAGTATTTATGAATTCTGGTCGGTACATAGGACGCTATGGCATCGATAGGGGTGTCTAAACACTTGAACAGGGTAGACGGACACAATATTGTGTTTGAAATAGGTAAATGAAATAATTTTACCTAGTATTATATTTTGTGTGTATATATATATATATACTTTTTCATAAATTGATTTTGTTATTTTTGTTGTGTTAAATGTTAGTAAACTGATAATATTTAATTATTGTCCTTTACTGTTTGGTTAGTCAGGTTCTTAAAACTATTGACTATTATATGTTATAAGAAAATGTAAATTTACAAATAAAATGAATTTAAATTAAAAATTGAGAACTTAAGTTCCGGTGTTTGAAATAGGTTTACAAAGATTTTGGAAAAAATAATATTAGTATTATTTGGAAGTATTTTTGGAAAGAAATGTTTTAACAGAATTAAGAAAAAGGAAATAAGTTCTGTACTCCCCTCTTTTTTGTCGTTGGAAAATAATTTCGGTGATGACGGCCGCATCATCGACATTCATTTTTGAGTTTCAAAGTGTGAAGACCACTATAGTTGCTTTGCTACACATTTGTTTTGATAAACAAATTTTGATATAAATTTCCAAGGTATGATTTGATATACAAAGATATAAGTATATATTATTTCAAAATGATTTGAAATGAAACCCGGTATTTAGTTCTTAAATTTTCTGATAATTTGTGATTTTCAATTATTGTAATGGAATGGAATCTTGATTATTTAATAAGTTGGAAACTTCAAAATTCAAATCTGAATTAAAAGATAATTGTTTAATGAAAATATAAGAAATTGAAGTTTGTAACTTGTAATTTTAAAGATAATGGAATATCCAATAAGTAAAAACTTGGGTAATAATAATGTTTCAAAAATGAAATTATGTTTATTTTAAGATGTACAAGAAATATTATAAACTTAAGTTAATGCTTTGAAATGCTTAATAATTAAATTGAATAGTAAAAGGTGAATGCTATTTCAGTAAATGATTATAAACTTAAGAAAATGTTGAAATGATTCATAAATAGATTTAATATTAATTGATACTATATATGAAGGAATGAATATGAATTAAAATTTGATGAACTTAAATAATGTTCATTAATGAATATTAAAATTAGAAGGAAATCAAGTATATAAGTAAATAATAAATGTGCATTAAACTGCAACGAAATGTATGTAATACTTTAAGAATGGATTCATTGATGATTTCAAATATTAAATAGGAAATAAATTATGTAAGTAAATGAATATAAATTTATAAAAGATGACCTTGTATGAATGAGTGATAATTAAAATAAAAGAAAATTAAATAATGTGTAAAAAGTAACCAATAGAATAAAATATGTAAGTTGTGCGTATATCATTTTATTCCATAATTGTTTTGATCCAGATTTGGATACATGATTGTGGGAATTCACACCAGTCAGAATTAGGATTTTTCGCTCGACTCTTGACGGCGAACACTTGATACGAATTTTTTATATGATTTTGAAGTTTTCTATCATAGTTTATAGCTATGTAAGGAAAACTGAGATTTCTAATCAAGAAATCGGATCAAAGTCCGCACTAGAGTGGTCGGGTTATCAATACTAGCTCGAAAGTGAATTTGTGTACTAAAGTAGGTGATCAGAATTTATATTGTGTATAAATGATATATGTACATCATACAAACTTAAATAATATTTAAATTTGATGTTGTTTATGTAACAACCCAAAATTTAACCCGTAATTATTAATTTGTTAATTAATTAAATAATAAAATAATTTTGTGAAATTATCAGAATTAAGCCACGGAAGTTGCACCATTGTGTACGTGGTAATTTTCTGGTCAATTTCCATATATGAATGTCAGAAACCGAGCTAATATGACCAAGTTATAAAATAAAAAAATAAGCAGAAATAAAACGAAAAAAAAGAAAAATAAAAAATATATGGTCGGTCGACCGGCCGGTCGACCTGGGCAAGGGGGCGGTCGACCGCCCAGTCGACTCGCCTTGCATTTGGGCAGGCGAACGAACGTTAATTCGTTCGAACGAATTAGCGGCCACCGAACACATCATTTGCATCCTTTATTTCGATCTGGTCCTTCCGTTTCTGCATCCGATGACTCCTATTCAGCCCATGACGTGGTTACATCCTATTCAATCTCCAAATCCAATGGTCCGAGATCCACTTCTACACTTATAAATAGACCCCTAGACCTAACACTTTTTCTCATTCTAGGTTTTCTCCAATTGGGTTCACCTTTCTAGGAAGGACCCTAAACGGAATAATTATTCCAAAGAAGAAAATCGTTATAAATTAAATTTTTTTACAACTCCAAGTGGATCCGGAAAGACCAAAGGAAAAGCTTAGGACCGGAGGTGAGTGATTGTGATTATTTTAAGATTTCTTTAAGTAATTTAAAATAATAGGGTTTCCAATAGTTGTAGTTTTACTACGATTTTTGGAATAGCCTTTTTAGTAGTTATTTATAGTTTTTAGAATTATTTTCAGTCTATTTCCTTTCAGTTATTCTTTTCAATAATTTTAGTATTATTTCAGTTAATTATAATTTATTACTGTTAAGCATAGCTTTTCATTGATTTACGGTCTATTTACAGTATTTAAGATTATTTACTGTTATTTATTTCCTATTTACATCTTTTTCGACGTTTTGAATTTTATGCAAGCGTCTATTCTCTTCATCCCCCTTTTTCTGCGTGTATGGATTAGAATAATTAAACGTGAATATGGATTTTATAAGTAAGAATATTGAATGAAGAAAATAAGATGTAAATTATAAAGACTATAATAAATAATGGAATTGGACTATAATAAATAATGGAATTGGACTGAAATTATGCCTAATTATAATTAGAATTGGACTAATTAAAGATAATTGACATAGTTATAACTTAGAATTATAACTAAATAGAGTAAAAGATGAAAGAAGCTTATTTTCACACTTAGACCTTGGGTTAAGTAATAAGCATGATTATAACATAGGTTATAATAAGAAAAAGAACAGAATGGGGCTTATTTTATGGCTTGGGATAAATAAATAAGCGTAGAAAGTAAAAATGATAATAAAGGCATATTTAAATAATGTATCTAAGTTAATAAGCAAAGATGAAAGTAGGACTTGTACCAAATAGCATTCCCTAAGGCACGCTTATGCTAAGAATGATAGTAATTGGTCAAATAGAAGTCCAAATCATGGGGATTTGGATAAGGGGCACAACTAGATATTGTTTGGATGAAGTGCCAGTACCAACAGCATTTCCCCTATTTTTTTATGGAAACACGGTGATCTCGCATTAGCCTGAAGTGAGATGAGGGGCACGCTATGTTGGACGTTGGAGGTAATAAGAAGACCCAATAGGTGGAGAAAAAGGTAGCATGGGCATGGTGGCAGTTACGCATGCGAATTCCATTCGGGTGCTCGGTAATAGCTATGAGTTCCAAGTGCTTAGTATGAGTGTCTTTAGTAGAGACCATTTCCTTCAGTGCAGGGAGCTATATATGTCGTCCGGATCCAAAGTAGTTGCTCTGTGCATCTTCTGTAGATACCATTGGCTACTGTGTAGGTAATTATATAGCGGCTGGTCCGTAGTAAGGTCTATGGAGTAGCAGGCCGATCAAAAAGGGTAGAATTAGGGTCACATCCTAATTACAGGATTAGGAATTCAGCCTAATTAAATCAGAACAAGTGCAAGCAATCAAAGTTAACCTATCTTGAGCAATATTTAATCGTATTTATTTCCTGTTTATCTCTTTCCTATTTCCTTTATTTATGCTAGAACTGTTGTAAAGTCTATTACTTTTATCTTGCTTAAAGACTCTAGTAATTACTATCATTCACCAGACTTCTAGTCTGACCCACTCCTCTATTTTCCCCTTCCCCCCATAGGCAATCAAGGGATAAGTCAGTAGATTGCAGTTGCTTTGCGGTTTCTTGGAGGAGTTCTCCACTATGTATTTCTTTTATTTTCATCTTTTGTTCTTTCTATGTACTGGCTTATCATGAGGGATATTATGTACTCTGATTTTCGAGACTATGAGTTTTTGTTTCATAAGACATATTGGATTTTTAGACATGTATTTGGTATTTGGTATTTGACTTATTTATGAAGCTTGTTTTAATTAAGTTATTATTTTAAGTTTCCGCTGTTTTTACCTATTTTTGTCTTATGAATCTTGGTCTCTGTTAGTTTCAGTTATACCTACAACACACCACGCCTTTTAATGTGTCCTTTTGGGTATGTTAAGGGGTGTGGGGTGTTTCACTTGGTATCGAAGCCTGAAGTTATAGGATTCCAAAAATTTAATTTGAAAGTAAAGTATTTTTTTCAGAATAACTTGTTTTAAAGGTATTTTTCAGAAAATAACTTTTAGAAATGATTTTAAGTATAAAAGAATTTTTATAAAAATCCCCTCATAAGTCAAGTTCAACCTTCTTTCGATTCTTTCGAGCCTAAGTTTCCTTTTCTTTGCATAGTATGGCTGACTGGTTCCGTAGAGCTACGGTACCAGAGGTGCAAGGGCAAGTGATGCAGGCCAAGCTATAATTTTCCAAGGCTTAAGTCGTGACCGACTTAACAAAGTTCAAGGTATAAGTCGTGACCGACTTAATAAAATTAAAGGCATAGGTCGTATACGGGATATCATAAGTCGTCCACAAGATAAGGAGGTAGACTTACTTCGTCCACGACTCAAAGGAGCGCCACGAGATAACAAAGGCAATGCGCGAGTTAATGTAGCGGCATTGAGTCATCTTTGATCTAACAGTGCAGATGAAAAGGAGCTACGACTCAACTGGGAAGAAGCCCTAACTCGTAACCGACCTAATGCAATGATAAGTCGTGACCGACTTAGTATAACTCGGCAACGACTTAGCGTAGACTGGCGAGTTAACGAGTCTCTTAAGTCGCCTGAACGACCTACTGGGTTACGCAGTGAAAAGGCAGAACAAGTTGGTGAAGTGATAGGTCGTGTGCGACTTAACGAGCCAAGTGATAAGTCGGAGACGAGTTACGGCCTAAAGAAGACCTACCATAAGTCGCTGAAGTTTAACTCGTGAAATCCTTAAGTCGTAAGTTGCGTAAAGATGGAAATCGTTGATTTTTCTGCCGAGTTAATCTATACCCTTGATTTCTTTAGGTCGCCGCATGTTTTTAAGTCGCTGAAGTTGATGCCGTTGATTCTCTGCCGAGTTAATCTCTACCGTTGAATCCTTAAGTCGATGATGGAAGCTGGAGCATGGAAGTTAGGTCGCAAGGATGGTATGATGAGTCGTAGACGACCAATATGTTGTATTGCTTTCAATGTACGTTGTTAATCCGTTACGGTTAAGTTGTATGTCGTAATGAGTTGTATTTTAGGTCGTATGACGCGGCCGAACTATGTGTTGTAATATGTTGTTATGTCGCTGTGTTGTAACTGTTGTCTTAGGTCGTCGCCGAGATAGGCTAAGTCGTAGGTCGTAAGTCGGTTCCGACTTAGGAGATGTATTTTCTTTTCTGTTGCGTGTTGTAGCCTATAAATAGGCAAGTGGTTTCATTTGTAAGGGTTGTTGATTTTTGAATAAAATTCTCTTTTGATTGCTGTGTGCTTTCATCTAAATTGGTAGTTGAGTGTAATCTCCTATCTCCTCTTTCGGTTAATCGAGTGCGCTCGATTCAACGATTGTAGAAGCCGATTCGCGGAATCAAGTGCGCTTGATCAACGCTTGAAGAATTGAAGATCTTTGAACCTGGTATCGTGCGCGATCAACGAGTTCGGGATAGCTAGAATTCGGTATCTTCGGATCAATGAATTTGGGCATTTCAGTATCTTCCAATCCACCGATTACTACTTTCACCGATTGAAGATTGTTTTGTTTAATCCGCTGCGTCAGTTTTTGGTATCAGAGCCTGTTCTAGCCAATCATAGCTAGATCGAGACTTGGAGCCTATTCATTTTGAAGTTGAAGTGATAGCCGAGAGCTTGAGGTGTTGAGCCGTGATCAAGTTGAAGTGTTCGACTTTGTATTGAAGTTGTTTGATCGGATTTGAGTGGGAGGCCGAAACTTTGTCCATCGTGTTCATCGCGATTTGCAACAAAGTGGAAGTTTTCGATCCGTTTCATTTTGGATCAAAGTCCGAAAAGTGTTTGAATTTTGAAGTGTTGAAGAATTTGGAAGATTTCAAGTATGCCGCCAAGAAGAGCTAATCGCCACCAAAACGTAGAAGCTTTGTATCAAAGAGAAGAAGCTGATGAGATGGAGCGAAGAATCAATGAAAACTTTAGTGAAAAGCTTAACGAAGGAATTGGTCGGTTAGAGAAGCTTATGACGGAGATGAATCAAAATCGGAGAAGGGTTTCACCTGAATCTAACCATGGGGGTAGTAGAGTCTCGCCACATTCCAATCGAGACAGAAGTGTTGAAAATGATCAAGGGCGTGGGAGGAACGTGAATGATCGTGAACGGAGGAATGTAGATAGAAGGGATGATGATGGTAGACGTGATGGTAGTAGAGATGTGGGTGGACGAGATAGACAACGATATACATCTGATTTTGAAGAGGAGTATGATGGTGGTAGTGTTCGAGGACATGGACGAGGACAAGGAAGAAATTACTCTGAGTATGATCACAAGTGGGAGACGGGGATGAAGACTGAAATTCCTGAATTCAAAGGTGGTATGCAAGCGGAGGAGTTTCTAGATTGGGTGGCTAATGTTGAGGAGATTTTTGACTTCAAAGAAGTTCCAGAACATCGTAGAGTGAAGTTGGTTGCTACAAGGTTGAGGGGTAGAGCTTTGGCATGGTGGCAGCAAACCAAACTTACACGTGAACGAATGGGAAAGTCAAAAGTTGAATCTTGGGAGAAGATGAAGAAATTGATGAAAGCAACGTTCTTACCTTATAATTATCAATCTTTGATGTATCAACGTTTGCAGAACTTGAGACAAGGGATGAAATCTGTGAATGACTATGCTGACGAATTTTATCAACTGATTGCAAGGAACGATACTATGGAGATAGAAGAACAGTTAACAGCCAGATTTGTTGGAGGATTGCGAATGCAGATTCAGGATATGGTTAATATGTTTGATCCCAGATTTGTAGCGGAAGCACACCACAAAGCGTTGGCTTGGGAGAAGCAGGGGCGACGAGGAGGTGGTATGTTTACAAATTCCAACAATCCAGTGAAAAGTGTTAGTGGGAGTGCTAATGTTTTAAAAGCCGTTGCAAAACCAGTTGTGAATGAGGTTGGAAAGGAGAAAGTCAATAACGGTTTCAAATGTTACAATTGCCAAGAGTTGGGCCACAAAAGTAATGAATGTCCAAAGCTGAAGAAGAGAGCTATGATAGCAGAAGTTGAGGATGAGGATGAAGAAGCTGAATGTTCCAATTCACCACCTGATGAGAAGGAAGAAGAAGTGTCGGGAGACGAAGGTTATAATCTCATGATGAAGAGGTCCTGTTTAACACCAAAGCAAGAGGAGGATTGTAGTTGGTTGAGGAGCAATATTTTTCAGTCAACATGTACTATTCTGGGGAAAGTTTGCAAATTTGTTATTGATGCTGGAAGCTGTGATAATATAATTTCTTCTGAAGCTGTGAGGAAGTTGGCATTGAAGACTGAGAAACATCTGAAGCCATACAAGCTAGCTTGGTTGAGGAAAGGCGGGGAGGTGAAGGTTGGATGCAGGGCTCGTGTGAATTTTTCAATTGGAAAGAAATACAAAGATGAAATCTGGTGCGATGTGGTAGATATGGACGTTTGTCATTTGTTGCTGGGGAGACCGTGGCAGTATGATAGAGCAGTACAACATGATGGGCGTACCAACAGTTACAGTTTCATGTTTGAAGGCACAAAGATTACTCTAGTTCCAAAGAAGCGACAACAGGAGGAAAACAAGTTGGAGGAGATCGAAGAGCTCAAAACATTGTTATCTTTGAAGGAGTTTGTGAAGGAAGTAGAGGAGGAGCCTGAAGTATTTTTATTGATTGGGCGTGAGAGCAAAGAAGAGGTTGAAATTCCGGAAGAAGCAAAGCCAGTTTTGAAAGAATTTGACGATGTATTTCCAGAGGAGTTACCAACTGAATTGCCACCGTTGAGGGATATACAACATCAGATAGATCTTGTTCCAGGTGCTGTGTTGCCACACAGACCACATTATCGAATGAGTCCGAAGGAACATGAAGAGTTGCGGAGGCAAGTGGAAGAATTGCTTGAACAAGGGCGAGTGCAGGAGAGTTCAAGTCCTTGTGCTGTACCAGCTTTATTGGTACCCAAAAAGGATGGAACGTGGAGGATGTGCACTGACAGTCGAGCGTTGAATAAGATTACTGTGAGATATAGATTTCCAATGCCGAGGTTGGATGACTTGTTAGATCAAATAAGCGGAGCTACTATATTTTCGAAGATTGATTTGAAGAGCGGATATCATCAAATTCGTATCAGACCAGGAGATGAGTGGAAGACTGCTTTTAAAACCAGGGAGGGTCTATACGAGTGGTTGGTTATGCCGTTTGGCTTATCAAATGCTCCGAGTACTTTCATGAGGGTGATGAATCAAAATTTTAGACCATTCATTGGGAAGTTTGTGGTGGTGTATTTCGATGATATTCTGATATATAGTGGAAGTCCAGAGGAACATTTGAATCATCTGAGAGAAGTGCTGATGGTACTGCGACAAGAACAGTTTTATGCTGCAACGAAGAAATGCGTGTTCATGACGCATAGTGTTTTATTTCTGGGGTATGTTGTATCGGAAGAAGGAATACAGGTTGACCAAAGTAAAGTCGAAGCGATTAGAGATTGGCCACAGCCCAAGACGATAACGGAAGTTCGTAGTTTTCACGGGTTGGCTTCATTTTATCGGAGGTTTATTCCACACTTTAGTAGTGTGATGGCGCCTGTGACTGATTGTATGAAGGGTAAACAGTTTACATGGATGGAGGAAGCAGGAGTTGCTTTTGAACGAATCAAGGAGTTGTTGACGACAGCACCAATCCTAGCATTACCTGATTTTCAGTTGTTGTTTGAATTACATACTGATGCGTCAAAGGTTGGGATTGGAGGAGTGTTGAGTCAAAGGGGTCGTCCTATTGCCTATTTCAGTGAGAAGTTGTCAGGAGCGAAGATGCGATACAGTACATATGATGTGGAGTTTTATGCAGTTGTGCAAGCTATTAAACACTGGAGACATTATCTATTCCAGAAAGAGTTTGTTCTGTATACTGATCATGAGGCCTTGAAGCATTTGCAAGGGCAAGACAAGATTTCAGCAAGACATGCATCGTGGATTGCATATCTGCAACAGTTTACTTTTGTTGTGAAACACAAATCGGGAGTGACGAATCGTGTGGCTGATGCTTTGAGTAGGAGGAATCATTTGTTGACAACAATGAAGGTTGAAGTGACGGGGTTTGACCTTTTGCCAGAACTATTTGTGGAAGATCCTTACTTTATGAAGTTTGTTGATAAAGTCAAGAATGGGGAGACGAATGAGTTCGTGATGGTAGATGGTTTTCTGTTCAAGGGAAATCGATTGTGCATACCTGATTGCAGTTTGAGAATGAAAATTGTGAAGGAACTACATGATGAAGGACATGTTGGGAGAGACCGTACATTACAGTTGATTTCACAATCTTACTTTTGGCCATCAATGAGGAAAGAGGTAGAGAGGTTTGTGGAGCGTTGTCATATTTGTCAGGTTTCGAAAGGAACTGCGACCAATGCTGGTTTATATATACCGTTACCTGTACCAACTAAACCATGGGTTGATGTGAGTATGGATTTCGTGTTGGGGATGCCAAGAACACAGCGAGGAAACGATTCCATCTATGTGGTAGTGGATCGATTTTCAAAGATGGCACATTTTATTGCTTGTAAGAAGACGGCAGATGCTGTTCATGTTGCTCAGTTGTTTTTCAAGGAGATCTATCGACTTCATGGATTGCCAGAATCTATTGTGTCGGATAGAGATACTCGATTTTTGAGTCACTTTTGGTTGAGTCTATGGAAAATGGTGGGAACGAAGCTGAAATTTAGTAGTGCTTATCATCCGCAAATGGATGGACAGACCGAGGTCGTGAACAGATCGTTGGGAAACTTGTTGAGGTGTCTTGTTCAAGACAATCTGAAGAGTTGGGATGTGAAGTTATGCCAGGCAGAGTTTGCCCATAATCATGCTGTAATTCGAAGTACTGGGTTCAATCCATTTCAGATTGTATATTCTAGTATGCCAAAAGGATCGTTGGATTTAACGGTAATAACACACTCGAAGGGAACAATTAAGAAAGCTGCTGATTTTGTTGAGGGGTTGATGGAATGTCATAAAATCGTTCAGGAACGATTGGAGAAAGCGAATGAGAAGTATAAACGTTCTGCAGATCTGAAGCGAAGGAGTGTTGAATTTCAAGAAGGAGATTTGGTTTATGCAGTGTTAACAAAGGATCATTTTCCAGTAGGCGCTTATAACAAGTTGAAAGCCAGAAAATTTGGTCCTGTGGAAGTTGTGAAACGAATTAATGAAAATGCTTATAAATTGAAGCTGCCAGATGATGTGTATACGTCTGACGTATTCAATGTTAAGCATCTCGTACCATATCATGGGGATGAGTTTGTTGGGGATGAAGAGAGCACAAATTCAAGGTCGAATTTTTCTCAACCTGGGAAGGAGATGATGCAGGCCAAGCTATAATTTTCCATGGCTTAAGTCGTGACCGACTTAACAAAGTTCAAGGTATAAGTCGTGACCGACTTAATAAAATTAAAGGCATAGGTCGTATACGGGATATCATAAGTCGTCCACAAGATAAGGAGGTAGACTTACTTCGTCCACGACTCAAAGGAGCGCCACGAGATAACAAAGGCAATGCGCGAGTTAATGTAGCGGCATTGAGTCGCCTTCGATCTAACAGTGCAGATGAAAAGGAGCTACGACTCAACTGGGAAGAAGCCCTAACTCGTAACCGACCTAATGAAATGATAAGTGGTGACCGACTTAGTATAACTCGGCAACGACTTAGCGAAGACTGGCGAGTTAACGAGTCTCTTAAGTCGCCTGAACGACCTACTGGGTTACACAGTGAAAAGGCAGAACAAGTTGGTGAAGTGATAGGTCGTGTGCGATTTAACGAGCCAAGTGATAAGTCGGAGACGAGTTACGACCTAAAGAAGACCTACCATAAGTCGCTGAAGTTTAACTCGTGAAATCCTTAAGTCGTAAGTCGCGTAAAGATGGAAACCGTTGATTCTTCTGCCGAGTTAATCTATACCCTTGATTTCTTTAGGTCGCCGCATGTTTTTAAGTCGCTGAAGCTGATGCCGTTGATTCTCTGCCGAGTTAATCTCCACCGTTGAATCCTTAAGTCGATGATGGAAGCTGGAGCATGGAAGTTAGGTCGCAAGGATGGTATGATGAGTCGTAGACGACCAATATGTTGTATTGCTTTCAATGTACGTTGTTAATCCGTTACTGTTAAGTTGTATGTCGTAATGAGTTGTATTTTAGGTCGTATGACGCGGCCGAACTATGTGTTGTAATATGTTGTTATGTCGCTGTGTTGTAACTGTTGTCTTAGGTCGTCGCCGAGATAGGCTAAGTCGTAGGTCGTAAGTCGGTTCCGACTTAGGAGTTGTATTTTCTTTTCTGTTGCGTGTTGTAGCCTATAAATAGGCAAGTGGTTTCATTTGTAAGGGTTGTTGATTTTTGAATAAAATTCTCTTTTGATTGCTGTGTGCTTTCATCTAAATTGGTAGTTGAGTGTAATCTCCTATCTCCTCTTTCGGTAAATCGAGTGCGCTCGATTCAACGATTGTAGAAGCCGATTCGCGGAATCAAGTGCGCTTGATCAACGCTTGAAGAATTGAAGATCTTTGAACCCGGTATCGTGCGCGATCAACGAGTTCGGGATAGCTAGAATTCGGTATCTTCGGATTAACGAATTTGGGCATTTCAGTATCTTCCAATCCACCGATTACTACTTTCACCGATTGAAGATTGTTTTGTTTAATCCGCTGCGTCAACAAGTGCCCAATACAACACCGGTAGATGGAAATCCCTTTAATCCACCTACACCAGCAGATTTTTCTAAGCTATGCAAGGACTTTACTAGCATAGGGGGCAGAACGTTTTCTAGCACGAAGGACTTCAAGGAGACATGTAACAACCCTGTATTTTACATTTATTTTTAAATAGATTTCCAGATTTAAAAGCTTTATTTATGAAAAGAATAAATTTTTTTATTGTAAATATAAAAACTTTGATTTTGTATGTGGATTTGAATTCCAAATATGACTAAATTTAATATTTCCAGAAAATGTGGATTTTGGTTAAAATAGTCAAACTTTGACTTTTAAACTTAAAAATTTAAAAGTTTGAAATTATAAATTTTATCTTTTATTATAAAAATAGATGAAATAACTTGAACACTACTTTTCGTTTCTGTAACGACCCGCTATTTTGGACCATTCGCATCCATTATAAGTGTATAGGTAGACACTCATGCCGGAGTTGAATTGCTCAAAATACCGCGTTGTAAATAAAATTTTGGCAAAACTCAGCATATACAGTAAATAAAATAATTACAGATCACAGACACAGAGTAATATAACAATACTGCAACGGAAACAAAGGATAGTAGTTCATGAAGCTACTATATATATATAACAGAGTTAAACAAGATACAACAGAAGTCTCGGATACAATAGATGTCTCAATACAATAATCAAATACAAGATCTGAATACATCACTGGAATCAACAGAATAACTGAAAGCAGGATCGATAGATTGCTGGATCTCCAAGCAAAGCTCCAACTCCAAAGGTGAGTCTCAAATGCTGTATCACTCAGTTTGACCCGAGCGTAAAGCAAAACACAAAACACTCGAGTCAGGATTAACATCTTTATATTCAATAAATCCAACTCAAGTGAAATATCAACTGGAATACAAGTAACTTAAAGGATGTTTGGGATAACCATCCTCTAAGGGTCCGTTAAACTATTTACTATGTAGTAATATTCGCTATTATAATAGTGTCTAAATAAGTAAAGTATAATCATATCGGAAAATAGCGTTAATGGGATGGAGAACCTTAACGCGGTCGGATCTTAAAATCATAATCGTAGTAAAGCTCGGTATGGTAGGTGACACGGCACAACTAGGCAATGCCAGGGTAGATATACCAATTACGCACACGGACTGATGGATACGCATAGCAGCCACTACCGTTCCACCTCGAACAACACTCCCAAATCGGAGGATGGCCATCTAGTCAAATCACAAGTAAGAGTATAATATCGAAGAAATGCGTCCGAGAAGAGGTGCTACCTCACTGGTCCGAGATCGCTCCTGTTTTAGCCACCTTATGCCAACTCACGGGAGTTGGGTCCACGCAACATACCTTAAGAACTTCGCCACCATCCTACTTCATTCTGGAATCTCCACCGCGTACACAGTTGTCAAAGTGGTTTTCGGTATCGACAGAGAGTATGTCCATATCCGATCCCGGTCACTTTAACAACCAATCGTTATTATAACACCGTGGTCATTTCAAAATAGTTTATACTTCAAAACCAAAATATCATTATCATTTCAAAACCTAATTTAATACGATATCATTTCACTTCAAATATATCCATTTTCAAAATCATATTACTTTCCAAAGTTATAATGTTTTCAAAATCATAGTCTGGAAATCACAGTATTTTGGAAATCATAACGGTTTAGATATTGAATTTTGTTATAAAATAAATTAGTTTCCTCAAATTTCACAAATCGATTCAAATAACTCGAATTCCAAAAATTTAATTTAATCAAATCTCAAATTATCAGTTTCAACTCGATTCAGCTTCTAAATAAACCATTTCAAATTATCGATTTCAAATACATATCTGAACCATAAAATAAGCCATTTCAATTTTAATATATTTCAAAGCTTTAAATATTCAACATTTCAAAACTAAATTCGATAAATTTATATACATATCAGATTCACTTTAAAATTATTTAGTTTTGAAATATTAACTTAATCATTTCCATAACATTTAAATGCAATTTCAATTTACAAATTTAAATAAACAAAATATCCCATTTAAATATTATACGTTTGAAATATCCATTTAAGTCACCCTTTCAAATTTCAAGTTGTAAATCACTTCTTTAAATTTCAAATTCAATACATTTCAAATCAAACTTATTTAAGTTTAATTCTTAAATAAATATAATTTCAATCAATTTCAAATCATTATACATTCTATATTTGAAAATATAGATATTAAATAAATACTTAAACATATTATTTACCAACTTTATTAAATCAACTTTAATGAATCTTTAAAATCAATATTTATCAAAACCATATATTTCTTTTCAAAACCAAAGAAATCATTTTCAAAACATTTATATATAGACCAACGGTGCCTGTATAAAATTTTCTATCCTATGGTCAAGTGATACGGATATTTATCATTTCAATCCGCAATTTAAAACATATTCGGGTATATATCCTTTCAACCCAAAATCCCAAATTCAATTCAATTGAAAATCGTTTGGGTTTATCATTTCAACCCATAACGATTTCCTCCTATTCTACAGATCGTTCGGGTATGTATCATTTCAACCCATAGTGATTCTATACTAACAGGGAACTTGCAGAGTGATAACAGATATGATAATAATATAACACCAGTAACATGCATATAACATCAGTATAAATAACAGATAACGGTGTCAGATGTCACAGGTGAAAAGATACAGATAATGACATATATAACAATGTAAATAACTAACATCATCATATTTCAATTGACGTTTCAATTGAAATTAAACTTAATAAATATAAGAATATTAATCGTGAGTGATTGCTCACCTTTCGAGGCCAAAGATGGATGAGAATGAGATGAGTTACAAACCCAAAGCAAAGCTAGATTGAATGCAAATTTGACGAGCAAAGCTGATAACCTCAGAATTGACGAAATCAAATAAAAACTGGATTGAAGAAGATCAATGGTATAAGCAAACTTATATAACCATATATAACTATATATATATACATATATTTTCATATTCTAATTTCAAACATATATTAAATTAAATATATATATTTCAAAATCATTGTTTTAAATTAAACACACATATTAAAATAAACATATCTACATGGTATATTTTGAAATAAATACATATATATACTTTGAAATCGACAATATATCTAACAAATATAAAACGGGTATATATAAACTTATTGTAACTACAAATTACCCACGAAAGTTTATATAACATATTATAAAATACTTATAAAGATATAGAAAGAATAACATGCCATACACACTAATATCATATACTTTCAAAACCGGATACATATACAGTAACTTTATATAAATACATACACTAGCAAAACAATCCTTAAACCAAACATATATGAACTTTACTATACGTAATATATACTAATATATATAATATAATAACATTGAAACTATAACATGTATATAAACACACATGGTAAATTCGAAAGTCAGTCTGAAGATAAACATATGCAAACCAGTATATATATATTTTGAAATCAAATTAAGGTTTATATACACTTCTATAACAAGCAACATACCACTATACTCCTGTGCTTTATACTACAACACATGTCAGCCGACTTCAAATTAACATATACAAACTTACAAAAGACTTAACCGATCACATCTCTATAGGTTAATATATATATATATATATACAATATCTTATATATATATATATATAATACTATTACAGTAGATAAAAATTTAGAAGATATATATATATATATATATACTTTAGACAAAAAAATTGTAAATACTTTAGACAAAAATGTAAATACCATAGCACACGTACAGCTTTTAGTTTATGTTTGTATATAAAATAAACAACTTACCCTATAACATATAACATACACATATACTACAAAAATTCATGTACCTGTGCAAAACAAACGAAGGAGGGGAAAGAAGGAACAGGTTTCGGCCTGAGCTAAGGGAAAGAAGCTGAGTGGACGGCGGCGGCTCTAACTACTGGGTTTGGTGGTGGAGGCGGAACGAGAGTATGGTGATGGATATGGGAAGAGAAGGGAAATGGGTAGGCTGCGGTTGGGCGAAGAGAGAGAGAGGGAGGCCACTCGAGGGAGGTGAGGCGGAGTTTGGCTGGCGGTGATGAGAGGGGAGATGAAGGGATCTGGTGAGACGAGGTCGGTGGGGTGTTTGGAGTTGCTCGCAGGCTGGTGGTAGAGGGGACAAGAGATGGAATGTTGAGGCTTTGGGAGGCATGCGTGAGGTGATGTGGCGGTTCTCGTCACGGTGGAGTATGGGTTCAGGGGGTTCTCGGTGGGGACTGGGTAGTAGTGGTGCCGAATGGGTTAGGTGGTGGTAGCATGGAGTTGCCTGGGTGTTTGCCTGGGCGGAGGCGCTGGTTAGGGCATACGTGGTGGTGGCGAATGGGTTGGGTCCGGTGGAGGAACGTGGGTAGGTTGGTGATGTGGTGGTGGGCTGGGGTAGGCTGTGGCGAATGGCTGTGGTGGATCTGTCATGGAAATGTGGGTATAGGAGTTTGGCAGAGGTTGATTCTCAGGCACAATAAGCTTTGTATATAAAAATATATATACTCTTTTTTTTTTCAAACGGAAGAGAAAACATTTCGGTGGAAGAAAACAAAGAGGATGGACATGTTTTGAAATGGACGAGCATTATCAGAGGGAAATAATTAACAGGAGAGTGAATAGTGAGAGGGGGTTTGGTATGCTTGGATGAACACTTATAAAAATGGAAGAAAGTCCAACGGTCAGGCTTTGATTTTGGGAATGATTAAAGCAATTTATTTACGTGGTCCGGGATGTACGCTCAAATTTGAAAAGGTAGTGGAAGAAGAAGTCACAATTATATTGTTGTTTGAACAGCATGTTTGAATTTGAAAAGGTAAGAAAGTGGAAAGTCACAAATTTTGTACCGTTACAATGGAACGTTTTATTATTTCCGTCGCGTACCGAACCTCAAAATAAAGAAATAAATATACCGCTGAGATCAGCACGACGAGACGATCAAAACGGTATACAAATATTGGTGGTACGATCATCCGATCAAAAGTCGATAATCGGTACCGAAAATGCTGCTATTCAGCCAGAATTAAGATAAACGGAGTAATAGACATCCAAATTTGACGAAACGAAAGATGACGTCTCACTCAGAAGATGATTTACAAATTTTCTATGTAAAAATATTTAGGTTTGGAAAACATTTTATTATCACCAATTTTTAACTGATTAAATTGAAGTAAATTTACGCGCGAAATAAATTTTCATATTTTCGGATGAAAATTTACTAGTTGCTATGTTTAATTAGACGCATTCCAAATATCAAATTTATATTTCAAAATTTTATTGTTTAAAATTTCACACAAATTCAATTAATTAAATAAATAAAACCACTGAAATTTACGGGTCGTTACACTCTCCCCCACTCAAAACTTTTCGTCCCCGAAAAGGAAGGAAGTAGGAGAATGGAAACAATCAGAAAGAAAAATAGATTAAAAGACAAGATAAGACTATTAATTTAAACCATATAATTTCAATTTAAACTAATTAATATTTAGCAATTTGATTTAATCCACTGAGTTCACTTAAGTTAAACCAATTCATCTATTTCTAAATTCATTATCTTATTATCTATTCATCCTTAATTAACCATTTCTAAACCATCAATTTGTATAATCATTTATTATACTCATATTTTATTCAACAAATTTAATTCTTTTATCCAATTTATTATTAAGTTTATTCCACTTAATATGTCCTATCACATATATTTAAACCATATTAATTTCAGTTTAAATTAATTTATATTCAATAATTGATTTTAAATTCAAGGTATTTCCATACTTTAATCAAATTTCAATTTTATTAATTATTTCAAAACAGATTTTATTTGTCTCATCTAATATTCAATTAACTTATTATTCTATTTCTCTCTATTAACATATTTATAAAAAAAAATTTAGGTGTATAACATTTACTATAACACTCAAATCTTTCCTTATAAAGTCATTTTATATTGTATATTATCCAATTACATTTTTAACTTCTGAAAATTTTAGGTAAGTTATGTTGAGATGTAATTGAGTATTATACAAATAAGATTTTACAATTCAGTTATTCCCAGTTAACCATTTACCCAAGAATTTTGACTTTAGTTTATAATTGAAATCATCTTTAATCTAAAATTTAAGAATTTAAATCTTCGATTTACTTCAAACAATTTAGAGATATATATAATATATTTATATCAAATCAAATTAAATTTTTAAAATCAGATACCTGTATATATATACATCAAATTATACTGAAGAAATTCAAATTGAATACATTTTTTTCAAAACAAAACCGTAGCAAAGCTACATAATGGTTTCTCCTCTTCGAAACTCGAAAATGAATGTCGATGATGCGGCCGTCATCCCCGAAATTATTTTCCAGCGACAAAGAGAAGAGCACTGGTTTAAACATTTAAAATTCTTTGAAAACCATTTTATTCGAAAATACTTTAAATAATATACATTTTAAGGCTTTAAAACAAAGTTTTGAAATCACCAGAAATTTAATTCTTAAATTCTCAATTTAAATTCATTTCAATTCCAAATAAATTTATAAACCACAATTTATAAATTCATTTATATAACAATAAATGAAAATCAAATATTATCATTTCAAACAGCCAATTTTAATTAACTTATTAAATCGCAGATTTTCTTCTTTTTTTTTTATAAAATCATACAAAAAATTCATTTCATTTACCAAATTTAAAAATAATATTGTGTCAGTTTGCTCTGTTCAAGTGTTTTGGAAATCCTATCGATAGCGTTGATCAGACGAATCGATCGAAAACCCAAATCAACATCAACAACTCAAACAACACAATATATAAAACATTTTAATATTTTATATTAATTACAAATACACTCCCTCACATGATGATTCCAGAATTCGATTCCAACACCAGGATAGAGATCCAAATATAGAGGGACTCTAATCAAAGAGAATTATAATCTAAAATAGATAAGCTCGAAACGAAGGTTAGATGATTGCATTTCAAACAGGAAGATGGATAAAGTTGTATAAATCGCGGGCAACCTTAACCGGGTCAACTGTGACTTCATAGATAAGATCGATGTAGAATTCTGAAGCAAATCGACATTCGATTACCAGAGGTAGAATTCGGGTATAGCTTAAGATAGCAGCATCGTAAACCGAGGATACAGAAATCTCCGGTGAATCAATACCGATTGTAAAGGAGTTTCACCCCAATACACATTATTCGAAGATTGGCGAGACCGCCGATTTACTATAGAGATCATTCGAAGTGGAGTTATGGGATACTCCAGAATCAAAAGACACGAATGGGGGAACACGAATGGACTTTGGAACCGAAGTGAACGTTCCAAAATTCAAAGGAACTGAGTCAAAGAAGAAGGAATTCAAGCTCGAACGAAAATGATTCTGTAATTGAATTTACTACATATGCTGAGTTTTACCTAAAACCAGAGCTCTGATACCACATGTAACGACCCACTATTTTGGACCATTCGCATCCATTATAAGTGTATAGGTAGACACTCATGCCGGAGTTGAATTGCTCAAAATACCGCGTTGTAAATAAAATTTTGGCAAAACTCAACATATACAGTAAATAAAATAATTACAGATCACAGACACAGTAATATAACAATACTGCAGTGGAAACAAAGGATAGTAGTTCATGAAGCTACTATATATATATAACAGAGTTAAACAAGATACAACAGAAGTCTCGGATACAATAGATGTCTCAATACAATAATCAAATACAAGATCTGAATACATCACTGGAATCAACAGAATAACTGAAAGTAGGATCGATAGATTGCTGGATCTCCAAGCGAAGCTCCAACTCCAAAGGTGAGTCTCAAATGCTGTATCACTCAGTCTGACCCGAGCGTAAAGCAAAACACAAAACACTCGAGTCAGGATTAACATCTTTATATTCAATAAATCCTACTCAAGTGAAATATCAACTGGAATACAAGTAACTTAAAGGATGTTTGGGATAACCATCCTCTAAGGGTCCATTAAACTATTTACTATGTAGTAATATTCGCTATTATAATAGTGTCTAAATAAGTAAAGTATAATCATATCGAAAAATAGCGTTAAGGGGATGGAGAACCTTAACGCGGTCGGATCTTAAAATCATAATCGTAGTAAAGCTCGGTATGGTAGGTGACATGGCACAACTAGGCAATGCCAGGGTAGATATACCAATTACGCACACGGACTGATGGATACGCATAGCAGCCACTACCGTTCCACCTCGAACAATACTCCCAAATCGGAGGATGGCCATCTAGTCAAATCACAAGTAAGAGTATAATATCGAAGAAATGCGTCCGAGAAGAGGTGCTACCTTACTGGTCCGAGATCGCTCCTGTTTTAGCCACCTTATGCCAACTCACGGGAGTTGGGTCCACGTAACATACCTTAAGAACGTCGCCACCATCCTACTTCATTCTGGAATCTCCA
Organism: Allium fistulosum; assembly: GCA_030737815.1. NCBI lineage: Eukaryota > Viridiplantae > Streptophyta > Magnoliopsida > Asparagales > Amaryllidaceae > Allium > Allium fistulosum. The sequence continues at coordinate 544,681,840 of CM060903.1, forward strand.
CCGCGTACACAGTTGTCAAAGTGGTTTTCGGTATCGACAGAGAGTATGTCCATATCCGATCCCGGTCTCTTTAACAACCAATCGTTATTATAACACCGTGGTCATTTCAAAATAGTTTATACTTCAAAACCAAAATATCATTATCATTTCAAAACCTAATTTAATACGATATCATTTCACTTCAAATATATCCATTTTCAAAATCATATTACTTTCCAAAGTTATAATGTTTTCAAAATCATAGTCTGGAAATCACAGTATTTTGGAAATCATAACACTTTCCTTTTTAAACAGTTTAGATATTGAATTTCGTTATAAAATAAATTAGTTTCCTCAAATTTCACAAATCGATTCAAATAACTCGAATTCCAAAAATTTAATTTAATCAAATCTCAAATTATCAGTTTCAACTCGATTCAGCTTCTAAATAAACCATTTCAAATTATCGATTTCAAATACATATCTGAACCATAAAATAGGCCATTTCAATTTTATTATATTTCAAAGCTTTAAATATTCAACATTTCAAAACTAAATTCGATAAATTTATATACATATCAGATTCACTTTAAAATTATTTAGTTTTGAAATATTAACTTAATCATTGCCATAACATTTAAATGCAATTTCAATTTACAAATTTAAATAAACAAAATATCCCATTTAAATATTATACGTTTGAAATATCCATTTAAGTCACCCTTTCAAATTTCAAGTTGTAAATCACTTCTTTAAATTTCAAATTCAATACATTTCAAATCAAACTTATTTAAGTTTAATTCTTAAATAAATATAATTTCAATCAATTTCAAATCATTATACATTCTATATTTGAAAATATAGATATTAAATAAATACTTAAACATATTATTTACCAACTTTATTAAATCAACTTTAATGAATCTTTAAAATCAATATTTATCAAAACCATATATTTCTTTTCAAAACCAAAGAAATCATTTTCAAAACATTTATATATAGACCAATGGTGCCTGTATAAAATTTTCTATCCTATGGTCAAGTGATACGGATATTTATCATTTCAATCCGCAATTTAAAACATATTCGGGTATATATCTTTTCAACCCGAAATCCCAAATTCAATTCAATTGAAAATCGTTTGGGTTTATCATTTCAACCCATAACGATTTCCTCCTATTCTGCAGATCGTTTGGGTATGTATCATTTCAACCCATAGTGATTCTATACTAACAGGGAACTTGCAGAGTGATAACAGATATGATAATAATATAACACCAGTAACATGCATATAACATCAGTATAAATAACAGATAATGGTGTCAGATGTCACAGGTGAACAGATACAGATAATGACATATATAACAATGTAAATAACTAACATCAACATAGTTCAATTGACGTTTCAATTGAAATTAAACTTAATAAATATAAGAATATTAATCGTGAGTGATTGCTCACCTTTCGAGGCCAAAGATGGATGAGAATGAGATGAGTTACAAACCCAAAGCAAAGCTAGATTGAATGCAAATTTGACGAGCAAAGCTGATAACCTCAGAATTGACGAAATCAAATAAAAACTGGATTGAAGAAGATCAATGGTATAAGCAAACTTATATAACCATATATAACTATATATATATACATATATATTCATATTCTAATTTCAAACATATATTAAATTAAATATATATATTTCAAAATCATTGTTTTAAATTAAACACACATATTAAAATAAACATATCTACATGGTATATTTTGAAATAAATACATATATATACTTTGAAATCGACAATATATCTAACAAATATAAAACAGGTATATATAAACTTATTGTAACTACAAATTACCCACGATAGTTTATATAACATATTATAAAATACTTATAAAGATATAGAAAGAATAACATGCCATACACACTAATATCATATACTTTCAAAACCGGATACATATACAGTAACTTTATATAAATACATACACTAGCAAAACAATCCTTAAACCAAACATATATGAACTTTACTATACGTAATATATACTAATATATATAATATAATAACATTGAAACTATAACATGTATATAAACACACATGGTAAATTCGAAAGTCAGTCTGAAGATAAACATATGCAAACCAGTATATATATATTTTGAAATCAAATTAAGGTTTATATACACTTCTATAACAAGCAACAGACCACTATACTCCTGTGCTTTATACTACAACACATGTCAGCCGACTTCAAAGTAACATATACAAACTTACAAAAGACTTAACCGATCACATCTCTATAGGTTAATATATATATATAATATCTTATATATATATATATAATACTATTACAGTAGATAAAATTTAGAAGATATATATATATATATATACTTTAGACAAAAAAATGTAAATACTTTAGACAAAAATGTAAATACCATAGCACACGTACATCTTTTAGTTTATGTTTGTATATAAAATAAACAACTTACCCTATAACATATAACATACACATATACTACAACAATTCATGTACCTATGCAAAACAAACGAAGGAGGGGAAAGAAGGAACAGGTCTCGGCCTGAGCTAAGGGAAAGAAGCTGAGTGGACGGCGGCGGCTCTAACTACTGGGTTTGGTGGTGGAGGCGGAACGAGAGTATGGGGATGGATATGGGAAGAGAAGGGAAATGGGTAGGCTGCGGTTGGGCGAAGAGAGAGAGAGGGAGGCCACTCGAGGGAGGTGAGGCGGAGTTTGGCTGGCGGTGATGAGAGGGGAGATGAAGGGATCTGGTGAGACGAGGTCGGTGGGGTGTTTGGAGTTGCTCGCAGGCTGGTGGCAGAGGGGACAAGAGATGGAATGTTGAGGCTTTGGGAGGCATGCGTGAGGTGATGTGGCGGTTCTCGTCACGGTGGAGTATGGGTTCAGGGGGTTCTCGGTGGGGACTGGGTAGTAGTGGTGCCGAATGGGTTAGGTGGTGGTAGCATGGAGTTGCTTGGGTGTTTGCCTGGGCGGAGGCGCTGGGTAGGGCGTACGTGGTGGTGGCGAATGGGTTGGGTCCGGTGGAGGAACGTGGGTAGGTTGGTGACGTGGTGGTGGGCTGGGGTAGGCTGTGGCGAATGGCTGTGGTGGATCTGTCATGGAAATTTGGGTATAGGAGTTTGGCAGAGGTTGATTCTCAAGCACAATAAGCTTTGTATATAAAAATATATATACTCTTTTTTTTTCAAACGGAAGAGAAAACGTTTCGGTGGAAGAAAACAAAGAGGATGGACATGTTTTGAAATGGACGAGCATTATCAGAGGGAAATAATTAACAGGAGAGTGAATGGTGAGAGGGGGTTTGGTATGCTTGGATGGACACTTATAAAAATGGAAGAAAGTCCAACGGTCAGGCTTTGATTTTGGGAATGATTAAAGCAATTTATTTATGTGGTCCGGGATGTACGCTCAAATTTGAAAAGGTAGTGGAAGAAGAAGTCACAATTATATTGTTGTTTGAACAGCACGTTTGAATTTGAAAAGGTAAGAAAGTGGAAAGTCACAAATTTTGTACCGTTACAATGGAACGTTTTATTATTTCCGTCGCGTACCGGACCTCAAAATAAAGAAATAAATATACCGATGAGATCAGCACGACGAGACGATCAAAACGGTATACAAATATTGGTGGTATGATCATCCGATCAAAAGTCGATAATCGGTACCGAAAATGCTGCTATTCAGCCAGAATTAAGATAAACGGAGTAATAGACATCCAAATTTGACGAAACGAAAGATGACGTCTCACTCAGAAGATGATTTACAAATTTTCTATGTAAAAATATTTAGGTTTGGAAAACATTTTATTATCACCAATTTTTAACTGATTAAATTGAAGTAAATTTACGCGCGAAATAAATTTTCATATTTTCGGATGAAAATTTACCAGTTGCTATGTTTAATTAGACGCATTCCAAATATCAAATTTATATTTCAAAATTTTATTGTTTAAAATTTCACACAAATTCAATTAATTAAATAAATAAAACCACTGAAATTTACGGGTCGTTACAGTTTCGTTGAAAACGGAGTTAAAATGTAAAAGTTATGTACATTTCAATTTTTAGTATAATTTGTTTTATTGTGCAATTTTTCCTATTTTAAATTTTTTAAATCATATTTTCTTTCTTATATTTTATTTTAATATGTGTCAATATGTTTATTTATGTATATTTCCATCTCTAAATATTTTAAAAATGATAATAGAATTTTTCCAAAATTTACTATGATAATTTCCTATTTTTAAAGGCTGTTTTCCTATTTTCTGCTATTTTCTTCATTAGAAATTATATGTAAATTAAATTTTAAATGTTTATTTTGTGAATATATTTTTATTTCATGTTATTATTTATGTTTAAAAATATATTACAAGCTCATATGAATTTTCTAAAAATTTATTCTATTCAATTCCAAATTTTCTAGACTAGTTTACTATTTTAGCTATTTTCTTAATTTAACTTTATATAATTGATAAATATTTATATAAATTATTATATTTTGATAAAATTTCGAAATTTTATCTGGGATTTTTTTTCCAGAAATATAAAGTTATAAAAAAGGAATTAAAGATATATGAAGAGTTTGATACCTTTTGTGTGCTTAGCCCTTTTGAATTCTACCGTTTCTTTTCAATCAATACATCTTTTATTTTATTTTTGCCGTTCTTTTCCACATTCATTTTCAGCCGACTCCCTCATCTTATTCACGAATTTTCAAAGCTCCAAAACCCTAAAAAAAAAATCATGGCCTCCATCTTGCAAAAAAATTTGGTAATCTCCCTCTTTTCTTTCTATTTTTTTCTTACTTTTCTATGCAATTTTGCCTTGATCTCTTCACATGTTTGCTTGGCCTAGCCTCTACCACCTTCATCCCCATCATCACCTCCTCCATCTACTACAGCAAACACTCCCTTCCCTCTGACCAAGACAGGCCATGACCTTCCACTTGAAGCCATCACCACAAAACTCCACAAAACATTGCCTAGACCACACATATCATCACCTACCCTCCATATCTTGCTTTGGCCACCCCCTTAGCCACCACCACCACTTGCTACATGACCTTTGGCTGCTGCTAATCATCACCCAAACCTCTGTCCAGACCTGTACCAGATAATGGCCGAGCCATTTGACCCATAGACCGAGCCAAAAGTTGAACCAAACTCCACTATGTTGCCTAGTCTCTTGATATTCTTGTGTTGTAACTTCCTCCACATGTTCTAGCCTTTATGCCATGCATTCCTATGATCAAACCTGAGCCAAAGTCATGTCAAACCTGACCTAAATAAACCCCTAGGCCATGCAAAGCATTGTAGAAAACAAGACAAAAGATTTGACATTCAAATCTCTTTTCATTTCAAAGTTATTTCATTTTAAAGTCGTATTGAATTTTGTTGTTTTGATTGTTTGTTTTGGGTTGTGCACAAGAGTTGTAGCTTGGATTCGCTCTCCACTCAAGTCCGTAGTCTTGACTCTTGTCATCGTGCTTTTGTTTCCATTGTGTCATTGGTTTTGATATCTCCAGCACAAACAGGTGATTTATTCTCACCAGACAATATGTACCTATATAACTGATAAACCGACACCATTTGAATCTGTAATGTATATCATCATGTTATATATGTTTATATTATTATCATATGATGTTCACACCTATTATATCATATGTTACTGTTATTTAATGTTATTCTGTTATTTATATCAGTCATCACCATTGCAAGTTCCCTGTAGACTAGAATCACTATGGGTTGAAATGATACATACCCGAACGGACTTTAGAATAGGGAAAAATCGTTATGGGCTGAAATGATAGGCCTGAATGGTTTTTATTTATTTTATCTTAACTTGGGATTGCGGGTTTGAAACGATAGAACCCGGATTTTTCTTTTTTAAACTGTGGATTGAAATGATACATATCTGTATCACTTGACCTAGGCTAGAAAACTATATACAGGCCCGTGGATATTTTATAAAGTGTTTTGGATATTTTTAAGTATTTTAAAAATATAAATTTATGAAATTTGATTTAAACTGATTTTGAAATATTTTGAATTAAAGAAATTATGATTTTTCTATGTGTTAAAAATGTAATTAATGAATGGTTTAACTGGATTTTTGAAATATAACTTAAGTTGGAAATTTGGAATTTTGGTTAAAAATGATATTTAAGTTATATAAATAAAATGGATATTAAATTCTATTTGGAAATGGTAAATATGATAATTTGATTAAATTTAAATTTAAGTGATTTATTAAAGTATTATTGATTTTTCTATGAATTTAAGTGGTTAAATAAATGAATGTTTAAAAGTGATATTTTAAAATATAACTTGACTATGAAATGTGAAATTTGGTTTTAATTAAAGGTTTAAGTTAATTAAATAAAATTGGAAATTTAGTTAAATTTGAAATGGTAATTTAAATTTTAAGTGTTAAGTTTATTTGTTGAAAAGTAAAGAATTGGACACTTTTACACTTAAATTTATTTAGTAAATTGTTGAAATTGGATTAGATTATAAGGAATTTATTGTGAAAAGATATATGTTAAATGATATGTAAATGAACATTTTAAATGTTAAAATATGATTTTTAAAATGTTTATGTATTTTAAATTAAAGTTATTTAATTGCTGGAAATACACTAACACCTGAAATTAACTTTTAATAGCATTCAGAAATGCTATAGATTCTGTTTTGAACTAAAATTGTGTAAAAAGGAGCTATTACAGCATTTCTGAAATGCTGTAGTTGCTATAGTTGAACTTATAGGCTAATATTGAACTCAGGCCTATTATAGCATTCTCTGGAAATGCTATAATGGTCTGCAGTCTTTGTTGAAACCAAATTTAACCCTTGTTTTGAAATCTGAACTACCGCAGCTCTTCTGAAATGCTGTCTTTTCTGTTTTGAACTATAATTCAACTAAAACTGAGTTTTAACAGCAGTTTTAAGTGCTGTTTTTGCTGAATTAAAAATGTTTTCAAATATAACTTGTAGCAGTTGTTTTTAAATGCTGTGAAATGCTGAAATTTTAATAATTAGGGTTTTTGACTTATTAAACAAACTCAGAATGGTTTAAAACTTTGGAAATTGAATACTTGATTTGAAAATATAATAATTACACTTTTAAAAGGTTTAAATGAATTATTTTTATTGGAATATAAACTATTTAAAGGTGATTTGAAATGATAGTAAATGAACGATATATTTGAATTTAAAAGGTATTTAAAGTTGAATATTTGGATTTGTAAGGATATGCTATTTTATTATATTAAAATGATTTGAAATGAAGATTTGGAAAGATTGATATTTGATATACTAAAATGATTTGAAATGAAGTTTTGCAAAGATATGATATTTTGATATATTGAAATGATTTGAAATGAAGTTTTGAAATGATATGATATTTTAAATATATGGAAATGGTTTGGAATTGATTTAATCTTTATTTTGATAAATATATGGTTTTGAAATGATATTTTATTTTGAAGTAAAGTATTGTTTTAAAAGTTATAACCACGGGTTATAATAACGATTGGTTGTTAAAGAGACCGGGATCGGATATGGACATACTCTCTGTCGATACCGAAAACCACTTTGACAACTGTGTACGCGGTGGAGTTTCCAGAATGAAGTAGGATGGTGGCGACGATCCTAAGGTATATACGTGGACCCAACTCCCGTGAGTTGGCATAAGGTGGCTAAAACAGGAGCAATCGACGGACCAATGAGGTAGCACCTCTGATCGGACACACTTCTTCGATACCATTCTATTACTTGTGATTGATTTGGTGGCCACCTGTTTGTACCAAAAATGGGCACAACACCCTTCGGAAGTTTTTGAAGAGATAAAAGTGAAGAATGAAAATTAAAACTGTGGACTATCTAACATAAACTCCAATTAACAGAAAGTAAATTGCAAAGACAAGCGATTTAGAGTGGTTCGGCGTTTTGCCTACGTCCACTATGAAGTTTGATGATTTTATTCCTCGATACTTGAAGGTTACAGTAGTTTATAATGTAATACAACTGAATTTCTAAGTTAAGTCTTAATCTAAAGCAGCGGCGGTGTTCTGGAGTAGATCTGGCAGAATCTGGGCGCTCTTCAGTACTTAGAATTCTCCCACCCCTTTTCTGAATGACCAGGGGCTCTATTTATAGGTGTAGGAGGCTGATATTTCGCCTAAAATGAGGGGAGACCAGTTCTGGTACGTCAGGGGGCCCACATGGCCGAAATCTGGAAATCCGGGCCCACTTTGGGATCGATTCGACCCTTGGTTCGAATCGATCATGAAGTCATCCAATCAAGCTGAAATTTGGTGTGGACATTCTTCATCATGTGTTTAAGCTTCTGTGAAAATTTCATGGCATTTGGACTTGTAGAACTCGAGATATGATCGATTCAATGTTGCATTTCTGGAGAACAGGGATACTTCGAATTGATCTCAGTTCGAATCGATTCGGTCGACTCGATGCTTGCTGCGACGTGGCGCGTGTCTCTCGCTTCGATCCGTTTTGTACTCCGGTTTGACTGGGTCGAATCCATGGCTTGGATTCGAGGTAATGGATTCGAAGGATCTCTTCCTTCGAATCGATGAAACTGGTGCTCGTTCGAATCGATCTAGACTTGTAGCTATAGACCGATTCGAAGTTGTCTTGGCCTGGGGATTCGAATGCATGGATCCGAAGGATCCTTCCTTCGATGGATTCGAACTACGGTGTATGCGAGGATGGATTCGAACTTAAGGAATACGAGGGCTTGCTTGATGGAGTCGAAGGCGGTGAATGCTTCAATGGATTCGAAGCTATCGGTTTTGCCTGATGGAGTCGAAGCAATTCCCCTTTGACCGATTCGAACCAGCCTCTTTTTCATGGATACGAGGCAATGCTTGTCTGATGGATTCGAACATAGGCTTCGCCTATGGATTCGAACTAAGGATGTTCTACTCCATCTTTTGTCGACAATATCTCGAGCATACGAACTCGGATTGACTTGAAACTTGGATCGTTGGCTCCCACGGCTTTGCTTGACGTGCCTTATCAATTGTAGCCCGATCCGGACTTGAACAAATTTCGTCGATATCCATAGCGATCCTTGCGTGTAACCGATTTCCGAGACGATCTGTTGCCGGTTTCTGGTTAAGTCCTTGGTGTCACGGCCTTGCCAAAAGGCGGGATAACATTTGCCCCCCAAAGTACGTCTTGTGTAAACATGACGTGCTTTGAAAAGCTACAGTCTCTCATTGGATAGCTACAACATGCTTTATCGAAAGTCGCATTCTGAATCGCAGTAATCGACTGTCGTATAATTGTGACTGGCTGTTGGGCTTTTGAGTCATGACGAGATGAACATTTGATTCCTGTAGATGATAAAGACCAAAACCTTAGTCTGAAATACGTGCATACGTGTATTATCTTGACCTTGGTTAACGTTGCGTGATCGAAAGTTGTTGTCAGTTCGGTTTGCTATCGAAATCTGCATCGGTCCTCTCCTGAACCGATTTGAGATTTGAGTTAAAACATCGCTTTTATGATTGTTTATGATCATCCTCTCGTATCGATCCTCTCCTGAATCGGTATAGAGAGTAGACAAGTAATTTTTCATATCGAAGCGATTCGTCCCCTTTTCATCTGCGGTCTTTGATGGATTCGAAGCTATGTTGGTTCGAATCGATGGCTGTCGAATTGATGGCCCTAAGAACCTCGTGCTTCGAATCGATAAGACCTTCAGTCCATCGGATATTCTGTGGTTTCTTCGAATCGATGACGCTTTGCATCGATACTTGCATAAATGGAGTCGACCGTCGCAAAAGGTTCGAAACCGGATGGATTCGCACTAAGGAATGGATGCGTAGCAGTTGAACGACTCCGTGTTGTGATGGATTCGAAGCAACGGTTTACAATGGATTCGAATTCGCTGCGTTGAATCGATTAGTTTCGATTTTCTCACCTGTAGAAGCCGGTCAGGCGTACCAGGAGGCAAATCGTCCTACTTCCCCTATATATACCGGGGTCCTGTTCATTTTTAACTTTTTACTTTTACTGTTTCCTTGCCTTCTTCTTCGAATCGACCTTCCCAGAGCCGAGAAAAAAGCGTGTCTTCCCCGAATCGATTGAATCTTGCAAACCTTCATTCGTAATCAAATCAGGTACTCGAGGGATCGATTCGAGATGAGAAAAATAGAACTATCTTCGCCTTAGAAAATTATGGGGAGTGACGAGATCTGAATGAAATGGGTCGACTCGACGGAGTTGAAGAGTGATGCTTTTCGAGTCGAATCAATCAGAGTGTTGTCTTCCGCTGCTTCGTGTCGATCCTAGAACGACCGGTTCGAATCGATCTTGTGGGCAAGGCTACGAATCGACGACTTGGAGGAAACAGGCATTGGGCCGCTCGATTCGAAGCGATGTCATCCAGATCGATTCGAAGGAGTTGAGTAAAGATCGATTTGGAACAACGTGGGACTCACGGGTTCGAAACGTTCCTCCATTATAAGGCTACATCGAGTCGAACCATATGGATTCGAAACACCTGGAGTCGTACTCCATCGATTCGACCCTCATTGTTCTGTACCAATGGATTCGAACGCCTTCGTCCTCTGAGACCATTGCTCCTTTGATTTGCTCCATGATCTGAACTACGACCAACTTCAAGTTTGTACTATGACGAACGTAATGAACTTTGGCATACTTGACTCCGACGAGCTTCGGCCTTGCACAATCGATTTTGTCTAAAAGATTTAACTTGAATTTCCTTTGAGGCTCGTCGATGGAACCATGACTTAACCAATAATACAACTGAAAGATTTATACTTGAAGTGGGTAGTAGCCTTTGGATGGTGTGGAAGTGACGGTCAGCGATGACGGTCATCTTCGTTCTCAAATTCCCAAGTTATGTTGTACGAACATTTTGCTTTATTCTGTTACATCTGCTTAAGTGATGCACAGCACTTACACTGCACAACACGTTCACACACACTACACTGGGGCATGCGCGGGCTGTTTATGAACTTAATGTTGCTTTCTGATGAGTTAGTTAATTATGGAATCTTCGAGCTCCCAACAACAAGAGGTACAGAGCTCGACTCCTCCGGTGCTTGAGATTCCCGATATCCCTGCCGATGTAATCGATCCAGCTCCAGATGAGTTGCCAGAGGCCATATTTATTGAGGACCCTATTGATTCGGTTCAGTCTAACATCTCTGAATCCTTATTGGGACGAATATGCTTAAAGAATAACATATCTCTAGGTGACGTATTATTGCCCAGCGCCACTGATAGACCGCACAATCCGCCTGAAGGATATACAGCATTCTACCGTCATGCTTGTGCGGCCGGAGCCCTTCCTCCTTTCAATCAATATATCAGAGGGATGCTATCATATTTAGGAATCGCTCCTTCACAACTCCATCCCAACGGGCACGCGTTGCTGAACAGTGCCTTTGTCATATTTATGGACTGTCTCTTTCGCCCGCCGAGGCCCTCCGAGATCAGACACATATTTAACTTCAAGAGTAGGGGTGATAGCCCGTCTTTTACATTTTTGGAGGCAGTTAGGAATTGCCAAGTTGTAGTTGGAGCTTGGACTCGACTGAGTTATTTCAAGAACGAGTGGTTCTACGTTCGGTGCCCTCCGGGTTTCGCTAGGCGATGGTTGTCTAGACGTAAGCGCCTTAACCTGTTTTCTTGACCAATAGCTCTTCGGTGTTAGAATTGACATTTCATTCCTTTTACAGCTATTATCTCCAGGCCCGATGTAGGGCGTTTCAAGGGTATCGTCCGGAGTCTTCAAGAAGTCCCAAGCGAGTTGAGGCATATTGATTCGGTTCTGAACGATTACAACTTAAGAGTTCTTGGTTTGATCGACATCAATCAAAGCATAGTCGTTGAGGGATTTGCAAAGCCCGCCTCCAAGAAGGAAGATAAGAAGAAACCCAAGAAGAGAAAAGCGAAGAAGTCACTCGGAATCAAAATAATCGAGGCGAGTGACGAAGAAAGAACCCATACGGATTCAGAGCCCATGGCTGACCTCTCGGGAAACTTGGAGGAGTCGGGAGAAAAACGGAAAGGCAAGACCGCCGTCTCCAAAAAACTTAAGTCCAAGGGGGGAAAATCCGTAGATGTGTTTCTTCCCGCTTCCGGAGTCATGATTTCTGATGCCGCCCCTTCTCATTCGAGAGATTCTTTCAAAGGGCTTGACGATATTCCTATCCCAGATTATATATCGATTTCTCATAATCCTGGGTTGGAGGAATTTCAAGATGTATAAAACATGAACGAGCCCTTTCCTTTAAGTGCGGTCAACACTTCCGGTCGGTTTGCGGGTTTACACATTTACACACACTTCCACAGCACTTCATGACTTTTGCATAGTAAACATTGCTTTATGGGATCCTAATCCGTAATTCTTTCTTATCGCAGGTGAGATGTCAGGACGTGGCTCTACTCTGGATAGGCTTTGGAATGTGCGCCAATCTTCTCCATTTTATGATTCCCACAGGAGAGAAACAGATAGGGATCATGGGCGAAGCTATTCAAGTCAAGAACGTTATGACAGAGACAGAGATTACTCGCGTGGCCGTTCTGGCTACGATTATTCTGACAGAGACCGGGGATACCAGTACTGACCCCGATCTCGCTCTCCTCTGCCTCCCAGGGCCCCAGTAGACCTCCCAGGGCCATCTCATCAGCAGCAGCTACCTTCTCAATCTTCCCGGCCTGATGTTCAGCGGCCAAGAATGGAACCGACAGCAGCCGCTATAATTGAACAAGCTCCGGCTGAGCTGACAAGCGAGGGAGCTGCCAAACTCGCCCAAATGAAGAATGACTACCCTGAAATTTGCATGGATGGCTATATCTTCCCTCCTAACTTTAAAAGAATTCCTCCGGACGCTGAGACCACTGCTCATAGTTATATCCACGACTTCTACGCTCAGTATAAGGAGTGGTACAAGGCAGCCGTGAAGGCTTCTAGAGTGGCTTTCGATAGGGCGAAGATCATTGCTGAACGTGATGCTGACATTGTCAAACAGAAACGCATCATTCAGGTTCTTCAATCCGAAGTAGAGACGTCCCGAAAGTCAGAGCTTGAAACACTTCAGAAACATGAAGATGTTGTGGCCAAACTGGCGAGGATGCAGCAAGAACACTGCGCCACGATGGAAGAGATGGGCCACCGCAACACCACCATTGCAGCTGAGCGAGACTTAGCCGTTAAAGAGCTGAACGAGCTCAAGGCCAAATTCGCTGAAATGGTGAAGGAGAAGGATGATGCGAACGCCACTGCTCAAGAGGCTTGCGACCAAGCAGTATCTCTCAGGACCGAACTTGCTGCGGCGGCGGTCAAGGCTAAGTCTGCGGAAGCAGAAATTCAGGAAAAGATCATGGAGGAGAGGTCTAGGATAGATGCTGAGTTTGACGATCTCTTAGTCACATATAACGCTAATGTGCTGGAACACAGAAATTTAGCGTGGCTGGGAGATGACTCCATGATCTTGTACAACGCCTGGACCCGGCTGGTGAATGAGAAAATAGCAGCGCACCCAGACGGAATACTTGACGACTTTGAACTGGAGATGCGTTTGCTCACCGAGGATGAGAGGAAGATTCTTCATGAGACGGTGATCTCTATGGCGAAAGAAAAGCTTGGCGTTCAATCTCTAGAGACAGGCGAAGGCTCGGGGATCGCGCATCACGGGACAAGTGTTGGAGCCGTAATTCCAACATTGCCCGAAACCACTGGTGCGATAGATCCCCAGTCTGTTCCTGCCTATAATCCTGACCAACCATTATTATCTTCTGCCGAGGATTCTGCCCACGTTTCGGTCCAGACCAAGGAAGGTATTTGAACGCTTCTCGTAGTTCAGTTGTGAAGAACCTTAAGCAACACACTTGGCTAACAATCTTCGTTTTGTCGCATTTCAGTGACTGAAGTTATTGTTTCTGCACCTCTTTCTCTATCAGTTCCACACCAAACACAAGGGGTTGTTTTTTCTGAAGCCATCACGACTTCTACCTTGATTGGCGAGGAGGGAGATGCGAATATGTTTTCTTTCAGCGCTCAAATGATTGAGGAGCTTCTCAATGAACCCATCGATCCCTCTATCAACCCGTCTGATGCTACGAGTGGGGCTGCTCCGGCCATTAGTTCATCTATGCCAGCTATTGGCACATCCGATGCGGCCCAAGTGTCTCGTGAAGACGACGTTATTGCTGAGATTGCTGCCGAGATGGCAGCAGGGAATGTTGGTGTGAATCCGCCTGAGCCTGCTCCGTTAATGGTGATTTCACCGGGCGGCACTGTAGTGATTGAAACCGCTCATGTCCCTCCTCTTGCTACTGCTCCTATGCCTCCAGCTCGACCTCCTAAAAGAATTTCCGTCGCCTCCAGTTCTAAGGAAGACGTTGACATTATATCGCTGCTGGAGGGCAAGCCGGAAAAGAGTGAGCGGTCGAGGAGAAAATCAGGCAGCGGATCTGGCGGGGCTACCCCGAAGAAGAAGATAAGGAAGAAGAAAGATTGAACTCTTTCTTTAAATCTTTGTTACATAGGGTAGCATTTTGTTGATTTTTCTATAGCCGTGTATAGATGTGGATTCGGCTCCCACTAGTAGCAATTTTTTGAATCATTTTGTAATCAGATTCTTTTTGTTGATAGTGGAAATGAGAATGCATTCCTTTTTGTCTTCAACTTGTTATGTGTTATGGTTCTGCCCCCAGTATTGGGGATGAGTGTGGAGTTGACGTATGTTTATTCCCCGTCTCGCGCTTTGGGAGTACGGAGTTGAATGAATGTTTATACTCCGTCTTGCACTCTGGGAGTACGAAGTTGAATGAATGTTTATACTCCGCCTCGCACTCTGGGAGTACGGAGTTAGATGAATGTTTATACTCCGCCTCGCACTCTGGGAGTACGGAGTTAGATGAATGTTTATACTCCACCTCGCACTCTGGGAGTACGGAGTTAGGGAATGTTTATACTCCGCCTCGCACTCTGGGAGTACGGAGTTAAGTAAAAAGTTTGTACCCAGCTCGCGCTCTCGGAGTACTCTGGGATTTAGGAAAATGTTTATACTCCGCCTCGCACTCTGGGAGTACGGAGTTAAGTAAAAAGTTTGTACCCAGCTCGCGCTCTCGGAGTACTCTGGGATTTAGGAAAATGTTTATAATCCGCCTCGCACTCTGGGAGTACGGAGTTAGTTGAAAGGTTGTCGTGTACCAACCCGTTTCTGGCCGGATGTGATGGCTTGCCCCCGAGCTCGGGTTTCATTTAGCGAGTGGTTGATTGCTTCATATCCACTCCCTACTTGAATAAATCCCATAGTGTGACGGAATTTAACTCTTCGTGCGTCGTAATGTTGTGCATTGTATTTAATGAATCACAGCTCTGGCTTGAAGAGATTGCATTTTATTGCTGAAATAAGAAAACGTGGCAAAGTCAGTTGCCTTATTACAAATTCTAATTTCGAAATGCAGAAACAAATTCTAAAACAGAATTTAAACTAAATAGATAAACATAGCCTGTTATGTGCAATAGCGACGAAGACTTTTGCTATCCAAGGCCTTTGGTGTGGCTAGACCATCAGCGGTTGTTAACTCATATATGCCATCCCCGAGCTCCTGCTTAATCTTGTGTGATCCCCTCCATGTTGGTTTCATGTGTGGGAATTCCGGGTATTCTCATTTAATGACAATCTTATTGTTTTCAAAAGCTTTAAGTCGGTCCTCGGCATCGCGTAATCGGGCGACTCGATTTCGACGTATGATTGTTCTCAAGTCAACCTGGTCGCCCTGGACAACTCCAACTCCGTTGACGGTAGGGAACTTTAAAGTTAAGCACCACGGGGCAATTACGGCTCTGAATTCAGCAAGGGCAGGTCGTCCTAAGAAAGCGTTGTATGGCGAGACTATGTTCAACACAGTGAACTGTAATGTCCGAACTCTCCTATGTTCCTTGGATCCCAACATGACTGGTAACTTCACCATCCCAATAGGTATGGTAGCGCTACCGTTGAATCCATGGAGGTGAGTTTGGCAAGGTTCCAAATCTCTGGATTCCATCCTCATTTGATTATAACCATGTATAAAAAGGATATTCACAGAGCTCCCGCAGTCAATCAGTATCCTCTTCATCCAAGCTGGACCTACTTGTGCCGATATCACGAGTGGGTCAGTAGTCGGGCTCCCGACATAATCAATATCGTTGTCTTGGAAAGTGATGTCGTTAACTATCACTCTCTTTCGTTTGGTCGAAAGTTTATTGTCCAAGTTGTCATCATACTCAAAGTCTGTTCGTCTGGCTAAGGTGTTATATGATTTCATTTCTTCCCAGCTTCGTTTCGCTGGTCGAGGATTATCACTTACAACATTAATTACCAGTCTTCCTCCGACACGACCTGGTTCTTCCTGTCTTTCTGGATTCTGTACATGATTTTGATTTGAGGGGCCCGCATCCTCAGACTGCGGTGCCCGCACAAACTGGTCTAACTTCCTCTCCCTGATCAACTTCTCGATGAGGTCCTGCAAGTGTCGACATTCGTTGGTATTGTGGCCATAACTTTCGTGGAATCTACAGAACTTCCCCGTTTGAATCTGTCTCTCCGACGATTACTTCGGAGCTGGCTTCTTGTATTGCATAGTATTGCAAGTCTGTAGGTAAACATTTTCCAACGATGTATTCAATGGTGTGTAATTATCGAACTTTGGAGCCTCACGCCGTGGACCTCGATTTGGATCTCTTTTCTTATTCTGACCACTGTTGCCTCTTGGCTGAGTTTGTTTATTCTGGATATTTAATTGAACTTTTCCGGAATTGTCACCGGATTGTTTGACTGCTACATTGCTTTGTATTCCCTCATTTCCGGGTTTCGCATCGTCCTGCTTCCTAGACTGTTTCGCGTCCTCTTGTCGTAAGAATTGAGCGGCTTTGGAGTAGAAACGGTCCAACGATGCGGGGGGTTTTCCGGCTAACCAGTTTCCAAATTCAGAATCAGGGTCAATCCCCTTTGTCAATGCCATTAAAATTGAGTTATCGTTGGGATTACTAATCTCCACACATGCCTCATGGAATCTCTCTAAGTAACGCCTTAGCGTTTCCCCACGAGCTTGGGTAACACTGGATAAGGTGTTGACATCTTTGGGTCTAGCGACGTGCATGCGAAATTGTTCAACAAATTTCTTAGCCAGTTGATCAAATGAAGAGATAGACCTAGGTGGCAATCTCGTGAACCACATCGTTGCAATCCCACCTAGTGAGATGGGGAAGCTTCGGCATTTTACTGCATCGTCGGCCCTTGCGGCGCTCATCGACCATTCGTATTTCAATATGTGCTAATTGGGATCAGAATTCCTTCGTACATAGGGAGAGTTGGCATTCTGAATCGCCGAGGAGGTTCAGCGTATAGTATCTCGTCCGTGAAAGGAGTATGGCTTCGAGAAATCCCCCAATCGTCGTTGGTAAGGCCTTGGCTTTCGCGGATCATCTGACGTATCATAGTCGAGATGTCTGGCATTGCTACATTTTGAGCATGCTGAGCTAAGGTGTGGTCGGGTTCCACAGTGCGAGTTTGGACCGGGCGTTGTCGACGGTCCAAGTTTCGCCTCCTTGGTTCAGCGTCTTCCGGGACGTATGGTTCAGAAGTTCGTCCCTGTTGTTGATTACTTGAATCCGGAAGATGTCGGGTATCAACCCTTGTTTCCACTGTGGCAGCTGTGACATGATTGTCCGTAGTATATTGTGGAGTACGACCACCTCGTGCTGATGGCCCAGCCTGGAAGCTGGTTGACGGTCCTACCCTCAATTGTCCGATAGTCAGGGCAGGTTGATATCCAGCAGCTTGAGCACGATCTCCGTCTAATCTGGGACGGGTAGATCTATGATGATAGTCAGATGAGGCAGAACTTTCAGTGGATGAGCGGGAAACATCATCCCTTCTGGACCTCCTATGGCCCTGGCGGTTCAGTTGGTTTGTCAATTCAATATTGGCACGCAACTGTTCGGCTAATTGCTGCTGACTCTGAGTCAACTCTTGAAGCAACACCTGAAATTCTTGTCTAGTGACTGCCCCAGACGGATCCGAGTGGGCAGTGTTGTCTTGGTTGGATGGCTGCTGTTGAGCAGGATTCTGTCCATCCCTACCTTCTTGTCCAGCAGCTGTAGAAGTGGTTCTCGTGCTAACCATTTTGAATGATGAATCCTTTTCCTAGATTTTATGCAAATCTGAGTAGAATGGAAGGATTGTGAATTAAAGATCTGGATCTTCCTCTTGGATTTGTGCAATCCGGTATCGATGGTAGATCCAAGGAGCAGGAGAAAAAAGCTGGTCTTTTCTCGGTGAAAGCACCAAAGTGTTTGTACCAAAAATGGGCACAACACTCTTCGGAAGTTTTTGAAGAGATAAAAGTGAAGAATGAAAATTAAAACTGTGGACTATCTAACAAAAACTCCAATTAACAGAAAGTAAATTTCAAAGACAAGCGATTTAGAGTGGTTCGGCGTTTTGCCTACGTCCACTATGAAGTTTGATGATTTTATTCCTCGATACTTGAAGGTTACAGTAGTTTATAATGTAATACAACTGAATTTCTAAGTTAAGTCTCAATCTAAAGCAGCGGCGGTGTTCTGTAGTAGATCTGGCAGAATCTGGGCGCTCTTCAGTACTTAGAATTCTCCCACCCCTTTTCTGAATGACCAGGGGCTCTATTTATAGGTGTAGGAGGTTGATATTTCGCCTAAAATGAGGGGAGACCAGTTCTGGTACGTCAGCGGGCCCACATGGCCGAAATCTGGAGATCCGGGCCCACTTTAGGATCGATTCGACCCTTGGTTCGAATCGATCATGAAGTCATCCAATCAAGCTGAAATTTGGTGTGGACATTCTTCATCATGTGTTTAAGCTTCTGTGAAAATTTCATGGCATTTGGACTTGTAGAACTCGAGATATGATCGATTCAATGTTGCATTTCTGGAGAACAGGGATACTTCGAATCGATCTCAGTTCGAATCGATTCGGTCGACTCGATGCTTGCTGCGACGTGGCGCGTGTCTCTCGCTTCGATCCGTTTTGTACTCCGGTTTGACTGGGTCGAATCCATGGCTTGGATTCGAGGTAATGGATTCGAAGGATCTCTTCCTTCGAATCGATGAAACTGGTGCTCGTTCGAATCGATCTAGACTTGTAGCTATAGACCGATTCGAAGTTGTCTTGGCCTGGGGATTCGAATGCATGGATCCGAAGGATCCTTCCTTCGATGGATTCGAACTACGGTGTATGCGAGGATGGATTCGAACTTAAGGCATACGAGGGCTTGCTTGATGGAGTCGAAGGCGGTGAATGCTTCAATGGATTCGAAGCTATCGGTTTCGCCTGATGGAGTCGAAGCAATTCCCCTTTGACCGATTCGAACCAGCCTCTTTTTCATGGATACGAGGCAATGCTTGTCTGATGGATTCGAACATAGGCTTCGCCTATGGATTCGAACTAAGGATGTTCTACTCCATCTTTTGTCGACAATATCTCGAGCATACGAACTCGGATTGACTTGAAACTTGGATCGTTGGCTCCCACGGCTTTACTTGACGTGCCTTATCAATTGTAGCCCGATTCGGACTTGAACAAATTTCGTCGATATCCATAGCGATCCTTGCGTGTAACCGATTTCCGAGACGATCTGTCGCCAGTTTCTGGTTAAGTCCTTGGTGTCACGGCCTGCCACCCTTGATTTGGGAGTGTTGTTCTAGGTGGGCGGTAGTGGCTGCTATACGTCACCACTAGTCCGGATGCGTAATTGGTATATCTACCATGGCATTGCCTAGTTGTGCCGTGTCACCTACCATATCGAGCTTTACTATGATTATGATTTTAAGATCCGACCGCGTTAAGGTTCTCCATCCCCTTAACGCTATTTTCTATATGATTATACTTTACTGATTAGACACTACTGTATTAGCGAATATTACTACATAGTAAATAGTTTAACGGATCCTTAAAGAATGGGCGATCCCAAGCATTCTTTAAGTTACTTGTACCTTATTACAGTTCACTTGAGTTGGTTTACATTATATAAGTATATATTGTCCTGACTCGAGTGTTTGTATT